>ONZH01005089.1:0-627995 GCA_900303285.1 Rhinella marina | reverse complement strand
AAAAAACGTATTCTCTAGACTGCGGCTAGTGTATCGCACACCTCACAATTGTTTCACTGGACTGTAAGTTTATATAATTGAGTTTGAAAAAAATTATTCTCTAGACTGTGGCTAGTGTATCACACACCTCACAATTGTTCACTGGACTGTAGTTTATATAATTGAGTGAAAAAAAACGTATTTTATAGACTGACGCTGCTGTACATCACACCTCACAATTGTTCACTGGACTGTAGTTTATATAATTGAGTGAAAAAAACGTATTCTCTAGACTGTGGCTAGTGTATTGCACACCTCATAATTGTTCACTGGACTGTAGTTTATATAATTGAGTGAAAAAAACGTATTCTCTAGACTGCGGCTAGTGTATCACACACCTCACAATTGTTCACTGGACTGTAGTTTATATAATTGAGTGGAAAAAACGTATTTTATAGACTGACGCTGCTGTACAGCACACCTCACAATTGTTCACTGGACTGTAGTTTATATAATTGAGTGAAAAAAAACGTATTCTCTAGACTGAGGCTAGTGTATCGCACACCTCACAATTGTTCACTGGACTGTAGTTTATATAATTGAGTGAAAAAAACCTATTCTCTAGACTGTGGCTAGTGTATCGCACACCTCACAATTGTTCACTGGACTGTAGTTTATATAATTGAGTGAAAAAAAAATATTCTCTAGACTGCGGCTAGAGTATCACACACCTCACAATTGTTCACTGGACTGTAGTTTATATAATTGAGTGAAAAAACGTATTTTATAGACTGACGCTGCTGTACAGCACACCTCACAATTGTTCACTGGACTGTAGTTTATATAATTGAGTGAAAAAAACATATTCTCTAGACTGCGGCTAGTGTATCGCACACCTCACAATTGTTCACTGGACTGTAGTTTATATAATTGAGTGAAAAAACGTATTTTATAGACTGACGCTGCTTTACAGCACACCTCACAATTGTTCACTGGACTGTAGTTTATATAACTGAGTGACAAAACATATTCCCTAGACTGCCCTACAGATCCCAGCAAGCCAAGGTACAGCAGCAGCAAAAATGAGTACTGAGAGGACTTTGGGCAATTTCATTGGGGTCTGTGTGGACCATGTGCTGTCCCCTTTCTGCCACTAGTGCACAGTGTGCAGCCAAGATGGCGGTAGCTGCACTACAAGTCCCAGCCAGCAGCCGAGAGGAGGACAAAAAAAAATGTCGTTGTAGCCCTTAGAAGGAGTGTTGGGTTCTTTGTGGATGATTCCTGCCTAACCAGATTCTAATTTCACGCCCTAACAGTGTGCAGCCAAGATGGCGGTCGCTGCACTACAAGTCCCAGCCAGCAGCCAGGAGGAGACAAAAAAAAAAAAACGTGCTTGTAGCACTTAGAAGGGCTGTTGGGTTCTTTGTGGGTGATTCCTGCCTAACCAACAACTAAATTCAGGCCCTAACACTCTCCCTGACAGACAGCAGCTCTATCCCTAATTTCATGCAGACGGCGTATGACGTGACCAGCACGGGACCAGATTCTTATATTCCCAGGTCATCTGATCTGGCCAGCCAATCCCTGCTATCGACTTGTAGGGGCCCCACGTCATGCTAGGAGGTACCAAAGACTCTCCTGCATGTTGACTGGCTGAAAAAAGGCGGCTAACATGCAGGAAGAGGAAGTTGCCATTTCCTCGAGGATCGCGTGATGCTCGCCCGAGTAGCGAGCATATGCGAATACCCTAATGCTCGAACGAGCACCAAGCTCGGACGAGCATGTTCGCTCATCTCTATTAAGGACACCAATAAGAGTGAGACATTTAGTAATTTCATAAAAGAGTCCCTGGAATTGATACTGAAGAACAATGCCTTCAAATTCGGGAAGAGGTGGTTCAAACAGAAGTTTGGAACCGCCATGGGTACCCCAGTAGCTTGCACTTTTGCTAAAATATATCTTGGTAAATTTGAGGATAAGTATATATACTCAGCGAGCAATCCCTTTATTTTATTCATCAAAATGTACTTCAGGTTCATAGATGATGTGATCATAATTTGGTCAGGCACGCAACAGCAGTTTGAGGCAATTTGTGGACTATCTCAATGTCACCAATACAATGAACATGTTATTCACCCACAAGTTTGGGGGTACAAGTATAGAATTTCTTGATGTACTAGTGGAGATTGAGGAAGGATGTATTGTGACGAGGGGTTACCGGAAACCTATGGCAACAAATGCCCTGTTACACTTCTCTAGTTATCATCATGAGAGTGTTAAAAGGGCAGTACCCTATGGCCAATTTATCAGGCTGAGAAGAATTAATGCCACAGAGGAGGGGTATAAAGAACAGGCCCGAGAGTTGAGAAACAGGTTACGAGCAAGGGGGTATCCGTCAGAGCTCCTGAATGAAGCAATGGCAAGAGCGAACGGAATGGACAGGGAGTCCCTAATAGCTGGTAACAAAAATACCAAGACGAATAAAAAGACTAACAACATAGAAGAGCATTTCGTCTTCTCCTTTAAGTTCAGCCCACTGGCAGATAAAATTAAGGGAGCTATACAGAGACATTGGAATATATTAGAGAGGGATGAAGGATTGAAATTATCCTCTAATTCCCGCCCCATTATAGCCTTCAGGAGAAGCCACACAATCAAGGATAAGGTAGTGAGAAGCCGTTTTTTGGAAAAGAAACCTGAAAGTTGGCTGGACAATTGGATTCCTAGGGGAAATAGGAGGTGCGGTAATTGTTCATGTTGTAGATTTAATCCAAAGTGGGCGATACTTAGATTTGGAGGAGTACAACATAGAGTCAATTACCTCATAACATGTAAAAGTAAATTTATAGTATACCTTATACAATGTATTTGTGGTCGTTTCTATATTGGAAAAACCATTAGGAGTCTACATGAGAGAATTAGGGAACATATCTATTCCATAACTACAGAAAAGGGGAGTCCTCGTCTGATAGAACATATTAAGTCAGAACACAATGGTGAAGCAGGGGTTTTGAGTTTTGCTGGCATTGAGATAGTCCACAACCCTCCACAAGGGGGAGATAGACACCGTCTATTATTGAGGAAAGAAGCGAGATGGATTAATATTACAGACTGAATAATATTACAGGTTATAGTTACTAGAGATGGGTCGTTGATCCAGGGAGTTATTCTGATTGCCTGACTGGAGTCGGGAAGGAATTTTTCCCCCTAAAGTGAGGAAAATTGGCTTCTACCTCACAGGGTTTTTTTTGCCTTCCCCTGGATCAACTTGTAGGAAAACAGGCTGAACTGGATGGACAGATGTCTTTTTTCGGCCTTACAAACTATGTTACTATGTTACTATGATTGTCCGCACAAATGCAATGGGTCCACTTGGACTCAATGATAAGAATGATATGGGGGTATTTTTATAATAGTTTTTGTTTAATTTGATTGAGTTGTTTGTTTTCTGTATTATTGGTGCCTAGTCACATGATCCGTGACGGCTCTATTGGGCGCCGCGGCTCACTGGGCGCATAAAGATGACGTCATTACGTCGACTCGACAGTGGCCTAGATGAAGCGCTGAGGCGCGAAACGGCCGTCGCCACAACCATTTGCCTGTATGGGTGCGTTTCCACCCCTGTATGTTGATGATCGCATTGAACTTCCACAATAAAGAAGTGATTCATCTTTGGTGAGTGCCGCAAATGTTTACTTTTTTTGGATAAGCTGTGCCCTTAGTTCAACTATACGCCTCAATAATCTCTTAGTTGGGCAGGATATCAGAGCCCTTTCAGCCTCCCTCAATGATTGCGTGTATTGCCGATACTGCGCCTCCCTGTCCTTCTTCAGCCTAGAAGCTAAAGAGATACATACCCTACGGAACACCGCTTTATGGGCTTCCCACAGTATTCCTAGAGAAGACGCAGTAGGGCCATTTTATACAAAATAATGAGCCAGAGATGAACGTAGCTCATCTCGAGTGGCGAGATTGGGCAAGAGAGAGTCATTAAGGCGCCAATGCGTCAATCTCTTGGGGGCAGAGGTGAGATTTAATTCCACATAAATCAGAGCGTGATCCGACAAAGAGATTGGGCCAATAGAAGCCGCCACCAAAGACCTAAGGGTCATGACGTTCCCGAAGAAGTAATCAATTCTGGAATGTGTGAGGTGGGGTGCGGAGTAAAAGGAAAATTGGCGGGAAGTAGGGTTATCCACCCACCAGAGATCATAAAGGGAGTGAGTGCAAATTAATTTGCGGAAACCACAGGAAAGGCATTTACATTGGGAAGACGGGGGCATAGGAGGTGTGGTAGCCCTATCTGCATTTTCAGAGAAGTGCACATTAAAGTCCCCTCCGATGAGTTGCAGTCTGCCCCGAACAGAGGAGAAAGTACAAAGGAGGGAAGAAAGAAAAGAGATCTGTCCCAAGTTAGGAGCATAGACCGTGGCCAGCTGGAGGCCCACCCCATATAATGTACCTTGGTACCTTGAAGAAGAAGATAACGGCCAGAGGGGTCAGCATGTACCGTATCGACCTGGAGAGGGCAAGACCTGGAAACGAGGATAGCCACACCTGCAGACTTAGTAGTAGCCGAAGCCACAAAGACCCTGGGAAACCAATATTTAGCGAATGCAAAGGAACCCTCTGAGGTGAGATGAGTCTCCTGCAAAAGAACAATATCAGCATGAGCTCTGCGCATCTCGCATAGTGCTATACGCCTTTTAAAGTTGGAATTCAACCCCTTCACATTTAAAGACATGATCTTAGCCATAACAAAAGGGTAAAAATATAACAGCAAATATTATAATGGCAATACCCGGTGGGAAAGCCCGAGAGATTAATGCCAGGCCGCTCCATCCACCCCGTCTTATGGTGTCACCCTCTAAGACACAAGAAGTACATTGGAAGCATAGAGAGACATAGCAAGCTATCAATATCAAGAAATAACATAGAAAAAAACTGAAGAAGTAGATACTTTAACACATCATGTATGGACAATAAAGGAAACCCCACCAAGAGGGACCTTTACATCTGTGGAGTTCAATCCAAAAGGAGCTCTAGAGACTAGTACCCCAGCTATCTCAAAGTAGCCGAAACAACAGATTTGAACTCGGTATGTGGAAAGTGGCGGAAGCCTAGTAACCAAACACTGAGATCAAAGGGCCCCCACCCCAGAGCTCCACAGGGGTAAAGTGACCCACATTGGGGAAATATAGAAATATCCGGAAATGAAGGCTAAATAAAAAGGATCAGTGAAGAAAAGTAGCAACATATACTTAACACGGCATCAAACAGAGAAGTCCTCAAGACGTAGATGTTAGGCGGCCTTCCCTTATCATATAGCGTTGACGGCGTTTGCGAGGGCCCACTGTTGTCCACGTCGCTGGTAGTGGAGGAAGGACGGTGGGGGCATCCCACTCTGGAAGGTGAGGAGGTGACAGGCCCAGACGAGCGCAGAACTCAGATAAGTCCTCCGGGTTCTTAACGGTCGCAGTAGTGCCGTTTTTCCTGGCTGTCAGGCTAAAAGGGAAGCCCCAACGGTAAGGGATAGAGTTTTTGCGCAGTAACTCTAGCAGAGGTTTTAAAGCCCCTCGCTTCTGGAGGGTGATCCAGGATAGATCTTGAAACAGGAAAACTTTAGACCCTTGGTATTCCAATTGCTGCACGATTCACGCCTTTGCCATTATTTCCTCCTTAAGGCTAAAGTCATTAACGTAGCAGATTACGTCCCGCGGCGGACCCTCTAAGGACTTTTGTCGGAGGGCTCTGTGCGCTCGATCCATAAGAATAGGATGGGTGGCAGGACGCCCCAAAATGGTATTGAAGATGCAGTGGAGATTAGAACGACAACCTCATCGCCTTGGGCCTCTGGCACACCCCGCACTCTAATATTGTGACGCTGTCCTCTGTTGTCCAGATCCTCCACATGATTCTGCAAGTCTCTTAATTGGAGAGTATGAGAAGAAGATTGCTTTTGAAGAGAACGAATAACAGTGTGTGAGGCATTATGATCTTCTTCCAATTGATGTACATGCTGGCCCACATTCTGGACATCTTGCCGCACAGCTGCAATTTCCTCCTTAAAGGCGTCTTTCACCTCAGAGATTAGGGCCCTGAAGACCTGCTTGGCAGGCAATTGTTGGATATAGGACCACCAATCTTGGGGAGGGTTAGCAAAGGCGTATGGGGTCTCTGGCTCAGAGGAAGATGGGGATCCGCTCCCTGATGGACTGGGGGACCTCCATATTTTCGGGACCCCCACCTCAGAGGTCACCGAAGGAGCCAGGCTGGGAGACGGCTGGGGGGACCGCTGAGACCGCTGCGGGAGGGGAGGGAGTCTCCTATTGGAAACAAAAGCCTCCGTGGAATCCATGTGTGACTGGGGCCTCTCAAGAGTGGGGAGAGGCGAGATGGAAAGTTCCTCATCAGATCTAGGAGAGGCTGGGATGACTTTGCCCCTGACAACCGCACTAAATGAGCGGTTCGCAGCTGACAGTTGAGGGGCGTCAGCAGACATGGGAGAGGGGGACCCCAGAGGTGGAGGGGCCAAAGGGCTCACCAGCTCCAAGGGGACTTGTAGAGCCGAGGTAGGCCGGTCACAGTGCGCTGCCTTCTGCGCATCCTCTGCATGTGGCTCCACAGAAGTCACTGATCCCAAGTGGGGGTTAATATAGGGAGCAGTCCCAGATGAATGGGCCTCATGGGGACCCAAATGGCGTCTGGTGGGGCTGTTGTTAGAAGCCTGAAGCGCCGGCCGACGGCACCCACCGCAGCTGGAGCAGCGCAGATGTCCGGCGCCGCCTCCTCCTCTCCTGGTAGCTCCCGTGCTGCAGTCACCGCCGCCATCTTGGATTCTGCAGTGGCGGCGCTCTGGAGGACGAATGCATCCAAGGTATGTGGACCTCCGGATCCCAACAGGTCCTCAGGGGTCCTGGAGGGTTTTGGAGCCCTTTTCTTCCCCATGGTGGGTCAAATAGAGGTGCCTATTTAGCGTATTAGAGCCTGGGGTGGACGGAGCTGCTCCCTCACGCGTCACGCGTCCTGCTCCATCGGCTTCCGACCACGCCCCCGAAATCTGTAGTTTTTATTGAGTCTACTATGGAGTGTATATGACTTTATGATAATTTTTATGTAATTTGGGAGGTGAAACAACCAAAAAAATTGTGAATCGGCCATTTAATTTTTTTTCCCGTTACTGCATTTATTGTATGGGAAAAATACATTTTAAAACCCTTTTTTCACCCATACTGATTTTAGCAAGCAACTGTTAGATTGCATGTCGCACAGACTGCACCAATTTATCACTGCAGTCTCTGGGAAATTCAGTGTATTCCTATGGAGACCTGCGTGTAGCAGGTCTCCAAAGGAAATACTGCTGTGGTAGCCTGGGATTCTTCAGA
This sequence comes from Rhinella marina, assembly GCA_900303285.1. Lineage (NCBI taxonomy): Eukaryota > Metazoa > Chordata > Amphibia > Anura > Bufonidae > Rhinella > Rhinella marina. The sequence continues at coordinate 620,631 of ONZH01005089.1, read as the reverse complement.
GAGTCCCAGCCTACCACAGCGAAGGAATGGCTTCACCCGGTCAGGCCACTGGAGCGCAGGGCTCTCGGAGAAAGCTGCCTTAGATACAGTGGTCATAATTGACTGTGCCATCTGATGAGTTATATAGAATAAAGCAGCTGCGTGCATACCACACTGGCCACTCGGCGGCATGCGGGTCTGTTTCATGTTTGCTGTGGTTTTTTCTTTTTTAGACATTGTGTTTTGTTCACTGTTCTTTGGTGACCTGTTTTGCTCGTTATACTTCAGGTCTTTTTTGCATATTGCATTTCATTATTATTGGTGATGTGGTCCCTTTGCCTTGATTTTTGATGTTCACAGCTACATGTTATTTACAGGGTCGGTACGACGGCATCCTCATTTTAACCTCTTTTCATGCTCTGCATTGTCGTCCTTTCTATATGCTTGCTATTTGTGTTTGTCTTATTTTAAACAATAAAGCATTTCTATTACTTTTTGTGTGGATATTTTTATATAGGTGAATTTATGTTCGATTTTTGTCCATGCTGCGGACCTTTCCAGGCGCCGGTAGAAACGTTAGGCGTTTACATCAAGATATCAGCCAGATTCTCTGTATTGGTAAGACTATTTACTTTTATATCCCCCTTGGATAGTTGGCACTTTGTACACATGACCAGAGTAGGGGATATTGATTGTATTGTAAGTAACGAGGTTTACACTACCTAATTGTTTTCTGCACCAATATGGAGGGCCTTTTTTTATGCTTTTAATATTAAAGGTGACCTGTCACCTCTCCTGACATGTCAGTTTTAATAACCACTTGCATTCTTCATGTAGTACCAAATCTGGTGCAGCTATTCTTATGACTCTGTGCTGACCCATTCCTGTATTATTCCTGCTAGAAGTTTACAAATAATTTGCCAGCAGTCTGCAGTAAAGGTACTGCTGGGTGTTACCAGTAGCGGGAGTTTGACTCTGTCCAATCAGTACTGTTGGTGTCATACTGTGCAGGCACACCCTCAACTGGTGACACCCCTCTGTACCCTTACTGCAAGATGCTGACAATTCATTCATAACTTCTAGCCGAAATAATAAAGGAATGGCACAACATGAAGTCATAATAGATTCTGCAGAATTGGTAGTACATGGGGAATGCAAATAGTTACTACAACAGACGTCAGGAGAGGTGACTAAGTTAAATTTAATAGCATTAAAAGTGAACTGTTCATTTGACATACCCATCCACCAACTTTGGGGTCTCCATGTCAGAATGTTCGAATGGAGAGACTCCACCTGGAAGTGGCGCTGGTGAACATATTTGTTGAGACGTTTGAGGTTTAAGATGGAGCAGATAGGGTTACAAGAAACTGTTGGAATAGAAAACTGTGAAATGCTGTTGGGCAGGAATTGAGATTGTGATGCCCGGGAGAGCAGAATGCCTGCTTGAAACATGAAGTGAGAGATTGGGACTAGAAGAATTGGTGGCATGGAAAATAGATGTTCAAAGGCCCCTCCCCACCACCTTCTAAAGTGTTCCTGTCTCAGCAAGGGGACATAATAGAGGGGATCTGTTGTGTCTGCCCTACAAACGGATTACATTTTACAGGGGTAGAGTGCAATCTAGGGTCTTTGGCTGTCCTTCCTTCTCCACACCTTAACCAGCTATTTGGGAATCCCTGTGTTTCATAGGCCACAGCCAGCATTTTCCTTATCAGTCTTTACACCAGTTCTCTTTATCCCGTCCCGACAAGTCCTGTTCCAGCAAGGATAAGAAGAGACTCTTCTTTAAACCCCAGCCTTTTTGGCAACACTGTACCCACCCCGGCTGTGCTTTTCATCCTAGCCTGGAGCCCACATGTCCTTCTCTACCTAAAGAGATGCTCCCACCCAGGGAGTCCTCTCAGGTGGAAGGTAGTCTCCTGCTCTTCTATGGCTTATTGTGGATGATGTTTGGGTCCGTGATGTCCTTGGGTTACAAAATATTTTCTTCTTTCCGTCCATACAGAGGACAAGAGAGAATCTTCTATTTATACTGTTATGGCTGGATGATGTGGAAAGTTTACAATACAAGTCAAGTTAGAAATAAAGCCTACAAACCTTAAGGAGGTTGTAGAGGAGTCGAAATATAGGCTGCCTTCTTTCAAAAAATAGGCCATACCAGTTCATGCGTTGTGACTGGTACAGCAGCACAGTCCGACTGTGGCTGAACTGTAATTCCACACACAAACTATAAATGGAGCAATTTAGGAAGACAGCAGCAATGTTTTTCCAATTCTGTACAACACATTTACATGGCATATGTACATGCAACTTCCACATTTCATCTAAGCTGAAGGGAATATGATATGTAACCTTGTAAAAGACCATAAGCAATTTGGAAGCACACATAAAGACTGTTTTATATAAAGCAGATATATATCAGAACTTTAAAAATATAAATAAAAAAAGCAGACTTTCCAGACCAATTTCTAATAAAAATGTATTACTTTATTTACCAATGTATCTACTATGTACCAAAAAAAATACATCTGATAAAAATGCCAATGACAACTACACTAGAGTTTGTGTAGTAAAGTTTGCAAATATTTTATTTCTCACATGACAGATTAAATAATTAAGTATGTACACACTTAATGGATGCCAGCCCAAAAACAACCATTTCATCAGCCAGCTGAAATTTGTTTCAAAAGGAAACAAAAATGTTATAAAGAGTTTAGAAATGACTGAATCCTCTTACTCTGTAGTAGATTCTGTGACAATTCATACATAACAGCCTGGAATTTCGTGCACAAGATACTTTGAATATATAAACGTAAACACAAGTCGGAAAAAATGACATTGAAATCCTTTAAGGACAGAAATGTGATTCAGTACGTACAAATCATGAGGTGCTGAGCCACTGGAGCAGTATTCTGTTCAATACACCAGTTACCATAAAATACAACTAGCAAACTGACTGTAGTAACATGAACTGTATTACCGTCAGCTTAGTAAAAATCCTAAATATTCATGTTAAAGTCCAAATGATTATGCTATTTATGTCTGCTTCCTCTCCTCTTCATGGCGGCAGTACACTGTGGGCAATACCATTTGCCTTTAGGCGCCTCTGATAATCCAACACATCCATAATGGAACCATTCAATGGGGCACTGAAATACAATAAAATAGATATTATACCAGAAGCACACTGACTAATTTATGGGGTTCAATTTCACTCTGAATATAAGACAACAACCACACACAGATTAAAAAAAAAAAAAAAAAAAAAAAAAAAAAAAAGGTAAAAATTTAAATAAAAATAATAATAAATTATTCTACAAATTTCTGTATTTTTATAGCTGTCACACATTAATGAGGACGGCCGACAGCTCCATTGAATTCCATAGGCCTGCCGGTATAGCCGAGCGCGGTATCTGGCAGTCCTTATAGACAGTGACACATGCCCTAACCACTGCATTCACACAGGTATCTCAGGGACCTTGGTTCTTGTGATTGGTCCCAGCTACTATACATTTATCACCCATTTGGTGGATATCTGATGTTGTTTGTGGTGATAGATTTTGTTTGTTGGCCAACCCCCTTTAACCCCTTAGTGGCCACCAATATGCTTTTTTACGGTGGTCACTAAGGCTGGGCTGCTACCTTTTTACAGTGGTGCAGTCTAAGTGCTGCAAGGGTTTCCTGTGCAGCGGAGAGTGGGGGTTCGGTTCGCACATGGACCAGCAGAAGCGCCAACCAGGGCTGTTTAACACCCTAGATGCCGCTGTCAATAACTACCGTGGCATCTAAGCCGTTACAGAGGAAGAGGACTCCCTATCTCCCATCAGCATCCTACAAATGAAATTACTGGGTGCCGATGTCTTAGCATGGCAGCCTAGGGCCTAGTGAAGGCCCAGGCCAGACTTCAGTGTATTCCCAGTAGGCTACGCCTCTCTGGCACAGCCTGCTGGTGGATGTCAGTATAGCACTTACAAAATAATACATTGTAAAAACAATGCAATGTATTATAGAAGTGATCAAAAGACCTCCTGTTAAAGTCCCCTTGTGGGTCTAGTAAATAGTTAAAAGAAACAAAAAAAAAAAAAAAACAGTTTTACTAAATAAAAAAAATATTTCAAGTTAAGATAATTTTTTTGTGCATTTTACTAAAAACAAACTGTACCTTTGTCAGTAAAACAGACACACATTACAATTGTGCAAGTTGTGTACTTGTATTTTCATTGAAAATATTTAGCCAGTAAAAAATTATTTAAAGCGGTCGTCCCATGAAAAAAGTCTACAGTTTTCAAACCAGCACCTGGATCAGAATACTTTTGTAATTGTATGTAATTTAAAATTTAGTATAGCCACTGAGTTATTCAATTAAATGTATCTGTATAGCGCCACCTGCTTTTTTTTATTTCTTTGTCCTGCTCACTGAGAAGGCCGCACATGCTCAGTTTTATCTTTCAACTGCCTCCTGAGCTGTGATAGGGAGACCATGGACACGCCTCCTTAGCTGTCAGACAAAAGACACTCCCCTTGTGCTGTCAGCTTGATATAAATCTAGCAGAGCTATAAATGGGGAGATATCTGGATCCATGTGAGGTACAGCGCTGGTTCTAGCTTTGTTAGAGATTGTCATGTATTATGATATCTGATTTTCAGACATTAGTCATGGGATAACCCCTTTAAGAAAAGAAGTAGACAAAAGGGTTGAGCTACAACAGATAATCCTGTTTACGGAGTGATGAATGTGTATAAAATGAATATTGCTGAATATTTTCCCACCGCTAATCTATACTTAATGAAACTTTGGCTCAATGCACAGTAAGTTTTAATACGTACATCTTGATTATCACAGCCGACCATTTCACCATAGGAAACCTAGAAGAGAAGAAAAACCAAAAACTTAACATCTAGTGCGAATCACGGACGCGGAAGAGTGTGTGGAGGACAACTCTGTCCATATGTTTATTAAAGAAAATAATTCTGATTCTCAATTTGCTGATTGGCTGCTCTGTTTTAAGAGCTAACTTCTGGAATTTAGTCAACAAGCCTTAAAGGGCAGGTCTATCTTCTGAACCTATGTGTTTTTGATTTTCCATTGCATGTAAAGTTAAAATGAAGCAACTTTGCAAATAATTTTGGTTAAAAATATTCAAGTATACAGACCCATTTATGTACTCATATACATGTATTTTGTATCAGTTGTAGATTTTGTCGCAACCAATAAATGCGCCCCATAGTCAATCTGATCCCTACTAAGTGTATGTTATGAAATAGGTGGAAGTTGTAAGGGAGTATTTGCCTAATGTGCACTTAACCTTTAACCCCTACAGGGATTCCATTTCTCCTTACCCTCTCCTTGTTCACTTTGGATTTCTAACAGCCCATCACTGTTGATCTTACACTTAGGCCAATTTTAGAACCACATGGTTCTATTGAAAAATATCTTAGCTTATTAACCACTTCAAGTCTGCCCATTGACTATAAACGTCCTTTAGCTTTGCCCCCTGTGTGCAGCACCTGTACATAGAAGCTCCATGACTCAGCTGCCTCCTGACAGCCAAGAACATGGAGCTTTAACCTGAGACCTTTTTTCCTGGCCTCCAGGCTTTGATCACTCTGACAAGCTGTCAAAGCGATCACATATGCTTGTACTATCTCCCTCTCATTACTGCCGGTCACAGAGCAGTTTACAACTACATATTGGGTGTTTTTGCAAACTTCAGAATCAGGAAGATAAATATTCAGGTTTGATTTGTGGTTTACTCTTGATATCTTATGGGAAAAATGAATTAAAAATTGAAAATCTGCGAAAAAATATATATATTTTAAATGTCACCTTCCTTCTGTTTTAATTCTTGTGGGAAATCTAAAGGGTTAACAAACTTTGTAAAATCAGTTTTGATTACATTGGGGGCTGTAGTTTCTAAAATATGTTCATTTATGGGAGGTTTCTATTATTTAAGCCTCTCAAAGTCACTTTAGAACTGCAAAGGTCCTTTAAAATTAACTATTGGAAATTTTCATGAAAATCTAAAAAATTACATCTAAAATTTGAAGCCTTCTAACGTCCTCAAAAATTATGCCAACATAAAGTGGACATATGGTGAATGTTCATTAATGACAATTTTATTAGATATCCCTATGCAAGTTAAAAGCAGAGAAATTCATATTTAAAAAATGTGATTTTTTTTTCAAAATTTTCAGTAAATTTTTATTTTTTATAAATAAAGGTAAAACATATTGACTCAAATTTACCATTAACATGAAGTACAATGTATCATGAGAAAACAATCTCTGAATGGCTTGGATAAGTAAAAGCGTTCCAAAGTTATTACCACATGAAGTGACATGTCAGATTTGCAAAATTAGGCCTGGTCTTGAAGTGGTTTTAAAGAATCCAATGGTGACCCAAGTTTGGTTCTGCATGAACCAGACCTGAATAATAGTTTTACACTTACTAATAAACATATTCTATAGTGACTTTATAGCCAACTTAGATGTCAAAATACTTATGATATTTACTGCTCCAAGCAGCTGAATATTAATGAAAGCAATAGGCAAATAGGCATACTGACCTGATTACAAATGCAGTAGCGGGGCTCATTGGGATCATAAGTCCAATCAACCTGGCTATTTGAATCAGATTCTGGAATAGCTGCTGTCTGTTGATGAGAAAGTTCATGGGCTAACGCTGATGACGATGAGCAAGAGGATAGAGAAGAAGACGATGAAGAGGATGACGACTGCTGACTTGACGATTTATTGTTGCTCCTATGTAGAAGAAAAAAGGCAGATACGTTTGTCAGATATTGCACTTCTAAAGAAATAGACATTACTAGAAAATAGGTGTAAGGCAATAATAAATCTATTCCATTCACCAACTGACTGCTGAGTAAAGGATATTCATTATACCTTTACATTTTAAGATAAATGTCTCTGGGTTCACTAAGGACAATTTGCATTGTTTGGTCAGAGGTGCACAGCAATACAGAGCATTACGATTATTAAATAAAAACGCACTTATTTTTGCGTCCACTTCTTGAATCCGTTGATGCCGAAGAAGTCAAAGTCTGTGTAAGTGTGGAAGCCAGTGCAGAAGAGGGATAACTTGTAGAATCCCTAGACAAAAACTCTTTTCCGAGCTGGAAGTCATTATTTTTAAATGCTTCATAACTAGCTTTCATGCTGGAGGTCCTTCTACCCTCTTTCATCTGTGTACAAACACAACAGGGTCACCAGATCAATAATTTTTTAAAGACATCATTCAAGAAAAAAAAAAATATGAAAAAAGAAAGCAAATCTGCTGACCTGTGCAGTCACCTGTACTGCCTGAGCAGCTGCCATTGTTATAGCCCCGGCTCCAGCCCCAGCCGCGGCTCCAGCCGAGAGTGAGCCAAGGTTATATGATGTAAGTGGCTGAGAGGAGTTCACACTGTACACATTAGTGGTGGCTGAGGCACTCATGTTATTTCTACAACCTGTGGAAAGAAAAGGGGCATAGAAAGAAACATAAAGCCACTGCTACCAGCAGCAAAATGTGCACAATAAAATACAAACTTACCACTAGGTATCCCCAACCCACAAATCTCCTGAACAGGCAGTATTAAAGGAGTAGAATGGAGTGTGTTCACCGCTCCATTCAACTCTATGCTGCTTCCTGAGATGGTACAAGCCCTCGGCTATTTTTGGCATCCCCATACAGCTGAATGGAGTGGCAGACACGCATGCATGCTCCGATCAAATGGAGGAACACGGGTCCCCTGCTGTAGTGACAGTCACACCCCAACCGTTCAGATTCTTATCCCGTACTGTAGACAGGAGATATGTTTTTGTCAAGGAACAAGGCCTTTAACCACATTATGGTAATTTTTACAATGGCTTTTGTACTGGTGGCTGAAGGTTAAAATATTAAAAAGCCAAGAGTGAAAACACATTCTATAGAAGCATACGTGTCTAACTATTTACAATGATAGACAACATGACATGAGTAAGGCTGGCAGATTACATCATAAATAATATCTCACGACATTCAGTGTAGCCGTCTCATACTACTAAATAAAATGACTGGCCTGGAGTGTTTTCTTTAGAAGCATCAGAAGTGAGCGTTGACAGAAGTGCCTCAGACTTGAATTTCTTCTCTGGAACATAGTCTGTAGTAGAATGATGGGAAGATGGATTGTGCTTCCTTTCTATAGGAACAAGAATTCCATGTAAGGGTACAGCCATACGTGGCAGAGACACTGAAGAACCACCGCAACAAAGCTGCATGCAATACAATACAATAGCAGCAAAGTGAACAAGATTTTTTTTTTAAATCTCATCCATGTGCTGCAGAATTTCCACAACAGAATTTGCAAATAAGCCACGATTTCGAATCTGCGGCATGTCATTTTATGTTGCTGGTTTTCACTGCAGAGTTAACCTTTTGCAGTGCAGCCGCTGAAATATGAAGCAACACCACTGATTCTACAAATGCCACATCAATATCTGCTGCAGAATTCCGACTGGACCTACCCTTTAATCGGGACTTACTTTCACTTGCAGAATGAGAATGTGCATGGTGATTATTAACAGGCTGAGATGGCGTGTCTAATTCCAGAGATCCTACAAAAGTTCAATTAAAATCATATTTAAAAAAAGGTGTATTCACATACAGTAACAACGTAGAGAATGTGTAGAATAAATAACATATGCAGAGCTTAACCCCTTCAGGACACTCCAATTTTCCATTTTTGCATGAACATTTTCATTCCTTGCCTTCCCAAAGCCATAACTTTTTTATTTTTCACATCATACAGATGTACGAGGGCTTGTTTTTGCAAAGCAAGTTGTACTTTCTAATGGCCCCGAGGGGTTCTCCAACAAAAAAAAAATTCTACAATTTTTAAAACTAGAATTTGGATCTGAATACTTTTAAAATTGCATGTACAGGATTTGAAGGAGGAAAATAAGAAATAGTAGATTACACTTACCGGTAATCTTTTTTCTTTGAGCCTATGACAGCACCCCTGGAGAGACCGCCTCCTTCCTCAGGACAGGAAACAGACCACCGGCATCGCTTTAAAAGAGGGACCACCCCCTCATCTCCAGTCCTTTTTCAAGAACCTCAGGAACAGAGCTCGTACCATCCACTTAATATCAGAATATTTAGGTAATTCATATACAAACTTATCAATCGCAAGGTAGAGACAAACAAACTAAAGCCTAATACACAAAGATATATATATATATATATTTTTTTTTTTTTTTTTTTTTTTTTTTTTTTAGGGGGGAATTAATCGGGGTGCTGTCATAGGCTCAAAGAAAAAAGATTACCGGTAAGTGTAATCTACTATTTCTCTCCTCGCCTATGACAGCACCCCTGGAGACTAGGCAAGAAAACCTAGGGTGGGACTACCGCCTGCAATACCTTCCGACCGAAAACAAGGCCGTCATTGGAAGGTAGCTGCAGCCTATAGTGTCGGAAAAAAGTATGTGGGGTACTCCACGTGGCGGCTTTACAAATTTGCTCCAGGGAAGCCGAGGCCCTCTCTGCCCAGGAGGCAGAGATAGCCCTTGTAGAATGGGCCCCAAACCCCTCTGGAGGAATTTTACCGCTAGCTGAATAAGCTAAAGCAATAGCTTGTCTAATCCATCTGGCCACAGTCTGAGATGATGCAGACGAACCCTTCCTAGATCCCTGAAAAAGCACCAACAAATGCGAAGAGGATCTCCAGGGGGAAGTGGCCTGAAGGTATTTTAAGAGGCATCTCCTCACATCCAAACAGTGAAACTTCCTTTCTTTGTCATTTTTGGGAGAGGCACAAAAGGTAGGGCAGAACTATTTCTTGGGATCTATGAAATCTCGAGGAAACCTTTGGTAAAAAGGAAGGGTCAGGAGAAAACACCACCCGATCTTCCGAAATTACCAAATAAGGAGGATCAATGCAAAGGGCAGAAATCTCACTAACTCTTCTCGCGGATGTGATGGCTAAGAGAAAAGCAAGTTTTAGAGATAAAAGCTTTATGGATATCTCTTCTATAGGTTCAAAGGGATCCTCCATGAAGGAAGATAAGACTAGGTTAAGTCCCACGGAGGAACCTTTGACCTACAGATTGGAGACAATTTTGAGATGGCAGTGACAAATCTTTTAACCCAAGGATGACTGGCCAGTTTATACTCAAATAACGCACTTAAAGCCGAAATCTGGACCTTCAAGGTGCTAGGTCTCAGCTTTTTCTTCCACCCCTCCTGCAGAAAATCTAGAATCAGGGGAATGTCGGGAACAGCTAGAACATCCACAGGCCTATCCGCAAATCTGAAAAAAATCTTCCAGACTCTGAGATAGATCTCGGAGGTAACCTTCTTACGGCTGCCAAAAGTGTAGAAATGACCTCGTCAGAGAGACCCCTACTCTTCAGGATGTTCCTCTCAAGAGCCAGGCAGTCAAGTGCAGGTTGACACCTCCGGATGAACTACCGGCCCCTGAGAGAGAAGCCCCTTCACCTCCGGAAGCACCCAAGGGGAGGCAATCGACATCCTGCGCAACCCGAAAACCAGACTCTTCTTGGCCAGAAGGGGGCGATCACAATAACTAGGGCCTGGTCCTCCTGAATCTTTTTTAGGACTCTTGGCAACAGTTTCAGAGGGGGAAAGGCATAGAGAAGCCCCCTCCCCCAGGGCTGAGCGAAAGCATCTACTGCCACCGGACGATCCCGCGGGGAAAGGGAAAAGAAATCCTCCACCTTTCGGTTTTGTCTTGTGGCAAATAGATCTACGGTTGGTAACTGCCACCGGACACGATCAGAGAAAATATTTCCTGATTTAGAGACCATTCCCCTTGACAAAGGCGATGACGGCTCAGAAAATCCGCCTTTACATTCTCTTTCCCCTTCAGGTGAACTGCGGAAAGAGAAGTGAGGGAGCCTTCTGCAAACTGAAAGATCTTGTGGGCAAGGTACATTAGAGGCTGTGACCTGGTGCCCCCCTGCCTGTTGATGTAGGCTACCGTGGTCATATTGTCGGAATAGATGCGAACATTTCTTCCCTTTAATTCTTGGTGACACTGCAAAAGGGCCATGGAAACTGCCTTCAATTCCCTGAATTGTGGGACTGGGACCGGGAGGGGAGATCCCAGACCCCCTGAAACAGGGAAGACCCCAGATGAGCCCCCCATCCCCACGGGCTGGCATCCGTGGTTAAACAGAGGACATCCTTCCTGCTCCAGGGAACTCCCCTCTCCAGATTTCGGAGATCTAACCACCACTCCAGGGATAAGAGAGTCTGAGTAGAGAGGGTGAAAACCGAGTCTAGAGACGGGAGATCCCTGTCCCAAACCTCCAGGATCTGAAGCTGGAGTAGTCTCGAGTGGTATTGAGCCCATTCCACTCCCGGAATTGCTGCTGTAAGAAGGCCCAGTACTGACATGGCCGACCTTATGGAAACCTCCCTGAGTGAAATCAATCTCTGGACACTGTTTCTGATCAATACCCTTTTTTGAACTGGAAGAAACGACATCTGGAGATTTGAGTCTAAGTCTATTCCCAGAAATTTGCATTTCTGAGAAGGAGTCAGACACGACTTTTCCAAATTTAGCTCCCACCCCAGACTCTGCAGAACCTCCGAGAACCAGGCGATGTGGGACCGAAGAGCCTGGGCTGAACGAGCCACCAGGAGAAAGTCGTCCAGATAAGGGACGATAATCACATCTCTCTCTCTGATGTGAGCCATCATCTCTGATACTACTTTTGTAAAAACCCTCGGCGCTTGGGACAGGCCAAAGGGAAGGGCTCTGAACTGAAAATGTCTGATCTCCGACTTGACCTGTACTGCAACTCTTAGAAACCTCTGGTGATCTAGGTGAATAGGGACGTGGTAATAAGCGTCCCGGAGGTCTATCGACACCATGAAGCAATGGGGAAAGAGGTAATTTAGAGTCGATCTGATGGATTCCATACGGAACTTCTCGTACACCAGGTTTTGATTCAACAGTTTTAGGTTTATTATAGTGCGAAATGAGCCATTTGGTTTGTTTACCAGAAAGAGTGTCGAATAAAATCCCTCCCCTCTTTCTAGGACCGGGACCTCTACCAACACTCTTTTTGTAGCAGGGACTCTATTTCTGACAGAAGCGCTGATTGTTTTTTCAGGGAACTTCTGAGGTCTGTGACCACAAATCTCTGACACGGGGAGGATCGAAATTTTAGCTTTAATCCCTCCCTTATGACAGATAGGATCCAATCGCTGTTGGAAATCATCTGCCACTGGTGAAAAAACAGAGACAGACGACCCCCAACAGGAGGCCTGGCGTCATTGGGATTGCTTCTTTGAGGCTTCTGAGCCGGAAAAAAGGAATCCTTTAGACCTTTTTGTATTTACAGGGAACTGCTTGGCCCTATCTTTTGACCTAAAATTTTCCCTGTTAAACCTAGGCTTAAAGGATCTCCTAGGGGCTTGCTGACTAGTAAAAGGGAAGCTTTTATTTTTGTCAGATGCCTTCTCTAGCAGGTCATTCAGGACTGGCCCAAATAGAAATTCCCCCTCACAAGGGATAGCGCATAATTTTGCTTTAGAGCTAACATCACCGCTCCAGCTCTCAAGCCAAATTGCCCGCCGAGCGGAGTTGGAAAGAGCTGAGGCCCTAGCGGACAGCCTAAGGGAATCCGCTGAGGCATCAGCCAAAAAATTAACAGCGTTGGAAATAGTAGGGAAAGAAGCCAACAGCTGATCCCTAGGGGTGCCCCCTTTAATGTGATCTTCCAATTCCTCCAGCCAGACTTTTAAAGATCTGGCGACGGAAGTGGCCGCAATGGCTGGTTTAAAAGCGGCCGCTGAAGCCTCCCAATTTTTCTTAAGGTAGACATCTGCCCTCCTGTCCATGGGGTCCCTCAAGGAACCCATATCGTCAAAGGGTAAAGCCCCCTTTTTAGACATTTTTGCTACCGGAGCATCTAACTTAGGGGCTCTGTCCCAGGAAGCTGCAACGTCCTCATCGAACGGATACTTCCGCTTGACAGACCCAGGAATGTAAAATTTTCTGTCCGGCTTTTTCCATTCTTTTGTGATAACGGCCTGCACATTTTTGTGGACATCAAACACTTTTTTCTTCCTAGGTCCCAGACCTTCAAACATAGAGTCCTGCACAGATAAGGGGGCTCTCTGCTTCTCCAGACCCATCGTGACACGAACCGCCTTAACTAATGTATTAATACCATCGGCGGAAAACAGCGGTTTACCCGCAAATTCAGAGTCTGAGGAGTCTTCAGAAGATGCATGCTCCCCCTCCTCCTCTAACCCCGAGAGAACATCACTGTCACTAGAGGGAGCCACAGAAACAGTAGCGGAAGTACTAGGCTGACTTTTAAGTAATCCGCCGACTGATTCCTTAACCTCCTCCCGAATCATAACTCTAATGTTCTCCATCAAGGAAGGGGATTCCTCTTCCACGAGCTTGCTCACACATCCTTGGCATAATGGTTTTTGCCAGGTAGAGGGAAGCCTCTTCTTACACACCGCACACCCCCTTTCCTTAGCTTTAGAGCTCTTCCTAGAGGACTCTTTAGGAACCTGGACATAAACACAAAATAGCCCCATAAAATAATGCACATTAAAATTTTTCTGGGGGGGAGCCCCTCTTACCCCACCAGGTACCGGTTCATTGGTGGTTTCAGTGGGCTCAGCGCGCTGGGTCTGCTCCATGTCTTTAGGCAAATGTGGCCAATGGAGAAAGGATTCGCTCAAAGGCACGCCGGCCCGAGCAGGAAGCCGGCTGGGTTTTTTAAAATGCGCGCGTCCATAGGCCCCTCCTACTTCCGGCGCGTGGAACGCATATTCCTCCACCGCCCGGAAGTGACGCGCGAGGCGGCCGGCATGCGGAACACGGCCCACAGAGGCCGCAGTAACGGGTAAAGCCGAAGCCCCCCCCGCACCAGGAGGATCGGAAGGGAGGAAGACCGACACCCAGGCTCTGCAGCGGCTCCTTGAGGAGACTTATGCCGCCCGAGGTAACCCTCCAGCCACCAAAATTAGGCCTGGGCCCTCGCAGCTCCTCACAGCACCTCTGGCGATACCGGAACTGTCCCTTAGGACAGGAAACAGAACTGGAGATGAGGGGGGTGGTCCCTCTTTTAAAGCGATGCCGGTGGTCTGTTTCCTGTCCTGAGGAAGGAGGCGGTCTCTCCAGGGGTGCTGTCATAGGCGAGGAGAGAAAAACATTTTTCTATCAGACTTCAGCAGACCCTCAAATCAGATACCCATTCTTCATCAGACCAGACCCTCATCAGAGCCCCAAGCTCCATCAGCCTGAAATCAGACCCCCCTGCCTCCATCAGCCCCAGATTGGAACCCCAGCCTCCATTCGCCTTAGATCAGCTCCCCATCAGACCGTTCAGCCGGCTCAGATCAGAACCCCCAATCAGCCTCAGATCGGACCCCCCCAGCCCCAATCAGATCAGACCCCTCAGCCCCCAACAGCCTCAGATCAGACCCCCCTTTCAGGTTAAAATAAATCCAGCAGAGCAATGAATGTGGAGATCTCTGGATCCATGTGAGGTACAGGGCTGGTTCTAGTGCGGTTAGAAAGGTATTGTCATTTAATATATATTATGATAATGATTTTCAATTTGTACATCATGGGATAACCCCTTTAATATTGCATATGATGTAGTGGAGAGCTGGAAAAAAAAACCAATTGGGGTGGAATTGGAAAAAAAAAAACTATTCTGCCACAGTTTTATAAGTTTTGTTTTTACGGCATTCACTGACCTATTACCTTTATTTTCCAAGTCAGTACGATTTTAAATAAAAAAATTAAAACTTTGGGGGGAAAAAAAAGCTTTGTTAAAGGGGTTGTCTCATCTCGCTGTTACTAGGCGAGATGAGACACCGTTTCCGACCACCTCCCGGCCGGGAAACAGCAGAGCGCTCTGACGCTCTGCTGTTTCTGTAGCTCCCATTGCCGTGCATGAACGCTACAGAAACAGCGTAGCACAGAAAGCTATGGTGTTTCTGGGTTAGGGAAACACCATAGCTTTCTGTGCTACGCTGTTTCTGTAGCGTTCATGCACGGCAATGGGAGCTACAGAAACAGCAGAGCGTCAGAGCGCTCTGCTGTTTCCCGGCCGGGAGGTGGTCGGAAACGGTGTCTCATCTCGCCTAGTAACAGCGAGATGAGACAACCCCTTTAAGGTTCAATTTTTGCTGGGCGTTCTGTAGTTTTTATTGATACCATTTTAGAGGTTGTATATGACTTTTTGATTACCTTTTTGGGGAGACGAAGTAATGAAAAACACAGCAAATCAGCCATTTTGTTTTCGCTGGCATTCGCTGTACAGAATGACAATTTTTACATTTTAATAGTACAAGTGTTTTGGAGCACGGCAATACCTATGACTTATTGTTTATTTTTAATATGGGGAAAGGAGGGTGATTTGAATTTTTATATATTTAAAAAAAATTTTTTTTTTTACAGGTTTTTCTAAGTTCCCATAAGGAACTTGAACAAGCAATCGTCTGATTGCTTCTCCAGTAGAATTCAATGAATTACCATTGCAGCCTGTGGGAGTTTCATTGTGTTCTTATGGAGCCCTGCCACAGCGACGTTCATCTTCTTGTGGCAGGGATCAGAGCCTCTGGCAGGCTTCAGGTTACCACAGCGAACAAACAGCTCCCTCGATCTCAGTGCGGGTAGCCCATTTGGGCTCCAGGAGTGCAGTGCTTCAGGGGAAAAGCCTCTCAGATGTCGTGGGTTAAATATCTGTGATCAGCTCCGTGTCTGCAGAAACCAGGAGGCAACGGCGTCCGCCCAGCTTCTGAGTAGATGCCATGTTTAAATAACGGACTTGTACGGCAAAGGCCCAGAAGGGGTTAAACTGAGGGTCCTTTTAGGCTTTTTTCACATTATCGTTAGGCTTGTCCGGCAGGGGACTGAATGCACATACAGGTTCATTATTGTCAGCAACACATTTCCATGTACAAAAGAGGATGTGCTGCTGACAAACCATAAAAGATGAACTCAACCAATGATCATTCAGACAAGGTTACATGGGGAGATGATCTGACCGATCACTGGCTTGTGTAAAAAGGCCTCTACTTCATCATGGCCATGTACTCACTTCTTTCTAGTATTTCTGTTATTCCTGCATTATCAGCTTCAAGTTCCATTTTGAATTTAGCCAGTTCTTGGTCTAGTTTTCGAAGATGTCGATCTACCTGTAACAGAAAGTCAGATTTGTTTAAATGCGTGGGCAGTAAAATCGTTATTTGCACCTTCAATTCTTGTGTGTTGTGTAACATGTAAAACCAGGAGAAATTTTATGAAGTAATCAAAAATATTAGGGGGACTTCACCAGATTTATAATATAATGTAACCCCCTGCAATAATATATTTGTCAAAAAGATACCCTCCCTCCTGAACCCACTTAACTGAGTGGTGCAGCATGTACTGCACAGCCTGGGGGTGAGGCATCAATATATTTTGGAGTGGATGCAGCAGAGGTTAAAGGGGTTATCAGAGACTACATAAAGCCCCCTTCATGTGCCAGGTCCCTCACAGTGATTATACTTACCTCAGTCCCCACTCCCTGCGCTGCTCCTTGTCCCCGTGCAGGTATGAAAACATCCGGTGTCAGGGGGAGCAGCTAATTAAAGGTGGGGACAAGCCTCCCTAGGAACGTGGGTGACACTAGGGAGGCTCGTCCCTGTCCCCGCCGGCTATTGGCTGTTCGCCCCCCCCGACACAGGATGTTTTCATCCCTGCACGGGGAGAAGCAGCACCGGCAGTACAGGGACAAGGAGCGGTGCAGGGAGCGGGGACCGAGGCAAGTATAATCGCTGTGAGGGGCCCGGCACACGAATGTAGTCTTAGATAACCCCTTTAAAGGCTTCGGCTCCAAGGCCGCTTTCACACAGTCAGAGATGATAAGCCAAACCCAGGTGCAGATCTTAACCTTATACCTCATCTCTGTGCAGCTTCCACTCCTCCTTTTGGCTCACAATCACTGATGATAATCACTAATCACTGTGTGAAGGAGGCCTAAAAACCGCCCATGACCATGGCACGATGCAAGGGAACTTTCCCCTAAGTTTTCTAGAGACATATTCAAAGACTGGGGTAGTCGTCTGTAGACAGCCCTGGAAATCTACAAAGGACCCTAGGGCTGCCTGACAACTTTCTGTCTTAGCCAGCATTAACGATTTCTTCTATGGTAGCTCTTCTGTAGGTTTGGATGCTTATGACACTCTTCTGTTCATTTCTTCCCCTTTCTTGTTCTCCTTTGGCAGGTACTAGCCATTGGATACCAGAAGCACCCTACAAGACCTGCTGCCTTGGAGATGCTGAGACACAGTAGTCTAGAGGTCCCAATTTGGCCCTGGGCAAAGCTCAAAACTGTTCAGATCCTTACACTTCTCTAATTTTCCGGTTTCCAACACATCAAGCTTAAGAACTAATTTGTTACCCAATTTATCCCACCCCTTGACAGTAGCCATTGTAACAAAGCAATCCATCTTTGTGTTTTAATGTTATGGTTGATCACTGTACATGGAGGAAAATGGAGCATTTTGGAGGAAAGAAAGAATGCATATAGATGATATTTCAAGATACTTGTTCTCAAAATAGGTGGTGGGTCTCACATCTATCATTTATGGAATATCCTATGGATATGTCACAAATGTGGAGACGAGAACAACTATTTAAATTTCAGTCATTTTCCTCATCTTTACAGGCATTTCTGGATGTACTGTTATTTTGTAACATTTGTTCAGTCCTATAGAGAAGCCATTTTCTGAGCATGTGATGTTCAAAAACATTGCCAACCAGTTAAATTAAATACATAGGTTAAAACCCCTTGACTTCTACAGTTAGAACATACCTTTATTGCAGAGTACAGCGCAGCGGTTGTGCTGAAAAAAGACCTTTAATCTTTATGTTAATGAGCCTTCGGAGCACCGGGGGGCGGGCTCTTTCTTCCTGAGCACCGCTTCTTCACCGCCCCCCGGGTCCCGAGGCTCTCTCCGATGCCGACGTCCACGCCCCTCTGAAAAATGATTGACAGCGCTAGGCCGTTTGGCCTAGCGCTGAAATCCCGCCGGCGCATGCGCAGAAGCGCTTGCAGTGCCGAACACCGCAAGCGCTTCCATCCTTGTGCGCACGCGCCGTCACTTCGCTGAACCCGGAAGTGACGGCGCGTGCGCACAAGGATGGAAGCGCTTGCGGTGTTCGGAACTGCAAGCGCTTCTGCGCATGCGCCGGCGGGATTTCAGCGCTAGGCCAAACGGCCTAGCGCTGTCAATCATTTTTCAGAGGGGCGTGGACGTCTGCATCGGAATAGCATCTGGCCACAGTGTTTTTAAATGGGCTCTCCAGGCCTGTGATACTGATGGCCTATCCTCAGAATATGTCATCAATATCTGATCAGTGGGGATCTGCGTGAGCGCTTAGACCTCATCCATGTGACTGCTGAAGGTGATGTCACTGGCTTATACCCAGCTCAGTCCCATTCAAGTCTACTTGGCTGAGCTGCATTACCAGGCGGTATTCATGGGACAGCGCTGTGCTTGGTAAGCTGTGAGGAGGCCGCTGCGCTACTAAGAGCTCCGGTGAGCGCCGCAGGTTCCTCAAACTCATATTGATGGCTTATCCTGAGTATAGGTCAGTAATATAAAAATCCTGGTAAACCCCTTTAAACTGAAATGACACGGTCACAACGAAAAAAAAAAAAACACTGTGAATCTAGTCTATAATATTTTATTCAGTGTGTACTTACCAAGTCATAAATCTGATTTGCTAACTGTACTTTTTCATCAGCATCCTCCAAAGCTTTAAAATAATCCTAAAATAAAATAAAATTGAGACCATCTTACAGAAAACTGCTGGTATAAAAAAAATCCAGTTTTGTGACAAATTTGAAAGAGGTTGTGCCAAGTTTAAAAATTTTCCCCTATCCACAGGATTCCAAGAATGAACGTCACATTCCCCCATCTGAACAGAAGGAAGAGCAGGTCCCATAAAAAAATGAATGAAGCCGCACTGCACATGATCAACCTCCATTCCAACGGGGGAACAGGGGCCCCATTTGTGGAACTGGTGGGGCTCCCAGCGGTCAGACCCCCAGCGGCTCAACATCTGAACTTGGTAGAAACCCTTTAATAAAACTGGTTAAGACACATGAAAATCATCCTAGTTAATAAGTCTGCAGATGTTACGGATATTGGTGCGTCTATATGAAGATGGACATAACTGGGAAATTATTACTATTCATGAGTTAATCATTATGACATTATGTGTGTTTTACTGATTATTGAAGATAGTTATAAAACACAAGTCAAGTATGTCCACAGCACTCCGCTGCTTCGCTTTAACAACTGATAGGCGTCCAAGCACTTAGAACCTGGCCATTCAAAACTTACTGCCATCTATGACATGCCAAAGAGTTTAGAAATTAAATATATCATTTAATTATGTGTCTATGCCGGACATTTGGGGCTGTCTGTCAGAAAAACTGAGTTATATTAAGAACAGAATTTTGAACCCACTGAGATTTAATTTAAAAAAAAAAAAAACTCTTTAGACGAGAACCATCCTCTATTTCATGTACTATGCATTATATAGATATTTACCATTTACATACTGGTAAACATCCAGTGAAGAGTTATGAAATTTACTTAAATAGATTAGCGCCACCTGGTGTTCAATATGTATAGCAATGTGAACGTCCATCTACTGAGCTCCGTCACTCTCCCCATTGCCAGGTCTCTGCACTGACCGTCTGATCACTACAGAGAAGCTAACAGAAACAGCGAGACATTTTTATTAGCTCCAGTACAAGGAACACAGGGAAGAAAGCTAAATATATTAGCTGCCCTGCAGTGAGAAGAGACCTGCCTGTTGGGCATGTGTGACCCGCGGCGCTCTGCTCAATAGAAGAACCTGCACATTGCTATATACTGTGAACACCAGGTGGCGCCATACTAGATAAGTAAATGTCATAACTTCACTGGATCTTTTCTTCAGCATGTAAAAGTCAATTGAGTGATGTTTTATGCTCTAATAAATGAATGTGACATGGTGAAACAACCCCATGCAGTGAACATGTGCAGCGGGTGGCAGAAAACTTACTTTTTTGATAGAACTCATCTGTTCTTCCCTCCATTCGGGTTTATTTTTCTTTGCATTAGAAAAAAACTCCCCAACTCTTTGCTCCAACTGGTCCATTGCATCTGCAGCACAAACATATTTTTACTGTTTAAGGAAAAACTAGGAGATCTTAAAGACAAGAGAAATTAGAGCTTTACAGAACACCTCCAGACAGGCTGCTGGAGCCTCTTCTTAGAAGTCTGCAGTGTCCTTCTGTTAGGCAGACACACAGCAGCCAGTTGAATGTGATAAACCCATGGAGTGTGTCGGTGAGCGGTCTTGTCCTGACCGTCCCTCCTCTGACAGGATCACACAGCATTATGATTTATTCCCCTTGTCAATAGGATGTCAAATGAAATCTACAAGTATGATGTAGAGCTGATATACAGTTTGTGAAAAGATTCAGTAAAACTGGTATTTCATTCGTTTACATCCCTGCTCATTCATCTCCTTGACTTCAAAGCCCAGAATGAGCAGGAATTAATATGAATAAAATACAAGTTTTACTGAATCTTTTCCATAAACTATACATCAATCTGCTCCCTCCTGCTCTGTAACATGCTGCCTGCAGATTACATTGCATTTCTCCTTTAAAGGGGTTTTCCAAGATTTTGGTAAATTGATCCTCTAGATGGGTAATCCGTATCTGATCCTTGGGGTCCGATTTTTAACATGAATTATGGTTTAGTATGTTGAATTTTAGGCCATACTCTTTTTCGGACTAGGCGAAGAAACTCTTTAAACCTGTAAGTGCCAAACTGCACCACTTTTTCATACCAAAATCTAGGTAATAATAAATGATCAGGTTCCTGTGTCAGAATTGAGGCACCAAAAAAATCAAAAACACAAATTTCCATTTTGCACAAAAAGCTGGAAATTCTTACTTAAAGAGGACCTTTCACCACTCCTGACATGCCTGTTTTATTATCTTCATGCATTCCCCACATACTAACAATTCTGGAACATCTATTCTTATGTCTGTATGTTGTGCCGTTCCTTTATTATTTCTACTAGAAGTTATGGATGAATTGCTAGCAGTCTGCAGTAAGGGTACAGAGGGGAGGTGACCAGTTGGGGGCGTGTACCTGCACAGTGTGAGAATAGCAGCACTGATTGGCTACAGTCTGTCTGTGCAGGCACACCCCCAACTGGTTACCTCCCCTCTGTACCCTTACCGCAGACTGCTAGCAATTCATTCATAACTTCTAGTAGAAATAATAAAGGAATGGCACAACATAAAGATATAAGAATAGATGTTCCAGAATTGTTATTACATGGGGAATGCATGAAGCTATTAAAACAGTAATGTCAGGAGCGGTGAAAGGTCCTATTTAAAGATATATTCCGGCTGTTAGAAGTTATCCCCTATCCACACAAAAGGAGATAACTATTACATCGTTGGGGTTCCTACCGATCACGAGAACAGGGGCCCCATACCCATAAAAATGAGTGGAGCAGCTATGCGCTTATGCGACCACTCGTTCCGGTTATTTCAGTGGGGGCCACATGGGGTATTGGTGGGGTCCCAGCAGTAGGACCCCCCTGATCTGATAGTTATCCCTTATCCTGTGGATAGGGGATGACTTCTAACAACCAGAATAACCCTTTAAGCTACTTTTCTGCGTGAAGTAACAGTTCCTAGCTGGCTCAGATTTCAGACTCTGGCACATGATCTCATCAAGATGCAGCAAAATTATTAAAAACCCTGGGCGTCTCTTAAAAATTTTGATGCATCTCATGTCACCTACAGATAAAGACTAGCATTAGAAAAACCAGCCTGGATAAACTCTCCCTGGTGTAAATATAGATGTATTCCTATATGACAATACAGTAATGCCAATTTACTCCCACTAGATTTTTCTAACAGGTAATGCCATCGGTTAGGTTGGTCATACATAGTAGATAGCTTCTGACTAAATTCTTCCAATCCCCCTCCATTCACATGAACACACAGCAGGTATGTGTCCTGAATAGAGACAAAAGGATTAGGCAGTTGAAGTGGACCTCTAACCTCTCCTGTTGTAGTAACTTCATGCATTCCCCATGTAATAACAGTTCTGAAGCATCTATTCTTATTACTCTGTGATGTACCATTCCTATATTATTCCTACTAGAAGTTATGAATGAAATGCTAGCAGTCTGCAGTAAGGGTACAGATAGGTGTTATCAGTTGAGGGGGTGTCCCTTCAGGGTCTGACACCAGCAGTACTGATTGGACAGTATAACACTGTGCAAGGCCACACCCCCAACTGGTAACACCCATCTGGGCGTCTAGTCATTACTTCTAACAAGAAAAATAATGGCAGATCATAGAGTAATAAGAATCGATGCTCCAGAATAGTTATTACATGGAGAATGCAAGTCGTTACTAAACCAGCCACATTAGGAGCAGTGACAGGTCCTCATTAAGATATAACTGCCTGATATTTCTCTCGCCTGTCAGCGGTCATTGGCCCCATACACATTTGATGGTTGGGCACAGAAGCTGTCTAATGTATATGGCCAGTTTTGCATTCGGTGTCAAAGTACTCATGGCTAAAAAATAAAAATAAAAACATGCATTTCAGCCACAGGGTAAACACATTTATTTAACAAGTTTCTGCTGCAAAGACAGCGCATGCATTGGTAAGCCCATCAATAAGGCATGCAGACTGTGAATACATGTTATCACAGGTGCATCCACCACTGCCCCATACGGACTACTGAGCATGGGAAGGGAGGAGCACTGCCCCCTACTGCCGACTCCTGATATTACACCGCAGCAGGACGCGTCCCCGCCAGCACCCAGTGCTCTTCACATGTAGCGGCCCCTGCTGAGGCCAACGGCGGGAGGTGCTCACGTACTCTGCACCTGCAAGTCCATCTCCCGCATTTCCGTGAACCTGTCGCGCAGATCCATGGGAAGCTGCTCGATCACTGCGGAGAGACAGGAGGGGAGGGAAACAGAGAGGGCGGTTATTAGGCGGCGCCATTCCAGTTCCCGGTAACAACCCGCACCCCACCATACACAGGGCACCCGGCGCGCCCACCCGCGCTCGGGAGTCACACTCACTCTCCAGGTAATCCTCCAGATACAGCATCTTTCCCCTCTCAAGTCACCACAGACACAACAGCTGCCGTTTATTACTCGAGCCAATATGGCGCCTACTCGACAGCAACAAAACACTAGGAGGGAAGACAAGGCAGGCAGCCGCCGCGTTGATTGGCTCAACGGAGCGGTGACGTCAGGCAGCAGGAGGCGCGAGGAATTGTGGGGAACGTATTCTCTCAGAATCAGGGCTATTGGTTGAGTGCTGTCTGTGGATTTTAGGAGGCAGCGCTCATGTGCTCTAGTCTTACAGGCGTTGGGGGTCGACTCGTTCACAAGGAGGTGCAGGTTTTTAAGCAAAAGCCAGAATTGCATTCAGCATCACTTATGGCTTTGGCTCAAAATGCTGTAGAAAAATCTGCCTCAAAACCTCTTCCAAAAACACTGCAGGGAGATTTTATTATTTATTTAACTGTTGTAGAGGAAAACTGGTTTAGGTGCCCATGGCAACCAATCAGATAACACCTTTTATTTTGCAAAGGAGCTCTGAAAAATGAAATCTGAAATCTGATTGGTTTCTGTAAGCAATTTAGTCTACTTTCATATCTGCGGCAGAGAACAGCCTGCCAGAATTCTCCGGATCTGGCACTGCTGGACGCAAAGTAAATGTATGCTGGCCCCATTAAGTATTATGGGGTCTGGCGGAGATCTGACAAAAATGGGGAGAATCAGCCAGACATAAATTGCTGCATGCTGCTTATTCACATGACAGTGTTTTGGTCAGTGATTTCCTTCAGTGATTGTGAGCCAAAACCAGGATTGGAGCCTCCACAGACATAGGTTATAAAGGAAAGATCTGCCCCTGTTCTGTGTTTAGAGCCACACTTGGTTTTGGCTCAAAATCACTGATGGAAATCACTGTTTGAGATACTGACGTGTGAATAAGGCCTAAACCAGTTTTCCTTTACAGGAGTTTGATAAATCTCCCCCTCTGTGTGAATGTGCGGACTCATGAGCCAACTGCCTCTAATTCCCACAGATTCTGAAGATCTGTCCTGGACTATGCACCTCAGCAATTTACAACATGGTTTATTTTCTGTATATCTTTGTACTGAAAATACAAAAAAAAATACATTTTGATTAAAATCGTTCTCGTGCACAAGAATAGTTTCAGCAAAAAATAAATAAAAAATCAGCATTGACTGTGGCAACCGGTTAGACCTCTGCTTTTATTTCAATTCTTGTCCTGACTAAGGGCTCATTTAGACGACTGTATATTTGTGTCCACATCTGTTCTGCAAGTTTGCAGAATGTATACGGACCCAGTCATTTCAATGGGGCCGCAAAAGATGCAGAAGCACGCGGTGTGCTGTCCACCTCCGTATTTGTGTTCCGTGGCTCCCCAAAAAGAAAACGTCCTATTCTTGCAATATGCAGACCGCAAAACTGATACGGTTGTCTAAATGAGCCCTAAAAGAAAGGTGGATGCTAAATGGTTGCTATGGGTACAGCTCTGCACACATGCTGGTTATTTATCATGGGTTATCTTGTTTTTTATGGCAGTCTTTCATATTCCCGGAGTTCTCCCCTGGAGGATGTGCTTAAAGGGGTTCTGCAGCTTTTTTTCTTTTTTTTTTTTACTGATGATCTATCATCTGAATAGATCATCAGCATCCAATCAGCTGTTTGAGAAGGCAGTGGCGCTGGCAGTAGTGCTGCGGGCTTCTCGCTATTTACCTCAGGACTAGTGACGTCACAACTGGTATATCACTGGCCTGGGGGCAGCAAACCCCCTTTCACTTCAATGAAGCTTAGCTGTGCCCAGGCCAGTGATACTAGTTGTGACTAGGGTTGCACTGAGTATCGCATTCTCGATACCAAATCGATACTTTTGTCCCGATATCGATATGATACCGGAATTTGCCTGTTACTGATTCTATGCTGTGCTACTGCGCAGCCTAGTATCCGTGAACATGGTGCGCACTGCTCTCAGCACGCTCCATGTTCCCTCAGCAGCACAAGGGAGAAGGAAGCTCTCCCTCCCCCCTGTGCTGCTACTGCCGCTGCCACCAATGAGAGGAGGGGGACGGAGGAGGGGAGGGGCTGTGGCCACTGCCACCAATGAACATTACTATCATTTAACATTACTATCTTTTAATACAAGTGCAGGGGGGGGGCACACTGCACCACCAATGAACATTACTATTATTTAATACAAGCACAGGAGCGGGTGCTGGCGAGTCACATAGCCGGCACCCGACCTGTATGACAGAGGTAGTTAACCCCTCAGGTGCGGCGTATCGCAGCTCCCTGTCATACAGGTCAGGTGCCGGC
This sequence comes from Rhinella marina, assembly GCA_900303285.1. NCBI lineage: Eukaryota > Metazoa > Chordata > Amphibia > Anura > Bufonidae > Rhinella > Rhinella marina. Next base: position 595,185 of record ONZH01005089.1, on the reverse strand, counting down.
TATCTGATTCTGCTGCCGGCAGCCGCTCCTGTGCTTGTATTAAATGATAGTAATGTTCATTGGTGGCGCAGTGGTGTGTGTAAGGCTTTTTGATCACATTTTATGCTTTTTTGGGGGGAAGGTGAAATGCCAAAAAAATAAATTGGCCATTTTGATTTTTTTCCCATTGCACCATTTGCCGTATGGGACACATTTTTTATATTTTATTATTATGGGCAACTTCAGACTCAGAGATGCCTATTATTTTTTTTATTGTTTATTTTTTTTTTACTTTTGGAGAAAGAGGGGTAATTTTATATTTTTTTGGAGAACTTTTTAAAACTTTTTAAACTTTTTTTTTTAAAGTCCCCATAGGTGTCTATAACAAGCAATTATTAGATTGCCAATTATATTTTATGATGGATATTTATCCATCACAAAACTCAGCCTTCAGTATATTCCAATACAGTGCTGCCACCTTCAGGCCTGTATTGGAATATACCAGTGATAGCCTGGAGCCTGCTTGAGGATCCAATAACAGCTTCCCTGATCTCATCCGGGGGAGGCTCCCTCATTTTCACTGCTCAGTCTATCATGGTGAATAGCAAGACGGCAATGGAGGTATCTTCAGCGATGAGTACCGCTTTTGTGTCAGATGGATTGATATCTGGAGACTGGTCTGGTGACCATGTGTGGAACGTCACACTGGTCTTACTCCCAGGATTATAGTGTGGGGGTGGCATAATGTACGGTAACTGGACCCTTCTAATCTTAATTTCAGTTCCACTAACAGTTCGTGTTACATTGATTTGGTCATGGAACCAGTGGTATGGCTATTTATCCAAAGTGTCCCAGGAACTTTTTTTCAACAGGACAACGCTAGGCCGCATGTTGCTTGTGCTACTATGAGCAGCCTGTGTGGCATAAATGTGCTAACGTGGCCTGCAGTATCTCCAGACTTGTCTCCCATCAATTACATCTGTTACACCATTGTCTGCCTCTACTCACCTCTATCAAGTGTTGGCTTCCTGCTGTGGAGATCTGTCTTTTTTTTAATCAGTCCATTTTTATTGTATTTTTACAATGAGCACAGTGTACAAAGATCTGTCTTAATTAGAGATGAGCGAGCATACTCATCCGAGCTTGGTGCTCGTTCGAGCATTACGGTACTCGTAAGTGCTCGCTGCTCGGATGAGTATCTCGCCATGCTCGAGGAAATGGCAACTTCCGCATCGTGCATTTTTGGCGCCTATAAACGCAGCCAATCACAAGCCAAGAGACTCTGCGGTACACCCAGCATCACGTGGGGCCCTTACATGTCAATAACAGGGGTTGGCTGGCCTGATCAGGTGACCCTGGAATATACTAGTGACTGGCCACGGTGCTCGGCTTAGATGCTGTCTGGATGTCGTTAGGGATAGAGCTGCTGCGTTTCAGGGAGAGTGTTAGGGCCTGAATTTAGTTCTCTGTTAGGCAGGAATCACCCACAAAGAACCCAACAGCCCTTCTAAGGGCTACAAGAAATTTTTTTTTGTCTCCTGGCTTGGCTGGCTGGCTGGCACTAGTAGTGCAGCTATCGCCATATATAACCCATTTTTTTTTTTATTGTTATATCTCAGTGATATAAATCCATTTCACCCAGCAGTGTGGAACCATTCTGTGTGTCACAGTTCAGTACACTCACTACAATCCGTATTTTCTGTCCAGGTGACACTTTCTGTACGTCACTTAATTCAACCAGACTGAACAAGTTTGTGGGTTTCAGTACAGCAGGCCCATTTATTTTTTATATAATACACTTATATACAGAAAATGTTGAACCCCAGGGCTAAGGGTCGAGGACGAGGGTGTGGGTGTGGGCATTCAATTACTGCAGGGGGCAGAGGCCATGGTCCTGGGCAGGGTGAGACAGTACCTGCTGATGAGGGAGCAGGGGAACGCCGCAGAGCTACACTCCCTAGCTTCATGTCTCAACTTACAGGGATACGTGGTAGAGGACTGTTGAAACCACAACAGTGCGAAAAGCTGATGTCGTGGATTGCGGACAATGCTTCAAGTAATTTGTCCACCAGTCAGTCTTCCACGCAGTCCACCCACGTTACCCAAGGGAGCACTCCTCTGGCTCCTCCACCTCAACCTCCTTCCCCCCAGTCTGCCCCCTCCCAGGAAAATTTGGAATGCGATCCGGCATACTCTCAGGAACTGTTTTCTGGACCCTTCCCAGAGTCACAAACCAATTCTCAGTTTGCTGTTGACCTAGTTCGGATGCCCAAGTTTTCCAACTGTCGCAGTCTGTGGATGATGATGATGATGATGATGACAATGTTGAGTTAGTGGAAGAAGTTTGTAAAGAGGTGTCGGACGATGAGGAGACACGGTTGTCAGACAGTGGTGAAGTTGTTGTCAGGGCAGGAAGTCCGAGGGGGGAGCAGACTGAGGAATCGGAGGATGACGAGGTGACTGACCCAAGCTGGGTTGATAAGCCGAGTGAAGACAGTGCTTCTGAGGCGGAGGCGAGTGCTGCACCAGAACAGGTTGGAAGAGGCAGTGGTGTGGCCAGAGGGAGAAGCAGGGCCAGAGCTGGTGCATCAGCAGCAACTGTTTCACGTAGTGAAGCTGCCATGGCGAGGCCTAGATGTTCGCAAGTCTGGAGGTTCTTTAAAGAAAGTGAGAATGACCGACGGACTGTGGTGTGCAACCTGTGCCACACCAGGAACAGTAGGGGTGCCACCACTACTAGCCTAACCACCACCAGCATGCGCAGGCATATGAGTGCTAAACACCCCACTCAATGGAACCGAGGCCGTTCACCACCTCCTGCGGGTCACACCACTGCTCCTTCCCCTATGTCACTCGCTGCCTCTGCTAGTCAACCCCCTGCCCAGGACCCTGGCACGAGCACCTCCCGCCGGAAAACCACACCTTCGCCTCCACGATCCTCCACAGTGTCCACCAATGTGTCCCAGCGCAGCATTCAGCTGTCTTTACAGTAGACGCTGGAGCGCAAGAGGAAATACAGTTCCACCCACCCACATGCCCAAGACCTCAACGTCCACATCTCCAAATTGCTAAGCCTGGAGATGCTGCCCTATAGGCTGGTAGAGACTGAGGCCTTTCGCAATCTCATGGCGGTGGCTGCCCCTTGGTATTCGGTCCCCAGCCACCACTATTTTTCCCGATGTGCCGTCCCAGCCCTACACCAGCACGTGTCAGAGAACATCATCCGTGCCCTGACCAACGCTGTTTCTGAGAAGGTCCACCTAACCATGGACACGTGGACAAGTGCTGCCGGGCAGGGACACTATATCTCACTGACGGCACATTGGGTTAACTTGGTGGAGGCTGGGACCGAGACTGACCCTGGGGCCGCTCATGTACTGCCCACACCGAGGATTGCAGGGCCTACCTCGGTCACGGTCTCTCAGACGTACTATGCCTCCTCCTCCGACCCCTCCTCCTCCTTCACCTCCTCCTCCGAATTTCCGAATGACTATCCGTGGGCACGGCGCCTTCAGTCGGTAGCTCTAGGCGCAGCAGCAGTGCGTGGGTAAGCGCCAGCAGGCGGTGTTCAAACTGCTGAGCTTAGGTGACAAAAAGCACACCGCCCAAGAGCTGTTACAGGGCATCAAGGCACAGACCGATCTGTGGTTGGCACCGCTGAACCTCAAGCCAGGCATGGTTGTGTGTGACAATGGGCGTAACCTGGTGGCGGCTCTGCAACTCGGCAGACTGACACATGTGCCATGCCTGGCCCACGTGTTCAATCTAATAGTTCAGCGGTTCCTCAAGACATACCCCAATCTGTCTGATTTGCTCACCAAGGTGCGCCGCATCTGTGCACATTTCCACAAGTCGACCACAGATGCTGCCACTCTCAGGGCAGCGCAGCACCGCCTACAACTGCCCGCTCACCGACTGTGGTGCGACGTGCCCACGAGATGGAATTCGACATTAAACATGTTATCCAGAGTTTACCAGCAGCGCAGAGCGATTGTAGACTGCCAGATGTCAACTTCCACCAGAACTGGTAGTCAGGTCAGTCAGATTCCTCAAGTCTACAATGAGGAGTGGACATGGATGTCTGATATCTGCCAGGTGTTGAGCAACTTTGAGGAGTCAACACAGATGGTCAGCGGCGATGCCGCCATTATCAGCCTCACCATCCCGCTGCTTTGCCTGTTGAAAAACTCACTGCTCAGCATCAAGTCGGATGCTTTGCGCTTGTCACAAGAGACGGTGGAGGAAGATATGTCGCTTGATAGCCAGAGCACCCTCCGGTCTGTTTCTCAGCGCGTATCGGAGGAGGGGGATGAGGATGAGGAGGAAGAGGAGGAGAATGTCGGCGAGACAGTAGAGGGTACCAGTGCTCAGTCCTTAACTCTTGAGCGTGTATGGGCTGAAGAGGATGACTTGGAGGAGGAGGAGGAAATGGAGAGTCAGGCCAGTGAGGAGAGGGAATTCTTGCGTGTTGGGGCTCTGGCGCACATGGCAGACTTCATGTTAGGCTGCCTATCCCGTGACCCTCGCGTTAGAAGCATTTTTTCAAACACCGATTACTGGGTGTTCACTCTCCTGGACCCATGGTACAAGCAGAACCTTTCCACTCTCATCCCTGCAGAGGAAAGGAGTATGAGAGTGAATAGATATCAACAGGCCCTGGTGCACAAGCTGAAACAATCCTTCCCATCTGACGCCGCTAGCGGCAGAGGGCATGGTTCTGTGGGGCAAGTAGCGGGGGAGAGGAGCCGAGCAGGCAGCTTGTCCAGCACTGGCAGGGGAACGCTCTCCAAGGCCTTTGCCAGTTTTATGTCACCCCAGCAAGACACTGTCACCTGTCCCCAGTCTAGGCAGAGTAGGGGGGAGCTGTACAGAAAGATGGTGAGGGAGTACCTAGCTCACCATACCAACGTCCTTAGCGATCACTCTGCTCCATACAACTACTGGGTTTCAAAGCTGGACACGTGGCCTGAACTGGCGCTGTATGCCTTGGAGGTGCTGGCCTGCCCTGCCGCTAGCGTGCTGTCAGAGCGGGTATTCAGTGCAGCTGGTGGCGTCATCACCGATAAGCGTACATGCCTGTCAACTGACAGCGCTGACAGTCTGACGCTTATTAAAATGAACAAAGCCTGGATTTCACCGAAATTCAAATCTCCTCCGGGGGAAAGCAGCTAAAGAATAACATTACTTATGTATCCGATTCCTCTTCTCTACTCCTCCTCCTCCTCCATGTCGTCTTTGCCTAAAGCTGACCAAAAAAACGCCATTTTTTAGAGGTCCAACTGGCACTCTTTTACCACAATTTTTCCGGAGGTCCACCTACAGGCCCTCTCTTCAAACAATTTTTCCGGAGGTCCACCTACAGGCCCTCTCTCCAAACAATTTTTCCGGAGGTCCACCTATAGGCCCTCTCTCCAAACAATTTACGTCTTTTTCCTATCTTTCTCTCTCTCCAAACTATTTTTCCGGATAGCTGCCATATACGGTATTAAACTGAGAAGAATACATAGAACACATGCCACACTTGATCAAGCTCATAATTTACGACTGTACCGGTTGATGCTAAATTTTTAAGTTGGGGTCCTGCGTCGTCATTCACTGAATTTCACTGATCTCCTCAACGTCTCCTCAAAGAACCAAAAGACCATTGTGGAGAAAGCGGCACAGCTTGCCATCAAAGTGACGAACCCCAACGCCAGACTGCGCAGCGAAGAGAACGAATAAATATCTCTGTGGTTATTTGTGCTAAATAAAAGTTAAATAAACACAAAAAAAAAAATTGATCTGTTGTGCCTGATCCACCCAAGTTGAATCTGTCCCATCATGAGAAAGTCCCCCCAAGGAGTCCCCACTGTAACTTGCTTCCCATACAACTACCTCACCCCCCGACACCTGTGTCTCGCCATTGTCCACCACCTCCTCAGACAACACTGGTAAATCCCCACTGTCAGCACACGGAGACTGCAAAAGGTTTTGCGAATTGGGGCAGAGAATGTTCTGGGGTAGCACATCAGAGAAGGGGTGACTATGGGGTTCCAGGGAGTACGTGACCACATGAAATCTCCATCCAAAAAGTCATACTGAGGCTCACCACCATGCTTTACACTGCAATCTTATTACTGAGGCTCACCACCATGCTTTACACTGCAATCTTATTGAAAGACAGACAATCAGGGGTTCACCGCCAGGTTGTCAGGCAGCATTTTTAAGTGGGTCACCATTACCGTGTCCCTGAAAATTGGCGGTGATGGACCTTCGTTACACCTAGTTGGGTGCTTCCCTAACATGTGATGGGCATGTGCCTCGCCTTTCTTGGTCTGGGTGAGCACAATTGCCATGAGGGTAACCACCAGGCTGTTGCCTGAGAATTTGGGGTAATGGTCGGATTATGCAGCCTCAGAGGCATCCATGCATGCTGCTCCTGCTGTTTCCTGTCCATTTCCGTGGTGTTTCCATCATTTTCTGAGGTTTCCAGGTTTTCATCCAGCCTTCCCTAGGCAGAGCCTTGGTCCCCTGCAAAAAATGCTCGAGTCTCCCATTGACTTCAATGGGGTTCGTTATTCGAAACGAGCACCCGAGCATCGGGAAAAGTTCAACTCGAATAACGAGCACACGAGCATTTTAGTGCTCACTCATCTCTAGTCTTAATATCTAGGAAATGTGAACCAAAGTTCATGCAAATCTGTCCACATTTGTGGCCAAAGCCAAGAAGAATGCTGATAAAAATAGACATGTGATTCCCAAGATTTCTCTAGGACATAAAGTTTGGCTCTTTGCAAAGAACAGTATCGTGAAAACCTGTAAGAAGCGTTGTCCACAATTTTTGGTCCCTTCCAAATGAATTAAGTCATCTTCTGTTTGATCACCTTCTATTCTCAAGATTATTAACAGTTTCCATGTCTATCTCCTCTGGTCTTCAACAAATTCCTCACCAAATTCAAGACGTCTCCTGTCTCTGGATGAGGCTACATTCACACGACAGTTGTTTTTGCGGCCTCCAATCCGCATATTTTGCGCCTCAGATCCGGACCCATTCATTTCTATGGGGCTGCAAAAGATGTGGACAGCACACCATTGCTCCGTACAGAGGCCCTACAAAAAAAATAGAACATGGAATTGCGGACAAGAATAGGCATTTCTATGATATCCATGGCATGTGCAGTCCACAAATTGCGGAATGCACATTGGCCGGTATCCGCAAAACATGCGGATCTGCAAAACACAATGGTCGTGTGAATGTAGACTAACTCAAACTAGAACTCTTAAGGAATAGGATAGGAGACAGCCGTACAGGTGTGAGAGGTTCCAGCGAGATGGACTTGAACTGGGCACATTTGGTACAGGAAGCCACAAACACTTTAATTTTTTGTCTACTAGTCTTAGTTAGACATTAGTAGAATTAGCAAAGTAGTTCTGCTTAAATCCAAGATAAAACGTCTCTGCAAAGTCTCTCAGGGACTAGAGAGAGTTCTTTTTGGGAGTGTGGGTGGGGCTTTCAGAGGGAAGTATTAAGGTGAATTTAGACAAGCAGATAATCGTTTAAGCGATCACCGACACGAACGACTAAATGACCGAACATTGTAGCAGACAACTAGAATTTAAACGAAAGGATTATCATGTAAATTTTTTTTACACAATTTAAATACACCATGCCTGCCTACAGGCATCGTGTAGACATTGCACATTTACATAACGCAATTCATTAACGACAAATGATGATTTTACTTGTTCGCATCAACAATTTCACAGACGTTGAACGAGTGTTTTTGGTCAGATCGCTCTATCGTTATAAACATTTACATGGCATGATTCTTGTTCATCTTCCATCGCTTGCATTTGAATCTTTACCAAGAATCTCAATTTTACTAAGCGTAGCATTAGCACCAGAATACTTTCTATTACTATGGCATTTTTGTATTTTATTTGGTTTGCAGAGTGCTGTTGCATTGTATTTTTTTCCTTTGTGTATCTAGCCGTGGCAGCGTGCACCTGCACACTGGGATTTGCTGACTGACCCCCTTTTCCTTTGCAGTGTGTACATGACAGATACATTTTACTAAACTTACATGAGGTTCTGGGTATATGACAATTTTCACATAGGGCAAAGTGCATGTACAAAACACAATACTTATAAAAGAAGGGCTGAAAAGCTGCCCAGGCGGACACAACCTGTATTGTTTCTCTACTGCACCCATTATATTTTTAACTAAATATTTGATGACTCTGTCAAAAAGTGACTTGAGCTTCCTAAAGTCATTTTCAATAAATCTGAAGGAAATGAATTTTAGCATTTGCACAGAGAAACTAAAATTGTAACAGCTGTTACAGGATGAGGATCTGCAGGAAAACAACCCATGTATCAGAATAGTTATGAATAGGTAAATGCAGGATGAAATTCAGATAAGAAGGATGATTAACTTCAACATTTGTCTGAATGTAGAACTGATCCCTTAACTGGTAATTAAAATATAAGAGTTTGATTTTATTCCATAAATTTTAACGGAAGACACAATGGTTAAGTTATATGACTGAAAAGAGCTTATTCTGTGAAGCCATACCATATTTTTCACCCTATAAAATGCACCTAGGTTTTAGAGGAGGAAAATAAGAAAAAAATATTTTTCATCAGATCAGACCCCCAAGGTTAATCAGACCGCAAAACAGACTCCAATTTTCATCAGGCACCCAATCGGACCCTTATGTTAATCAGACCTCAGATTAGACCCCCAATGTTAATTAATCCTCAGCTTAGACCCCCAATGTTAATTAGACCTCAGATCAGACCCCCAATGTTAATTAGACCTCAGACACCCAATGTTGATCAGACCCCCAATGTTAATTAGACCTCGGCACAGACACCCAATGTTAATCAGACCCCCAATGTTAATTAGACTGCAGCTCAGACCCCCAAAAAGACCTTAGATCAGACCCCAATGTTAATCAGACCCATTAACAAACCTCAGATCAGACCCAACTGTTAATTAGGTCTTAGCTCAGACTCCCAATGTTAATTAGATCTCAGCTCGGACCCTCAAATAGTCCTCAGACCATACATCCAATACTAATTAGACCGCAGCTCAGACCCCCAATCAGACCTCAGATCAGACCCACAGTGTTAATCAAGGAACAAAAAAAACAATGTGGATAAATAGAAATGTGCTGTGCAATACTTTATCTGTCTCTGATATAGCCTGTTCCTGATGAAGCGTGGCATGTTTGTCGTGCAGAAACGCGTGGAACAGGGCATTTAGAAGTAGGGGCAGCCGACAATGGACAGGGTAGGTGCATGTGCTAAACCATAGGCACGGAGCAGACCATGGGTCCTTCCAGGGCTTATATGCTACCTGTCCACGTCTAGCAGATCCTTGAGGGGTGACTACCCGAGGATTAGGACACTTATATGTACCTGTATGAGTGACTATAAATGTGGCATAGCGATTCAGTGCAGAACATGTTAAGCACCACATCGTGAGTGTTCCATATTGATGAGTAGAGGGGTGGACATTTAGCTATGTAACCTCTATATCCATAGGTGACAGCCGATATCCATAGTGCTTGCACCAGTCCCCCTTCAAATTTCACATGACAACACCTGAGTTTGTGAAGTGACAAACAAGACTCAGTATAAGATTTTTATTCAGATCTTAATAAAGATTTATTATTTTCTTTTCTTAGCGTTCCAGTCAGGTGTCTATTTGAGAAATACTGCAAACCCTAAATCAGCACTTTGAGACCAAAGATCTTGGCAACATAAAGAATTACCTTGGCATCCAGATTCAGAGAGAGGAAGATGGCAGCTTTCTTCTGAACCAAGATATCCTTACAAAGCCCCTGACCGCTGAAAGACACTCAAGGCTTACAAAGAAGATGGGTTTATCAGACTAAGCCTTAGCTGTTGAGAAGGGTTGTTGGAGATCATGGACAACATCTTACAGCTTAGTCTATTGCCATAGTGACTTCTGCTGAATTGACTGCAGTTTATTGTTGTGACACTAGATGTCGCTGTTACTAATGCTTACCTGTAGTCTCTCTCTATTGCATTTCTATGATATGTTGTATTTCCTGTACACTGAAGTGAACTCACTGATTTCTTTTTTTCCTGTCTGTGCCATTCACCATGTAAGGTGACCTTCAGTTATTGCATGCATATTCCAATAAACCCAGCTTCTGTTACTTCACAATGTCTGATCTAAACTGACTCTGCTGCACCCAGCAACCATACTCTGCAACAGCATTTAGGCTCTGGTCTTAATAAAGCCCTGCATTGGCGGTGGATCCGCCACAGTTATGAAAAGGCGCCGGCCACTATATGAATTCGGTGGATCCACCGGTGCTTCTAAATGTAAGACAGCTTCCTTGCTGCCCTACATTTAGACCATTTTCTATGCCTAAACCAGGCATAGAAAATGGTAAATGAGAAGGGCCTCCTGGCCTGTCCATGCCATGACCACTTAGACCTGGCATGAGTAGGGAAAAATCACAGATTGTGGCGCAAAGGACCTTTGCGATGCAATCTGCATCAGAAATACACCTAATATTGGCATATTTCTGTTTAATAAATGTCCCCTTTGTTGATATTCTGTTGTTTGCTATATTTCACAAGCTATGTCCCCTTGTTAGGCAAATCTTCTGTGCTTTCCATATAGAAGTCCTGCCCATAAGATAGCTTCTGATGGAGAATCACTTGGCCTCCTCCTCCACAAATTGCATCTAACACTGTGTGGACAGCACAAAAGACTTGATCAACAAGAGGCATACCTTATCATATATAGAAAAGAATAACAATATAACCTATACTAGTGAGCGTCATGTAGTCATCTTACAAACATGTTCACTAACAGAATACCTCCCAACTTTAGAAAAGAAGGAACAGGGACACTATGTGCATTGTGCAAAGTGCGCTGTGGAAATTTTTTTCTGCATTAGGCCACGCCTCTAACTCCGCCCAAAATATAACTAAACACCTAATCCCACCCAGTTCACTAAATGTCCGCACATAGTAATTATTCCCCCTTTCTGCTACCTCACAGTAGTTATGCCAGAATTGTGCCCCCTTCACAGATTATGCCCAGTTATGTGCCCCCTCACAGTAGTTATGCCCAGATATGTGCCTCCTTCACTGTAGTTATGCCCAGATATGTGCCCCCTCACAATAGTTATGCCCAGATATATTCCTCCTCACAGTAGTGATGCCCAGATAGCTGCCCCTTCACAGTAATATGCCCAGTTGTGCCCCTCACAGTAATATGCCCACCTCTGCCCCCTCACAGTAATATGCCCAGTTATGTGCCTCCTCACAGTAGTTATGCCTAAATAAATGTCCCATCACAGTAATATGCCCAGCTGTGCCCCCTCACAGTAGTTATGCCCACTTATGTGCCCCCTCACAGTAGTTATGCCCATTTAATTGACCCCTCAAAGTAATATGCCCAGCTATGCCCCCTGGCAGTAATATGCCCCGCTGTGCCCCCTCGCAGTAATATACCAACTTGTGACCCTTTGCAGTAATATGCTCCATTGTGCCTCCTCACAGTAATATGCCCAGTTGTGCCCCCTCACTGTAATATGCCCAACTGTGCCCCATCACTGTAATATGCCCAGTTGTGCCCCCTCACTATAATATGCCCAGTTGTGCCCCCTCACTATAATATGCCCAGATGTGCCCCTCACAGTAATATGCCCAGTTGTGCCCCCTAACTTTAATATGCCAAACTGTGCCCCCTCACTGTATAATACCCAGTTGTGCCCCCTCACTAATACCCAGTTGTGCCCAGCTGTGCCCCCTGACAGTAAAACACTCAATAGTGCCCCTCATTGTAATATGCCTAGTTGTTCCCCCTCACTGTAATATGCCCAGCTGTGCCCCCTCACTGTAATATACCCAGTTGTGCCCGCTCACTAATACCCAGTTGTGCCCAGCTGTGCCCTCTGACAGTAAAACACTCAATAGTGCCCCTCATTGTAATATGGCCTAGTTGTTCCCCCTCACTGTAATATGCCCAGCTGTGCCCCCTCACTGTAATATACCCAGTTGTGCCCGCTCACTAATACCCAGTTGTGCCCAGCTGTGCCCTCTGACAGTAAAACACTCAATAGTGCCCCTCATTGTAATATGCCTAGTTGTTCCCCCTCACTGTAATATGCCCAGCTGTGCCCCCTCACTGTAATATACCCAGTTGTGCCCCCTCACTGTAATATACCCAGTTGTGCCCCCTCACTGTAATATACCCAGTTGTGCCCCATCACTGTAATATTCCCAGCTGTGCCCCCTGAATAAACGTAGCGGACCTGCTGCAACATCCTTCTCTGCCTGAGCCAGCTCTATTGGTTTGGCTTTAGCGCTGCCCTAGCCTTTAAAATGGCTAGGCCAGGTCTAAAGCCTCCGCCTAGTAGTGTAAAAACATAAACAAACAGCTCTTGCCCTGCCCAATTCAGCGCAGGCAGGAGTGTACCTAGCCTTTCTGCTGAGAGGTAAAAAGTTGAAATGGCATCCCCCACACCACCCCTTTCCCTCCAGCCCTACTGTTAAAGAAATACTTAGAAAACATTACATACATCACTACAGAACATACAGGGTAATACAGCAGCACATACCTCTTACATCCAGTGATGTGTCCTCTGATGTAGACATTCTCTTTCTTTATCTTCTCCATTCAGACCAGACCGCCATGATTATTTCTTCAGACGAACAGACATGTTAGTTTCCATCTTTTCCATCCTGCTTCCCACCTTCTGAACACCCCATCCTTCCACCTCTAATACTGTTCCCACTGTGCTTTCCAATACTATACTGCAGAAACAGATAATCCCCCTGAAAATACTGTTACCACACAGATAGTTCCTCCTTCAATAACTATTGGCACACAGTGCCCTAAAAAATAACTGTGCCCAGCAAATAGTGTCCCTGACACTTATTGCCATAAATATAGTGTCCTCCAAAAATAATTGTGCTAAGCTGATACCATGCCAGTGTTCTCCCACTGTAACAGTCCTCCCAAAAGTCCCACCAATAGTAATAATTCTCTGCCAGAGTGCATTATGTGGTAACAGTGCACCCAATAATAATAATTTTGCCCCTAGAAGTAATATTGCCCTTATAGTGCCCACAGTAGTAATAATTCCCCCTATAATGTCTGTTTGTGCAAAAATACCCCCTTTTAATGTGTGCCAGTACATAAAATACCCCCTTATGTGTGCCAATGCAAAAAGATGCTCCTTTATAACTTGTGACAGTACAAAAAACAACTTTTAGTGCCCCCTGTAGAACAAATGTCCCCATAGTGGCCACCTTAGAATGTGTACAAAAAATGCCCCCTTATGTGCCAGTACAAAAAATGCTCCTTTATAATGTGTGTCAGTAAAAAAACTACCCCCTTTTAGTGCCAGTAGAACTAATGTTCCCATAGTGGCCCCCTCATAATGTGTGCCAGTCCAAATATGCTCATTTTTAAAGCCCCAATGTCCCCATAGTGATTTTTCCAGTTAAGAAATAAAATAATGACGCCCACCCCACTGTGGCCCTACAACATGCTGCCAAATAAAAATAGTAAACTCAAATGCGTGCCTCCATTCTGCTGTCAGAGATGCAGTGCAAGACACAGACCTCTTCCGGTCTATGCCCTGAGCTGCATGGAGCCCGGCTCAGGCAACACGATAATGATGACACTGGCCTCTGATAGGCTACAGGAACTAGGACTAAAGCCTATTAGAGGAAACGGTGGGCCAAGGAGACATCACTCCCGTGCCCCATCACGGCATGAGTACAGTGATGCAGTTGAATATGTAGAGATGAGCGTTTCCACAATGGAAGCGCTCATTTCCCATAGCCTTTCCACTGCCCACCTCTTGCCCCTACCTGGTGCTGTCTGAGGCAATTGCCCCACCTCATTGGTGGTGCACCCCTGAGCGCAGGCCAAGAGAGAGCATCCAGGGGGGGCTGGAGGGGTGAAAATTTTAATGAAATTGAAAAAAACTGCAATAATGGCACATTACCTATTTGAGCACTTATAAAGTGTCCCTAAATTAGGGCAGTAACATGGTTTCTCTAATTTTAATTTGTTATGCGTACATAATCGACCAGGCAATTTACATGAGTGATCTATATATGTACAAATTCGTTTATATTTGATCGTTGACTGTGTTCAGACAGGTCTAGTCAGGGGTGGACCGGCCATAGACCCTACAGGGAAATTGCCTGAGCCCTCCTCACGCCCACCAGCTGGGTACATAATGATCTGATGCTCTCAGTATTAATTAAAGGGGTTTTCCCATCTCAGACAATGGGGGCATATCACTAGGATAGGAAGGCGCACTGCACATGTGTGGCTGCGCTCCATTCATTTCTATGTGGCCACGAAAATAAAATAGCCGGCTATTTTCGTCAGCCCCATAGAATTGAATGGAAGCAGTGGGTGCGCTCCCATTCATGTCTATGGGGATTCTGAAAATATCCTAGCTTGCCACTTGGCTGTTCTCAGCAGGCCAATAGGAACTGTTGGTGGTGGCCAGACCCGGCACTGCCGGCCACCACTTTGCTGACTTAGTTTTCGGCTGCGTTTACGAGATAGGTGGGGTCCAAAAGGTGAGATCTAGTTTCACAACACCTGGAGTGCCGGTGGTTGCTGACCCCTGTCCTAGTGATATGCCCCCATTGACTGAGATGGGAATACTTCTTTCAAGCGGTCATCCAACACTAACAAATGCTCCCCCATATTCTGGGCCCTGCACACTGATTCTACTTACCTGGCTCCCCGCTCCTGGTCCCAGCACTGCCGCTGCTGCTTCTCCCTGTACATGGATGAAAACATCTGGTGTTGGGGGGGAGGGGGAGCAGCCAATGGCAGGAGGTGAAGGGGACTCTAGGGAGGCGATGCTAGGGAGGCTCGTTCCTATCACCGTCTGCCATTGGCTGCCCACCCTTCAACACTGGATGTTTTCATCCGCACGGGGAAAAACAGGCAGGGGACCAGGAGCGACACGGGGACCAGGTAAGTAGAATTAGTGTGAGGGGCCCGGCATATAGGGGTGGGGGCATTTGTTAGTGTCGGATAATCCCTTTAATGCTAGGAGCACCAGATACCTGGCCATCGGCCGCAGGTGCCCTCCTAATCTCAACTGTGTCATTGTCGTTGAATACTGTGGTGGGGTGGCAGTATATTGTGCTGCACTATGGCATTTGGTTCTGCTAGGGCGGTATTTTGTGCTGTACTAAGGTATTGCTGGCTCCTGCCTACTTCCGTTGCTCTGCCTTGTGTCGGTTTGGATTTGCCTGCGACATAGGGTCACTTTTATTTTTTTTTCCAGTGCCACTTTAAGTTGCCCGTCCGCCCCTGGGTCTAGTCACGGCAAAAGGTCACATGATGCACATTTACACATTATCGTCCTCCATGAATCGTAATGGTTAACTACTCGTCTAAATGAGCCTTAACACTTGGTAGGATTAGGGCACGTGTAGTATTTTTTATTTTCCTAATGTCATTTATGCTGGTGTCCACTAATGGTTTTTATTCTTTTATTAGATGACATTAAACAGCTTATCACTTGGCTGCGGAGGGGTTTATAAAAAGAAGAGTGGGTGTTAATAGAAATCAATGACGTACAGGCTGCGGTTTCTATCAGCACTTTTTACACAAATCTCCCTCAGGATTAGGCATTGTGGCTGATTTAAGTGATGACTTCCTTGTGTTATTTTTATTTCACATTTTTTTGACAGGAATTTCATCATTCATGTTAGCCACAGCACCATACCCTCAAGACTAAACTGGACCAATTTAGAAAGCTATTCCTGGAAGTCTGTAGTCAGTATTGTGAAACATGTGCATGCCTGTGAAAATAGTGCTGTGGGAAAATAGTCCTGTGTCCAGTTAGAGGCATGAATTCTGGGGTGAGTTATTCCTAGCACTTATCAAATGTCTGACAGGACCCAACAATGATTGTGGGAGGCCGCCTGCGCATGCGCGGGGCGCCGCTGGCCGAGTTTCGAGCAGCTGAGAGCTGTGCGGGACACAGGGGCCGCTCTGCTACATACAGGAAGAGACCGTGCGCTTCACAGGCTAGAGATGTGTCTCTCAGCACATTGGGGAGAAGCATATAGCTCTTGTGGCAGTGTCCTCAGCGCTCTTGGAAGGTAATGCACAGTTGTATAGGAGCAGGCTGGCATGCTGTCACCTAGTAGAAGAAAGTGGCAAACTCTTCTGCCAGTCCCAGCATGTACATGGCGGATTGGGTTGCTAGCTAATGAATGAGAGCTCAGTGCAGCCTGCAGAAGTGTCTGAGCTTGTATCCTGACACACAGCTGCACAGACACAAATGGCTGCAGGTCACAGCCCCTGGCTGAGGGATCCAGCATTCCTGAACTGTGCACATTCCCGGCACAGGGCTGGACGGTGACAGCAGCAGCGGGTACATGCCCCCAGCCTCCTGCTGCCTCCTTCAGGTAACTGTCACTTCTCCTGGGAGCTTTGCTTTGGACTAGATCACCTCTGAACAGTTTTCTTGAAGGATTCTGGGGTTGTATGTGGTGGGAAATGACATATAATATGCACTGATAGCAGCTTTCTGGTCATGCTGAAGACACCTCAGACTAGTCAGCATGGTGCACCACATGCAGAAGGGGTTTAGTATAGTGGTAACATCTGTGTAATACTGTGTATTCCTTATGTAGCGTGCGGTATTATATTATCACCATTGATATCAGTCATTTAGAGAAATTCACAGGGGAGACCTGAGTATGTCCATGTGTAATGTGTCACCTTAATATTATATACTTATATTACACTGTACACAACTAGCCCCTCACTAATAAGAAGAAAAGTGCATCACTTTATAACGAGTGATACCGCTACGTTTTTCCTGCTTACTTTTTTTGCTTTTGTAATACTAATCTTTATCTATTATTTTTATTATAAAAGGCATGATATTTTTTTAGGCTGAACATGGACGTGCCATGCTGTTAGTGTCGATGAGGAATCTGTCTATGGAGAGTGTTTTTTTTTTTTATTTAACACTCTGCTGAAAGAGTTGAATTTTCTGCTTATGGACCAGGTTGTTTTTAATGTAGCGTTATCATCAATAATATCTATGCTGTTATTTACAGTGTCATTGTGTTATTTCTAATTATGGATTGTTATTAGTGGCAGATGCAAAATGTGGCCTTTAGGGCTAATGTACATGACTGTTGTTTTGGAGTCCGCGCGTTGCGGATCCGCAAGACACGGATACCGGCCGTGTGCATTCTGCATTTTGCGGAACGTAATGGCCAACTCCTAATAGAACTGTCCTATACTTGTCCGTAATGCAGACAATAATAGGACATGTTTTATTTTTTTGCGGAATGACCATGTGGACATACGGACATGGAATGCACACGGAGTCGTTTCCGTTTTTTTGCGGCCCCATTGAAGTGAATGGTTCCACATGTGGGCTACAAAAAAAACGGACACTAACAAAAAAAAAAAATACTAAAATTACGTTCATGAGTATGAGCCCTTAGACTGAGTTCACACCATATTCTTTAAGTATGTACATCAGCCATATACGTCTATATATGAAAGAAAAGTATCCAGACATATAGTGTGACCTACCCATAGAATTCTACCGTGCAAGGGTATGCCATAACAGTGTCAGACGTGTGATGTTTGGCAGGTCTGGATTCCTTCTGTTCTGTATAGAATACCATATGCTGCCCTGCTTCTCAAACCTAACAAAACGTATACATTGGGGTATTTTATACAATGAAAGTATTATATTTATCTAGCTGTATAGGCGGAACGTTAGCCATATAGTTTGCATCCCTTTTAACTATGTTTTATTTATTTTTTATTTTTAATTTTTTTACATTTTCATAATTGCAACTTACTTTACACAACTTGTAGATATCTATACTTGGTAGATAATTTTATTGAATTATGTACCTATTACCAATAAATAAATGATCTATAAAATATTCCTAATTTGAACATAACAGTATCTGACGTTCTATATTTTATTCCACATTTGAAATCTGTATCTTGCAGATTTGTTGTAGATATTTAGACTGTTCCATTCATGCAAAAATCCATGTGCTTTTCCTGAAAATAACCCATTCACTGATTTTCCAGTTTCAGAAATATCGGCAACAAATCTGCCGCATGTAAATGTACCCTGTAGTTAATTTTAGTATGTTAACTCCTTTCTAACATTGGATGTACATGTACGCTGGATTTCGGGTTTTTAAAGATGGCGCCCTCTTCGGAGCTGAGCAAGCACCATAGCAACCAGGTGTCTGCTGTTCTGTACAGAAGATACCCAGTGTCAGAGATTTTTAACCCTTCTGATGCCTTGATAAATTGTGACTCCAGCTTCTGAGTGTTCTTTTCTTGGGAGTGCTGCGCTCCCAGGGATAGAAAGGCATCCCTGTGCTGAGTAGGGCTTGATAGGAACTTGGTGAATCTCTCATAGCCTGCAATGTTAAAGGGTTATTCTCATTTTAGACAATGGGGGTATATCGCTAGGATATGTCCCCATTGTCTTATAGGTGCGGGTCCCACCGCTGGGACCCACACCTATTTCCAGAACGGAGCCCCCGAAGTGAATGAGGGCGCACTGCGCATGCGCAGCCGCCCTCCATTCATTTCTATGGGGCCGCCGAAAATAGCTGAGCACTGGCTCGGCTACTTCCGTCGGCTCCATAGAAATGAATGGGAGCGCACCGCGCATGCACGGCCCATCTCCCATTCATTTCTATGAGCGGCGCGGGGAGCTGCGCCTGGTGGTGGCCGGACCCCCGGAAACCTGGGGTCCTCCAGGCGCAGCGCTCCCCGCTCCGTTCTGGATATATCCTAGCGATATGCCCCCATTGTCTAAGATGAGAATACCCCATTTAAGTCATTGCAGTCTATGGAAGAAGCGATCAGAGGATCACATGTTAAAGTCCCCTAGGGGGACTTAAAATAAGTGTGAAAAAGTTTTTAAAAATATAAAAACATAAAAAGCTATCAAAATTCTAATCACCCCCTTTCCAAATTTAAATAATAAAAAAAAAGATAATAGGTATTGCCACATCCAAAAATGCCCATACTATTAAAATCTAAAAATATTTATCGCACATGGTGAATGGTGTAACGGAAAAAAAAATCAAACCAGTAAATTTGCATTTGTTTGGTTGCTTCACCTCCCAAAAAATATTGAATAAAAAGTGAACATAAGATCATACACACCCCAAAATGGTAAACCTACAATACTACAAATTTTTTATTTTTTTAAGTATTAAAACTTAAAATGTGACCTCACTGTTATAATACTGAACCAGAGAATGAAGTTGACAGGTCGGTTTTACCACATAGGGAACACCATAAAAACAAAACCCATAAAACCATGGGAGATTTGGTGTAAATTGTGCCAATAGAAAGTAAGACTTGTTCTGCAAAAAAACAAGCCTTGATAGAACTACATGAACGGAAAAATTTAAAAGTTATGGCTCCTGGAAGGTGCAAGAACAAGGAAATATAAAAAACGGAAAATTGCTGCATCAGGAAGTGGTTAATATTTAGTATATTAATTTTCTTAGCACTCATATCCCAGCATGTGTGGTATTGTGCAACTACTGTATGCCTCCTGTGTTGTGTAAATGGAGACATGTACGTACTCACATTAACTTTATAGAGCAGAACATTTCACCCAGCAGTTAATCTAAGCCTACGTCCTGTGAACTTTATCTTACATGTACTTCCTGTTACATATAATGGTCTGATTACATTCATCTTACCACGAATGCTCATGGAAAGGTTTACTTACTGACAACGTTTTGCAGCATCGCTGGCCCATTTTCCTCTATGTTATGTAGTGATATATGGGAAATATGGACAGAACTGGGCATCAAATACATCGAGCAACAAAACTTTTCATTGTTGCAGTTATATATTTATAGTGTGAAGTCTGAAGGAGCATGCCAGACATATAGAGGCACAGTATAGGGCTCTTTCAGATTCACCTTTATGGCATCCTTATTACGGCCCTGAGCAAAACGAGGGTGTTATATGGTTGAGCGCATATGCTATTTAGACCTTCTGTTTCTGAATGGAAAGTATCTGAATAACCGTTATTATAACATTCAATAATCAGAATCATAGCATGTCATATTTCTATCTATTGTTTTATCAACTATCAATACATAATACTCAGACATCTCTGTACGGATCTTCCATCTATTATGCTTGGTTTGTGCATAAGCTTATCCATTGAAGTCTGTATGAGTTGCTGAAAAATCAGGGCAAACAGCTGAAAGAGGCTCTGTCAGCATGATCAACCCTATTAAACTTTTAAAATTACACATACTGGCTAGTAGGGCTGATCATGCTGATTAAAATGATACCTTTCTTTTGTCTGTATGCTAAATATCTGCAGATATATCTGTGTTTTTATTGACAGCTCAATATGTGATTATAAAGAAACTAACAATATGTATTAGCTGTCTAAGTATAAAAAACATTATTCTCAACATAATAAAGCTGTAGCCGTTTATTATGGATTAAATGAGGGAGAAAAAATATCTTAAGAAAAAAAAGTCTCTCCCAAGATTCAAATCTACGATCTCTACATGCAGTCTGACCACTAACCTCCAAGCCTACAGCCCTGTCATATTGAGGACTACAGTTTTTCTATACTTAGAGAGCTAATACATATTACTGGTGTC
Source organism: Rhinella marina (assembly GCA_900303285.1). Taxonomy (NCBI): domain Eukaryota; kingdom Metazoa; phylum Chordata; class Amphibia; order Anura; family Bufonidae; genus Rhinella; species Rhinella marina. Next base: position 574,538 of record ONZH01005089.1, on the reverse strand, counting down.
TTTAATATCATATATTGTTCTTGTGAATAAAACAGTAATATGTATGTTAGCTTTCATATAAATGCATATAAATCCACTTTTCTCATTATATTAAGGCTACAATAGGTATATATGATATCTACAAGCTAGGATACAGCTCTAGGATACAACTCTGCCCTCAGCATGCTGATATTTAGCCCTGTCAATCAAGTGGAGAAGGGCAACACCTGTCCATATACCCTATTGGAGCATATGGACATCATAGAGGAGGTCTTCTGCTTGGGACCCTCTCTATAAACCAGTACACTGACAAGCAATTGCACTTCCTCTGGCAAACTCTTATAATTTATTATATGGGTGAACATTCATCTTAATGGCTGCCATGTAATACTACATTTCATACATAGCCACCTGAATTTTTACTCAGCAATATTAGCTGTTTCAGCCTCTCAAAGGTTGTGTGTGATGAGACATCCACTTTAATGCAGTGTCAGGTCCCTTTACATGGGCTGAGCACAGTACAATGAGGTGGGATGAAAAAAACATTTGTTCCCTTCCCAATCGTTGAGTTGCATTAGAGCAGTACAGTTGTATTTATATGCAGTAATCATCCCTTCTGTATGGGGATAAACAATCTCTACTGTGATTGTTCATTCCCATGCAGATCCACTGCTTGTTGGTAGCAATGTAGACAGTCACTGGGAATGAGCATTTGTCCTTAATAATTGTCTTGATCCTCTCCACATATATAGATGACCCTTAGGGACCGTACACACATGAATTTCGTATTCACCAATTTAAAAAAATGCCATTTAAAGGGAACCTGTCACCTCAAAAACGCATATAAAACCACCTGCATTACCTCATAGTGGTCCCCAGTCTGTTAATAATCATAGGTTTGATCCTGTAGTCTGATGCTCCACAGATTCAAAAAAGATGTTTTAAGCGCCATCAGCGCTATCTTGCTGGTCAGCCTGAAGTCAAGGGGGCAGCGGCCTCCTTGCTTCAAGTCAAGGTAGGCACGCCCCCTAACCATCCCCTCTTTTGTGAGATTGACAGCCTGCAGTGCAGATCACCTAGGTCTCGCGCATGCGCGGTGCGCTCCTTGGTATTGCGCAATCCCATCTTCTGCTGGTGTTAGCCGGGTTTCAGCAGTTCACTGTGCATGCGCGAGACTTAGGCGATCCCGGCCACACTGCAGGCTGTCAATCTCACAAAAGAGGGGGCGGTTAGGGGGTGTGCCTACCTTGACTTGAAGCAAGGAGGCCTCTTCCCCCTTGACTTCAGGCTGACCAGCAAGATAGCGCTGATGGCGCTTACAACATTGTTTTTTGAACCTTTGGAGCATCAGACTACAGGATCAAACCTATGAGGTAACCACTATGAGGTAATGCAGGTGGTTTAATATGCGTTTTTGAGGTGACAGGTTCCCTTTAAAGCACACGCACATTTTGGCCACCTGTGTTTTTGCTGCATTTTTGGTGTTCTTTTTAAACTTTTTTTTTTTTGCTAACAGTGGCAGATTGGCTCACTTTGAGACAGAATTTTACTCCAGAATTGTGCTGCAATTTTTGATGAAATACTGCATCTTAGGCTGGCCCCCAATAAGCTCCACAATTTCCATGCTATGCCTCACATTCTTTTCATGCAAGTCTGAACCTTAGTTTCTCCAAATCATGATGAAATTTTCCTAATTTGCGACACTTTTTAGATATATTCTAGGCACAGACACATTAGTAACTCTGGGCCTGTGTGTTTGCCCACTAGCATTTTTTAATGGTGTCCCTAGAGAAGGTGATGTGAAAAAGCCTGAAAAACACCACGAGCTACAGCATGCTGCATTTTTGAAAAGAAGCCAAAAAGACAAAAAAAATTTGTAATAAAAAGGAATACTGAGAGCAAAATAAACACTTGTGTGTCCCGCGTTTCTTATTTCTCATAGACCTTCAGCAAACATATGGAGCTGGCAAAAATGTACCAAAAAATGCTGCTAATGCAAAGGTGCAGGAAAACTGCAGCAGAAACATCTTTAGGCCGCTTTCAGACGAACGAGTGTCACGCTGTGGACTTCCAGCACTGACGGGGTCGCATAGCATTATATTGATTGATTGATGGTCTGGAATGTACTAGATAACACTGACATAATGCTGTCAATGTTATCCAATACATTCCAGAACTGTAAGGGTTACATAGCATCATAAATCAATATAATGCTATGCAGTGCTGGGAGGTCAGGACGGGTGCTGCGCTGCGAGTCTGGAGCGTGACACTCGCTCGTCTGAAAGTGGCCTTAGGCTAGTGTTATCACTCATGGAGGTAGTATCTTGTCCTGTGGGCAGTGTAAGTATAAAACTGTAGTCCGCTCTTAGTATAGAGGTATAGAGTGGGCTCGGCATGCATGTTCGTACCTGCATCCCTGGATTTAGTGGAGGCCTTTGAAGGACCAGAAATGGCAAAAGGCAGAGTGGACTCAGCATGCATGTGGAACCAAAACCCCCTGAACTATACGGAGGCTATTATGGCACATAACAGGTAGGAAATAGTGTTAGGTCCCGTCTTACAGAGATCACCTTGAAGATTTGGTGGATGGGCTCAGATAATTTTGTACAAAATATATTTGCCAAGAATCTCTAATTTACTAAACAAGGGCAGCATTAGCATCAAAATATTTTATATTACTATGGCATTTTTGTACTTTATTTGGTTTGCAGAGTGCTGTTGCATTGTATTTATTTTCTTATTATGAAATCACTCCTACTTGTAAAAGGAGAGATTTTGATAATACTATTAAATCAGAATATTACTGTATAGAAGATGTAGAGCTTTATTATGATCATCACATTCATATTCAAGATACAATCCAAGTGAAATTCAGAAAATGAATTTCTTTGCGTGTTCTGTTTGAGTCAGTGATTTATGATATATTTTTTCTTTTACCTTTTACTTGTTTTAATGTAATATTGCATATTAATTTATGCACAAATCTTCATGGTGTACCATTTATATTGTCCGGTCTGGGGTATGCTGTAACATTAGGCCCTGTTATGGAAAAAATGATCTCGTCTTTCATGTACTACAAGTCATAGTCACAGCCTTTAGTTGGGATTACTTTTACTATTTGCAAGTTAATCTCTTTCCTCTTCTTTCCTTTTTGAAGTGCTCTGAATCTGCGGTAGTCCCTGGAGAGGATGAAGTGGTGAAAGGATGGGGCTTTCTCCTGCAAGATTGCACAATGGCCAGAGAGGACTCGGTGAAGTGCCTGCGCTGCCTGCTCTACGCCCTCAATTTGCTTTTCTGGGTGAGTCAAGAGGGCCAGGCAGTTCCAGTCTGTCAAGCAGGTGGCAATGCCTCAGCTCGGGTTACAGCTGGCCAAGAGAGAAAGCACCAAAGGGCACAGCTAAGCATGAATTCATTTAGCAGGATTACTATATATTTTCCAAAGATCTAAGGGTTGTCTTCTATTAGCTCCTTTGATCAACATACACTGCTGCCGCATGTGCCATGTCTTGTGCCAACTTTATTCTCCTTTATCAAAGGCAGAGGGTGATAAATAACTGCCCTGGAATTAAAGAAGCAGTGTGTTTCTTTCATCGTGCTCCTAAATGGTCCCAGTCATATGCTCGATAGCCATAGCTAGAATTATTCATTAACTTCCTAAGTGTGAAATGAATATTCAGAACCTTACCAAACCCTGGACTGCATTCAGTAGGATTTTCCATTGGCATGTGACAAAGTGAATGTCTGTGGACGCTGATGCCAGTGAATGCTGGTATTTGTAGTTTCAAAACAGCTGAGATAACCATGGGCGACACTTTTATGCCCCATTATCAATATTGTACAGGGGCTAAAAAAAAATAGCTAATAATAACTATAATAACAGATAGCTGAGCTCTGCTGTCCTCGTCATTGCTATTTATTGGTAGGAAGCACATTTTAGCTGGTTTAATTTCTTCTTATGTGGACTGTGCTTGTCTAACCCTAAACTGGGAGGCTAATAATTATATTGGAAATGTATTTGAATTATCAAAGTGATAGGCACACTCTCATATGAAAACACAAATGAATTTATTATATGGCTCTAAAATAGGACCTATCAGTCCCCTATATATATAAGAAAAATCAGAAATACAAATTAAAAAACCTAGTTCCCAGCGCTGGGTAGACTATAAATAATCAAAAATCCATAATCAGTAAAATAAAAAAATAATAGATAAGAAATATAAAATAATAAGTAAAAAATACTGACGCAATAATATTGTCCTCCTTGTGTCAATAAAAGCCTTTTATGGTTATAAAAATTAGTGCAAAAACATTGTCCTCCTCGTGTGCATAAAAGTCTTTTTTGGCTATTATTAACAATTATATTTGTGTCACAAGTTCGTATCAAGTTCTTCTCAGTTTTGATATTATATTGCCATATTGGATCCTTTTGCCAGTAATTAATACTTTTGATGATATACAGTGCCTTGTGAAAGTATTCGCCCCCCTGGAACTTTTCAACCTTTTGCCACATTTCAGGCTTCAAACAAAAAGATATAACATTTTAAATTTTTGGTGAAGAATCAACAAGTGGGTCACAATTGTGAAGTGGAACGAAATTTATTGGATCATTTAAACTTTTTTTGTAATAATAAAACTGAAAAGTGGGGCGTGCAAAATTATTCGGCCCCCTTGCATTAATACTTTGTTGCGCCACCTTTTGCTGCGATTACAGCTTCAAGTCGCTTGGGGTATGTCTCTATCAGTTTTGCACATCTAGAGACTGAAATTCTTGCCCATTCTTCCTTGCAAAACAGCTCGAGCTCTTTGAGGTTGGATGGAGAGCGTTTGTGAACAGCAGTTTTCAGCTCTTTCCACATATTCTCAATTGGATTCAGGTCTGGACTTTGACTTGGCCATTCTAAGACCTGGATACATTTATTTTTTAACCATTCCATTGTAGATTTTGCTTTATGTTTGGGATCATTGTCTTGTTGGAAGATAAATCTCCATCCTAGTCTCAGGTCTTTTGCAGACTCCAACAGGTTTTCATCCAGAATGGTCCTGTATTTGGCTCCATCCATCTTCCCATCCATTTTAACCATCTTCCCTGTCCCTGCTGATGAAAAGCAGGCCCAAACCATGATGCTGCCACCACCATGTTTGACAGTGGGGATGGTGTGTTCAGGGTGATGAGCTGTGTTGCTTTTATGCCAAACATATTGTTTTGCATTGTTTCCAAAAAGTTGGATTTTGGTTTCATCTGACCAGAGCACCTTCTTCCACATGTTTGGTGTGTCTCCCAGGTGGCAAACTGTAAACGAGACTTTTTATGGATATCTTTGAGAAATGGCTTTCTTCTTGCCACTGTTCCATAAAGGCCAGATTTGTGAAGTGTTGGACTGATTGTTGTCCTATGGACAGACTCTCCCACCTCAGCTGTAGATCTCTGCAGTTCATCCAGAGTGATCATGGGCCTCTTGGCTGCATCTCTGATCAGTCTTCTCCTTGTTTGAGATGAAAGTTTAGAAGGACGGCCGGGTCTTGGTAGATTTGCAGTGGTCTGATATTCCTTCCATTTCAATATAATCGTTTGCACAGTTCTCCTTGGGATGTTTAAAGCTTGGGAAATCTTTTGGTATCCAAATCCGGCTTTAAACTTCTCCACAACAGTATCACGGACCTGCCTGGTGTGTTCCTTGGTCTTCATGATGCAGAACCCTGAGACTATCACAGAGCAGGTGCATTTATACGGAGACTTGATTACACACAGGTGGATTCTATTTATCCTCATCAGTCATTTAGGACAACATTGGATCATTCAGAGATCCTCAATGAACTTCTGGAGTGAGTTTTCTGAACTGAAAGTAAATGGGCCGAATAATTTTGCACGCCCAACTTTTCAGTTTTATTATTACAAAAAAAGTTTAAATGATCCAATAAATTTCGTTCCACTTCACAATTGTGACCCACTTGTTGATTCTTCACCAAAAATGTAAAATGTTATATCTTTTTGTTTGAAGCCTGAAATGTGGCAAAAGGTTGAAAAGTTCCAGGGGGCCGAATACTTTCGCAAGGCACTGTAGGTCACTCTTAAGGTGCCAGTGTTTTGGGGGCCAATCTAGACAAACACACATGAAATGTACATTACCCCTTCCACGTTGCGTGTTGCCTCTGTCGTGTGGATTCTCCCGATGCTGTGCTTTGGTCTCTTTCACCCAGACTACTGGCAGCGCGCGCTTTTTAGCGTCCCACGTGGATGCTCTGTCTTCAATTGGGTGATCCGCTCTGCTGCATGAGTTCGTTCGCTGTGCTGTGTACACTCTGCTGCATATGTTCGTTCGCTGACTGTAGTCTTTAGATCGTCCTTTATTTGTACTTTAGATGCAATATATTACAATTTGGTGAGTGGAGTAAAATGGTAGTTCAACATCGCACTGTAGACATTTATAATATCAATTAATGTCAATGCAAGCGAGATTTGTATGTTGCCAAAAACCAAACGCGTTTCGGAGCTAAGGACAACTGCTCCTTCCTCAGTGGTTAGTATTCGAATTGCATGTTTTGAGAGTTATTATAATGTCCCCTATTAGCAAGAGCACACAGTCCTTGTACGTGCCCCCACATTTTCTTCTTTAGTCAGTGGCTTGTATATGCAGAAGCAAATATGATGAGGGGAGCGGTTGTATAAGAGAATACAAAAAAATCAAACAGAAATTCACATTTTAATTAAAGGGGTTTTCCCATAAAATGAAGTTTCAATTATTATGTTGTTTATCCCACCACATGCAACTTACTAAATACATGTTATAATCGATTCCTCAGCTTTTCCTCTCTATTTGCATTTCTTCCTCTGAGTTGTTTACATGTGGTTGCCAATGGTTACAGCCACCGCCGCGATACTGCCGGGGTGGCTGCGCTTGCGTGGTGTCCTCCTCTTCTTGTAGGCTGGATGGCCAGCTTCACGGGATTGCGCATATCTGCGCATGCGAATTTAGTCTCTTGCCTCTCTCCGTATGGTCATTCCTCTTGCATGATCGCGCATGCGCGACCAGACCCGTTCGTCCGGTCATGTCTTCGTCTGTAAAGTCAGTGCATGTGCAGTCTCTCTGTACAGCGCCTCTGCCACTCTCTGCTCAGACGGGAGCGCGCACACACATAAAGGAAGCAGGGGGATCACATCAGCAGAGCGCTGATTCGGCTGTCACTCAATACGCAGGTCAACACCCCCTGACTGAGCAGTTTTTTCAAGAGGAGAGAGCAGCCACGGCACGCAAAACAGAAGGTGGGATAACCCCTTTAAACACTAACTTCTTAGGCTGAAATAATTTGGCTGTCCAGAAATAAGCTCAGTTACCAATATCATTGGGGATGCCACTAGATTGCGGTGTTCTGGTCAGGTGGAGTCACTAACAATAGAGTAGAAGGGCAGATAGGAATAGAAAAGCTCCCAGTGTTCGTTCCCAGGATATTTTATACTTATTTTTCCAACACAGAAGGTTGCCAAGGGCAGGCTTTTGGACAGAAATAGAGTATCATCTCCCTGAGGAGCATTGGCACTTTTTAGTGATTCTACCAAGTAGCAGGGTTTTACTGCAGCAGGACCTTCCCCGTTTAGACTTTCTTTCCATATCCTATAAATAAGCCATTAATGTCTTGAGGTGCTCATACACATTCAATAGCTGTTGAATGAACACTCATTCAGATCAGAGCTATTCCTCCAGACCTTCTCATACACGCATGCTTCACTCAGCCAAGTGTACATGTGTTCTCAGTGGGGAAAGAAGAAGATGCTGCTGCCAGATATGTTACAATTCAGCATGCCTGGCCCTTCTTTACCTTGACAACTGCCATTGGAGGAAAGTCTTCACGTCCCAATACACATAAGATAAACCCTTGCATGTAACATTAAAGGAACCTGTCACCATGAAAATACAATGTAACCTCCCAGCAGCATGTTATAGAGCAGGAGAAGCTGAGCAGATTGATATATAGTTTTGTGGGAAGAGATTCAGTAAAACCTGTATTTCATTTATTTATATCCCTTCTCATTCTGGGCTCTAAAGTCAAGGAGGAGGTCCTATCAGTGATTGTCAGCCTTCCCTCTATGACTGTTTATACAGAGATATATGTTAGTCACTGACAGGACCCCCTCCTTTACCTCAACTTATACTGAATCTTTCCACAAAACTATATATCATCTGCTCAGCTCCTCCTGCTCTGTAACATGCAGTTCAGACACCATGCTCAACATGACAAAAAAAAATTTACTCCCTTCTAAATTTACAAGGTTATAGACTACCCCACATACAGATGAAAGTGATAAAATATTGTCGAGATTGAAAAGAATTGTTCTTACATTTCAAGAAAGAACACATGGATGTCCATAACAGTTACTGCTACCGACACATGAGAGTGACAGCCTGGGATATTCACAAAAGTATGAAGATGGGTCACGTTCTTTGTTATTAAGTAGTAGCTCAAAGTTCATATTTGTGCTGCTTCTTAGAAAACGGTGTCATTTAACTAGAATTTGCTGAAGATTTAAAGTGGAGCCAACATGGTAACATCTAGTCACGAACTTTCAAATTATATGTACCTGTAGGCCATAATTTTCCTCACTGATTACTGCTGGGCTGTTTTTAGCTAAGCTATGTTAGGGTAGAACTTAACTGCCTACAGGGAGTCTAAGGTAGTCTGAAACACCCCCCAGTCTCATCCTTGGTTCAGGCTGCTGCTCTTCCCCTGCAGCTTTGCCTCCTCAGATTGCCTGCTGTGTATAGGTCCCTTTACAAGGGACGACACAGCAGGAAATTTTGGGAAGCGTTCCTTCTCGACACTGGCCTGCTTATCAGCAGAGGAGACCACTATATTTACATGCAGTGGTCTCCTCCACAGTATGGGGAGGAGTGATCGCTAATGCAATCGCTCGTCTCCATTCTGACTTGTTATTTGCCAGCAGGAGATGCTGTTTACACAGCACGAACTAACGCTGACAAATGACGAGTTGTGTGTCCACATTAACTATCTATTATCTGATGAATGACCATTTTGCTTCTTCATCGGGTATCAGAGGCACATTTACACCGCCAGATAATCACTAACGAGCATTCCTATGAACACTCGTTAGTGATTTCTGTGGAATTCTCAGCCCATGTAAAGGGCCCTAATGACATAAGTCTATTACAGACTCAGCAGTTCAGTGCATGGAAAGCTGCGCATAACAAGCATAGCATAATAATGAGGCACAGACTGTTAAAGGGGGTTTCCTGAGAATATAAAAAAAAATGGGACAGAACGGATTTAAAAAAGAAAAGTAATCATTACTCACCTATTCCAACACTGCTTTTTTCACCAGGGAGCTCCACTTCCTGGTCCTGGACTCAACATACAGGAAATGTCTTGGGTTGCCCGCTCAGCCTGTCACTGACTGGAGTAGATTTCTGGCCGTCTTTTAATTAATTAATCATTTTTGTGAACGTTTTTAAATGTTTTGTTTTAGTAAACAGAACATCTATAAGTGTTTGACCTGGTGAAGTGGTTTAATAAAGAGTTTTTCATGTTATGGCTAGTGTTGAGTGAATCAAAGTCCATGAAGTGAAATTCAATCAGAATTTCAGGGAAAATCGAATTGCCACAAAAGCGCGGTAACAAATCGATTTCCCTGAATGGCGGTTAAAAAAATGTAAAAAAATCATACTTACCTCATCCATTTGAGCGCAAAGAGCCGGCCGCTGCCATCTTGATTGAAGATACTGCATGAAATCCTGTGTGCGGTGACGTATGACATCACCACACCGATGTGACATGGTGATGTCCTCACAAGCCACGCAAGATTTTGCGCTGTATCTTCAATCAAGATGGTGGCAGCCAGCTCTTCACAATCAAATGGATGAGGAAAGTATGATTTTATTTATTTATTTCACACTGTAATATTAATGTCAGATGCTGTGATCAGCTAAGAAAGTGGCATCTGAGAGGTATAATTACAGGGGAGCGGCACAATCGCCACTCCCTGTGATTGCACCCACTATTTAAAAACAAATGCGCTTCGTGCTAAAGTAATTTTTTGTAAAATTTGGCGAAGCAGCTAAATAGAACTTTCCAATACTTCTCTCATCTCTAGTTGTGACCTAAATGACTTATGTCAGTGAAACTAAAACTAACTACAAAGTTTACAACTTTAGTCACTTGCCGTTCACACAGTGTTTGTGACTGGTTTTGTATGATATAGAGGTTTTAGATATAATTTATGACCAGACACACCTTTTTCTTGTGTGGTAGAATGTGAACTTAAGGTCATTGAACTAAAACCAAGAAAGATTAGTCAAATCCTGTCTACAATCATTCCCCAGCAGGACACCGACAAAGACTGTGACAAAGAATATGGTTTGTTATACAACCGTTCTGCACTGATGTCTTGTTTAGACAATCTGGGTGAATATTGATGGACTATCCTCACAATACGCCATCAATGTCAGATAGGTGGGGTAAACCTTTTTACCATGCTGCATGCCCTGACCTCGGACATTACAATATACCCCAACTCCACGTCCGCTGTCTGTTACAATGGCATATTCTGGGGATAACTTGGAAAACCCCTTTAAATGACAGTACTTAGGTATTTCATGTTAATTGGAGGATCACAAGCAAAAATATTTGGTGTATGCCTCTATTAAACTATCAGTATGTATTACTGCTAGGATTTGATGCTAAAAAGAAAAAAAAATCTTTATTAAAGTATGCATTTTAAAATGGGGAAAATACCACCCAATGATATCCATTACCAAGGAATTAACTGTGGAACTCAATAAAAAATATAGTTGGTCGGCACTCCCGGCTTGTGGTTGGTGCTCAGTGGTATAATTGTACAAAGACGTGATAGAGTAACCACGGCACTCAAAAGATTTATAACTTTTAGTAATTTATTTTATCCATCCAAAGTTACATCTGTGGACATCGGCCAACGTTAAAATGGGGCAAGTACCACCCAATGAGATCCATTACCAAGGAATTAACTGTGGAACTGAGTCATGTAGGTATGGATCTTCTTCTTCCTCAATTGTAATTAACACTTAAATTTTATAGAGTTGAGTTACAGGGCCCAGTTGCGGGACAAAGAGGCTAGAAACATGGCGCCTGCTATAGGAATGCAGCTGTGACTAGTGCTGGACGCGCTGCCTCTGAACATTCAAGTGGCAGGCGCGATGTTGCTCATGTAACTGTCTCTGCTCTGGGGCTCCTGATGACACACAACTGTAGTGTAGAAACGTGTTAAGTCTGTACAATAGGTGGAGGGATACAGATAGTAATGCAGTAATTCAAAGTACCAGATAGTTCTGCAACTTATCTTTTTAGGCAGAAGCTAGGGGAAGAAGATCTATACCTACATGAGTCAGTTCCACAGTTAAAGTGGTTGTACAGGCTAGGACAGCGCTAAAGCCTTTCCATTAGTCCATCTCCAAAAAAAAAGCCATCAAATGCTCCGATGCCCATATCAGGGGGGCTGCCTGGGTGAAAATGGGGATATATCCAGGTTGAGCTCTGAACCCAGACAACCCCTTAATTCCTTGGTAATGGATCTCATTGGATGGTACTTTCCCATTTTAAAACACATAGTTTTATAATTTTTTTTCGTTTTCTTTGTAGCGTCAAATCCTAGTAGTGATGCATATTTCATGTTATTTTTTAATAAAGTATGCAGTTCTCAATAAGAAAATAAACTTTTAGATATGCATAATGTTTAATGGTGTTTTTGTAAACTGTGGCCATTTATTTTTAACTAGTGAACATGAACTATTTTGTAATATTATTGTCTAAAGACAGTAACTATGAGATTTATCATTTCACTTAAAGGGGTTATCTGATATTTAAAATGTCCCCCCCCCCAGTGCCTGGGCCCCTTGTATGGATTATACTTACCTGCTCCCCGACACAACACCTGCGTCGCTCTGGATCCCCGCGGGGGACGAGCCCATGTGGTGTGATTAAGCTACTGAGCATATGTGACCACTAGCTTAGTTACAATTATATCTAGGCACAGGAGCATTTTCTTTAAATTATGTTTTTTGTGATCTAAGATTAAATTATTATTTCATATGACAATCTCTTTAATATATTATAATGATCTTTTTATATATTTCCAGACTGTGGAATGATGTTTCATCTACCACTGTATATATTTGTCTACCTCCAATTTCAAGATAATTTGGATAACATTAAAAAAAACTGTTTTAGAATTAATTTCACAAAATAAGTCATCAAGACGACCAATGTCCACGCACTCTACTGCCTGCTCTTTGATCCAGAGCAGAGAGCTGTTAAGGAAGAACAGATTCCACTCAGACTAAACCCAGCCCTTAAATGGATGACATTTAATACTAGATATACTGTATAAATTTGTGGCCTAGCTAATCCCAGGGTGGGTTTTTATAAAAGAGGTTGTCTTCATGATGAGGTGGTTAACAGAATATAATAAATAGGCACTCTGTGGCATATGTAAAAATGTTTTTACTTTAAAATGTTTTCTGAAAAAAAAATCCTTATGGCTGTAGCACAACAAAATAAGGCTTCCATGTTCCCCTGATTGTAGATAGTTGTAAGACTGGAGGAAAGAAAAAAAAAACTTGGCTTGTCCATAGTTGTTACAGAGGCTTGCTCACATTGTACGCTGCTTGTTTCCATGGTTGACCACCATTAGTGGTAATCGTGCTTGCACACTATAAGAAAAAGCACTAGCCTATCTGCGCTCCCCCGGTGCCGGCCACTGCTGGATTGCAGGGTGGTTGTAACTGTGAAAGCATGCATGATATAATGTGATGGAAAAATGAATCCAGCCATCAAAGGAAGCAATCACAATACATTAGTAAGTGGCTTGTATTAACTTTGTCTACATCAGGGATGCTCAACCTGTGGCCCTCCAGCTGTTGTAAAACTACAACTCCCACCATGCCCTGTTGTAGGCTAATAGCTGTAGGCTGGCCGGGGATGCTGGGAGTTGTCATTTTGCAACTGCCGGAGGGCCATAACTTGGGCATTCCTGGTCTACATGATAAATGCCATTTGCTGAAGTGAGACAGCCCATTTAATAGTATGTACAGTGTGTTTCTACTTCAGGTTTTTAGTATGCTATGCATGCATTGCTATGCACGTACAATATACCAGAAGATGTACAAACTCCTAGAAGAGAGAGCTCCTCCATGTTGACACACATTTGTTACAGTTCTGTATTTTTGTCCAAGCACAATTAAAAAGTGGACCTTTCACTACTCCTGACATGCCTGTTTTTTATAGCTTCATGTATCCCCCATGTAATAACAATTCTGTAGCTTCTGTTCTTATGTCTGTATGTTGTGTCTTTCCTTTATTATTTCTACTAGAAGTTATGAAAGTATTGCTAGGGTACAGAGGGGAGGTAACCAGTTGGGGGTGTGTACCTCCACAGTCTGAAAATGACAGCACTGATTGGCTAGAGTCAGACTGTGCAGATACACACCCCCAACTTGTTACCTCCCCTCTGTTCCCTTACTGAAGGCAAATAGCAATTCATTCATAACTTCTAGTGCAAATAATAAAGGAATGGCACAACATAGAGCCATAAGTATAGATGCTCCTGAATTGGTATTACATGGGAAATGCATGAAACTACGTATTAAAACAGACATGTCAGAAGTGGTGAAAGGTTCCCCTTTAACTCATCATTCTGCACTCAGTGCCCCATAATGAGAAAATGAAGACAGAATATTTGAAATATTTGGCAATTTATTGAAAAGAAAAAACGAAAATCTTGCACTGAGTATTCAGAACCTTTACTCAAGACTTAGTTGAAGCCACTTTGGCAGTGATTACATTATACAGAAACATAAGAAAACCTTTCCGTTCTGATGGCAAATATAAAAAAACCATTTAGCAGTTTACGGTCGATCGTGATAAATCCTGTCCAATTGTTTTTTGACTGTTTCCAATAACAAGCTGTAGATGAAGTAGTCATAATATGAAATCATCTTAGGCTACTTTCACACCTGCAGCGCGGGGTTCTGGCAGGCTGTTCTGGTGGGTGAACAGCCCGCCGGATCCGTGCTGCCGCAGGTGCACGTGTGGGGCCGGAACCGTTCACCCACCGGAACAGCCTGCCGGAGCCCCGCGCCTCAGGTGTGAAAGGGGCCTTAGAAGTAACTTTGTAGACACTTTGGATTACTTCTCTTGCACCAAACCTGACTAACGACTGATTTACACATAATGATTTTTCAAACCGCTGACAAGCATCTGATGGTTTGAGACACTGCGGATCAGGAGGGAAAGCAGTTTCTTTGCAGCCAGGTACAGAGCTCCATTGCTGCCTAGAGCCATGTACTAGACAGCAATGAATATTTTATATGTCGCTACAAACAGCATATAGCATGTTTATCTGTAACGTAACAGCCTTATAGGAGTAAACGCATCCCCTTCTTTTTGAGACGTTGAAATTTGTTTCATTATATATCATTTTAAATAGATGTATACAGTTCTCTTCTGCAGCCCTGTCCCTGGTTATTGTCTGACGCCTGGCATATCATTAGAAAGGCTATTTGCTTGTGATTTGTGATACATTTACTTACTGTCTGGCTTGGATCACAAGAGAAAGGACACGTCTAGTTTGCTGAGCTTAGTTCAGTCTGTATAGTGTTTTCTGTAAACTACAGACAATACATTGAATTACACTCTGTAATCTGATTTTCTTAAAGATTCTTTATAACATAGTCATCTCAAATGGAGCAAAACAGCAGGAAATCTGTGCGCGAAGGAGGCACTTTTATTTATTTACATTGGTTTTACTGAAAGGTACTTGATTCAGGCGAATCCTGCCATGTACTGGATACAGAATCACTGGAGCGAGGAAGAAAATGCTGTATCGGTGAGAGTAATGTAGTAATCATTGTATAACCTGCAAAGGGAAGAATGACTGGAGTCTGTGTTATTTAATAAAACCTCTGTTTAGAGGTGAATTACTGGAGAGGACACCCTGTGACCCTTTGCTATATAACAGACAGGTTCTTGTATACATGTAATGATGGGTAACTACTATTTGCAGAGACAATTTGCATCTGTATTGCAGTTGTCCATACACATTAACTGCTAGATGAAAGTTGAAGAATGGGGGCTGCTTTCACACCTACAAATTAAATTGATGGTAGCTTAATGTTGGTAATACATCTGATTTTCCGGATGATGGATAGCGGAATATGGTTTGGAAACTAAACACTCGGATAGCCTACAGAAATATAATAATAATTATCTTATTTCTAGGGACCCATTTACCACAGTAAATGGATGACATAAAAATATACTGAAAACCATCTGACAGTCAAACAAAAGGAGAGAGAACTCTGAACACAAGAGCATACATAAAAATACCAATCAAACCTCAATAGCAACCGACATACAGAGGTAAAAAGAGGGGGTCTAGTCAAAGAGAACAAAGAACCCATATAGCAATACCAATAACCCCATGAGAAATAAACAATAAACTATAATAGGAAAGTAGTATTTATTAATCTCACAATTAATGACTCAAATATAAAATAAGGGCCTAAAGCCCCAGAGTATGCTACAGAAGAGAAGCCAGTACTGGGCAGTTTGGACAAGGCCAATAGGATAATAGTAGAGGTGACTACATTTAAATGAGTATATCTACAATACCACACGTAGCTCCATGAAAAAAAAAATATAAACAATAATCAGCATATCCCACATTCTAACTTAGGGAGGGTCAATAGACATTCTACATATAAAGGAAAGCACAGGATAATACATGTACATACATGACAATTTATGAATGTAAAAAATTGTTGGATAGACCAACCAACAATGTAACTAGGTGAACAGTGGTTCAGTAGCCATAAGTTCTATTATTTTGCAATGTCAGAAAGACTCTCCCAAAAATAATATTTTTGTGTGGACACAGGTTCCAAAGCAGAATATACCATACATAACTAGTTAATAAAGTATATAAATACCCATATTGGTGGTGGTCCCAAAGTGCCCCGTACAGCAGACAACCTTGACGTGCGTTTCGATATAATAGCTTCCTCAGGAGGCCTACAAGAGCATACATTCTAAGCGTTCATTCATGGGTTAATTTTTTACACTTCCATAATACAGAGCGCATGCAGTACTATACCTCCCTCTGCTTCTGATTTGATACAAAGGCACATAGTTTTTTCCACAGATTGCGTGAGAATTTTTGAAAAAATACTTGTGGCATGTACCATTTATGTCATATTATACAAGCATTGCATTGCTTATATGTGAATACAAGGTGTCTCCATTCATGCAGCTTTGTGTATAAGCTTTAAAGGGGTTATCCGAGGCCATAAATACCTGGCTCCCCACTCCCTGCGCCGCTCGTGTCCCGCCGCTTCTCCCCGTGCGTGGATGAAAACATCCGGTGTCTCAGCCAATGGAACGCGGTAATGGGGATGAGCCTCTCTAGTGGGATGCTAGAAAGGCTCGTCCCTGTCACCACCTGCCATTGGCAGCCTCTTCTGCTCTATAAAATGCTGCCTGTATCTCATCTGCCATGTTCAACCTGATAGGTTCCATTTAACTGCTTCTTGACAGCTCGTCACATTCTCTGTATCAAAATGACTGTTACAGAAGGGGACATAATTTAAAAATAACTATTTTAGTTGTACTTTGTGGCAGTGCTAGTAAAAACAAAAAAAAAAGTAAAAAAAAATGATTATTTTAATTTTAAACATTTTCCTGGTTATAAAAAATAAAAACAAAAATACTAAAATAAAAATGACAAATATAAATCCCCATGGATCACTGAAAAATGTACAAAAATTATTTACATAACTGAAGATGCATATAAGGAAAAATGATCTGATATTTTTAGCAACCAATCACATTCTACCTTTCATTTTCCAAAGACGCTGTCAAAAATAAAAGCTGGAATCTGGTTGCTATGGGCAGCTAAGCCAGTTCTACTTTACACCAGTTTGATAAATTACCCCAATAATGTTGGTGAAATCTGTAATCTAGGATTGCAATTTTACTGAGCACTGAGACCTTGTTGGCCCAGCTTAGAGATTTATATTCCTGCAGTGAAATGAATTTCAGTTTCCTGTTGTGTTGTGTGTCCTTATGTGTTACCAGAGTACAGTGTATTGTGGTAGCAGTTACAGTGTGTAGTGTCAGACTGGGGTTCCTGTGGTCCCCTACATCTATACGAAACATACTTTTCACTTTTAATTACATGGAATCTTTGTTGCTACTGTTGTACACACAGGACAATCAATGTGAAGGCCTAATAACTTTATGATTCATCTCATAAGAAGTAGACCATCAAGAGGTTGGCTTTAAATGGGGTTGTCTTCTTCTGGACCTTTGGGGCCCATTGTATTGGCTTCATATGAGGATCCTCTGGAACCCTGGTGGGCCGTCCCAACCTGACAGAGGGGTGCTGCTTAGCCATTTTGTAGAGTGAATAGAAGAATTTTAAAACTAGGAATGGAGAAAGACCTGTATTATCTGCTGATCAGAGCAAAAACAATAGAGTATTTAATAATCAGTAAAAGTAAAAAAAAAAATATTTTCTAATTTTGATACTTCAAACTTTGTAAAAGTGCTTTGAAACTAGTTAAACAAAAGCAGGAAACTTAGATTATACTACTTAAGAAACAGAACAAAGTATTCAGTTGAACATTATGAACAGATGAACACATCTGTCCCTAAAGTCTTTGTAGCACAAATGAGAAAAGCTCTACAGTAATCTTTTTAATGAAAAGAAGTAGCAGCATTAGGTGTAACACAGGTTTCTAAAGTATCTTTCCTTATAAGAAAAATCTTTAAAATGATTTGCATTATGACTAAAATTAATTAGATAGGAAGAAATGACATTGGGGATCTGTACAGTTGATCCTTTCCCCCTACAGAGCAGAGACATTTAATAAAGCACAACATCACTCTCCTACTGATGACAACTGTCGAGCAGAAATCCTTAGCCAACACTCTACTCATGCTGCGCGCAGCTGATCATGCTGGTTACAATACATTATTTCTGAACGTGAACCAATTTAAAAGAAAACACAAGGAAATGAGGCCTATGCATCTAATTATCTGATTTCCTGTAAAGAAATAGAAAAAAATAATGTCCACCCTAAAGATTTTTTCTCTTCCAAAGTAAAACATAAAATGAGAGCTCTCAGAAAGTTGATGACAGAATACGTGCTTCATCTGGCTTTATAGCTATCCTATGTGGAATCGACATTACTTTTCTATTCAGTGGCATGCGAGAGTTTGGGCACCCCTGGTCAAAAGTACTTTTACTGTCAACCGTTGAAGGGTTATCCAACCTCTTAAATCCCCCCCACCCCAATGTCTGGGCCCCACATATAGATTATACTTACCCAACTTCCCGGCACCTGATCCCTGCATGACGGCCGCTGCATCTCCCTCTTGCGTGGATCAAAACAACCAGCCACTTGGGGGTGGGGGATTGTGCAGCCACCCTCTATTCATTTCTATGGGGCCACAGAAAATAGCCAAGTGCTGGCTAGGCTATTTCCATGGAGCCCATAGAAGTGAATGGAAGCGGTGGCCAGTCATGCATGGTGCACTCCCATTCAGTTCTTTGGGGAGAGCGTTTGGTGGTGGCTGGACCGGAGTCCTCCAGCCACCACATTGGGGCTCCATTTAGTAGATAGGTGTGGGTCCCAGGTAGGGCTGGGCGATTAATCTAATTAATTTGATTAATTCGCCAATTGAAAGCCTCACAATTTTATTTTTTAGGAAAATCGTGAACTCGATTTTCCTAGAAGGGCGCCCGCCAGATAAAATAAAAAAATCTCTCACCTGTCCTGCGCCGTGGCTCCGCTCCGGTGTCCGGCGCTCCTCTTCTTCTCCGGGGCTGCGCTGCACTGTCCTGACCGCGTACAGCGTCAGGACGTAGTGCGCACACTCTGACCTGACGCTGCACGCAGTCAGGTGACAGTGCAGCGCCGGGAAGAGAAGAAGAGGAACGCCGGACCCGGTGTGGAGCCGTGGCGCAGGACAGGTAAGAGACTTTTTTATTTTATTCTTATGGTGGCCTAGTGGGCTGTTCTGAGGGCTGAAGGGGGCACTACTGTGGGCTAATCTGAGGTTTCAAGGGGGCACTACTGTGGGCTGTTCTGAGGTCTGAAGGGGCACTACTGTGGGCTAATCTGAGGTCTCAAGGGGGCACTACTGTGGGCTAATCTAAGGTCTCAAGGGGGCACTACTGTGGGCTAATCTGAGGTCTCAAGGGGGCACTACTGTGGGCTGATCTGAGGTCTGAAGGGGGCACTACTGTGGGCTGATCTGAGGTCTGATGGGGGCACTGTGGGCTGATCTGAGGTCTGATGGGGGCACTGTGGGCTGATCTGAGGTCTGATGGGGGCACAATGGGCTGATGTGGGATCTGATGGGGCAGAATGGGCTGATGTGGGGTCTGATGGGGCACAATGGGCTGATGTGGGGTCTGATGGGGCACAATGGGCTGATGTGGGGTCTGATGGGGCATAATGGGCTGATCTGAGGTCTGATGGGCACAATGGGCTGATCTGAGGTCTGATGAGGGCACAGTGGGCTGATCTGAGGTCTGATGGGGGCAAAGTGGGCTGATCTGAGGTCTGATGGGGGTATAGTGGGCTGATGTAAGGTCTGATTGGGGCACAGTGGGCTGATCTGAGGTCTGATGGGGGTATAGTGGGCTGATGTGACGTCTGATAGGGGCACAGTAGGTTTTTTTTATTTATCTTTTTATATTTTTAATAACATAAGAAAATCGAGATTTAAATCGTGAATCGTCCAAAATTTTTTAAAAAATCAAGATTTTTTTTTGGCCATATCGCCCAGCTCTAGTCCCAGGGGTGGGAACTGCACCTATCATACAATGTGGCATATGCCCCATTGTCTGAGATGAGACAGCCCCTTTAATACCATTGTTCAGTGTCCTCCTAATGGTGGACTAATGAACCTTAACTGCAGCTACAATGTGAAAAGACCTATAGTTGCACAGAGGTTAATTTGGGTTCCTTTGTGACTTCATGGACTATTAGATGCTTCACTCTTAGTGTGATCTTTGTTGATTTCCCCCTTCTGGGGAGGGTAATAATGGTCTCGAATTTCCTCTATTTGTCCACAATTGTGGAGTCCAAACTCTGTGGAGTTCTAACTCTTTAGAGATGGTTTTGTAACTTTTTACAGCCTGATGAGCATCAACAACTCTTCTTCTGAGGTCCTCAGAAATACCATTTGTTCATGCCATGATACATTCCCACAAATGTGTTGTGAGGATCAGACTTTGATAGATCCCTGTTCAGACTTGTGATACTGGTCTACGTTTATTAATAAATAAATGACCCAGTCTAATATTTTTGACTCATTTGTTTGATCTACCTCTACAGTAAATAACGGCTATACTGATGAGGTACTTATGCGTCCCTTGGATATTATAAACTCACTGCTGGAAACGGATATTGCTATAGTAGACAATTCTGAAAGGTTCACAAACTTTTAAGGACAACTGTATGTCTGGTGGAATTGCCAAGGAATAGTCCCATTTAATAATGTAATTCTCATGCACGTCTGCAGCTTATACACAGCATAAATACTGTAAGTCTTGTATTTCTGCTGTAGATTTGCTATCAAAGATAGCCTTATGGTTCTTTTACATGAACTAAGGTTTCAGGCATTTATCAGAAACAAACAAAACATTTTGAATAATCACCCGATCATCAGCGGAGATGAGGGCTGCATTTGCGTGCAGCAATCACCTCCTCTGTAGTGGGACGAGAAATCGCTACGATCATTCCCATAGAAAATCATGGTTCCTGGGCAGCAGATTGTTATACAGAAATGATGATGGTGTTGGCAGAAAGACACGATCACCCAGTGAAAGAGTTTTTGCCTGCTCTTCGCCAGCACCTTTTACACAGGCCAAATATCAGGAGTGAGCATTTCTACAAACACTCATACCTGTTTATTGGCTAGAATGTCAGTCCCTGTGAAAGGACCTTTAAGGCCCTTTTAGACGGGCCGATAAAGTCTCCCTGAACGAGCGCCGATCAGCGACATCGGCGCTCGTTCAGGGAGCCTTTACACGGCCCGATGAATCGAGCGCCGGGCCGCACGAGTGATCGCTGTATCGCTCGTGCGGCCTGGAAGCTCCATGCTGTCAGGCGCACATCGCCTGTTTACACAGGGCGATGTGCGCCCGACAGATCGGATCTTTTGGTTTTTACAAAAGATCCAATCAGCCGACGAACGAGCGTTTTGCTCGTTCGTCGGCTGATTAGGGCCACTTTTACACGGGCCGATTATCGGCACTAGCGTTCCTAGGAACGAATTTTCGGCCGATAATCGGCCCGTGTAAAAGGACCTTAAGGTTATTCCAGCAGTAAGTTGCAGTAATAGAGCCTCCCGTCTCCTTCTCGTGCTTGATTGAATCTATACCGATACATATAGTATCTGTGACTGAATGTTAAACTAAAGTTTTGGACGCAATTTACAGCCTATAATAAATTCTGAAGATTTATTATAGGCTGTAATCTGACCCATTGTTTTCATCACTGTGGCAGGAGATATGTATGGTAGCTTGCTTCTCGTACTTGGATTTCTGCAAGAGTACATAGCAAAAAGTACATAGCATTCAAGTAATCCATGTAATGCACATGATAAATGTCTCCTAACACTCCTAGGGTGCATTCATATCACATTTATGCCACATTCCTATTTCAGTAAGGAAACAATTGTGTAAATAACATTATGCTCAGAAATTGTTATTTAAGCCTTTCAGCATTCTGAAAATGACCTAAAGAAAGGACAGCATACTGAAATATTTCATACCTAATATTTGTAGATAGCAATAGCATTTTCATATTCCGAGTGTGTTTCCCGCTCTGGTCACAGTCCCTGAGGTTCTTTCATGTATTAGGAGGAAGTATTCTATATGAAAAAAACAAAGGATAATAACAGTGACAGATTGCTATTGCTTTGTTTCTGTACCAGACTGGGAATGTGCACACTTTTTACAGGAGGAATGATATTAGATGATGTATAAAGGGAAGGAATCTGATGACTATCCTATCAGTTGTAAGGAACGCTCAGGCTTTAGAAATAACAGCTTGGTTTGTTTTTCTGTGCAGTGCTGTAAATTTAGTGATATATTGTGATATCACTTTCTAATAGTATACATTTAAAAATGTTTCACCAAAAATAAAAAGTCTTCTCAGAACATCATAGTTCTGAGCTGTGAAATAATTATTGCAAAGCTTGACACAGCAGTTTTCATATATGTTGACTTAAAGGGTTATTCCCATCTTGGACAATGGGGGCATATCGCTAGGATATGCCCCCATTGTCCTATAGGTGCGGGTCCCACCGCTGGGACCCGCACCTATATCCAGAACGGGGCCCCGAAAGTGAAGGAGGGCACACCACGCATGCGTGGCCGCCCTCCTTTCATTTGTATGGGGCTGCCGAAAATAGCGCTCGGCTATTTCTGTCGGCTCTATACAAATGAATGGGAGCTGGGCCGCGCATGCGCAGTGCGCTCCCATTCATTTCTATGGAGCCAACGGAAATAGCCGAGACGGTGCTCGGCTATTTTCGGCGGCCCCA
The DNA here is from genome assembly GCA_900303285.1 of Rhinella marina. NCBI lineage: Eukaryota > Metazoa > Chordata > Amphibia > Anura > Bufonidae > Rhinella > Rhinella marina. The sequence goes on along the minus strand of ONZH01005089.1, from coordinate 551,954 downwards.
TACAAATAAATGAAGGGTGGCCGCGCATGCGAGGTGCTCCCTCCTTCACTTTCGGGGCCCGGTTCTCGATATAGGTGCGGGTCCCAGCGGTGGGACCCGCACCTATAGGACAATGGGGGCATATCCTAGCGATATGCCCCCATTGTCCAAGATGGAAATAACCCTTTAATATTCCCATCTCAGACATTGATAGCTTATCTGTAGGATATGCCATCAATGTCAGATAGCTGCAGGTCCTACCTGTGGAATCTGCTTCAGTTTCAAGTATGGGTGTCCAAAGTGAAAGTAGAGCAGCAGTTCATGTGTGGCCACCTCTGTTCACCACTATTGGAGTTCCAAAAATAGCTGAGAGCTCGCTCATCTCTTTTCGGAAGTCCTATGGCAGTGAATGGAGAGCACACCGTGCATGTGAAGTGTGTTCTCCTTCACTAAAGGAGAGTGGGTCCCAGAGGTGGCACCTGCACCTATCTGACGTTGATGGCATATCCTTAGATTAATAGATTTAACAAATGTTTTTTCCCACTGTCGTGTGCATGTAGCCTTAGTGTACAGCCACATGGTCAGGTTTCTGCATGCCGTTGTGGAAGCCAAAGCCAGGGGTGAATTCAAAAAAGCAAAGAAGCTGTAACTGTCCTTTGTACCTTCTCTCTTTTTATGATCCACTCCTGATTTTGACTTCCAAAACTATATCAGGAAATCTGACCATGTGGTCGTTCCCTTACTAATACGACCATTGCACCTGCTGATGCTAAGGCATTGATTGAGATGAACCATTCGTTTCTGATAAATGCCTCATTATTGAGCACAAATTATAGCTGCATTTATATGCATCAGTTAGTGATGAGCGAAGCAAGCTTCGGATTAATGCTGTATTGAGATCCGTCTCCGTACAGCATTAAAATGTACGGCCTCCGATGAGGTGAAGTTAGTTATTTGTGAAGTCTCGCGAGACTTCGTTTAATAACTTCGGTATTTGATTTTTAAAGTTGAAAACCAATTTAAAAGTTGGATCCGAACTGGGCTTCTGAGCTCCTCACTGGACATTTGCTTAAATCAGATTTTATTATCTCATGAAGCCAAATCCAAAAGCCATGTGGTACTTATAACTGTGTGGTTGCTGGTACTTGGATGATATTAGTGTAATGGTATAGATGACACATATTCTGATATTAGAAGGCTTCTGGGATATTTTATATTCTTGAATAGTAAATAAATAAAAGTAAAATAAATGTAAAACACTATAGAAGGAAATACACATTAAATGACAGGAGGGCCCATTTTAGGCGCATTTACTACATTTTTCCACTTGTATTAACAATACACATTCAGGAACCTAATATACAATCAGAAAATAGTGTGACAGAATGAATCAAAAAATCTCTTTACAATTTGAGTTTATTTATTCGGAGCCTTAGATGTAAGTGCTATTTTTATGCTAATGTAACAATTTCACTGGGTTTAGTTGCGCGTTCTTTGTCTGCTGGAGTACATTTGTTGTCTGCTTCATATGAGTGATTGAGTAGAACATAAAACAGAAGCAGTGCACAAAATGACAAGTGTTTGCTTCCACCCCGGGGACATGTCCCTGAGGATGGCTGCACACAGTGGTTTGCTTTTATATGGCGCTGTACATGCTAACATCTTTTCTGTTTGTTTTAGCTGATGTCGATATGTGTTTTGGGAGTTTCTGCTTGGATGAGAGACTACATAAATAATGTACTTACGCTGACTGCTGAAACAAGGTAAGCACTTCCTAATCATCCTCACAAGAAGCATGGGAAGAGAAGGGCATGGCAACACCAAGGCAGTTCAGATACCCCTGGGGAACTCTTGTGCTTTTTGGCACTTTTGTGTTTTCTTTACGCACTGTCAGTAGTATAACCAAGGCAATTTCAGCGTAAAATATTTTCTGCTTAGTAAGAAGCAGCTTTTGCATTGTAGTTAGGAAATGCACGGTGATGGTCCACTTCTTTTGATCGTCTCCTTTCACCCGTGCAGTTGAAAATTGTTTTCTGTTTACTTTCCCAGTGTAACGTGCAGACTAATTGACTGTATCTAATTGTGGTTTCTGAAATGTACTCTTAGCTTCCAGTTATTTCATGTGCTGCCATAGGAGAAAACCAAGCACACATAGCAATATTGGATTTGTATGTGGTCAGTTGGTTAATAAAATGCTATATACATAGAAATACATTTCTGTAACTTTTAAAATAAAATACTACCATCGATATTATATGTACAGTCTGTATGCCAGTGTAGTTTAATAATAAACGCTAAAAGAAGCAGTGTAAGGCCGTATTCACATATGCACCGCAACCTCTGCAGTTCTGTCAGATTTCATGACGAGTAGTTCTGAATGCAATCATATTTTTGCAGTCAAGACAACAGAACCTATTGTATATGGCGTCACCATTGAGATTCAATACACGACCAATCAGACACAGGATTGTGGCTTCCATTATGAAAAGAAGTTACAGGTCTACAGCATGAGACCTGTTCTTTATACCATGTTCTCCCAAGCAGGTTTCTTAGATACCTTGAGTTCCTTGAACCCTGTCAACATACCTGAGCTAAAATAAAGCACTGGACTAGAATTCTAGAATGTTTTACTCACCTTTAAACCAAGTGATGAAGGAATAGGTTTAGGGGTTCCCCAAGTGTCTGCAAGGGAAGTTGCCCTTCGCCACAGGTCAATCTCTTTACACACACCACAGGGCAGCTTACGGTACACCCTCACACAGTCAACATGTACAGCTCACATTATAACTCCCAACTGCCAATTTCAGGAATCTGTAGGCTGGGTAAATCACAGTCTCAGATCATTCACATAATCAAGGGCTACTGGTTGTATCTACACACAATACCCTCTATAAGCAAGCCATAATTACTTCTGGTGCCAAGGACTATCTTTACTCCCAGAGAGAGAGAACACTCCAACATGTTCCATCACTAACAACTGTGTAAAACATTTAGAGTGTGTAGGGAGTGCCCCGAAACTACGCTTGGATTTCATAGTGACTACTGCTTCAGCAAGCCCAACTCCAACCATAGATACTGTACTCCTCACTGCACTCAAGATCAAGACATGTGTGCTTAGCTCTCCAATACTCTGCCTATTACCTTCTGTTCAAGATGGAGCAAAAGGTGCTACAACCTCCTACATACATCACCAGGCCCCTCTCACTCCACTCACTGGCAGGTTTTTCAGCATCCTTGTATATGCATGAAGGGACTTGGCTCACACAGTTTCATAATATATAAAGGCTTCCAAGATGATACAGGAGGTTGCTGTTCTGATGTAGCTGAAGCCAAATGGGGTAGGAGTTTGGGAGTGTGTCCATGTGGTGCATGCAACTATTAAGAGTGTGTACTGCAAGAAGCATTGAACTACATGTGAACAGGTTGGACACTGCATGGCATAGCACATTCCCCAAATAAGACAGTGCAAGAAATTGGTACGAATGTTTTGTGAAACATCTATTAACCTGTTTTAGACACTTTTCTAGCCTTTTTACAATCTATGTGACAAAGGGCTTGGGTTAGATGTGCTTAAATGCTCGTTTAATGGGTAATTGGAGTCTTTCATCATGTGTACAAATCCTTGTTTGCCGGCGGCAGATCATGCCATGTAATCAGCAATCTGCTACCGGCAAACAATGATTCTGTCTGGGGACGAGTGATGGCATTAGCGATACTGTGGAGGAGATCTCTGCGTGTAATAAACGTGGTCTCCTCCACTAGCAAGCAGACGATTGCCGGGAAGGAATACTTCCCTCCCGACTATCGCTTGCAGAATCTGAATGGGTAAGTTTACACTGTCGTACTTTTAGATCGTATTAGTAAATCTGCCTCACTGTGTCTGTATTAAAATGCAAGTAATGCCCATGACAGCATGCATAGCATGGCACAACATGACACAACACAGTAAAGACATTGGGCAGTATTTACTATAGTGGTGGTTTACAGTTCAGGGAAACACTTTAAAGAGGGGGTGGTTCAGCTCTCTGATAGTCCTCTTCAGAGCACCTCTTTACATGAGTAGTCAGTATTACTCTTTTTAATAGTAAAGCTCAAATGGTCATTAAAAAGGAAACCCCATTTTTGGGAATTATAACTATTTTGTCAGGATGTAAAGTGTAACTGCCATTTAATTTGACTTTTAATATAATGTAGAGACAGGGATGTTAAACATTTTTGTAATATACTTCACCAGAGATAGACGTTTCTTTGTTCTAGAAAACAAGGGTGGAAAGTGTCTTCTTAGAGTCTGTCTTCAGCGTTTTACTGAGTGCTGTAGATGCTTATGTGCAACATACAGATGCTTCAAGCCTGCATCTTATCATTATCCCAGTCCTTGACTATTCACTTGTGTCCTTACTATCAATGCCCATGACTGCCTATCTGACTTGTTACACAGCTTCAACGCTCAGTAAAACAATGACAGACTCTTCTTAGCAACGCTCAGTTTGAACTTTGCTAAGAAGACTTTTTACACCAAAATGACAATTACACTTTAAATAACGTTTGTGTTCCAATCTTAGCTAATTAGTTCTACATGTAAAGGTAGAACTTAACCTCAAAGTCCAACACTTACAGATGGATTACCCATCCCTTACATCTCTACCCTACTTCCTGCTGCCCAAGAATGAAGGCAGGATCACATTACCCAGCGTTTATCCTACGTAGATTTACAAAACAGTAGGATAGAACAGAATATTAGTTGTCAAATTGCATCTTTTACATATTAGATGCATTGGAACACTAAAATGTGTCTGTGAAGCTTTTACATGAGAAAAAAACCACCTGAGCTATCCAGAGTTATGACATGGATGCTGTATGGGGCTGATATGAAAGACAACTTTATCAGGAAAATCATTTTAGAATATCTGATTAAAGTTGCTGTTCCTGAGTATGTTGCCTAATGTATCACATTTTTCTTTTATACTGATAATGCTTCCCTGTAATAATTCTAGAGTGGAGGATGCAATTCTTCTCATCTACTTCCCTGTGTTCCACCCGGTGATGGTTGCTGTCTGTTGTTTCCTTATCATTGTGGGCATGCTGGGTTACTGTGGAACTGTGAAGAGCAATCTTATTCTTCTTGTATGGGTAAGTGTACTTTTATTACTTTTTACTGGTTTTCTGACAAAACCAATACTGGTTCCTGCCGTTGTGAGTTATTGTGGTTTTTTTTTGTTCCCTGTCATTGGACATTTTTATTTAATTTTTTTCTGCATAATTATTTCTTTATTTCATCTGGTGGTTTACAAATTATGATATGTAACAAAATATTAATATGTAAAGTGTATCATATTGTTTGTAAGAAATTAAGAGGGTCATTTACTATTCTGATATCTGTGACTTCTCCCCACTCATGCCAGGTCTAAAAAAGGTGGGCACAGCAGGGAAGGGGACACGCCGGCATGCTTGTCTCATTCACCATTTTCTAGGCCTGTTTTAGGAGTATAAAAAGGTCTAAATGTAATACAGCTAGAAAGCTGTCTTATATTTAGAACTGGCACTGGATGTGCCAAAGTTATGGAGAGGCCTGCGCCTTTTCATAGCTTCAGCGGAACCACCGCCAGCTACGGGCCTTTATTAAGACCGGCGTCTAAAATGCTGATCTTAGTAAATGTGCCCCTAAATACTTAGTATAATGGCTTATTCTGCACTACGCTTGTGGATTCGGACCCATCGACTTGAAGTAGTGCTTCTGTGGGCTCCCGATCCATGCCTCCACACTGCAAAAAATAGAACATGTTCAGTCTTTGGCCATATGTTGCAGATCACGGAACCATTGAAGTGAATGGGTTACTTCTGTGATAAGGAGTGCATGTTTACGGTCCGCAATACGGGCACTGAACAATTACGCTTGTGGGCATGAGCCCAGAAAAACACCTGTCGTATATACAGTCTAAATTTATTTATGTTCATTTTTCACGTTTATACATCTGTAGAGAATTGTGTCTTGAAAAAGTCACATAATACAGCTTTGTGACTTTTTGGGCTTAATTGCACAAAATTTTGCAACATTTTACACCACCCATCTGGTTTTGAAAAGTGGGTGACATGGTTAGCATGTCAAGCTAATTTTCCAGTCATGGCCGTTCCTCAAGACAGGCCATCACTACTTGATTTTCGGGGGTTTCCTAGGCAACCCCTTTAAGCCAACGTTTTTGTGTGCAAGCAGCGTTTTTGTGTGCGGCATTGGAAACTGAACACGCTGGATTCGGCATTAAAAACCATGTAAGTCAATGGTGCCTGATCCATTTTTTTTGGATACAAAAATGGTATTTGATGCCGAATCTGGCATGTTCTTTTTTGATATAATACGACCGGATCCGCTCTGAACCATTGCAGCCGCTTGTATTATTCAAACGGATGCGTTTTCCTCTGGTTTTGAGATCCTCTGCCGGACCTCAAAACCAGAAAGGAAAATGCAGATGTGAAAGTAGCCTAATTTGTATGGGGGCCCTCCCATCTCTCTTTTGACTTCAGATATCAGGGAGAGAAGGATCAGGCTGTTGGATTTCAAAATACCCAATCCTTTCATTCTCAGGGGAGATAAACCACTGCCAGAGGAATCTGGCAGCTGCTTTCTCCCCCTTCATGCACAATTAGGTGGAGTATATGCCTGTGGGGTGGATCAGAATACATAGCTAACTCACCTGGTATCCTCCTTAGGCTACATTCACACGACCGTATATGTTTTGCGGTGCGTAAATTGCAGATCCGCAAAACATGGATACCGGCCCCGTGAATGTAGCCGGCCCTATGACAGAAATGTCTATTCTTGTCCACAATTGCGGACCCAAAAATACGGTCGTTTGAATACACCCTTACTTCGGCTTATTCAGTTCAGTATAGTATGTAGATGGAAACATATAAAACTTACTGGTGGGTTAGTTGATCTGTGGGTCACAGCTTTCATAAAACTTTTGAAATGTCATAGTGACTGTCGGGTCTGACTGCTGAGATCCCCCATTGTTCGCTAGTGCTCTAAAAATGGGCCCATAGACTTTCTGCAGCGAGGAGAGATAGGATGCTGTATGAGGACTTTTACCTCCTTGTTCAAGTGATTATTGGGGGTCAACCCACAGGTGAAAACCTTTGATATGTCGCTATGTCGTGTTTTGTGAAAGCTCAGTGACCCTTTAACATGTTCTGCCAAGTTTGTAATGGGTTTGTGCATATATGCAACTGCTAATCAGAACTGTAGTATCAGGTCAGGACAGAGCCCGAGCTGATGTTGATACAGAAGGTGGATTTTGACTACTTCAGAACTGAAATGTAGTCAGCCAAGAAACACGGAGTGAAATACACAGCAGGCAGTGCTGCATTTCAAGCTGACGACTGGACAGCAGTTTGAAGATTATTAAATTGGAATGGAAGGGAACATAGCCCACAGAAGACCTGACCAATGCCAACATGAGTGCCAGAAGAGATAAGATAGGTGCTTTGCATAGTTTTTTATGAGGTTTCATGCCATGTGGCAGTGATGCAGAAAGCCACATACTGGAGATGGTTATTTTCTGTGCATTTCTTTGAGATTAGCTGGAGTTGAGTCATCCTGCAGAACAGAGATTAGGCATCTGTGTTAAGCTTCCTTCACTGGGGCTTTTGTGACCTTTGCCCAGACGCATCATTAAATTAGTTTATTGTGTGAAGATAAGAATTCATTTATATTTTGTGTTATCTGGCTTCCTTCTTGTAAAGGAAGGAGCGGGGAGCCTTCCTCTTGGGTATGAGGTTATATGAAGTGTATGTGTTCATTGATGCTCTATGTTCCTGAGATTTTACTGTATTAACAGACCGTGGCAACTGTTCATGTGTGTAAGACTGACATGTGAACTGTCACATTGCAGTGTACTTTTTATATAAGGCTACTTTCACACTAGCGTTATGGAATTCCGGTATTGAGTTCCGTCATAGGGGCTCAATACCGGAATAAAACGCTTCCGTTTTGTCCCCATTCATTGTCAATGGGGACAAAACTGAACTGAAGACAACGGAATGCTCCTGAAAGCATTCCGTTCCGTCTTCAGACCGGAGAGCAAACCGCAACATGTTGCGGTTTGCTCTCCGTACTAGTTATCCGCACCTAAACGGTATAGATAGTATATCTAAAAAAGATATACTATCTTCATTATACTTTCCATGCCCAACAAAATATATATCTAAAAATCCAAGATTTTAATAAATAAGTAATTCATTATTATTACTATTATTATTATTTCATTATCTTTGTATAGTGTGAAAATGTATCTTAATGATTTTATACTCATTATTAAAATGTTATATGGAGTCTATCATCAGTTTTGACCATGCAAAACTGCTGGCAGTACTATTCTAGATCAGAACTAGTCTAGATAAACCTGTATTTTTGGACTATAAGACACACCGAACTATAAGGCGCCCCCCAGGTTTACACAATGGAAAATTAGAAAAAAATATTTTCTATTTATTCAACCTTCCCTGGTGGTTTAATGAAATGGAAGGTCCCTTCATCAGGCTATATATAGTAGAAAAAAGACGAAACCGCAAACACTACAAAAACTGTAATTTATTCAGCAGCACAAAGCAAAAAATGTAAAAATATTGTATACAATGTGAATCATGTGTTGGGATACACAAATACATCCCATTCACATATCCAAAATACCAACTTCTAAGTTAGGGCATATATACGCCGCCAAATGAGTAAAAAATACATAATAAATATGGCATAAAAAAGTGCAATATAAATACTCATCTAGTATAAATGTAGGCCAGCATGATATATGGATCTGACTCCCCACGCGTATCGCCGGATCGACCAGCTTCCTCAGGAGTAACTGAATTATTGCTAATGTGTCCAAATATATATACATAATATCATTACAATAAATCAGAATCACCTGTTGTAGATCATTGGTGGGGAGGGGAATATGGAGGCAAAGAAGGCAAATAGTTGGTGTTGCCAGTGCATAGCCCCTATCCTCACTGCACGGTGTACCCAAAACAGAAGTGCAAAATGACATCGCACTGGAGATGCGTTCCACGGTGCGTTCCATATACATAGCACCGGAAGTGCGTACCATGATGCGTTCCAAATACCTGAAGCGACTCTGGAACACAATAAAAGAATAAAGGCGCATGTGCTAATATGATTATGCGTTCCAATATACATATAAATGAAAAAAATCATGCCTTCCAAATTAAATATAAACCAAAATAATAAAGACTAATACTTAATAATGAATTAAATATGAATTTAAATAATATTTATCAATATAACTATGATTATATGTGCACATGATTGAAAAAACAAATCAAAATATATAATTAGAAAATTATGAAGACCAATACCAAAATAACAAAAATTAACAAAAAAATTGCAAAAATTATACAAATATAAATAGAATCAATAAATTATTTTTAAAAAACCAAGAAGTGCATGAAAATAATTTCAATGACGTGACTCATATTAATATACAAGTAGCCCATTTATATAGTAAAGTATCCAACACCTATTAATTAAATCATGATTGAATGTATTAATAAATATATTAAATAAAATAGAAGAAAGAGAAAAAAAAAAAAGGGACCTAAACTGCACTAGGGAAACCATTGGGGGTAGAAAATCACGAAGCAAATAGACAAATAAAAAATCATGAAAACATTTTATGGAATTCATATATGTATATTCACAAGAAAAAATTCATGAGAAAATAAATTAAATTCTTGAAGAAAATATGAAAAATTCATATGAAAAATAAATAAAAGATTACTTAATCAAAAAAATACATGATCTACAGTGCATAATCCAAAAAAGTCCATAATCAAAAATCCATAATCAATTAAGTTAGAAATCATCCATCCATTTACAGAAAAGTACAGAAAGTCCCTTCATCAGGCATTACACAGCAGTTATAAAAAACACGTACAGATATAAACATACATGCAAACACCATGGAGCCACCCTTTGCTCCCTGGGTCAGGTCAGGGGTGAATGAGCTCCTTAAAGAAAGCACAATGTAATAAAATATTTCAAGGGTAGATAGTATAACTAATATAAATAAAATTTAAATCATGGTTATAAAAGGAAAAAAAGAATAGAAAAAAGAACAGGAGGGAAAACTCTCAGAGGAGGATCGTATTAAGCGCTCATTCACACGACCATATGAATGGGTCTGCATCCGTTCTACAATTTTGCGGGAATGGTGCAGACCCATTTATTTCAATGGGGCTACAAAAGATGCAGACAGAACACCATGTGCTGTCCGCATCCATTGCTTCATTCTGTGGCCCCGCAAAAAAGATGGAACATGTCCTATTCTTGTTCATTTTGAGAACAAGAATAGGCATTTCTATAATGGGCCACCCGTTCTGTAAATTGCGGAGCGGACACGGGGGCATCCGTGCTTTGCGGATCCACAATTTGCGGATTGCAAAACACGGCGCAGTCGTCTGAATGAGCCCTTACCCTAGGCAACTCTGGCGCATTTCATACCCAGCAAGCTCCCAAGTGCTGAAATAGTGCTGAAGGGGCCCTGCCAGGGGTGGATTGGCCATAGACCTTACAGGGCCCTCCTCACGGCCGGCCAGTGGAAGTTTTTGGAGATGTATTATGTGCTGCTGGCAGTATTTTGTGATGGACTGTGGTATATGGCTCTGTTGGGGTGGTATAATGTGCCACAATATGGTATCGCTGGTCCTGCCTTCCATCAATTTGGACCCAACTACAAAATGGGGCCACTTAGTACTTTTTCCAGGGCCATTTCATGTTCCCAGTCCGTTCCTGGGCCCTGCTGATGAATAATTGGGCCAGTACATAAACACAGTTACTGCGGACTATAAGACGCAGGCACTTTTTAGCAAGAATTTTTCGTGCTAAAGACTACATCATATATAAAAATACAGCCTCCTTTAATTAATTGTTCCTATGCCTTTTTGATGGTGTTGATATATGGGACCATGATCAAGTGGCAGGTTTTGCATTCAGATTTATGTGAGCTTGGACATGAGACAATGTTCACACATGAGGTTTACTGATTTTGAATAAGAAATACAAATCTATTTACGATCTAATGAGATATTCACTAATAGCCTGAAATCTGTGTTTATTGAAAATGGATTCAGATCATGTACAGTACAGACCAAAAGTTTGGACAGACCTTCTCGTTCAAAGAGTTTTCTGTATTTTCATGACTATGAAAATTGTAGATTCACACTGAAGGCATCAAAACTATGAATTAACACATGTGGAATTATATACTTAACAAAAAAGTGTGAAACAACTGAAAATATGTCTTATATTCTAGGTTCTTCAAAGTAGCCACCTTTTGCTTTGATTACTGCTTTGCACACTCTTGGCCTTCTCTTGATGAGCTTCAAGAGGTAGTCACCTGAAATGGTTTTCACTTCACAGGTGTGCCCTGTCAGGTTTAATAAGTGGGATTTCTTGCCTTATAAATGGGGTTGGGACCATGAGTTGTGTTGGGCAGAAGTCAGGTGGATACACAGCTGATAGTCCTACTGAATAGACTGTTAGAATTTGTATTATGGCAAGAAAAAAGCAGCTAAGTAAAGAGAAACGAGTGGCCATCATAACTTTAAGAAATGAAGGTCAGTCAGTCCGAAAAATTGGCAAAACTTTGAAAGTGTCCCCAAGTGCAGTCTCAAAAACCATCAAGCGCTACAAAGAAACTGGCTCACATGAGGACCGCCCCAGGAAGGGAAGACCAAGAGTCACCTCTGCTGCGAAGTTCATCCAAGTCACCAGCCTCAGAAATTGCAGGTTAACAGCAGCTCAGATTAGAGACCAGGTCAATGCCACACAGAGTTCTAGCAGCAGACACATCTCTACAACAACTGTTAAGAGGAGACTGTGTGCAGCAGGCCTTCATGATAAAATAGCTGCTAGGAAACCACTGCTAAGGACAGGCAACAAGCAGAAGAGACTTGTTTGGGCTAAAGAACACAAGGAATGGACATTAGACCAGTGGAAATCTGTGCTTTGGTCTGATGAGTCCAAATTTGAGATCTTTGGTTCCAACCACCGTGTCTTTGTGCGACGCAGAAAAGGTGAACGGATGGACTCTACATGCCTGGTTCCCACCGTGAAGCATGGAGGAGGAGGTGTGATGGTGTAGGGGTGCTTTGCTGGTGACACTGTTGGGCATTTATTCAAAATTGAAGGCATACTGAACCAGCATGGCTACCACAGCATCTTGCAGCGGCATGATATTCCATCCAGTTTGCATTTAGTTGGACCATAATTTATTTATCAACAGGACAGTGACCCCAAACACACCTCCAGGCTGTGTAAGGGTTATTTGACCAAGAAGGAGAGTGATGGGGTGCTACGCCAGATGACCTGGCCTCCACAGTCACCAGACCTGAACCCAATCGAGATGGTTTGCGGTGAGATGGACCGCAGAGTGAAGGCAAAAGGGCCAACAAGTGCTAAGCATCTCTGGGAACTCCTTCAAGACTGTTGGAATACCATTTCAGGTGACTACCTCTTGAAGCTCATCAAGAGAATGCCAAGAGTGTGCAAAGCAGTAATCAAAGCAAAAGGTGTCTACTTTGAAGAACCTAGAATATAAGACATATTTTCAGTTGTTTCACACTTTTTTGTTAAGTATATAATTCCACATGTGTTAATTCATAGTTTTGATGCCTTCAGTGTGAATCTACAATTTTCATAGTCATGAAAATACAGAAAACTCTTTGAACGAGAAGGTCTGTCCAAACTTCTGATCAGTTTGGATCAGTTTCTTCAGCAAGCAGCGTTTTAGTGTCCGCCTCCAAACGGAGCCTCTTGGAGCAACGGGGGCACCCTCTCCACTTTGATTGACAGGGTCAGGCATGGTAATGTAATTTACACTGCCTGTCCTGCTACACTGCAGAGGAGGCGGCAGTTGCAAAGAGAGCTGAGCCTCTAGGTGTAATTTAATACACCTTGTTGCTCCTAGAGGCTTATTTGCATGTATGTATTAAAATATCATTTTTCTCAGCAATGCAGGCCCATATGTACATAGGACCAATACAAATGTCTTCAGCTGCCAAGTGCACATGCAACAGGTCAGCTAGTTTCATAGGTACAAATCTGCTGACAGATGCCCTTTAAATGGCGTGAGGACTCTTATAGGCCAGGCAACACTTCTCTGGAATTCTGGGAAGAGGGTATGCAAGTGGGCTCTGAACAAGCTCTGCCTCTAATTCTGCTAGATGTAAGGCAGCTATCCTATAAGTCAATGTTCAACCCTTTAAATGCCTTGAGACATGAATTGAATAATAATTAAACCAGCATCTCATCTGCAGACAGCTCTGCACAAATAAGGGGCAATCACCTCGAATCAGCTGTCTGCAGATGAAATGCTGGCTTAATTATTATCCAACTTATTATTATTATATATATAATAATTATCTATATTATTATCTTTAAATATGTATTTTTAAACAAAAACATAAAATCCTGCAGTTTATGCGCTAGCCACTAAGTCTAACAAGAGGCGCCAATTTTTAGTCTGTACAGAATAATTTATTGCCGTTACTTGCTTATCTGTCAATATTATCTAATCCTGCCTATAATGATATCACCTCTGTGTACAGATAAGACATGATCCTTTATTCTCAACAGGTGATTGTCGAAGCTTATCTGTTCTTTCCTTGTACAATGACCTCTGCACAGGTCACAGAGCATGCCTAGAAAACTCTCCCATAGAAGTCAAAAGGGTCCCCTCCAGACCATTGTGTTTATGGCCCATGGGGCTGCCATAAAGTAGTTTTCCTAATGTTTTCTAAATGCTGTTAAGAACAGCTCAGGCAAGATGGCCTTCCCCATAATCATGTTCAGAAAATATAAATCAGGAAATGAAAACAGATTAGGCTATTTTCACACCATCGTTTTCGTTGGATCAGCAAAAACGCTTCAGTCATGAGAATACAACCGTCTGCATCCGTTCTGAGCGGATGCGGTTGTATTATCTTTTAAATAGCCAAACTGATCCAAACTGATCTGTCATGAACTCCATTGAAAGTCAATTGGGGACGGATCCGTTTTCTATTGTGTCTGAGAAATCGGATCCGTCCCTATTGACTTACATTGTGAGTCATGACTGATCAGTTTGGATCAGTTTCTTCAGCAAGCAGCGTTTTAGTGTCCGCCTCCAAAACGGAATGCTGACTGAACTGAAGCAAACTGAAGCAAAACTGATGCATTCTGAACGGATCCTTTTCCATTCAGAATGCATTAGAACAAAATTGATCAGTTTTGGACCAGTTATGAGAGCCTGTGACGGATCTCACAAACGGATCCTTACAACACAAGTGTGAAAGTAGCCTTAGAAAAAAGGAGATGTGTTACTATCTGATTTTAACAGGCAGATATCATTTTTGGCTGACAATCTAATGTGTAAGGCTACTTTCACACTAGCGTTTTATTTTTCCGGTATTGAGTTCCTTCATAGGGGCTCAATACCGGAAAAAAAACTCTTCAGTTTTGCCCTCATTCATTGTCAATCGGGACAAAACTGAACTGAAGAGAACGGAATGCTCCTAAAAGCATTCCGTTCAGTTCTCTTCAGTCTCCAGACCGGAGAGCAAACCGCAACATGCTGCGGTTTGCTCTCCGGTCTGGGCATCCGCACCAAGACGGATCCAGAATGTCCCCTAATGCAAGTCAATAACACAATAGTAACATAATAGTAAACGGATCCGTCCTCCATTGACTTTCAATGGAGTTCATGACGGATCCTTCCCTTTACCTTTTCCCTGTAAACTCCCTCCAGCAGGTGGCGCTGTGGTGAAACTTACAGCCTCCTCGTCGCTGAGACAGGTCGGGAGCTGCAGGGAAAGGTAAGTTTAACCCCCCCCCTCCTCCTCAACACAGTGTCTTACATGTGTGGGGCTGGAGCGCGGCCCCACACGTGTACCTGCAGCAGCACGGATCCGGAAGGCACCCCTCACCCGCCGGATTCGTGCTTCCACAAGTGTGAAAGAGGCCTAAGGGGGACTTCCAACAGATGTTGTCAGTGGAGAAAAGGATCAGGCAGTTGCATTTCGACACCTGATCCTTTTGTTCTCCCAGGAGATAAGGCCCCATAGGTGTCTGGCAGTGGCTTTCCCCTCACTCTTCATTGAAAACACGCACGTTTGCAAGAAACAAGTGTATATGGGGAGTCGAGAGAGATAGCTTTTGGCAAAAAAAGCATTTAGCCCACAGCTACTGAAGGTGTTTGGGAACCATTACTCATCCTGATATGCAAACTAATTCTACATATAAAGGTCAACATATTATGTATTAAAAGTATCTTTGCAAAGTAACAACTGAAATTACATTATATTATTTCTGCTTACCATGGTAGAACAAATTACATTTAATTTCCCACAGGGAAGAAACCAGGGCTGTGGAGTCGGTAAGCCAAAGCTCCGACTCCCGACTCAAACATGGCGCATGTTTAAGTGATAACTTTAAACAAACTTTGTATAAATCAATAGTACAGATATGTCATGACAAAAAGAGTTTGTAATCTATGTTTTACTAGATATCTTTACTCTTCCAGTATCAGGCTTTTCTCTGGGTACAGCTCACTAAGGGCCTGATGTATGAAAACTGTCTAGGTCTAAGACTTTCTTTGTTGCCCATAGCAACCAATCAAAGCTCCTCTTTCATTTCTCCAGAGCACTATATGAAATTAAAGAGGAGCTCTGATTGGTTTCTATGGGCAACAAAGAAACTTCTACACCTAGACAGTTTTCATACATAACGCCCTAGGTGTTTTGCATCAGCAGTATATAGAAGCCATGAGAGCCGATAACCTCTCCAAACAGCTCAGAGGAAAAGCAAACTAAAACATGAACATACAGAGAGAACATGCACTTGACAAGTGATTTCTGTACAGTTTATTGAAAGTTTAGATATACGAAGAAGTACTTGCCTTAAAGAGGTTTTCTCAGCACATTGATTCACTGGCTGAAAGGCAGTTTGCACTCAACCTGTCTCCTCAGGCTGTTGGGGGGGGGGTCTCCAGCAGTTATTACTCTGACAGAGCAGGATATTGTGATCTCTAACACAATTACAGGTAAAGCCATCCTTCTCAATCCTCAACACATTTTGCTTACTGAGGTCACTCCTGCTCTCAGCCAATCAGATAACAGTCTTTCTGGTCTTCAGGTTACCATAGAAACCTGTGTACAGTGAGAGACCTGCTGAACTATCTATAGTTCATGACTAAAGTAAAATCTACTGACCAATGTATTTAGAAAATGTCTTCTTTTAACTGTCCCTTTATGTTGAAAGCTAATCTTTGTAACTAGTGAGAAAACCCCTTAAAGGGGTATTCCCATCTCACAAATGTAGTTTGCATAGTTAGATCTAGCCATACCAATATTATTACTAATAGAATGTATTTATATAAAATGTACCGTTTAGAAGATTTTCCTATTTGTATATCCATTGTCCCACACACATCAGTCAGGCCGTTGCCCCTAGTTACGACCACTGCGGCCATGTAGTAGTGGTGGCCAGCTTGGTTCTTTTCAAACCTGCTCTGAGGTAACTGCTGTATTGTGAACACACATTACATCAGCATGTGGAGACACATCTTAGGGTTGTAGCATTTTTGTCTGCGCTTCCAAAATGCAGAGAAACAGATCCTGTTCCAAGATCAATTCATCTCTATGGAGCAGGAACCGTTTATAAAGTCTGTGCTTTGGATGGACCCTGACCATTGCGTTTTGGACTGTTAGCGTCTAAACCACAGATGTGAAAGTACCCTAAGTTGTGTCTTCGCATGTTCATGTAATGTGCGTTCACAATACAGCAGTTACCTCAGAGCGGGTTTGAACAAGAGCAAACCGGCCACCACTACTACATGGCTGCGGTGGTCGTAACTAGGGGCAACGGCCTGACTGATGTGTGTCAGACAATGCCTATACAAATAGGCAAATCTTCTAAACGGTACATTTTATATAAATACATTCTATTAGTAATAATATTGGTATGGCTATATCTAACTGTACAAACTACATTTCTGAGATGGGAATACCCCTTTAATCCTGTTCTCGCTAGTAGCTCTGAGATGAGTACAGCCATTCCTTCCCAGTTTTCCTCTGATCTGTAGCAGAGGAGTTTCACTTCTGAGCATCTACATG
Source organism: Rhinella marina (assembly GCA_900303285.1). Classification (NCBI taxonomy): domain Eukaryota; kingdom Metazoa; phylum Chordata; class Amphibia; order Anura; family Bufonidae; genus Rhinella; species Rhinella marina. The sequence continues at coordinate 534,812 of ONZH01005089.1, read as the reverse complement.
AAGGGCAGCACACAGTCATCTCAATTGAAAGCCTAGATCCTTGGATCAGGAATAGAACAGACATTTATAGGACATTTCATCATGTTCCCAAATTCTTATGAAAATATATTCAGCACATACTGCACTGAACTAAATGTACCAATTTATAATATATTTTAGGAGTCGGAGTCGGTTGCGCGCTCCGCTCTTGTGCTGGTGTCCAAGACCGCCCGCCCAGCTGTCACGTACTGCATTTGTCCGAATGCGTACTCATTTTATAAATTAGTACACTAAGGCATACTAATTTATAAAATGCATACACATTAGTGTACATACTAAAATATGCATATGAATTAGCGTGCAGATTTGAAAAAGCGCACGCAAATTCCACCCGAGCATGCTCTAGTCCCAGTCTTTGATGTGTGGGGGGGCGTGCCATTGGGGGGGTGTCATCAAGAGGGCGTGTCATCAGGGGCGTGACGCATCATTGGGGGGTGGGGGCCCCCGGACATAACTTCGCTTAGGGCCCCAGAAATGCCAAGACCGCCCCTGGGAGTCGGTATGAAATGGACCAACTCCGACTCCTAAAATATATTATAAATTGGTACATTTAGTTCAGTCCACCAAAATGGTCACCGACTCCGACTCCACAGCCCTGGAAGAAACTGTGACTTACAGAAGATATCTGAAAAAAGCTTCCAATCTGAAAGTTAAAAAATGCCATTTGTTTCAAGTTGCCAGGCATTGGGCCAGAATTACTAATCCTGTCTAATATTTATAAAATGTAGCTTTCGGGCCCTGTTACACGGGCAGATAGAGCAGACGATTTTCAGGAGGGAAGTGTCCCCTCCCGTCAATCGCCTGCTTGCTAGAGGAGGAGACTGTTGCTATTACATGCATTAAATTCATTGCTTGTCCCAAGTATCATTGTTTGCTGGCAGCAGAGCACCTATTATACGGCGCGATCTGCCACTGGCAAACCTGGATTTTTTAATACGTTAAAAGATCCCAATTACCTGATGAACAAGCATTTGCTGATTAATCGGGTAATCGCCATCGGTATTACACTGCCAGATGATTGCTAATGAGCGTTCATACGTTCATACATCTTAATGATAATCTGCTCGTATAAAAGGGCATTTAGACTAGACAGTCTAAAGATGCACCAGATTTACCACAATGGTTCATGCTGGATGATAGAGTTGAGCTATAGCTAATCAAACGCTGACTGTGTGAAAGCAGACTTAAAGTCCCTTTACACGAGACAACACAGCAGCAGATTTTCTGGAAGGAATGCTGGTTAGTGGTTAGTGATTAGTGGAGGAGACCGCTATTACATCCAACAAGTATGGGGAGGAGTGGTCGCTAATGCCATCATTCGTCCCCATACTGACTAGTTTGCTGGCAGCAGATGCTGTTTAGGAGTTGTTCACACATAAGTTATATGATCAGTTATTTCGATCAGTTATTGTGAGCCAAAACCAGGTGCGGATCAAAAACACAGGACAGATTCAAATCTTTTCATTATACCTTATTTCTGTGAAGCCTCCACTCCTGGATTTGGCTCACAAATAAATGATCAAATAACTGACGTGTGAACTGGGCCTAACACAGCAAATAATAATTTTTGTGTTTGCTCGTTCATCGGTTAATTGTGAGACACTTACACCACCAGATAATTGCTAACGAGCTTTCGCGTGAATGCTCTATAGCGATTATCTGCAGGATTCTTGGCCCGTGTAAAGGGCACTTTAGACACTTTTGTCTAACTTTACACCACCTATTGGATGGTTTACTGCTTCCAGATAAGGGCCCTTTCACACGACCGTATGCCCTCCGAGACATACGGTCCGTGAGCAGGCCATATGTCCCGGAGCGGCATCGATCGTGCGCACGGGAGCGCACAGCATCATTGATTACACTGATGCTGTGCATGCCAGGCCGCCTGCGGGGCTATTGTCCCGCACTCATAAAATCATCCAATAGTCCTGCCGGCGGCCCGACGTGTAATCAATGATGCTGTGCGCTCCCGTGCGCACGATCGATGCCGCTCCAGGACATATGGCCCGCTCACGGAGGGCATCATGTGAAAAGGCCCTAAATGACACCTCGCAATTCTAAAACAAGCTTCCTTGTCAAGCTAGGCACAAAATGTGTCTAAAACATAAAATAAGTCTGGAGCAAGGCAGCATTCTGGCACATTTAGTAACTAGCACATTTGGCACAGTGAAGTAAATCTTCCCCATTGTTCTCTTTTCCTCATTATTGTGGGCCTCCATCCAAGGGATTAGTATAGTTTTGAACATGGATAAATTATAGTACTAGTGAGCACACATCTGGGGAAATAAACTATTAAGATGAATAAACCATTTCTAACAAGTTCCAATGTTTAAAGTTTGTTCTTTTTGGAGCAGTATTCATAATTTGGTGGGTAAAGTGAAGCATGTAGTTTAACATAACTATGCAATGCCAAATGTCAAAGGAAATACTTTACACCAATGGCATGTGTCCAGTAACAGGAGTGTTTTGTAAGTCCTTTTGAAAGGTGGAACTTTCCTATTTTATAATATTCATATAATGCCAGCATTTCCAGAGAAACATTTTTTTCACATTGGTCCTACAGTCCCATCATCTGGCATACATACATCCTTTTTGCTCAGTACCAGAAGATGACATTGACTTACAGTGGGTTTTGTCAGGTTCCCTCCAGATATTCATTGTTTTGATAGGAACAATTATGCTGCATGTAGTTATGTTACTACAGTCAAATATAAGACTAAGCACACACAGCGATCTTGAGTGAGACAGATGTCACGCAACTAGGGATCACAGCCATAGAAATGAACACAAAAAATCCAGCTATGGCTGCAATACTACCTACGATCCAAGTCTTCTTAACCTCCATTGAATGCTGTAAATACAAAACCTGCAAAACAGCGGTGGAATGGTGTTTTTTCCAATTCTACCAAATTCATTAGTTTTTTCCAGCCTCCCAATACACTGTATGGAATATTTAGGGATGCCATTAGAAAGTACAAGTTGTCCACCAAAAACAAGCCCCCATCCAGCAGTGAATAGAAAAGTAAAAAAATTATAGCTCTTGGAAAGCAAGAAGGGAAGAATGAAATAATGAAAATTATTTACGGTTTAGTAATATTATTGAGTTATTAGTACTGTTGCCTGTCTGTTACTCCGTGAACTGATTTGTAATGTGTCATCTACAGATTTCCAGCAGTCAGCACAGAGTTAAATAATAAAATTCTGCATTTATTCCACTCTCGTGTAATAACATTAATGTGGAGCTCTGTATTAGAAAAAAATTAGCTCAAACCTCTATAAATAGGAAAGTAACAGCACAGAATTTTAAACCAAGAAATGAAAGAATGTTCATCTGTGAAGGTACACCTCAGATGATCATTTCGAAGAAAGCTTTGAAATTGTGTTAGTAGGGTTAATTATCCTTGCTTGCGAGGTATATAATACATTGGCATTTCTAATTTTCTATTCTGGATTCAAGAAAGATGAAAAGAAAACAGGTTTTACAAGAAACACCATTAGTCTATTGTTGTGCTATGAAGGCTCTTGTATACACCAGATTGCCAAGAAGCTAAAGCTTTCATACGGAGGCGTCCACTACTTGAAAAGAGGACAACATGAGTCACCAGAACCGGAAAATAAAATACAGGGCCGTATTTACAACTGCTTAAGAACAGAATTCAATGGCAAATATTTTTACTGTAAAAAAAAAAAGAAATCTTAGAAACAATGGAATTTCAAAGCATTGTACTGTATTTTGTTATAGACAGAAAATATACTAGGGCAGATTAGGGGTTGTCCAAGATAAATAAAAGTCTTGGATAATGCCATAAATTGCTTAAAAAAAAAAACAAAACATATTATACCTATGCCATTCACCAGCGCCATTGTCTGCTGCACTGGTCGTCACCTCTGCAGCCAATCACTGTTCTCATCTGTCTAGGGGTCCATTCATACGACCACAAGGGCTCTGTTCCCATGAGGTGGACCACAAATAGCTGTCCACAATGCACAGACACTGGCCGTGTGAATACTGTATTGCGGTGCGGATCCATGGACTTGAATGGGTCCACGATCCACAAAATATTGCAAAAGATAGGACATGTCCTATCTTTTACTGTGCGGAGGCACAGACCTGAAAACCCACGGAAGTGCCTCCGATACGTGCCTCTGTTCCGCAAAAGATAGGACATATCCTACCTTTGGCCGTATCTTCCGGATCACAGACCAATTCAAGTTGGTAGACAGTGATTGGCTGCAGCACTGATGTTCTATTTACCTATATGTCACTATGCTGCCACCGTGTTGGTGGCATTAGGGCTGTGGAGTCAGAGTCATGGAGTCGGAGTTGGTGTCCATTTTGGTGGAGTCGTTATAAAAGGGATCGACTCCAAAAATATATAATAATTTGGCACAGTTAGTTTAATGCAGTATGTGCTAAATATATTTTCATTAGAATTTGGGAAAATTATGAAATGTTCTATAAATGTCTGTTCTATTCCTGAACTAAGGATCTAGGCTTTCAGTTGAAATGACTGTGTGCTGCCCTTTATGTAGATGCTCAGAAGTGAAGCTCCTCTGCTACAGATCAAAGGAAAAAGGCACTGGGAAGGAATGGCTGCACTCCTCTCAGATCTGCAAAAACAGGATTAAAGAGGTTTTCTCACTAGTTACAAAGATTAGCTTTCAACATAAAGGGACAGTTAAAAGAAGACATTTTCTAAATACAGTGGTTAGTAGATTTTACTTTAGTCATGAACTATAGACAGTTCAGCAGGTCTCTCACTGCACACAGGTTTGTATGGTAACCTGCAGACCAGAAAGACTGTTATCTGATTGGCTGAGAGCAGTGAAGAATGATGGGACTGAGCTCTAAGTGATTACCTGTAGTAAGCAAAAGGTACAAGTGTTGTAAGGACTGAGAAGCATGGCTTTACCTGTAATTGTGTTAGAGATCACAATCTCCTGCTCTGTCAGAGTCAGTTAATATGCTAATAACTGCTGGAGATCCGCCCACAGCCTGAGGAGACAGAATGAATGCAAACTGCCTGTCAGCCAGTAAATCAATGTGCTGAGAAAACCCCTTTAAGGCAAATACTTCTTAGTATATCTAAACTTTCAATAAACTGTGCATAAATCACTTGTCCAGTGCATGTTCTCTCTGCTTTATGTTTTAGTTTGCTTTTCCTCTGATGTAAAACACCTAGGGCGTTATGTATGAAAACTGTCTAGGTGTAGAAGTTTCTTTGTTGCCCAAAGAAACCAATCAGAGCTCCCCTTTCATTTCATATAGTGCTCTAGAGAAATAGAGAAATGAAAGGGGAGCTCTGATTAGTTGCTATGGGCAACAAAGAAAGTCTTAGACCTAGACAGTTTTCATACATCAGGCCCTTAGTGAGCTGTACCAGAGAAGCCTGATACTGAAAGTTCAGAGTAAAGATATCTAGTAAAACATATATTGCAAACTTTTTTTTGTCATGACTTATCTGTACTATTGATTTATGCAAAGTTTGTTTAAAGTTATCACTTAAATATGCTCCATGTATGAGGGAGTCGGGGCTTTGGCTTACCGACTCAACAGCCGTGGGTGGCATACATGCACAGTGACTTTCTGGGATACTGCAAGTGATCACTACCATTGCTTTTTAATGGAAAAAATAAAAACCCCCTCCACCCCTCCATTTGTATTGTCACACACAACCCACACTACATAATTATCATGCCATTTGTCCCACATGGTGAATGCAGTTAAAAGAAATAATAATAATGCCATGGTTGCTGCTTTTTGCATATTCGCCTCCAAAAATGGAATAAAAAGCAATCACAAAGTATTATGTACCCCAAAAATGATACTATAGTATCCTATAGTGTGCAAGCACGACCACCACTGATGGATTGCAGGGTGGTCTGTAACCATGGAAATGAGCTGTGTATAATGTGATGCAAAAATGAATCCAGCCAGCAAAGGAAGCAATATGGATAATAATACATTAGTAAGTGTCTTGTATTACCATTCTCTACATGATAAATGCCACTTACTGGAGTGAGACGACCCCTTTAACTCTACGCCGGCCCTATCGCTGGCGTAGATTTAAGCCATTTTTTGTGCAAAAGTGGTGTAAATAGATTAATAAAAGTCCCCCATAGTCTGTTAGGACCCGACAGAAGTCATATCTGTGGTGTCGGGATGCTCCGTCCCTTCTTTCTGCATATACACCGTATTCTACTAGGCATCGCTTTCTGTAAAATATTGAGTGAAAAGTGTTAGTCTTTCTTTGTCTCACACAGACGCATATATCCAATGTCACATCTTCTGTCTTATAAGACTCTTACTTAGTAAGCATAGACCCATGGCAATCTTTATTTTCTGCTTAGACAGGATTTGAGAAGCTTTGAAGCCATATTTTCCTTGAGCAATGAATCTGTTTTGCTGCATATAATTCTTAGTGTCTACAAGCACAACCTGCAAACTTGCCTAGAGATATACCGGCTTTGCAGGCTTTCCAGTACGTCCTAATCAGAGTATTATAATAAGCTTGTGATATAATGAAATGAAACCTGTCTCCCTGGGAAATAGAATCCGTATATTGAAGGAAGGACAACACCTGCCTGCTTCAAATGCCATTATCCCTGCCTCCTATTCAAATGAAAGAGAAGTGGAACAGACAAGCACAATTGCATTTTGAAATAAAAGAAAGAAAGCAAACAAAAAAAACAAGTGATCAGATTGAAATAGAATTCGGTTAGCAGAACAATATCGGACTCCAGCAGATATAATTAACCATTTCTAAAAAGTGCAAACTATATTTCTATATACATAATTAGTCGTTTTCTCCCCACACTTGTTAGATATAGCAAGTAGTAATCCAAACTGATTACTGTCTTTTATATGTGAGCTGTGTTTCTAGAGATTTTAATTTGCATTCTTGGAGTTCTTGTTTAATTTACCGAACATTCCTTATTCTCAGTCTTGTAGTTTATGATTGCACCGTCAAGGTGTGGAGCGGGAGCTGAAGAGAGTAATATTCCATTGAAATCATTTTCACCTTCTTCAAGGAGGGACAATCCAGGACTGCATGGAATAATGGGAGCAGATGCCAGTATAGGGGAGAATGAAAAGGTTCCCAAATGAATGCCTTGTTCTTGACCTCCAAGCTTTTCCTAGTTACCCAGTCATGTTGCTAAAATCTGTATTTGAACAGCTCCAGCACAAGCAAAGCACTGGAGCTGTTCAGTACACAGCGAGTACCAGAGAGCATGAGCTGATGAACACGAGGGCTCTGCTGTGCTCGCTGTGTATTGAACAGCTCAAAAGCTATGTTCATGCTGGAGCCGTTTAATACAGATTTTAGCAACTTGACTGGGACAACTCAGGTAAGTGACCCTGTATTTTACTCTGTTACCAGTTTGTGCTGCCCTCCGATAAGGCAATACAAAACTGATGAGAGATTCCCTTCAATTAAGTGCTTTGAAAGACACTTACTGTTGTTGTTGAAGATACTGCACTTAAACTATAGTGTTGTAAGTCACTCGGTTCTTTTGCACTCTTGTGTGGTTAGTCTGCATTTAGATAGATTTACTGCAGATAGATAAATGGATTTATTTGAGCTAGATAGACATTCCCCTCCCATGGGTAGCATAAAAGTCTCAAATAATATATGTATGTATATATATTTACAGATATATAGATATATTATATACAGATATATAGATATATTAGTCCTGTGCAAACTTTTAGGCAGTGGAAAAAGTGCTGCAAAGTAAAGCCTGTTAACAGGTATACTCAGGAACACTCGCTAGCAATCATCTGGCAGTGTAATATGCCGCAGCTTGCTTAATAATCATTTGCCGGCAGCAGATCTTCTTCTCTAATTAGAATCTGCTGCCAGCAAACATCTAGACAGCAATGGGACGAGCGATGGCATAACAATCACTCCTCCCCGTACTATGGAGGAGGAATCACCGCAGGCCAATAGCAGGCCACAGAGGGGGCGGGCCTCTCTAGCGTCACCCGTTGTACAGAGGCAGCCGTGCAGGAATCCGAATGTCACTGGTGCCGGGTAGTAGAATAAGTATAATCTATATGAGGGGCCCAGTCATTAGGGGGTCATTATAGGGGTTGGATAAACCCTTTAAAAGTACTTTCAACAATTGAAGTTTATTTTTTTAACAAAATGTATTTATTTATTTTATACACACTACTATATTCCGCAGCGCTTTACTGACATTAGCATCCAGCTGTCCCCAAAGGGGCTCACAATCTAAGTTTCCTATTAGTATGTCTTTGGAATGTGGGAGGAAACCGGAGTACCCAGAGGAAACCCATACAAACTTGGAGAGAACATATAAGCTCCATGCAGATGTTGTCCTTGGTCAGATTCAAACCTAGGACCTCAGCGCTGCAAGACTCCAGTGCTAACCAATTAGCCAACGTGCTGCACGGAGGCAACAGTGGTCAGTAGAATCATGACAATAGGATTCTAGTTGCTCAACAGAACTGGGTCTTCATTGCCAGATTATTTGTTTCATGATGTGCCAAATGTTTTTTATTGGTGAAAGGTCTGGACTGCAGGCAGGCAAGTTCAGCACCCAGACTCTTCTTCTGTGAAGTCATACTGTTGCAACGGATGCAGTATATGGCTTGATGGGAGCATATGTTGTTCTAAAGCATAGCTAATGCCTTTTCAAACAAGCAAGCTGCCATGCCATAGGCACTAATGCAATCCCATACCATCAGACATGCAGGTTTTTAATATGTGGCATCTGTGGTTTTAAAAAAGAATCTCAAATTTTAATTTATCTGATGACAGTTTTCCATTTAGCCTCAGTCCATTTTAAATGAGCTTTGACCCAGAGAAGACGGTGGTATTTCTGGATCATGCTGACATATGGCTTCTTTTTTTGCATGATACAAATTATACTTGCATTTGTGGATTCCACAGTAAACTGTGTTCACAGACGATGACGTTTGGAAGTGTTCCTGTGCCCATGCAGTGATTTCCAGTTCACAATCATGCCTGGTTTTAATGCAGTGCCTGAGGGCCAGTAGATCACAAGCATCCAGTCTTGACCATTTGCCTTGTGCACATGAATTTCTGAAAATTCTCGGAATCTTTTGATGATATTATGTGCTGTGTACATTTTAACATTTTTCAAAAATTGTTCCACAATTTTTAGATGCAGTTTTTCGCAAATTGGTGAACCTCTGCCCATCATTGCTTCTGAGAGACTCTGCCTCTCTAACATTATCTTTATACCCCGTCCTGTGACTAAATACCAAATTGTTCCTCCAGCTGATTTTATCAGTACCACTTATTTTTCCAACCTTTTGTTCTCCCTGTCCTAACTTTTTGAGGTTCTTTGCTACCATTAAGTTGAGTTAAATGAGTTATTTTTTCATGAGATGGTAAAATGTCTCACTTTCAACATCTGATGTGTTCTATGTTCTACTGTGAATAAAATATGGGCCTTGGAGGGATTTGCAAATAATTGCATTCTGTTTTTTTACATTTATTCACATTTTACACTCCAACTTTTTTGGAATTGGATATATACAGTTTGTGTGTATATATATATATATATATATATATATATATATATATACGCGTGTGTGTCGTATATATATATATATACGCGTGTGTGTCGTATATATATATATATATACGCGTGTGTGTCGTATATATATATATACGAGTGTGTGTGTAAATATATATATATATTACGCTATACACACACTGTAGCGTAAACTAGTATAATTTCTCAAGACTTTAGCTTTTGTACAATTTCAGTTCTCTAGTTAAATGTAATACATTAAAATGCAATTATTTTTATTTTCTGTGGTTCATTTGCATACAGTACCTGTTACAGTTAATGAATCCCATGTTGTGTGGTCAGTCTAAGGCTACTTTCACACTTGCGTTGTGGTTTTCCGGTATTGAGATCAGGCAGAGGATCTCAATACCGGAAAAAAACTGATCAGTTTTGTCCCCATGCATTCTGAATGGAAAGAGATCCGTTCAGGATGCATCAGGATGTCTTCAGTTCAGGCAGCTTTCAGTTTTGTGACCGGACACAAAACCGCAGCAAGCTGTAATTTTGTGTCCGGTCATAAAAACTGAAAGAAACTGATCAGGTACTGAAACCAATGTAAGTCAATGGTGACGGATCAGTTTTTTTAGGAGACTAAAAAAACGGATCCGTCACCCATTGACTTTTAATGTATTTAGTGCCTGATCAGTTTTTTCAGTTTTGATTTCACACAACTGCATCCTAACTGAACTGATGCATCCTGATGTGCAAAATCAAAACGGATCAGTTTAATTCAGGTATAGAGATCCTCTGCCTGATCTCAATACCTGAATTAACAATGCAAGTGTGAAAGTAGCCGGAGCTTGATAAAATAGTACCAATGGAAAATCTGTGCCTTGTCTGGAATTATCTATGCCTGCCTGAGACAACTATTACAGCTCTGCACATCCTTGAATTCTGAAATGTCAAATTGAGTTGAGAGGAGGAAAAGAGCAGATAAGTGAACCATTGAATATAGCCTAATGATTTTTATCAATATCACCCACAGATAACCTTGTCCCGAGGAGTCTATTCATATACAAGTATCATGAATGAGAAGTGAGCTGCTTCCATTTAGCAAATGGCATTGCCAGATATGAAACCTGGCCTTTACTCCTCTGAGCGAATTTTTTTTCAATAAAGGGGAGCCGTTGATGTGCTGTATTTGCCGTACATTAATAATTTAGCTATGTGCATGTTGGAAAATAATTCACTTTTATAAATCACACAGACATATTGAAGGGATGTAGTGGATACGACATTTTGAAAGGTGTCAGCTGAGGCTTACCGTCATGTAATGTAAATGAGGGCGATAAGAATGATAATGTCATATGCACACCATGTATTATATATATCCAGTAACTGCATACAAGTGATTTAATATCGACAAGACACATTAAGGCAATAATTTTCATACTTTTTCTGCCATCTGGTCTTAAGTGATGTCAAAGTCTCCTTTTGTTCATCTTCTACATAAATTAGCTTAAAGTGTAAATGTGCATGTTAATTGTCTAACAAAGTTGAAATTTCTCTCTCTGCTGGTTTCTTATTAAATATGTAAAATTGGGCACTGTAGTATTCAACTACACTACTGTCCTTAGCTGCAGCTTTGATTTGGTACTTGCTGATTACAATTAGAGACTAATATGAACAGCAGTTCTCTAATATAATATGGTCAAAGAGGACCCATCAGCAATCCAGACATGACTTCCCTGTAAAGTATCAAATCTGGAGCAGATATTCTTAGAGTACTGCACTGTGCCATTGAGTGTCCAGTCTGGCATTCATTGGGACAACAGAATGTTAACACAGTAAGGCTACTTTCACACCAGCGTTTTTGCTGGATCCATCATGGATCAGCAAAAACGCTTCCATCATGATAATACAACCGTCTGCATCGGATCCGGTTGTATTATCTTTAACATAGCAATGACGTCTCTAAAACCATTGAAAGCCAATGGGGGACGTATCAGTTTTCTGTTGTGTCAGATTGTGTCAGAGAAAACGGATCCATCACCATTGACTTACATATTGAGTCATGACAGATCCGTCTTGCTCCGCATCCCAGGAGGCACTCAAAAACGCTGCTTGCAACATTTTTGTGTGCGTCTTGGGAACGCAATGAAACAGAACGGAATGTATTTTGGAGCTGTTCATTTCCTTCAGTTCAGTTTTGTCCCCATTGACAATGAATGGGGACAAAACTGAAGCGCTTCCCTCCACTATTGAGATCCCTATAACGGATCTCAATAGCGGAAAGTGAAAACACTGGTGTTAAAGTAGTCTTATCATTATCGGCCAGTCCTTGACTAAGATTCTGACTGCTCAGTTCCGTGCATCTGTGTTTTTTTAACCCCATGAGTCAATCATACATACACTAGTCAAGGAGATAGCGGCCTGGTGTTTCCCCTGCTGCGAAGTTCAGATACCTGTACAGGGGTTAAAGGGTGAAAACAAAGGGACAGGATAACTCCTTTATAAGTAACCTAAAGTCAAGTGTGTTGGTTGACAGTTGTAATAGTAATTTAGTGGTTCCTTAAATGTAAGGACAAATCTCCCCGAAAATGCCTACAATCTACATATCACAGGTTCCAGAAACAAAGGGTAGGTGAGCAAGCATTTGCACTAGACTACATAGTTGTCAGAAGGAGTGAGTTGTCAGAGAGCAATGTAAGTGTGTAGGGTATGATTTGGAGGATGATATGAGAAATGGAATTCCAGAGAAGAAAGGAGGCAGGAGAGATGTCCTCGATAGAAAGGTATGAGGAGATGAGGAAAGGTTCTTGAGCAGAAGAGGCTGTGTATAGGATGGTATCTAGAGATTAGTAAACCAAATATAAGTTGAAGCAGAGGTGAACAGGACGGCATTGAATAAACTAAGGAGTGACACAGCTATGTGACCTGTGAATTACAATGGGAGATGTGAGTGAGTTGAGTGGAAGAGTTTAAGATAGATTGGGGGGTTGCCCAGCTAGTAGACCATACAGGGGTGTGTTGCAGTATTCTGTTGGTGTCTGCATAGACTAGATGTTGTTTCATACATAAGGATGGAAGTAAATGAGTTTGATTAGGAGATTGCAGGATATTGTGAGATTGGGGAAGGGATTATTGTGGCTTTATCAGCAGAAAGGAAGAAACTTCTCAAATAATTTTGGGAATCTTTCCATTTTCACGTGATACATTCTGTTTCTTGGATAATAATAATGTATTATATCAGTTAATTCTTTAAAGTGGCTCTGTCAGCAGTTTCAAGTCAATAAGCTAGAAATATAGGCAGGTAGGGCTCAAAACACCTATCACAGACATACCTTTATTTCTCTTCTTTAAGTTCCGATTATGCTGCAAAGTTAACTTTTATAAATATGCTAATGAGGCATCGAGCATTCGGAGGCGTGCTTATTGCTTCCGAGCACCGCTCAACTCTGCAAGTCCATTTCCTCTAGTGCGCACGCGCAGCTACTTAGTGCCGTGACGGCGCGTGCGCACTAGAGGAATTGGAGTTGCAGAGTTGGCCACTGCAAGTAAAGTGCGCACGTGCGGGATGTCAGCGCTAGACCAGTGAGTCAATCAACAGACTAAGGGGTGTTTTTTTTCATGCAGGGTGGAAAGAACAGGCAGGAGGGCTCAGAGATGTGGTGCTCGGAAGCAATAAGCACGCCTCTGAGTGCTCCGATGCCTCATTAGCATATTTATAAAAGTTAACTTTGCAGCATAATCGGAACTTAAAGAAGAGAAATAAAGGTATGTGTGTGATAGGTGTTTTGAGCCCTACCTGCCTATATTTCTAGCTTATCGACTTGAAACTGGTGACAGAGCCACTTTAACTCTGCAGAAGATATTATTCCATGGAGATAAAGCCTGTAGAAAGCAAAGCACACATTACTTCCTATTCTTTGTTGGAAGGAATGAATAGACTGATCTGAGCTTCACATCAGCAATAGTAGTTGTAACTAAAGTTCAGGTTTTGCACCAAAAACCTTGGACTTGTTTGTACATTTACATGCAAATATGGAGAACTTCATTAGACTCACAATATCACAATCAATAGTTTTTTTCCAGTGGCCTTGGTGATGTTATTATCCACTTGTAGCTCAATAAATTGCTTCTTGCTAATGTGTTGTTCCTTTGGAAATGCTTTATATTTTATGAATTCCTGCCTTGGGATGTACATATAAAAATATTGCATGTTGCTCATAATGTCTTTTAGTACAAAGCACTGGTATCTAGTGGAAGATTGTTCTAATGTAGTTCTAAGGCATGTTGTAATATTTAATGTACATTAAGAAACAGTGAAGTATTTAGGAAACTGATTTTCCATCCATGAAGATTTTATAATAATGAACCTAATGTGAGAAAGATATTGTGTATTATAACTAAAACCACGTGCTCTGTAAAATAGTATATAGTAAACCATGAATTGTAGAAATAGTGCAAGAATTTCCTTCTGATCTGAATGTATTTGATCATTTTTAAGTTGACAGATTGGAAGCGCTATGAACAGTATAAAGGCAGAAACTATAAACCGTGTGCTTAGACGTATATGAAAGCACGTGGAATGCAAGGTCATTGGGCTAGCTGGCATAATGGAGTCTTTATGTGCCTTAAACTGTACCTTAAATTGAGCTATACCGTTTTATGTTTATAGTTATGCCATTTATATTAGACTAGATAAATCTTCCAGACTTTTTGCCCCCAGTTACCTAGCTCCCACTGGATTGTAAAGTACATTTCAGTCTATTATTTTAGTAGTCTGATAATGTGTTATCACCTCGTGAAGGTATTTAGGCAGCTGTGATGCTACTCCAATAGTAAGTTCCATAGTTGCAGTCAGTGGATCAAACTTCTAGTAGAGTATGCTGTAAATATACGTTATTTATCACCACACAATTAAGGACCAACCATCGCTCTATAGCTTATTCCAGATTTCTAGTATTTACATTGTATTTTACTTGTTTTATATCCTGTCTGATTGGTTTAGTAATAGACAACTGACAGCTATAAATTAAACTTGCATCTGTGATGTTGCTGGTCTGAACAAAGCCCAGGCTGGAATTTAGCGCCCGTTGTCGTTTGTTTATTTCATTTATACCTTTTGAGATAATAAAACTGGCCACACACAGGATTTCTTATTTCCTCAAATGTTTTATGACATTGTTGTACAAGGTCAAACACAATGTAAGCATAAGTTGAAAATCAAAACTAAAAAAATATTCAGAAATGGTTACTTTGTAGTTGCTATACATTTGATTTAACTGGTGAAAGGGTTTATGTATATGTTGTGTGAGGCATCTACACATAATTATTATCTAAATTGTTTCTTAATATTTGTAGGCCACATGCCCTTACTGAGATAAATCACTTCTAAGTATTCCAAAGCTATGAGCACATGCAGTGCAAGTGCCTCCAAGAGAAATGCACCATGTATCCTCTGAGATGCATGTACTGCAGTTTCAGCTACACTATGATAAAGTTATATTTTATTTGACTAGGGTAGCAAGAAGACTGTTGGCTATTTTAGGTAATAGAGCCATATCAGTACCACAGCATGCATTCAAGAGGTAGGAATCTACATACTTTTTGTTAGTGTATTAAATAATGTAGGAGATGAGACATTTCATTACAGAGGTTTATGTCCAAGGGGAATTTATCAGGACCTGTGCATCAGTTTTCCAGTGTTAGAAACTTGAATGTTTTCTGGATTCAGGAAGTGACCAGGGCTTAACTGAAGGGGGAGAGGCCACTGCAACCCGACAGATTTATCATAATTCATACATGACCTTTGTCAGTGAATGTTTCCAATAAATTCCTTTAAATTAAGTATCATTTTATCTTTGCATTATAGTTTATATAAAATTGCAACCATAATGTGAGCACAGACTTACGACAGCAAATAATAATGTGTTTGTGTGTGTGGTGGGGGTCGGGATAACATTAGCAATTCCTATATGACATTACTGCAAAGTGGTTGATGTAATAAGGACATTTCCAAATCTATGCTGACACTGAACCAGCAATGAATGCTAATGAGATGGGAGCTCTTCAGCCTGCAGTATTGTAAATGCAGCTCTGGATGACAATGGGCTATAACAGAAATCAGAAAAGTATGTGCAAAGAAAGAACACATTTATATGGGACAATGATCAGAATCAAACTTTCGTACCAATCTTCATTCACCCAGTCTTGTACATATGCTGCTGATCTTTTGATAACGAGCAAATCCTTGTTTGTCAACTGATCATATCTTTTATGCTGCATTGAAAACTTACTCTTTACAGCGGCACATTGTCCTATGTGAACAGGAGATGTGCTGTAAACAAAAACTACTGCAACAATAAATGCAACATGTAAATGGCACATAATGAGCCGCTGGATCAGCGGCCGGCGCTTGTTAACGCAGAAAATCTGCCCATACAAAAGGACGCCGTTTAAGCAGGAAATATGTACATGGTGTTGATAGGTGAATATACTGTACACATTGCTTAGTTATTTCTAGAATTGCAGAACCTTGTGACCTCTTCTTTATTGTTTACTATGTAACATAGCACACAGATTATTATCTTATAAATAACTGATTTAATTATGAAAAGCATATTTTTAAACTTTTAAAAGGATTTTCAAATTTTATGTTAAAACATTTCAGTGAATAATAAAAAGTTTATGCAAATATGTGCTATACCTTCTGTATTCATTTTTTCAACATCTCTGCTTGCAATCATTGAAAACAAATCTGGTATTGGATACAAATCTGCCCTGGTCACATGATCACAAAGATTCCTGGCTTTTTAGAGATCTTTTTGATATCTTTACTGTAATGAGCCAACCACCTATATGAGCATAACATGACCAGGATAGCTTCAACCCCTAGTTGACAATGAGAGGACTGTATATCGGAAGAGTTGCATAGCTTTCCATTATATAAACCACTTTATCAAGAAAACCACTATAGTCATGCTTTACCAACATGTTTGTTAAATTGGCCAGTGCTACTTAATATTGTATATTTTAGAAAATTTAAATATTTAGAAAATTTAGAAAAGAATGTCACATGCATCTTCTTCTTTTGCAGTATTTTGGGAGCTTGTTAGTCATTTTCTGCATTGAGTTGGCATGTGGAGTGTGGACGTATGAACAGGAGATCACGGTAGGTTTATAAGAAACATGCTAATTCTGGTGTAAATGATTGGATTATAAATATTGTTTACAATTTTTAAATATTTACTGGAAATATTTTATTCATAATAGCACTAGTAAATAAACAGCATTATAATTTACATCTCATTGTGTATTTACTGATCATAGATATCTAGAAAAGTAAAGTTTGATACATGGTTTTCAGAATTTTTAATAAATAGAAATCTGGAAAGTGTGGTGTGCATTTGTATCCAGCCCCCCTGGAGTACACGACTAATAGTTGTCCTGTGGACAGATTTCCCACCTGAGCTGTGGATCTCTTCAGCTCCTCCAGACTAACCATGAGCGTCATGGCTGCTTCTCTGGTTAGTACTCTCCTTGCCTGGCCTGTCAGTTTAGGTGGACAACCATGTTTTGGTAGGTGTGCAATTGTGTCATACTCCTTCCATTTTCGGATGATGGATTGAACAGTGCTCCGTGAGTTGTTTAGGGATTGGGATATTTTTTTTTATAACTTAACCCTGCTTTACACTTCTTCATAACGTTATCCTTGACCTGTCTGGTGTGTTCCTTAGTTTTGATGATGCTGTTTGATCACTAATGTTCTCTAACAAACCTCTGAGGTCTTCACAGAACAGCTGTAGTTATATCTACAATAAATCACCCAAGGGGAGAATCTATTTACTAATGACTTCTATAGGCAGTTGGTCACACTGGATTTTCTTTAGGGGTATCAAAGTACAGGGGGTTGAATATAAACACATGCCACACTTTCCAGATTTGTGGCGTATGGTCTGAGCACTGACAGGCTGACCCCCACCCCTTTAAAGGGGTTGTCCGAGTTATGACAAAAATATATAGCACTGTAAATCTGATGGGTAGCAATATATAACTAAGTTAAGCAAGTTTTAGGCAAAAAAAATCCATATTTCCTAATTTCCCTGGTTCTCTTCTGGTCTTTGTTTACATGCAATAACAACAATCTCAGCCCCTCCCCCTTCTCCCCCCCTCTCTGCAAAGGGAATGAATACAAGTGCTGAGTGACATGTCTGCCTGCTGGAATACTCAGCAGCATGTTGTTTGTGTAGGACTACAAGTCCCAGCTGTACAATGACACTGCTAATACATACAGGAATTTCTCCCTACCTGTTCTTGTACAATACAATTCCTCTACAGCTCTTGTGCCCAGCATTTGTCTCCTCTCACTGCTGCCGCTACTGTTTGTTGTAAAGCCTTGAGCCCTCAGTGTGTTCTGGCTGAAGGGGTTAATGTTTTATCTGAAGGAAACCAGGGAGAGCAGATAGCAGCCGGCAAAGAAAGGGGGCGTGGCCAGTGACGTCTCGTGTACAGACTGTTATCTGAACTCTGAGGCTTGTGAACGAAACATCATAGACCAGGGAGATAAGCTGACATCACAGGTCATGTGACCCTCAGTCAACTCTGAGAAACCAGCAGCTTTAGAAACACAAAGTATATGGGAAAGTTGTTATACCTGACAAGTTAGAAACATATAAAGAACAAAAAAATAACTCGGACAACCCCTTTAACCTCTGCAGCAATGCTGGCAGCACTCTATTTAAAAAAAAAATACAACATCTGGATATGACACTGAGCAAGTGCACTCAACTTCCTTGGTCTACCTATACGAGGCCTGTTCTGAGTGGAACCTGTCTTGTTAAACCACTGTATGCAGCTCAGTTTTACGGTGTTGGCAACCAGGCTTGGACTGGCCCACAGGGGAACAGGTGAATCCTTCGGTGGGCACCTGACAAAGGTGGGCCCCCAGTCTCCCAAGCACAACATTTCAACTAGCCTATATCTATATAAAAACTGGGTAGTCTATTTAAAGGCATTAGCCCATCTAAAAAATTGATGGCATGTCACTAGGATATGCCATCAATTTCAGATAGGTGTGAGTCACACCTCTAGGACGAACACATATTTCCAGAACAGGGCCCCTGAAGTGAAGGAGAGCACATTGCACATACTTGGCGCACTCTGCGTTCACTGCTCTGTGACTGCTGGGTATAGCGGAGCCAGCTCTTGGCTGAGCATGCGTTCACTTCAGGGGCCCTGTTTTGGAGATAGGAATGGGTACCACAGGTGGGACCTGCACTTATCTTACAATGATCGCATATGATAGTGATTTATATGCCATCAATGTCCGAGTAGGGCTCACGTTGAGGTAAAGGTGGAGGATCCACTGGAGGGCTCTCGGGGAGAGCAGGCCATTCCGTAAGGACCACAGGTGGTAGATCTAACTCTGACAAAAATGCTTGTAAATCATCTGCGCAATATGATCATGCGCCCTCCGTCTCTGACTTGAAGACGGAACGGAAAGTCCCATGTATAAGCAATGTTCTCTTTTTGCAACACCTGTAGTAGGGGGCGGAGTGCTTTACATTTCAACAGGGTAAGGTGGGAAAGGTCCTCAATAAGTTGCACCGGACAGTCAATAAACTTGATTTCCTTTAGTTCCCTAGCTTTACGCATAATGGCCTCCTTCTTTTTATAATGGTGAACCCTGTAAATCACGTCTCTAGGACGGTTGATATCAAAAGGTTTGGGGCCAAGTGAGTGATGGACTCTATCCAATTCCAAAGGGGTATCTTCTGGGACCCCCAGTATGTCGTTAAATAAAGAACGCAAAGTACCCTCCAAATCTTTCGGAGGGATGTATTCCAGGAGACCCCTTACACTAATGTTGTTTCGTCGCCCCCTGTTTTCAGCATCATCTATCATGTCAGCCAGGAAACGCAATTGAAAAGAGTGAGAGGCTAAGGTAGATTCAATGGAGGGCTGCTGGGTTGAAATAGTGGATACCGACTGTTCAGTGGTGGAAACCTTGTCACCCAGCGATGCCACTTCAGACTGAACTGCCCCGAGTTCCCTCTTATATGCGGATTCCAATCTGGAAATGTAAGATTCCATGTCATCATCCCTCATGGGAATAGCTTTCACATGGTTATATAAGTCCTTTAACTCTAGCCAGGCTTGGGCCTCAGTGCCTTGTAATGGCGGAGGGCTCTGTTGGTAAGAAGGGGACGCCATCCCAGATGAGGGAAAGAGGAGTGGGGTCAGGGGGTCTGGTCTACCAGGTAAGTTTGAAGGAGATTGTCCCCATGAGCCCGATCCCCACTCACTGGTTTTTGGATGTTTCTCGCCAGTCTCCATCGCACCTGCCTCTGCGCCACGTGGTGATGGCGGCGTGCATGGTCTGACCTCCATCATGCTTTCTCTCTGGATGTTGCTGTGGGTCTCTGGTCTCGGTGGCACCGAAGGGGTCTCTCCGGATTCACCACAGCTGTTGTGGCGGTCTCTTCAAGGGGTAGTGATAACCCCCGAGGAGACGAAGTCAGTTCTGCCTCTGGTGCGTCCGCCATAATGGAGTTCCCGCCAGGAGAACGTTGGGTGCCTGGAGTTAGAAATCGCTCAATACCATGAGTCTGGATGGATTCTGGATGGCTGATCAGGTTCTGTGACATTTTCTTTTTCCTGCCACCCATGTTGCGTGTTGTTTTAATCCGCTGAACGCTAGGATAATGGTCCTCGTCTAGAGCCAGGGTCGGGAGCCAAGCTGAAGCACGTCTTTACTCCTCCATGGCCAGACCAGGCCCCCATTCTGATGTGTAATATATATATATATATATATATATATATATATACATACAGTTTTTATGTATCATATGATGATTGCACTAGACAGAGTATTGTGTTTTAAAACTATAAGGTGTCTCTTTGCTACCAGCAGATGGTGGAATCTCTTTGGTTGAAAATAAAAAGGAGGAAATTATTAGAATGATTGCACATCACATTGTGATAGTAATAATAGCCCCTTGCGTTCAGTTTTATAGTAAAACCATTAATTTCAATGTAATGTCTTTGGAAATCCATTTTTTTACTAACTACAATAATGGTGCACAATCTGAGCACTTAGGAGCCAGGCAATATACTGAGAGAAAATCATACACTTCGGTAACTGGAGGGCGTATTACATGTTTTTGCTTTGTACTTGTCGCATTCAGATTTTAGTCATCTTAGTGTGAATTTTGCTCTGTAATTCTAAATCCATGCCAAAATCCTTGTCAAAACAGTCCCAATCTTTGTAACGTATGACAGCAGACCTATGTGTTTATATTACCAAGGTATCCCAAACAGTTTGCATAGGATTTTATCTGTATTCCGCAGACCATAACATGTCTTGTAAAACACAAGTCTGTTTCCAGTCTTTCATTGTATTAGTTGTAGTGCCAAGTCAAACAATACTTGCTTACTTTGTTAGTCATACAACACTGATAGGAAAATGTCTGGAAACAGCAACAAAATATGTTTTTTATAAGGCATACAAAGGATATGGTTTTCTTTGTCTCCCGTTCACATTATTACGCAGTTTTCACGCAGGCTTGAGCACATCATATAGGTGTATTTTATCACACGGATTATCACTAGGTGCATACGCTGTGTGGTGGTATACTACAAAGGTGTAGTCACATGTAATGTGAGTTATACCCACATCATCACCTTGCCAAATGGTTTGCCAATTTTTATTGTATAAAACGAAAAAAAAAAAAAAATAGAAAAATTTCCCGATCATTAGGGTAGGCCCACAGGCAGCAGATTTGTTGCAGAATGACTACTGAAAATCAATTTCTCTGAATGAGGTTAAATTAGGTTTCTGCAGCATGGTAAATGGTCATCACCTTCACTCAAACTCATCTAGTACATGACAACCTCTTTCTAACAACGCCAGAACTAGTCCTGTACCTCGCATGGATCCAGTGCTCTCTCCACTCATTGTCCCAGTTGCTCTGCTAGTTTTATTTCAGGCTGGCCGCTCAGAATGTGTCCTTTCTGCTGCAGCTCTCTCCCTGTCACAGTTCATTGGATGTGTGCTTTCTGCTGCAGCTCTCTCCTTATCACAGCTCAGGAGGTGTGCAATTTCGGCTGCATCTCTTTCCCTATAACAGCTCAGATGTGTTCTTTCTGCTGCAGCTTTTTCCATATCACAGCTCAGGAGGTATATCCTTTATGCTGCAGCTCTCTCCCTGTATCTGTAACAGCTTCTAACAGTAGATATAGCTGAGGACAATTAAAAGATGGAACTAGCTGTGCCTGTGCTAATCAAGTTCAGTAGGTGGATGAACACATTACTGTACAGATGAAACCTCATTATAAGGGGTTATTCAGATGGCCGTATGCCAACGGATCTGCATTTTTGCGGATTAGATGCTGACCCATTCACTTCTATGGGGTCCTTTTCTTCCTTTCCACGGCTCCACAAAACAAATGAAACATGTTCTATACTTGTCTGTGAAAATCAGGACGTGGCCCCATTGATGTCTATGGGTTTGCAGAAATACGGAATGCAATCTGTTTTTTTTGCGGACATGCTGAACTGTTCACAAAAAAACGGATCCACATTTTTGAGGACAGCATGCCGCCTGAATGAAAATATCTCACAACTGGAGCATTTTTGTAACATGAAGTAAATTACAAAAGTAACTACTTTTTTAAAAAAAAAGAAATATATTAAAATAATAACAATATGTAATTATGGAACGACCCCCATAAATGTACTCCATTCTCTACAGTAAATTACCACCATTCTTATTGCCTACATGAATTATCTGTTCACTACATTCAAAATACTAAATACTGCAGCTACAGTACTAAATGTGACCTTAAAGGGGTTGTCCGAGTTATGAAAAAAAAATCTAGTACTTTAAATCTGATGGGCAGCAATATATAACTAAATTAAGCAAGTTTTAGGCAAAAAAAATCTATATTTCCACATTTCCCTGGTTCTCTTCTGGTCTTTGTTTACCTGCAGTAATAACAATCTCTGCCCCTCCCCCTGCTCTGCTCTGCAAATGCTGCCCTGAGTGACATGTCTTCTGGGATACTCAGCAGCATGTTGTATGTGTAGGACTACAAGTACCAGCTGTACAATGACACTGCTGATACACACAGGATCTTACCGCTTACCTGTCTTGTACAATACAATACTCTCCAGATCAGCTCCATTATCAACTTTGTGTCTGTAGGGTGAGGAGAGCAGATCCTGAGTTTCTTTACATCTGCAGCTGCTGATGTAAAGCCTTCAGTGTGTTCTGGCTGAAGGGGTTAATGTTTTATCTGAAAGAATCCAGGAAGAGCAGATAGCAGGAGCCCGGCAGAGCAGGGGGGCGTGGCCAGCACAGTGACGTCTCGTAACCAGGCTCTGGGCACGAATGCAAGATTAGCAGGGAGGCAAGCTGACATCACAGGTCATGTGACCCTCATTTGAAACCTGAGAAACCAGCAGCTTTAGAAGCAGAAAGTGTATGGAAAAGCTGTTGTATTTGACTAGTTAGAAACATACAAAGGACAAAAAAATAACTCGGACAACCCCTTTAAAGTGATCAGGTTTGGGATAGTCTAAACAAATTATATACACCACTCACAAAAAGTTAGGGATATTTGGCTTGTTGGTGAAATTTATGAAAAACGTAAAAAGTTCACACTACAGTGATATTATATCATGAAAGTATGGCATTTAAGTAGAAGCATGTAATGGTGATTTCCTCATCTCAAACAATTTATTGAAACAAAATCCAACACCAGTGGTAGGTATACCCCCACAAAAAATGTCAGTGTCACAATAACTTGTCATGTGGCCTTGGGCATCAATTACAGCTTGTCAACGATGTCTCATGCTGTTCACAAGCTGACTTATTGTCTGCTGAGGCATGACATCCCACTCTTCTTGAAGGGCGGCCCGCAGGTCATTGAGGTTCTGGGGTACAGAGTTACGAGCCTCTACATGGCGACTCAGCTGATCCCATAGGTTTTTAATAGGAGTCAGGTCTGGAGAAAGTGCAGACCACTCCATTTGAGGTACCCCAGTCTCCAGCAGCCGTTCCCTCATGATGCAACCTCGTTGAGCTGGCACATTGTCATCCATGAAGATGGAATTAGGCCTGTGTTGTTCATGCAGAGGCACAATGACTGGATTAATGATGTTATTCAAGTAGTATGGGCTTGTCACTGTACCATTCACAAAGTGTAGGGCAGTTCTGTATTACCTAGACACACCTGCCCACACTGTAACACCACCGCCACCACCAAAGGCTCAACTGGAGACAACATTGGCTGATGCCTTGTGTTTTCCTTGAGCCATCATTTCTGCCCCGCATAAACCGACTTTCATCAGTTAACAGCACTGAGGCCCACTGGTAGCGTAGATTCTCCCTGGCCAATGCAAGAGGATGACGCCTCTGCCTGGTGGTGTGGTCAGGTACCCTTGCAAGTTGTCTAGCACGCATCGCGCTGATGTAAATGGTCTGATTTTGAATGGTCTGATGTGACACTTGGGTGCCTCTCACCTCCCTTAAATGTGCCTGGTGTTGTGTGGCATTCATCATCTGGTTCTCCAGGGGCATTGTTCACAATGAAGCGGTCATCAGTGTGGGATGTGGCCAAAGAATGTCCACTTCTATGCCTTTCTGTGACTCTTCCAGTCTCTCCGTATCTCTGTTGCAACATGCTGATGACACTCTGTGACACTCTAAGCTCAGTGGCCATTTACGTCTGAGAACATTCTGCTTAAAGCTTCGCAATGGTGAGGTAGTGTTGATCAGTTGTCATTTTGGTCTCATGATGTCAAAATGTGTCATGTGAATGTGATGAGGAGGACTGTTTAAATACCAATTCTAATTGAACCAGAAAATTTATTGGACGATTCATAGATTAAAAACCTGTGAATTTTACCTTTAAGCTCCTTGTTAGAGAACAGCTAGTTGGCCAAAAAGTATTGAAACACTGAACAGTTGGACATGTGCATTCAAACATTTAGATGTTGCATTAGGTCCACCTGTAAAGGATAGAGTGCATTTTAGGTTCATCCAGAAATTTCAGCCACAAGCTAAATATCCCTAACTTTTTGTGAGTAGTGTATATACAGTGGGGAAAAAAATTATTTAGTCAGCCACCAATTGTGCAAGTTCTTGCACTTAAAAAGATGAGAGAGGCCTGTAATTGACATCATAAGTAGACCTCAACTATGAGAGACAACATGAGAAAACAAATCCAGAAAATCACATTGTCTGATTTTTAAAGAATTTATTTGCAAATTATGGTGGAAAATAAGTATTTGGTCATTAAGTTCATCTCAATACTTTGTTATATATCCTTTGTTGGCAATGACAGAGGTCACAAGTCTTCACAAGGTTGGCACACACTGTTGCTGGTATGGTGGCCCATTTCTCCATGCAGATCTCCTCTAGAGCAGTGATGTTTTGGGGCTGTCGCTGGGCAACACAGACTTTCAACTCCCTCCAAAGGTTTTCTATGGGGTTGAGATCTGGAGACTGGCTACGCCACTCCAGGACCTTGAAATGCTTCTGAGAAAGCCACTCCTTCGTTGCCCTGGCGGTGTGCTTGGGATCATTTTCATGCTGAAAGACCCAGCCACATTTCATCTTCAATGCCCTTGCTGATGGAAGGAGGTTTGCACTCAAAATCTCACGATACATGGCCCCATTCATTCTTTCTTGTACACGGATCAGTCGTCCTGGTCCCTATGCAGAGAAATCTTGCGAGAGATCTTGCATGGAGCCCTGATCGAGGGAGATTATCAGTGGTCTTGTATTTCCATTTCTTCCATTTTCTAATTATTGCTCACACAGTTGATTTCTTCACACCAAGCTGCTTGCCTATTGCAGATTCAGTCTTCCCAGCCTGGTGCAGGTCTACAATTTTGTTTCTGGAGTCCTTCGACAGCTCTTTAGTCTTCACCATAGTGGAGTTTGGAGTGTGACTGTTTGAGGTTGTGGACAGGTGTCTTTTATACAGATAACAAGTTCAAACAGGTGCCATTACTACAGGTAATGAGTGGAGGACAGAGGAGCCTCTTAAAGAAGAAGTTACAGGTCTGTGAGAGCCAGAAATCTTGCTTGTTTGTAGGTGACCAAACACTTATTTTCCACCATAGTTTGCAAATAAATTATTTAAAAATCAGACATTGTGATTTTCTTGATTTGTTTTCTCATTTTGTCTCTCATAGTTGAAGTCTACCTATGATGTCAATTACAGGCCTCTCTCATCTTTTTAAGTTGCACAGTTGGTGGCTGACTAAATACTTTTTTTCCCCACTGTATGTGTGTATGATCTGTCATATCCTTCATGGTAAATGGAAGCTGTGATGCTAATGTGAATAGATCCTAAGTAATGTTACCAAAATACAGTGTTGAACAAATTAAAAATGTATTTAAGGGGTTGCCCAAGAGTCTAGGAATTGAACGAACTGCAGGAAGTGGTTTATTATAAAGGCCAGTGATTGTCTGCAGCATGCATGTGGATGTATAGCACGTTATCATTTCAGGAGAATAAAGACCAGAGGGACCACCAGAGCATCAATGCTGGTGTGGCAAGAGATTTAATGAATAAGTAATCTTTTAATAACATTTCATGCTTTTTTCATACTTTCAGACAAACCTTTTAACAGTATACAACAGTTTAAAAAAAAACATGAAATCTGAGAATCTATATCATTTCGGACCTATACCATACAGAAATGTATGCAATTATTAAATTTTTATAATTACAGCAACAATTTCTAGCTTGTGTATTATATGTCTTCCTATAGAAGTGGCACCTGTAATAAATATGTCTTCGCACAGAGCTAGAGCATTGTGTGAGGCAGGTGTGAAGGTTTCCCTATTGTCCTCCCTTCTATTTATGGGAAGCCTGAGTGAACATATCAAGTGACTTCCTTTAATAGTTCTCTGGTGCTAGAAAAATATATTGATTTAAATTATATTTTCTGTGCAATGCATGCCTTACAGTACAATACCTTTAGTATTTATGTCAGTATTGTGCTGTGAAGCCTAAATCACTTATCTCAGTTAAGGATCAAAGCACTATAAACTTACAGATCTGATAGGGGTGGGGGTGTTTTTTTTGTTTTGCTTGTAGTTTTCTATAGTTTTTGCCGCTTCAACATGGCAGTGATTGAATAGGATTTGTTTTGAACTGTCTACAACTTACAGAAATATAGTTGTAATAGCAGAGTGCAGCATGTAATATCTGTGAGTTCCTTAGGCTACTTTCACACTGGCGGCAGGCCTGATCCGGCAGGTGAAGGGTGCTGCCGGATCAGGCCTGCCGCAGTGACATGTGTGGAGCCGGAACCGCGCTCCGGCCCCACACATGTCACACAGTACATACATATACATACACATAAACATACACACACATATAGACATACAAACACACATACATACTTACATGCTCCCCGGCAGGTCTTCGGGAGCGTCAGGACGGCTCACACAGGTCACGATTCCCCACAGCGCCCTCTGCTGGGCGCCTGGTGGAATCGTCAGATGACGATTCCACCAGGCGCCCAGCAGAGGGCGCTGTGGGGAATCGTGACCTGTGTGAGCCGTCCTGACGCTCCGAAGACCTGCCGGGGAGCATGTAAGTATGTATGTGTGTTTGTATGTCTTTATGTGTGTGTGTATGTTTATGTCTGTATGTGTCTATGTGTACCCGGATCCGTAATGGACTCCATTGAAAGTCAATGGAGGGCGGATCCGGTTACCATTATGGTCACACCAGACGGATCCACCCCCATTGACTTGCATTGGGGGTCATTCCGGATCCGTCTTGGTGCGGATGCCTGGACCGGAGAGAAAACCGCAGCATGCTGCGGTTTGTTCTCCGGTCTGAAGACGGAACGGAATGCTTTCAGGAGCATTCCGTTGTCTTCAGTTCAGTTTTGTCCCCATTGACAATGAATGGGGACAAAACTGAAGCGTTTTATTCCGGTATTGAGCCCCTATGACGGAACTCAATACCGGAATTTTAAAACGCTAGTGTGAAAGTAGCCTTATACTGTAATTGTAAGATGTGTATTTGTATATGTATATGTATTTGTATATATTGTATAAGATATGTATTACACACATATTATGCATTCCAGTATAATGTATACTATGTTACCATGTTTAAAGGGGTTTGCCAGGACATAAAGGGGCAAACGTTCTTGTGAAAGAAATAAAGTAATCAATATATACTTCATCAATGCTGCATACCCACCCCAATCCCCACTCTTGGTCCACACAGGAAATGTCCACTTAGCCAATCAATGGCTGCAGTGGTGATCCAATGCATACATCATCAGTACATCACAAGTACATGGCAGTATACAGTATGCAGATGGTATACAGTTGCACCAAAAAGAATTTACCACACAGAGAGCGTTAACTTATGTAAAAAAAATCTAATTGGCAAAAGGAACGTGCACACAGTGACATGTAGGCCTGTAAAAATGGCAATAATATCTGGTTTGATAAACAAATGAGCGACTAGGAAGAAAGGCTGCGATCCATTCTTAGGCCGCTTTCACACGAGCATGTTTTACCCTCTGGACTCGCAGCGTGAGTATAACACAGCTCCCGTCCTGTACTCCCAGAACTGCCGGGGTTCCATAGCATTATATAGATTTATGATGCTATGTAACCCTTACAGTTATGGAATGCATTGGATGACACTGACATACTGCCATCACTGTTATCTAATACATTCCAGCTGTGTTATATTTGCGTTCCGAGTCCGGAGAGTACAACATGCTCGTGTAAAAGCCTTAATGTAATGATGCAGTGTGCGCCAGGCAGGACTGCTAGATTGTTTCTTTCTGTTATCCATTCTGGTCTCCTCAATATGTTCAAATATCATTAAATTAGTTCTTTTTTTTCATGGCCAAAAAAAGATAACACACAAGACACCTTTTAATAGCAAGAAGAGTGTGTATGATGTTGGATAAATCTTTTAGCTTTCAATGTGTGAGCCAGCATTCACAACTGGCTCAATTCGGTCAATAAAGCAAAGGTTTATGAAAAGATAAGGTGCCAATCACGTAATAAGTTGTAAGTTTGGTCCAAAATCTGGTCTGAATGGAAATAGGTCTGGTTAATATATTTTTCTGGTTAATATATTTTTCTTTTTTTTCCCGGTCTTCCTCTACCGATATACTGGGATGGTGGTTATTAAATAATGGATGTTAAAATATCATATATAGTGATTGTACACTGCTTTCATGTACTTGAATTGTGTATGAAATAAAGTTTATTAAAAAAAAAAAAACATATTCCAAAGCAATGTTCTTCTTTACATACGTTAAGTAGATAAATATCCGGATACTTTATTATGCTGTTAAAGGGTCCATTCAGAAATCCGTATGAATGGAGCCGCATCCGTTCTGCAATTTTGCGGAACGGGTACGGACCCATTCATTTCAATGGGACAGCACACTGTGTGCATCCATAGTTCCATTCCGCGGCCCCGCAAAGAAGATAGAGCAGGTCCTATTCTTGTCCGCAGCCACGGACAAGAATAGTCATTTCTATCACAGGGCCGGTCATGTGCGGTACGCAAAATTCGGAAAGCACATGGCCAGTGTCTGTCTTTTGCGGATCCACAATTTGCGGATCGCAAAACACTTGCAGACGTGGAATGGACCCAGATACTAGAAGCAAACACTAACTGCAGCCAGTTTGCTGATTTAGTAAATTGGTAGTCACTGGAAAGGATATAAAATGCGATTTATACTTGAAAATATGATATTTTAGGATTGTCTGCCTAGTTCATAATCACGTTTAACTGGAGATATATCCATGTCCATTGTATATCTCATTTTGGACATTTTGGTATTTTAGGCTGTAATTCAGTGGTCGGACATGATTAGTTTGAAATCAAGAATGCCAAACTATGGTTTACCCAGATACCAGTGGTTGACTAATGCATGGAATTTTTTTCAACGAGAGGTAAGAATTTATGGGTTTTCTTATGTTGTTTTTATATTAGTTATGATGAGCCAGGAATAATTTAAAACAGGTATAGAAGAACTACCCCAAATATAAAGCAGATTACATTCTGTAGTATGTGCTGCAAGAATCAAAGCTGCAGATGTCTCGCCCATCTATTTGATCAAAAATACTGTGGGAAGATGTAACCAGGAGATAATATAGCTCCTGTAAGTCTGGCTATTTCCCCTATTAAGATGAAGGACGTGGAAACTTATATGTGGTGGTTGTAGTTTATCTTTCCAAGGACAGCTCCTATTTATTATATGCATCTCCACAACTACTACACAAGGAAGTGCACAAAGGAAAGATGTCAGAACTCAAATATATGCCGAGCACCGGAAACAAAGAACTGTGCTGTGTCTATCATTCTGCTGGCCTTGTCATGGTGTTAAAGAAATCTATTGTTTTACAGATTTCCTGTTAATTTAACCATTTCCTGTTTCTTCAATGATTTGTCTGGTTCAGGCGAACATCAGCTGTAGTGAATGTAAATTTATCTGATTTGTAACACGTTAATGGCTTGATGATTTTTGGGAGCTGTAATTAATTCAGGGAGCTGTAATTAATTTTGGGAGCTGTAATTAATTCAATAGTAATATGGCTTGCCTCTTAGAAACTAATGATAAAAAGTCTATGATGGGACTAGAATTTTTCTGCACTGTGGTAATGTTGCAAGTTCAGTGAAACCTCTTTGAGACGACCACCTAAAATTGCAGAGGTCACTATACACAGAACTGAAAATTCATCACATAAAATTGAGTCTACATTGGAGTGGTCTTTTCAAAGAGGTGGCCTTTTGAAGAAGTTTCACTGTAATATTACTTTCTGCATGTTTACACATACTGAATATCTAGGGCAAGAGTAATGACATTTGTATCATAGTTCAGATTCTTGAGACTTCAATCTAAAAAGGCTGTGAATACCTGAATTCTTTTTTTTTAATTGTTCATTTGCATTTTAAATACTGTGCAAAATTAAGTAACTTTTGAACTAGTCTTCATTAAAAATGTCCTACCATTTTTGTTCTGGTGGAGAGTGTGTAAGTCCTTCACTTAACTGCTGGTGCTGCAGAATCTGACATAAAGCAATCAGAGCTTTGCTCCTGTTCCAGCTCTTTGCTCTCTCCCTCTCTTCACTCAGTATCAGAGGTAGCAACAAGATGTTGTACATGGCAGATTAAAGAGTGGAGAGGAGAGAAAGCATCCAAGGAAGACTGCTCACATAGGCTCTAGATAAACACAAAAGCACACACTAGGCAGTTTGGCGAAGACAGCAGCATCCTGGACACCAGGGGCATAACTAAAGGCTCATTGGCCCTGGTGCAAAGGTTCAGCTTGGGCCCCCCTTCCCTCAGTGCTTTGTGACCAGGGGCAGGGAAGCACATTGACTTCATGCTGTCTGAGGCAAAAATTTAAACCTCAACCCCCTCCCCCATACCACTTTTTTTTTACCTAACCCCTTCCCTTCGACCATCCCCCTATAACTAGGCCCCCTCCAGCTGGACACCCAGATCCCGCATGTATTGCTCAGTGGGACGTACCCACATGAAAACAATTAAATTAGGAGGATATTGCATACTGAACATCAGGGAGTAGGAAAATTAATGAAGATGCAGACTAACATACAGTATGTAAAAATAATTTTCATCACATCACAGGCATTTAGGACAGTAACACAATGCTTTGATATTGGCTTTGATATTTTCTAGAATGAAGATTTAGAATCCAAAGTGCAGACCAGATCTTTTTATGCCAAGTTTACACTTCATTATTTTGTCAGTTATTTTCATCAGTTATTGTAAGCCAAAACCAGTAGTGAAGCTACTCAGGTATCAGGTGTAATGTAAAGATCTGCACCTGTTCTGTATATTTGACCCGAGCCTGGGTCAGGCTGATGGGAATACAGTAAGTGACCAAATAACTGAAGTGTGAACTTGGCCTTATAATGTTAAGGTGGTCATATTTGTATACATTTCTTTCTAAGAAATCACATAATGATCAGATTTCTGAAGATAATCTTTTTGGCATCAATATCAGAATGTTGTTGTGTGATATGTATGATAGCACTCAATTCATCTTGGGGTGTAAGTGATGCATGCAGCTAGTAATAAGCATTATTAAAGGGGTTGTGCCATAAACTATTTTCCTCAATTACTCTAGTTCCCATTCTTTTTTTTTATTTCAAATTTACCTCATTTGCAGTTTTCTCTTACCCCCTATGCTTGAATCCTATTTCCTAATTTATCATGTGTCTGCTGTCCCATTATGCCGTAGTACAGTGAGAAGTGTCCTGACATCAGCAGGACATGTGACACTAACCACGCCCCTTGTTCTTACCAATGACACTTATGTGTGTCCTGACATTAGAAGAAACACATGCAGGACGTAACTGAGAATCAAATTAGATTTGCCACATGGTTCACTGGTAGGCTAATAACTTTAGAATAAGACAGTTTTGATAAATGGTGGTATTTGGGGAAAGTGATATAACAGTGATATCTGTTGGGCAGGATACATTTATATTAGTGGCATAACACCTTTAAACTATCTGCACTAATGTCTGATAGTTCAATATACATAATTCATGTTCATGTGCAGGTCCGCTCACCTGCTTTGTGGTGCTGATGGAGGGTTCTATCCATCAGAAGCCTCCGTTTATTTTCACTGGGGACAGACAGAGGCACTAGTGAATGAGTGAAACACACGTTCATTGGATGAAACAATAGGTCATTCATTTCTATGGGAATTCAGAAAATTGCCATGCCACTGCTCCTGTCACTTATATGGGACTTCCAGAGATAGCCGTGCCAGCTATTTTCAGCAGTCTCATAGAATTGAGGGTGGCCGTACATGTGCAGCTGCTTTCTGTGCACTTCTGTGGCCACGTTCTGGAGATAGGTGCTTGTCACAGAGGTTGAACCCTCAGGTATCTGACATGTTGGCATATCCTAGCATCCTAGCAAATCCTTTAACTGATGAGGACTATTATATAAGCGTGATCAGGCTAGTAGTTTCCTTCACTTTCTGGATCACATTGTAGATAGGAAGGTGCACATGAGAAAAACAAGCGCATAAGGTCTAAAGCAAGGAAATTTAGAAAGGCTTCATAGCTTCTCAGCCAGGTACTACTTTCAAAAAGAGAAGTACTTAAAAATGTCATGCAAATGTTGAAGACTAAATAACTCTTCCATACTGGCTTTTGATGAGTTCTCCTGGCAACCATGGATGATGTTATAGCAAGGATGGTTTGCTATGTATGATATGATGTACACAAAAGAGTAATCCTGCATTACCAGCAGGTATACGAGAATTCTCCTGGAAAGTTCTCTATACCCTCAGGATGTTAATGCATATTATGAATTTGATGATAGTTTCTTCAATCTTCAGGTTTGATTTGCTGTTTACCCTGTTATCTTATGGGAAAAATTAATTAAAAAATTGAAAATTTAATTTCACCTTCCTTCTGTTTTAATTCTTGTGGAAAATCTAAAGGGTTAACAAACTTTGTAAAATCAGTTTTGATTACATTGGGGGCTGTAGTTTCTAAAATATGTTCATTTCTATTATTTAAGCCCCTCAAAGTCACTTTAGAACCGCAAAGGTCCTTTAAAATTAACTATTGGAAATTTTCATGAAAATCTTTAAAATTACATCTAAAATTCGAAGCCTTCTAACGTCCGAAAAAAATAAAATTACATTTCCAAAATTATGCCAACATAAAGTGGACATATGGTGAATGTTCATTAATAACAATTTTATTAGATATCCCTATGCAACTTAAAAGCAGAGAAATTCATATTTAAAAAATTGTGATTTATTTTCAAAATTGTCAGTAAATTTTGATTTTTTTATAAATAAAGGTAAAACATATTGACTCAAATTTACCATTAACATGAAGTACAATGTGTCATGAGAAAACAATCTCTGAATGGCTTGGATAAGTAAAAGCCTTCCAAAGTTATTACCACATGAAGTGACACATGTCAGATTTGCAAAATTAGGCCTGGTCTTAGCTTTTGGAACATGTGGTATCTAACAAAAAATCATAGCATCTCCCTGCCGCTTGGTTGCAGGGCCCTGGCTCTGTTCATCCATCTTCCATACCTGGATTGTTTACTTCCAGCCAAGACCAGAAAATGCAGTTTTGTATTGAAGTAAACACCCATTGGTTAAAAGAAAAAAAAGTCCTGAAAAATCACATAAAAATGCTCAAAAAAACATACTGAAAAAAAAAAACCCTACACGTATTCAGCGCTGGTTTTTGTAGCTGGATTTTCAAAACCCGTTGTGTGAACATACCCTAAGACAAATAATTATAATAATACAAACTCTTTTTGTTGAAAAAAAAAACTAATCCAGTAAAATGTATTGGCCAAACATCCAGAAATTCCAAATAACTTTAATTTCACAGAAAGTCTACTAAATACCGAGTGCTTAGGCTAATGTCTATGAAATCTAATGTTAATATCAGCTGGTGCCTAATATCTCGTGTATGGCACTAGTCGGAGTGAAGGACGGCGATGGCAGAGCCTGCTGTACTGGCAGTATAGTGAATACACTACAATTAACACTACAATTCACTTCTACATGTTAACCAGCTGGAGCTTGACATTTCTTTATATATTTTCTGAAATTGTTAGTCCGTAGCCAGCTAGTAGGGTGGAAGACTAGATGCATGTGACTCCAGAAACCAGGGGCCATGTATTTATCGCTTCAGTAAGTCACACATAAAGGGTCGCCTACTAATATTTTTTTTTTTACAAAAAGACTAACACTTTGTAATATACACTGTGTTATAAATCTCACCTTGCAAGTAGATACAACATGTACAGTGGAGCAGGGAGCTGTCAGAGCATCTACTTGTTTACATGCTTCCACCTGTAGGTGGCACTGTTGTATATATAATATAGAACAGTCTTGGATGAAGTAATCAGCCAAAACGTTCAGCTGTTCTAGAACTAGTAGATTCAGCCTGTATAAACTGGCATATTAAAGCTTCATTTATACCAATGTGATAGGTAGATGCATAGATTCAATAAGATCAAAGGCGACCCATTGGTAGTTTGTCCTCAGTTCTCACATATGACTTGTGTAACATAATGTAGCCAGTTTCAACAGACACAAGTGAACAATGGTTCTGTAATAAAGGTATTGTCTGAAGTAGTCTGCTTTAGGCATATTGTAATGTATATATATGTCACATTCATACGTCTGCCTTTATAGCAGTGATATGAGATCATCCACAGTTCCAGTAGGATGACCCAGTTAACTTCAAAGATAATATTAGACTAAACCGATGGGGCCCACACTGATCACAACTATGAGCATCAGTCTGTTGCCGCAATAGTAAGACCATACTCCTCCTGCTGATTGTGCTGGCGTAACAAGTGTCGTTGTGTAATCAGGAGCAGGTAAATGCCTGTAACATGCAGACCAGTTCTAATGGCAGAGATAAGAGGGACCCCGGATCTTCACCATGCTGCTGTCAATAGCAACCACTGCATCTAAGTGGGAATCCCTCTGTACCTATCAGGCCCCCTTCAATGCAATTTTGAAGGCCTGATAGTAGCAATGACAACCCTAGGCCTAACAAATGGACTCTAGGGTTGCCATGAATGGAAGCCTATTAGGCAGTGTCGGAGGCAAATTACAGCATCAGTGTAATACTGATAGGTAAAACAAATTACAATACAGAGGTATTGTAAAGTATTTTACCAGTGATCAGAATATATATATATATTAGATTGCTGTTTAACAAACATTTCAAGTAAAAAGAAATCACCCTTTTTCAACTTACCTATTCCTGTAAAAAAAATGATGCCGTAATTCCTCTTTTTGGTTACCTTACTTCTCAAAAATGGTATAAAAAGCAATCAAAAAGTCACCCTAAAGTAACCCAGAACTGTAAAAACTACAGATTATCCCACAAAAATAAGCCCTCACACTGCTGCCTCGATGGAAAAATTAAATTTAAAAATGATTTGATGAACTGAAAGTAGTAAAACACAAAAACTATGTAGTGCGGTCACATTAATTAAATTTGAGCCCACTGCAGCCCGTACAGCCATGCCAAGGGGTTGGACCCTTATATTCTCCCTGTCTTTTTATAGAAAAAAACTAAGACAACCACTTTAAGTTTATAGTATCAATAGTGGCTACTCCATTATAATACAACATACTTTCATTCCTTGTCCTGCCTCTGGGGGTGCTATTTTTATCATTAGTCTGATGATGTATAAACATTTATACACTACCAGAAATGTTTTTAGGAGTATTGGGCAAAAGCGCAGTCGTAAAAGCAAATTGTCATGCATCTGATGGCATATCTCTCATACTCCCATCGAATATCTATAGCCAGGCAAAATATTTTTAAATAAGTTGCTGGTTAAATAAGTTGCAGAGCCAGGTGAAGAGAATCATCAATATAACATCTAAACCCTCCCATTGGAGAACTTTGACTAAACCTTGCAGCTCAGTCCCATTCATGAACATGGCTGAACTGCAGTTCCACACACAGTCCATTTACAAGTCTGGTGCTGTTTCTGAAAGAAACCAACTATGTTTTATTAGGATTCATTCACATGACCGCATGGTCGCCATGCCCGTGCTGCGGACCTCTATTTGCCCATAGGAGGGCTTCTGAGTGTTTTTGTGGGCTTCCGATCCATGCTTCCACTCCAAAGCACAGAGTTCACACAGCTGGTGCCTGTTTATTATGGGTATTACCAGTTGAGGAGAGATTTGTCCCTGCACAGTATGACACTGTTGAATCAGTGGTGCCAGTGGCAGATTGTGTAGGGCCTCCGCTCCCTCACTCCCCCGGATGGAAACACTCAGCTTAACCTTCAGTGCACACTGCTAGTAATTCATTCATACCTTCTAAAACTTCCGTCTGAGAACATCCTGAGCCTCGTAATCTGTTGATCAATTCTTAGGTGTTGTCCTGGTCTCATGATGTCAAAATGTGAACAGCATGATGAGGAGGACTGTTTAAATACCAATTCTAATTGATCCGGGACCTGTTGTCAATTTTGCAGTTAAGCTCCTTATTAGAGAACCGCTAGTTGTGCAAAAAGTACTGAAACATTGAACAGTTGGACATGTGCATTCAAATGTTTAGATAAGGTCAGATTAAGTTCACCTGTAAAGGATAGAGCGCATTTTTGAATATTGAAACGTTTATTGGGTTTTTCACAAATTTTTTCATACGTGAGAAGATAATGAAGATTAGGAAATTCACATCGGAAGATAGATACAGTATGTGAAATACTGAGACATTTCTAAGAATATATGACATTTACTTTGCACATAAAAAAGCTTATGAACAGTTTACAAGGTTTCATGAATGCAAGAAGAACCAAGAACAAATAACATAGAGTCAATAGTGTGTGTCTGAGCTTAGAGAGACGCAAAACAGAAAAAAAGGGGGGGGAGGGGTTTGGACAAATGGAGGGAAGATGGGATGGATGGAAGAGGGAAGGGCATTTAGGGCAGAGAGAGCTGAAGTTAGATACGGAGAGAAGAAAAGAGAAAGGTTCCAGGAATTAAAGGAAAGCGAGAGAAGAAAGCTTGCAGGTTGAACACTTTAGTGATTAGAATGTCCTATATGACCCTGAGTTCCGGAATTCTTCCCAGGGTTCCCACACCTTTAAGAACTGAGCGTATTTTGGGGGGTGTTAGCAATTAACTCCTCCATTCTCTGATACATGATTACTTCTTCAAACCACTCCTCAAAGGCCAGAGGGTCCACAGATTTCGCTGCTTGAATATGATATTTAAGGAGTGATTGTTTATATGCAGGAATGTTAAGATCAAAGACATACATGAAATAGGCCTATGGTAGGTTTGGCATCGGGAAGTTGGTGATCTTTAGAATAACTTTGTGGACAGAGTCCCAGAATGGACGAAGGGCCGTGCGTTGCCACCATATGTGTACTAGGGTGCCTTCTGCAGTTCCGCAACGCCAACACCTATCTGAAGTCGAGGGGCACCATTTGTGTAGTAGGGTTGGTACTCTATACGATCTGGACATAAGCTTATAGCAAGTTTCCTGAGCTCTTGAAACTAACAATGATTTAAGAGTGAATATGTAGCATCTATGCCATTGGGAGGATGATAGTTTGAGGTCTAAGTCTCTCTCCCATTGGGCACAGAACGGAGGAGGGAAGGAAGATCTCTGTTGTAGGAGCAACTTATACATAAAGGAAATGTCTCGGAAAACGGCTGGGGGGGCTAAACGGGCTCGTTCAAAGGCCGTCAGGTCCCTGGTGAGATTGTGGGAGGAACGCAAGGAGGTGAAGAAGTGTTGGAGTTGGAGATATTAGAAGTTATGTTTTAATGAAAGGGGTGTGTCACCTAATATAGAGGCCAAAGGCTTCAAAAAAACAAAGGGATAGAGCGCATTGTAGGTTCATCCTGAAATTTCACCCACACGCCAAATATCCCTAACTTTTTGTGAGTAGTGTATAAATAAAGCATGCAGCCCAGTAGAGCCATTGCCCCCTCTTCATGGACCCCGATAGCACTATTGAACACATTAAATTGTAGTCATATGTTCATGAACTGCAATATACAGTGTGTGTGTGTGTGTGTGTGTATATATATATATATATATATATATATATATATATATATATATATATATTATACGCACTTACATAGCGCTACTATATTCTGCAGCACTTTACAGATATTAGCATCAAGCTGTCCCCAATGGGACTCACAATCTAAGTTCCCTATCAGTATGTCTTTGGAGTATGAGAGGAAACCAGAGTACCCACGCAAACACAGGGAGAACATACAGTGCCTTGCGAAAGTATTCGGCCCCCTGGAACTTTTCAACCTTTTGCCACATTTCAGGCTTCAAACAAAAAGATATAACATTTTAAATTTTTGAGGAAGAATCAACAACAAGTGGGTCACAATTGTGAAGTGAAACGAAATTTATTGGATCATTTAAACTTTTTTTGTAATAATAAAACTGAAAAGTTGGGCGTGCAAAATTATTCGGCCCATTTACTTTCAGTTCAGAAAACTCACTCCAGAAGTTCATTGAGGATCTCTGAATGATCCAATGTTGTCCTAAATGACTGATGAAGATAAATAGAATCCACCTGTGTGTAATCAAGTCTCCGTATAAATGCACCTGCTCTGTCATAGTCTCAGGGTTCTGCATCATGAAGACCAAGGAACACACCAGGCAGGTCCGTGATACTGTTGTGGAGAAGTTTAAAGCCGGATTTGGATACCAAAAGATTTCCCAAGCTTTAAACATCCCAAGGAGCACTGTGCAAGCGATCATATTGAAATGGAAGGAGTATCAGACCACTGCAAATCTACTAAGACCCGGCCGTCCCTCTAAACTTTCATCTCAAACAAGGAGAAGACTGATCAGAGATGCAGCCAAGAGGCCCATGATCACTCTGGATGAACTGCAGAGATCTACAGCTGAGGTGGGAGAGTCTGTCCATAGGACAACAATCAGTCCAACACTTCACAAATCTGGCCTTTATGGAACAGTGGCAAGAAGAAAGCCATTTCTCAAAGAAATCCTTAAAAAGTTTGCCACAAGCCACCTGGGAGACACACCAATCATGTGGAAGAAGGTGCTCTGGTCAGATGAAACCAAAATCCAACTTTTTGGAAACAATGCAAAACGATATGTTTGGCGTAAAAGCAACACAACTCATCATCCTGAACACACCATCCCCACTGTCAAACATGGTGGTGGCAGCATCATGGTTTGGGCCTGCTTTTCATCAGCAGGGACAGGGAAGATGGTTACAATTGATGGGAAGATGGATGGAGCCAAATACAGGACCATTCTAGATGAAAACCTGTTGGAGTCTGCAAAAGACCTGAGACTAGGACGGAGATTTATCTTCCAACAAGACAATGATCCCAAACATAAAACAAAATCTACAATGGAATGGTTCAAAAATAAACGTATCCAGGTCTTAGAATGGCCAAGTCAAAGTCCAGACCTGAATCCAATTGAGAATATGTGGAAAGAGCTGAAAACTGCTGTTCACAAACGCTCTCCATCCAACCCCAAAGAGCTTGAGCTGTTTTGCAAGGAAGAATGGGCAAGAATTTCAGTCTCTAGATGTGCAAAACTGATAGAGACATACCCCAAGAGACCGCAGCTGTAATCGCAGCAAAAAGTAGCGCAACAAAGTATTAATGCAAGGGGGCCAAATAATTTTGCACGCCCCACTTTTCAGTTTTATTATTACAAAAAAAGTTTAAATGATCCAATAAATTTCGTTCCACTTCACAATTGTGACCCACTTGTTGTTGATTCTTCACCAAAAATTTAAAATGTTATATCTTTTTGTTTGAAGCCTGAAATGTGGCAAAAGGTTGAAAATTTCCAGGGGGCCGAATACTTTCGCAAGGCACTGTACAAAGTCCATGCAGATGTTGCCCTTGGTCGGATTTGAAACCTAGGAATGCAAGGCAACAGTGCTAACCACTGAGCCACCGTGCTGCCCATATATATAATTTGAAAATGTCCAAATATCATTTATCATTTAATTGCTGATGTTTAGTGTTTCTTTCCTCATTAAATTCATCCAACTTTTTGATATTGCGCTTTTATGTTAATGTAATTTCAGTTTAAATTATCAGAATGCAAGAAAGAAAAATTGTGTTTTGTTTTATGGAAAGCATAATTAAAGAAATGAATATAAATTGTTTGTTTTTTATATATAATGGGATTAGCATTTTTTCTAGCTACACATTGCTGTGTAAATGACTGCTTTGTAAATCATAACTTGAGGCCCATATATATTAGTCACCAGGCTGGAGTTTATGTTTTATGCACAGGGCATGCTTAATATAAATGGTATGCAGAGCTCCAATTGTTCCACCAGCCTCTTCCCTGATGTATGGTGGGAGATGAATTTGAGTCATAAAACAATGAGATACACATTTTCAATTACAGCATGAAGAGAGTGAGAGCTGAGTATGAGCAGCAGATTAATCTACTAACTTTCAAAGGTTTTAAAGTTTGGAGGCATTTCCTGTAATTATAGTAAATTAAATATCAGATTCAGGATACTGACAAATGAAGACATGCTCTATAACTGCGACTTTGAAGAAGATTTATTGGACTTGCATGCAAATAAATATCAGCTCCGCATAATGATTAGATGTGCCACATCGACACTTGGGCACTATTCATCTGCTGTCTACTACAGCAGCTGCCCATGGCATTATTTTGTTTAAAAAAAAAATAGTTTTGACATGTATACTATCGGCAGTGTATTACTGCAGTCATTGGGTGATTTATGTTTCATAACCTAAGAATCAGGATAGATTACCAGTGGGGATAGTCCCCAAAAAAGAGATGAAGTCAGGAATAAATCTATATTCATTACGATATAAAATCGGTTCACTTATTCATTTTATTTAGATTTATGCACAACCCTCTAGAAATTATATAACTTATCTTCTATTAATCTCCATACTATTACTTCCAGGATGTTATAAAACACAACGTACATACAGTAGGCCCTTATTATATTTTACTATTTAATAGTAAGATGAGAGACTCATGAATTTCATCCGGTAACAAGCAAGCGGTATATGTAATTAGGATAACACTCAGTAGAGCAATAAACGTATCTTATTGATGGACATAAATACTTGCATTTCAAGGTGAAAGAAAACGAGACAAACTCTTTTTAACAACATTGTATGACATCTGAGTGCACTACACAACCTAGCACTGTGTACTTTATACTATTCAATATTAGAATGCATGACTGTGTTACTATATTTTGTAATTGATCTTTATTAAGTAATCTCGATCAAAGGATATGGGGTTAACCTCTGACTTGCACTCCTATTAAATCGCAAAAATAACCTAACATTGTCAGGTGGTGCAAAAATATTAAAATATAACCTTTCATGCAATTCAGTTTAAGATAATTATAAGTATTTATAAAACATAAAGACAACACAGATAATACAGTGTGATACCATAAACCTATCTTGGTCAATTGCCCAACTGTAAAATTAATGGGCAATATTATCGATGTAGACCATATATAGGACAAGAAATCAGAACAATCTTACCCATCCAGTCGCTGATGGAGATCGCTGATGGGTATGGTAACTCCTAGGAACTCAAGGATCCGTGAATGGTCCAGTGGTGATGATGGAGTGTCTGTGCAGAAGGAAATATAAAGGGGAGTGGGTATAATCCCTACTCTTTCCCTATGGACTTGGCAGGAGGGGACTGCACAGACCCTACCTATCTACACAAGACCACCCTCGATGGTAGGGGACCCTGTCCGGATACCTATCCCTGAGTCCCAGGCCTAACCCTCAAGGTCAAATGTTAAGTGCCCACTCCCGACGTGGCACGTTTCTGTCAAAAGACTCTTCAGGGGAGTATAACCACATCAAAAAATTGCACTGCGCATTATTTCAGAGACAATACACAGAACAATTGTACAGGGTTAGTAACAAAAACCCAATTCCATTGGGAACAAGGTAGTCAAAAACAGGCTATAAGACCAGTGGGACCAATGCCTGTAGTTATGAGTAACAAAACCACCATGTTGTCCTCAAGGAATAAACGGAAAACCTGGCTTGAAGTTAAACCTTAGTAGGGTCGCAGGTCCCGATCATCAGGAACAACAGATGGCATTTCCCTGAGTGCAAGGAGAAATGGATGCTTAATAGCAACAATGTCAACTCACCAGTGGCGTCTTTTAAAGAGAGCGATGTGCCCGCGCTTTCTCCTTCCTGATCCGCCTCTTGCCGTGTCAGCATGCTCAGGTCACGTGAGAAATCACATGTCCGGAGCTAAGTGCGGACGTCGGCTAAAAGAAGAGGCGGAACCTCGTTACCTGGAGACTGGACGCGTAACTAGATATCACCGCAAGGTTGGACTGACGTCACCGTCCGCGGCGTCCTTGGTAACGGCCCGAAACAGGCTAAAATAATAACGAGTATTCTCGACAGGCCCTAAGTCCGCAAGCTAAGCGTGCAAGTAACGTACATAAATACATTCGCAATAATGAATCAAATAACGTACATTAGGCGTACGAATATCAGCTGAAATTGTTAGTTATACTCAAATCAGATTTGAGATGCAAGAGGCAAGGGAGGGCCAAATGAAAAGGGGATGATGTAGCTAAAAAGATATCGGGTACAATGGACATAGCAGAAGAGTCAATCTGCTAATACCCATTCACCTCATCCCCAATAAGCCCCCCCCTTGTGTTGGATCGCCTAAAAAATACGACTGAGTAAATGAAAGATACCGATGAGTGGTCAAACGATCACTCCTATATGGACATTTAGATTATGTCTCAGATAGGGTGACC
Organism: Rhinella marina; assembly: GCA_900303285.1. Taxonomy (NCBI): domain Eukaryota; kingdom Metazoa; phylum Chordata; class Amphibia; order Anura; family Bufonidae; genus Rhinella; species Rhinella marina. The sequence continues at coordinate 491,915 of ONZH01005089.1, read as the reverse complement.
CCACTATAAGAAACAGCCAAAATTAAGACGTTCATTTAGACCAAAAGGAGAGGTAGTTTTCAGATAATAAATCCATTTCGCCTCCCTTTGTAAGAGCAGGCGATCCCAGTCACCACCCTGATTGGGTGGTTTGACAAGATCAATCCCCACAAAAGTCAACCTAGCCCGTCCATTGTGCATCTGCTGAACATGTCTGGATACGGGTGTATCTTTTTGACGGCGTACATCACTCAGATGCTCACCCACCCTTCTCCGGAATTTGCGAGATGTCTTTCCGATATATTCCATCTTGCATTCACATTCCAACCTATATATCACCCCCCGTGATATTCTTAGACACTACCATTCTTCGGACACTAAGAATGGTAGGGGTGAACTGGAAACCACCATTTTTAGGAAACCAAATGCGACGAATTCCCTCCTCAGATGGGAGAGTAGTCATCCTCTTCCTCTCAAGAAAGGCATCCCAAGGGGTCAATACCTCAGCCTGCGGAGGAACTGTAGTCAAAAATGAGACTTTATCTCCCAGGCTTCTGAGCTAAGACATAGGTTCCGACAGAGGGGATATCCAGACGAGGTGCTGAGACCAGCTTACCAAGGGGCCCTCGCCCGAGAACGTTCCTCACTGTTGACGCCAAAAGAAGGTTCAGAGTCAAGCTCTAGACTTATTCGTTTTATTACCACCTTCGACAATGAGTCTAGACAGCTGAGGCAGATTCTTCTTAAGCACTGGGAGATACTGACACTTGACCCGGACCTGAAGGATGTCTTGGGTGATTTCCCACAAATAACATATAGACGTGGAAACAGCCTAAAGGATAAATTAGTGCACAGTCACTTCACACCCCCACCCACTAATATTACCTGGCTGTCTCATTCAGTGACAGGTTATCGTTGCAGTGGTTGTATTGCTTGCAAACACATGACGTCAACAAAAACGTTTTGCAGTAATGTCACCCGGAAGGTTCACTCTATCCGACAATTTATTAATCGTCGATCACGGGGGGTGATATATAGGTTGGAATGTGAATGCAAGATGGAATATATTGGAAAGACATCTCGTGAATTCCGGAGAAGGGTGGGTGAGCATCTGAATGATGTACGCCGTCAAAAACATACAAAAAAAAAAAGATACACCCGTATCCAGACATGTTCAGCAGATGCACAATGGACGGGCTAGGTTGACTTTTGTGGGGACTGATCTTGTCAAACCACCCAATGGGGGTGGTGACTGGGATCGCCTGCTCTTACAAAGGGAGGCGAAATGGATTTATTATCTGAAAACTACCTCTCCTTTTGGTCTAAATGAACGTCTTAATTTTGGCTGTTTCTTATAGTGGGGTCACCCTATCTGAGACATAATCTAAATGTCTATATAGGAGTGATCGTTTGACCACTTATCGGTATCTTTCATCTACTCAGTCGTATTTTTTAGGCGATCCAACACAAGGGGGGGGGGCTTATTGGGGATGAGGTGAATGGGTATTAGCAGATTGACTCTTCTGCTATGTCCATTGTACCCGATATCTTTTTAGCTACATCATCCCCCTTTCATTTGGCCCTCCCTTGCCTCTTACATCTCAAATCTGATTTGAGTATAACTAACAATTTCAGCTGATATTCGTACGCCTAATTTACGTTATTTGATTCATTATTGCGAATGTATTTATGTACGTTATATGCACGCTTAGCTTGCGGACTTAGGGCCTGTCGAGAATACTCGTTATTATTTTAGCCTGTTTCGGGACGTTACCAAGGATGCCGCGGACGGTGACGTCAGTCCAACCTTGCGGTGATATCTAGTTACGCGTCCAGTCTCCAGGTAACGAGGTTCCGCCTCTTCTTTTAGCCGACGTCTGCACTTATCTCCGGTCATGTGATTTCTCACGTGACCTGAGCGTGCTGACGCGGCAAGAGGCGGATCAGGAAGGAGAAAGCGCGGGCTTGGGTTTTTGTTACTAACCCTGTACAATTGTTCTGTGTATTGTCTCTGAAATAATGCGCAGTGCAATTTTTTGATGTGGTTATACTCCCTTGAAGAGTCTTTTGACAGAAACGTGCCACGTCGGGAGTGGGCACTTAACATTTGACCTTGAGGGTTAGGCCCGGGACTCAAGGATAGGTATCCGGACAGGGTCCCCTACCATCGAGGGTGGCCTTGTGTAGATAGGTAGGGTCTGTGCAGTCCCCTCCTGCCAAGTCCATAGGGAAAGAGTAGGGATTATACCCACTCCCCTTTATATTTCCTTCTGCACAGACACCCCATCATCACCACTGGACCATTCACGGATCCTTGAGTTCCTAGGAGTTACCATACCCATCAGCGATCTCCATCAGCGACTGGATGGGTAAGATTGTTCTGATTTCTTGTCCTATATATGGTCTACATCGATAATATTGCCCATTAATTTTACAGTTGGGCAATTGACCAAGATAGGTTTATGGTATCACACTGTATTATCTGTGTTGTCTTTATGTTTTATAAATACTTATAATTATCTTAAACTGAATTGCATTAAAGGTTATATTTTAATATTTTTGCACCACCTGACAATGTTAGGTTATTTTTGTGATCTTTATTAAGAAAAAAAATTGCGCCCCCAGTTACATTTATCTTGCCTTTCTGGTTGGAGGCAGGCACATAACAGTCATGCAGGCACTTTACAAAGCTCTGCTCTATAGAAAGTACATGGATAGTAGCACCATGAAGGAGACGTAGCACGGCTGCAATGTTTACCAGAAGTTGCTGCAAGTCAGATGGACGTATAATGGGTAATAGGGGGCATACTTTTTAATAAAGATATATTTTCTTTCTTGTCAAATGGTCACTTACAGAAATTAACTAAGGCTACTTTCACACTAGCATTTTCACTTCCACTATTGAGATCCGTCATAGGATCTCAGTAACGGATGAAAACGCTTCAGTTTTGTCCCCATCGTTAAGGGGGACAAAACTGAACGAAACGGAATGCACCAAAATGCATTCCGTTCTGTTTGGTTGCACTCCCATCGCGGACAGAATAAAGCTGCAAGCAGCGTTTTTCTGTCCGCAATGTCGTGCGGAGCAAAATGGATCCGTCCTGACACACAATGTAAGTCAGTGAGGACGGATTCGTTTTATCTGACACAATAGAAAATGGATCCGTCCCCCATTGACTTTCAATAGAGTTCATGACAGATACGTCATGGCTATATAAAACATAATACAACCGGATCTGTTCATAACAGATGTATGCGGTTGTATTAATGTAACTAACGCGTTTTTGCAGATCCATGACGGATCTGCAAAAAACGCTAGTGTGCAAGTTGCCTAAAACCTAATGATTCTGGACATCTGTTTTAAAATGAAATTAATATCAGGAAAAAAGAAAACAGAATATTAGGACCCTGTGGTGATAATATGAATTAAATTCCACGCATTGGAAGCACAAGGGGTCACCAAGAAATCTTGTGTGCAGCAGTCAGCTGGAAAGATGATGGCAACAGTTTTTTGGGATACAGAAGGTGTTTTATTACTAGAATTCATACCACACAATAAAATTAGTGGAGACACCTATGCTTCAACAATGAAGGCATTATATAAGGCAATCAAAGAGAAACACAGTGGGAAGTTGTTGGAAGGTTTGTTGCTGCTTCACAACAATGCACCAGCTTTCAAGTCTTGGAAATCACAAGTAATGTGGCTTCATGGCGCTTAACAATCCAGACCTGGCTCCCAGTGATTACTTTCTCTTTTGATACCTGAAGAAATTTCTGCATGGGTAACAGTTTCCTGAAGACAATGCAGTCAAAGAAGTGGTAACAGCGTTCCTGGATCAGGAAGAAGTCCCCTATTCTGAGGGCACCCGATCACTAGAGGTGAAGTGGAATAAGTGTGTTGAAGTCAAGGGGGCTTATATTGAAAAGTAGTGAATTCAATGTTATCAGAATATTTTGTTTTCATAGGTAGATTTATTGAACGCCCCTCATACAACAGCAGTGACATAGATAAAAATGATTGGGGTCATTTATCAAACTGGTGGAAAGTAGAACTGGCTTAGTTCTCCACATTTCATTTTCCAAAGGAGCTGTCAAAAATGAAAGTTGGAATCTGATTGGTTGCTATGGGCAACTAAGCCAGTTCTACTTTCCACCAGTTTGATAAACGACCCCCTTTTTTACCTAAAATAGTAAAGAGTCAAACCAGAATATTAGGTTACACAATGCCTGAAAATAAAACCGGAGCACCAATAATAGTATTATACCATACAGGAGAGATTTCCCACTGGCCATGTTGGTGTAGTGCAGTATAGCACAGCAGATAAGTAAACATGATACCGTATTTTTCTCCCTATAATCTGCACCGACCCATAAGACGCACCTAGGTTTTACAGGAGGACAATAAGAAAAAAATATTTTTCATTAGACCTCAGGACATACCAACAATCAGTCCCCCAATGTTAATCAGACCTCAGCTTACAGCCCCAATCAGACCACCAATGTTAATAAGACCCCAATAAGACCTCAGATCAGACCCTAATGTGAATGACCCCCAATCAGATCTCATATAAGAGCCCCATGCCTCTCATCAGCCCCCATTACTTCTCTTATCAGCCCCCATGCCTCTGTCAGCCCCCATGCCATTTATCAGCCCCCATGCCTCTGTCAGCCCCCATGCCGTTTATCTGCCCCCATGCCTCTGTCAGACCCCAGCGTCACAGCATATAAAATAAATAAATAACTTACCTCTCCTGCTCCTGAACTCCACCACTCCTCACTGCCCGCACTCTTCTCCCTTCTCCTCCGTCGGCTGTGTTGTGAAAAATGTGTCTTATAGGGCGAAAAATACAGTAACTAGAAACTTATTTTTAGGGTGCATTCACACAAAAGTATGTATTTTGCAGTCCACAAAATGCAGATCTGCAAAAAATACATATGACGTCCATGTTTCATCCTTTTTTTGGGGGGCCCCAATTGAAATGAGTAAGTCTGTATCCAGTCCGCAAAAAAATGCTGATCGGATGCAGACCAAGAATACAGTCGCATGAATGGGGCCTAACTATGCAGTTTCGCATACTATATCAAAACATAAAAATATATGAAGGCTAAGAGGCAAATTCAGACATCTAGCCCAGGCAGGTGAGTTAAAATCTTTATCAAGTTTGAGTTCAGATGAAGGCGTCTTGATGGGTGAGAAGACAAGAATGTCTCTACGGCGTCCCTAAAGTAGACTGGGGGAGAAGGAGCATGAGCGATTCGATTTTTACATAAATGGAGGAGGTGAGCAGAAATATGAAGAACCAGTAGTATGTTTTGGTATGTAACTGAAAGGGAAAATGGGGGCCCTCCAATATAGGACTCCTTTCTCAGGAAACTGGTGACACCTTGGAATTCAACAGCCTCTGTAGATTTGGCGGAGGCCAATAGCTCATTAGGGAGTTTTGTGCACTGCAGTTTGCAAATTTCTTTAGTTTACTCACTGATGTAGCACTGACATATTCTGCTGTCCCCAGTGGAGCGCACAATCTAAGTTCCCTATCAATATGTCTTTGGTCAGAGGAAACCTACACAAACACAGAGAGAGAATATAAGCTTCATGCAGAAGTTGTCCTTGGTCAGATTCAAACCTAATCCTCGGCACTGCAAGGCACCAGTGCTAACCACTGAAACACCATACTGCACAGATGACATCCAGATAATGTCGCCTGTCAGAGAGCACATTGCAGAGTCTTGGTAAATGTAAGGTGTTCTCAATGGCAACCAGCTAAGGAGCAATGAGGGTGCAACAGGGAAGACACCTGGTTCAGAGCATACAGCATAGTTCTTACATTACATCAGGTAGATCCCACCAAACTATACAGACATTTTAACAAGGGATGTAAGACCCAGAAACACAAATAAGGCACACCATTTCTGGGTGCATTACATCCACTTTACATCTGCAGATGCAAGTCTTTGTCATTTTTTGGTAAGAGTGAGTAGGCTTAATAATGAAAGGTACCCTTCAATTTGTATGTATTTTCTAATGCTGTTTAGCTCTATTGTACGTGCAGGCCTGAACACCGAGAAAGATCTTTAATTGTACCATGAATCATTGTATAATTCATTATTCTTCCAGCACAGAGATGTTTCACTTTTCACACTTGGTCAACAATAACTTCAATAGCTATCAGCCCTGTATAAAGGATGATGTGCCACGTGTCATTAATCATGGCTCAATTTTTATTTAAATAATAAAGCAAATAAGGTGTGATGAAGACCCTGCCAGAATCTGGTCTCATCGAGCTGGAGGAAAAATGTGTCTAATTTATGACTGTATATGTGTATGCATTACTTAAGAATAAAATGCTACCATTATGCATAATGGATTTGTCAATACGTGGCAAGCTTGTGCCTTTTGGAGATTCGTGATTGCTTGCAGTTCATCTCTTATGGTCCGTGGAAGAATTATGTTAGAGATTAATGACGGCCTGCTTTTCTGTTTAAAAAAGTTCAGGTGCTGCGGAGTGGTATACCTAACTGACTGGCTAGAAATGACAGAGATGGATTGGCCCCCTGATTCCTGCTGTGTGAGAGAATACCCAGGATGCTCCAAACAAGCACATCATGGAGATCTCAGTGATCTGTATCAAGAGGTACAGATTTATTCTGCTTTTATTATATGAATGACATTTTATTCTTTTTGTGATTGTTTTGTCCATTCAGGTGATTAGCAGATGCACACAAAAAATAGTCATGAAATTCACCGTCGATAATCATTGTCAAGAAGTGTTAATCTAAAAATTGGCCCTCCTGTCCTTATATTGGTGTTATGTTTATTAGTCCTCACTAATGGGACAGATTGATTTTTGTACTAGGCCATCTTTTGTTGTGCTGTAATTTTCCACTTTCCACACTTGTCGTCACTTTTCAAAAATTGGCAAGAAAATGGGTTAGGGCTTTATGGGAGTCTCCTCACCACCTGACTGATTCGCAATAAATTACATGAGAAACTGTGTAAATTACAGTTCACCAGCTCATAGATTCATTTCTTGTGCATTTTACGCTGACACACCTTTCAGTAAGAGTGGGTTAGAAAACGTCAGTCTTATGGCTTGTCCACACAGCTAATTTTGTGCTTGGATTTCTATGGCGAAGTCCAAATTGAATCACAGAATCCGCCTCCCATTGGTTTCAGTAGGTATCCACGCTGCCGCTCTTACACCTGTGGAGTTCGAAATTGCATCAAGAAGAGACATTGAATAGGGCTACATCTGCAGGCACATCCACGGCATGCAAAATGCAGAACCACAGCGGAAATCCGAGAGACAGGCAAATTCTCTGGTGGATTTTTCTCCAAGAAAATCCATGCGAACATACCATTAGTGAATCTGCTCCAATGGTTTTTGTGGCTACGTAAAACACGTGAAACATACCAGACTTTGTACGCTATTCGTACGCTATTCGTACGCATTTGCGTATAGATTAAAATATGCATATGAATAGCGTACGAATTTTAAAATGCGTACGCAAATACGCAAAAATGGCACTCGAGCATGCTCGCTCATCTCTATTTAGAACGCTTTTACTTATCCAGGCCATTCTGAGATTGTTTTGTCGTCACATATTGTACTTCAAGACAGTGGTAAATTTGAGTCAAAATATTTCATTCTTATTTATAAAAAAAATACCAAATTTACCAAAAATTTAGAAAAATTTGCAAATTTCCAAATGTCAATTTCTCTACTTTTAAAATACATAGTAATACCTCCAAAAATAGTTAGGACTTTACATTCCCCATGTGTCTACTTCAGGTTTGGATCACTTTGAAAATTACATTTTATTTTTTTGGGACGTTAGAAGGCTTAGAAATTTGGAAGCAAATCTTGACATTTTTCACAACATTTCCAAAACCCACTTTTTAAGGACCAGTTCAGGTTTGAAGTCACTTTGTGAGGCTTCCATCATAGAAACCACCCAAAAATGACCCCATTTTAGAAACTACACCCCTCAAGGTATTCAAAACTGATTTTACAAACGTTATTAACACTTTAGGTGTTCCACAAGAATTAAAGGAAAGTGTAGCCAATATTTACGAATTTCACTTTTTTGGCAGATTTTCCATATGAATCATTTTATTCTGAGAATAAAGCAAGGGTTAACTGCCAAACAAAACTCAGTAATTATTACCCTGATTCTGTAGTTTACAGAAGTTTTGTAGTGTAGTTTTATTTGTCATCGTAAAACTGTAGTTTTATTTGTCATCGTAAACTGCTGTACAGGCACACAGCAGGCCGCAGAAGGAAAGGAACGCCAGGGCAGATTTCACTGGAAAAAGTTTAAGTTGCCATGTCACATTTGATGCACCCCTAGAGTAGGAAACTCCAAAAAACTGACCCCATTTTGGAAACTACGGGATAAGTTGGCAGTTTTGTTTTGTGCTATTTTAGGGTACATACGATTTTTGGTAGCTCTATATTACACTTTTTGTGAGGCAAGGTAACAAAAACTAGCAGTTTTGGCATTGTTTTTATTTTTTGTTATTTACAACATTCATCTGACAGGTTAGATTGTGTGATATTTTTATAGAGCAGGTCGTTACGGACGCGGCAATATCTAATATGTATACTTTTTTTTATTTATTTAAGTTTTACACAATATTTTTGAAGCACAAAAAAAATCACATTTTAGTGTCTCCATAGTCAGAGAGCTGTACTTTTTTATTTTTTGGGCGATTGTCTCAGGTAGGGGCTCATTTTTTGTGGGATGAGATGATGATTAGATTGGTACTATTTTTGGGGGCATACGCTTTTTTGATCGCTTGGTATTACATTTTTTGTGATGAAATGTGACAAAAAATGGCTTTTTTTTAGACAGTTTTTATTTTTTACAGTGTTCACCTGAGGGGAGAGATCATGCTATATTTTTGTAGAGCAGGTTTTTACGGACGTGGCGATACCTAACATGTATACTTATTTTTATTTATTTAAGTTTTACACAATAATATCCTTTCTGAAACAAAAAAAATCATGTTTTAGTGTCTCCATAGTCAGAGAACTGTAGTTTTTTTATTTTTTGGGCGATTGTCTCAGGTAAGGGCTCATTTTTTGCAGGATGAGATGACGATTAGATTGGTACTATTTTTGGGGGCATACGCTTTTTTGATCGCTTGGTATTACATTTTTTGTGATGAAATGTGACAAAAAAATGGCTTTTTTTAGACAGTTTCTATTTTTTATTTTTTACAGTGTTCACCTGAGGAGAGAGATCATGCTATATTTTTGTAGAGCAGGTTTTTACGGACGTTGCGATACCTAACATGTATACTTATTTTTATTTATTTAAGTTTTACACAATAATATCCTTTCTGAAACAAAAAAAAACATGTTTTAGTGTCTCCATAGTCAGAGAGCTGTAGTTTTTTTTATTTTTTGGGCGATTGTCTCCGGTAGGGGCTAATTTTTTGTGGGATGAGATGACAGATTGGTACTATTTTTGGGGGCATATGCTTTTTTGATAGCATGGTATTACATTTTTTGTGATGAAATGTGACAAAAAATGACTTTTTTAGACATTTTTTTATTTTTTACGGTGTTGACTGGGCGGGCTGGATCATGTGATATTTTAATAAAGCAGGTTTTTACGGATGTGGCGATACCTAATATGTATATTTTTTATTTTTTTTTCTATTTTTATGTGTTTCTTTATGGGGAAGGGGCTTTTTTTTATTGAAACTTTATTATTTTTTTTTTATTTTTTTTTGTTAAAACACTTTTATTTAACTTTTTTTTTTTAATTTCACTTATGTCCCAGTAAGGGACTTTAACATTTCAGGGTCTGACCCCTGATTGAATGCAGCACAATACATCTGTATTGTGCTGCATTCAACTGTCAGCGTCTCACACTGTGAGACGCTGACCGTTGCCTAGGAGACCCAGCGCTGTGGCTGGGTCTCCTGGGCTTCTGTAGATGGGAGTCTCTGGGCAAGGCATCGGGGCTTCCATCTCAACCATCGGGCCCCCCCCACCGCCTCACGGGGACCCGATGGCTTTAAAAACCTGCCGCAATTGCCTTGTATGCCACGGTCAGCGTGACCGCGGCATACAAGGGGTTAATCCGCCGGCATCGGTGTAATCACCGGTTCTGGCGCATACAGCAGAGGCCCGGCTGTTAGTATCAGCCGGGCCCCTGCTGCAGATTGCGGCAGCGGGGCAGCAGCAGCACGGTAACCCTAGGACGAGAATGCTCGTCCTAGGGCGTTAAGTAACGCCATATTAGGACGAGCATTCTTGTCCTAGGTCGGGAACGTGTTAAAGCACAACATGAGGGCAGTGCTCTTGAGGTACAATTAAGATCTTTGTCGCATTTATGAAAAGAAAACCAATTTGTGGTGGGACCAAGTGATAGATAAAAATAAATGCATGCTGTTTTATTACTTACCTAATAGAAATAAGCTAAACAACAGGGTTCTGTCAGTAAATCAACATTCAACAAAAACAATAACAAAAACCTCCCGAACCTGAGACAAAAGTCGCAGTTCATCACAGGAAATGTCGCAAATATGCTTCAAAAGTCGCAAATATGTTTCAAGAGTTGCAAGTGTGGTCTGGCAGGGTTGACTGAAATGGCACATTTCAGTTTAAAAAAAAAAGTCACATTTTAGTGCTATTGGCATTAAAATGTCGCAAATTGAGAGAAGTTTATATTTTAAAAAGTCCCATTTTAAAAGTGGCGTACATCTTTTGATATACGAGGTGAAACAAATCACCCCTTTTTATTTGTAATGTTATTTTTTTTTTTGGCGCAAATTATGCCATTATTGATAAATGTCCCCCACAGTCTCCAATGGAGCTCACAATCTAGATTCCCTATCAGTATGTCTTTATGAAGGTGGGAGGAAAGTAAACCAGATTTAAGAAGAGAGGAGGGCTGCTTTAGCTGTTCATATATTGGGATTGGTAGCAGCTAGTCTTATTTGAAAGCTGGCATTTCAAGCTTTCAGACAGTACCATAATCACAGCATTATATCCATTAAATCTGAAAATGCAGCTGTTAGAATTTGAGTCAGGAGTGAAATCAATAAAAATAGTTTTTACTTCCATCTGCATTCTCTGCCATCTTGATTTCTAACAGCTCTATCCTCCGATGTCATGAATATAAGACCAGGCCCATAACTCTAGCTGCTACCAATTCCAGTATATGAGCAGCTAAAGCAGCCCCCCCCCCTTCTTAAAGTCTGGTTGCTTTGGGCACAGGGAACAACAAATCCTGTCCAGCTGGGCACTTGGTGCATTTCCTGGACATGGAATAAAGACATAAAGTAGACACGGGTACAGTATGTTCAGAATGTGTTTGCAGTCTTCTGTGGGGACATGCTGTTAGTTGTGTCACTGAAAATGACATGACAGATTCTCTTTAAATGCTTGCAGTGTTGTAGTTAATCAGCTCCAATTTGAACTGTTTTCTGACATGGAACGTGGGAAAACAATGAGTTTTATGTTTGTGTAACTTTCAATAGATATTCACACAACTAATGGATCGAGAAAATCTGTCTCAGACTCAGGGGACTGTATAATCAGAAAATAAATTTGCATAAAATTGCATAAATTAAGTTTTGTAGACATCATTTTTTATATTCAGATTTTTTTTCCATATTTCCATATCACAATCTATATTTGAAAAAAAAAGCTTTCACTCTTGCCACTGAGCCATACAATAGGCTGACACATCTTGTTCTGTACAAATCACTTGTCAGCAGCTTCTCATTATCCATCGTTGGAAAAATGTGATAATCACAGCTTATCAACTCATCGCTGCACAATGACCACACAACAGGTCACGGAACATACCTAGAATACGCCCCCATAAAAGACAATGAACATCTCTAGTCTCCAAATTCCTATATCTATGTGGCTTTTGTAAAGAACATCTCTAAACTCTGTAACAGCAACTCAAGCAAGATTGCCCCCTATAATGTTTTCATTTAAGAAAAATAACTAATGCAACCAGAAAGTAAGTACTGTATGAATCCAGATATGCCATGATTAATGTGAAAAAATAAAAATGAGACATCAAAGAATATGACAGTATCTTTGTGACAAAACTAGAACCAGCCCTGTAGCTCACATAGATCCAGAAATCTCCCTATTCATTGCTCTAGTTTAGGGGTTGGGCCACATACAGCCGCGGGATCATTTCATGTGGCCCCCAGCCAGAAAATGCTAATGACCGCTTCCATTCCATTATGTAAGCAGTCATTAGCATGCAGGCGGCACATGCAGGCGGCACAGCGCATTGCTAGCTGTACTCACCTTCCCTAGTATTCTTCCAGGCCATGCTGTGCACTGTCAGGTCACAGTACAGAGCGGCGGGAAGAAGACCAGGGAGGGTGAGTGAATCTGCCAGGTGGCAGCGCCGTCCAGAGCTGGAGAGGTAAGTTTATTTATTTATTTTTTTAAACGTCTGATCTGAGGTCTGATTGGATGCTGGGGTGGGGTCTGATAGGGGCTGATCTGAGGCTAATAGAGGGAGGGGAGGGTCTGATGGGGGTCTGATCTGAGGCTGGGGGGTCTGATGGGGGTCTGATCTGAGGCTGGGGGTTCTGACCTGAGGCTGGGAGGGTCTGATGAGGGTTTGATCTGAGGCTGGGGGGTCTGATGGTCTGATCTGAGGCTGGGGTTCTGATCTAAGGCTGAGGGTATGATCTGAGGCTGGGGGGTCTGAACTGAGGCTGTGGGATCTGATGGGGGTCTGAACTGAGGCTGGGGGTCTCATGAGATCTGAACTGAGGCTGGGGGGTATGACATTCTGATCTGAGGCTGGGAGGTTTGATATGAGTCTGATGTAGGCTGGGGGATCTGATAGGAGGCTGATGGAGGTGGGGGGGGGACAAAGGCAAGGACAGTTGTGAAGGCAGGGACAGTGGCAAGGAGAGTGAGAGCTAGGTGAGTCCCTCTCTGGATCCCCCTGGGTTTAGCTTGGCTGCCATTAATGCCAAATAAAGAACTCAAATACATAACATTCTGAATTTAAAAATTAGGCTGCTATGTTTCGTCAAAATGGTGCCTGTACTATATGTAAGACCCCCGGACGAAGGACACGCCGAAACGCGCGTCGGGGTAACACCAACCCTGGTCTTGTTTGTGATTTCCTTTCATTTGTGGTGAGCTGCTTTTATCGTAATTACTTAGATATACGTGAAATGTGTATGTCCTATTGAATTGCAATGGCTGCAACCTGAATTTATGGAGGTGCCATGCGGTATGTTATTATATGGGTGTAACTTCTTTGCGACATTGTTTGTGATGTGGTACCTTATGGCACCTCTATTTTACTAGGTAGCCCACCAATTTTTGTGTTTTTTTGTGTGTTATTATTTTTTGTCTGTTACTTTTTGATACTTCGTTCATTATTTACTGATTTATTAACATAGACCAGGGACGGTGTTTCTTTCTTGCACTGTCAACCTTTTTCCCTACTACGGTACTTTTATCTTGTATATTTATTTAATAAAGATTCTCACATTTTTTTAGCACGATATCGGCTCCATGTTTTTTGTCTCTCTATGATAGACATATGTTTTTGCTTATATGTAATATATGCATATAGTGCAGGCACCATTTTGTGCTGCAAAAATACAGCGCTCTAGGTTTTTTTTTCAATTGAACTGCAATTTATGTAACTTACCCCTAAGTCAATTATATGTTTGACCAAATATATCAGCCAAATGTTTTAAGTTGAGAATTTTGTATGGCCTCCGAACGATGTTACAAATATCCAATTGGCCCTCAGCAGCCAAAAGGTTCTCCACCCCTGCTCTAGTTGCTCTGCTAGATTTACTTCAATCTGGCAGTTCAGGGATGTGGCTTTTCTCAGGTGCACGTCCTGTCTGCTGCAGATGGTGACAATTGAAAGATGGAACTGAGCATGTGCATTCTCGACTGAGATTTTAGAAAAAGGACCAACAGCAGGTGGCGATATATTTAACCATTTTTATTGAACTTTTAATTTAATGCAATCACAAAACAATTCAGATTCAGGTTATGGTTTAACAACTGTAAAATATTTTTCATGGGACAACCCCTGTAAGTCGGCAATAAATTATAGAGACGTACTGGAAATTGTGATCTTTTTGTGTGGTTACAGGTGCACAACCATTTCTGGTCCTAGTGCCACATTGTCATATTGAACAGCTCTCAAGGGACTGCAATAAATCTTAAAGGGGTGTTACCATCTAAGACATTTATGGTCTATAAAAAATGCAGATTCCACTTGAACAGGATAGGAGGGTCCTCTTCCCCTGCTCTATCTCTGTATTGAATATCATGAGCTTTACACATGTTTTTTAAAAAACAATGGAGAGAGCCGCATGCAATGACTGCCTCCTATCTAACGCATATCCTGTTTTCTGGATTGCTAAATGGGCCAAGAGACCCCATTCCTAATATATAGTGACCCAGAGATGGCACACAGTGCATCATTAGTACTCTCTGTCACTGATCCTGAGCTACATGTATGTGTTACAGTACTCCTTATCTCTCTGACATGGAAAGTGCACACAAGCAGCAGCACACAGACAAGTATTTTTGTGTCCAGCTGGTCAGGGCAGCACAGAATAGCATAGCTGGATAAAGGTTTTGCACCCCTGTATTACGGGGCGTAGAAGTAAAGTACTATAGAGTGTTGAACTCACCTTTAGTATACATTAGAACTGGATTATCTGCACCTAATTACATTAAAGGGGTTTTGCACCTTTTGGGGGAGAGTGGCAAACCACCATCCTGGGCAGACCTGTAAAGGGAAGCGTACTTACCTGTTTGATGACGCCGCACTGGTGAGCTGCTCCCCTTGCGTCATAACTAATAGTAATGTGACGCAAGAGCAGCAGGTCACTGCTGCTGCCAGTTATTGGCTGCGGTAGCATTAAACATGAAGTTTACATTCAGGGAGCCCAGCAGACAGGCTGAGGTTGTAGAGCACTAGTGGCGAACCTATGGCACGGATGCCAGAGGCGGCACTCAGAGCCCTCTCTGTGGCCACCTGCATCCTGGAAAAAGTCTATGGTGTACCAATATGGCTTAGACTTTTCCTGCCATTCATCAGCGCAGGGCGCACTATGAACAGCACAGGTAGCGCATTGAATGTAGACAGGCTATTATATCTAAATGATAAAGTACATTGAAGATATACTATACTGGACTGTAGTGTTCAGGTTAAATTGCCGTGTTGGCACTTTGCGATAAGTAAGTGGGTTTTGGGTTACAATTTGGGTACTCGGTCTCTAAAATGTTCTCCATCATTGCTATAGAGCAAAGGGGGAGCCAGCGTCGGGAAGCAGGTAAGTATGGTTCGATTCACAGGTCTGTCCAAGAGGGAGGAGAAGTTTGCCAAAACCCCCACAAAGATGCACAACTCATTTAAATATCTTTTACTGTGGTTTATTTTCTGTTGATTTTAATTTTAAATGACTGTAATTTTTAGGTTATTGTATATAACCAATATCTCAGACGTACCCATCATACGATTTACTTACAGCATTTATAGATGAATCTTACTTACTGTGAAGTTAAGTGAAAATATAATCAAGTTTCCAGAGCCTGCTATTGGGAAACAGTATAAAAATAGCAGTATTCCCCAGAGGCACAAAACTACAAAGCAAATAATGGACACCCTCACACCAATACTAAGCAGGCTTATGATAACTCCCTTGGGATTAGTGTTCAATTCAGCTGCAATTCATCAAATTCCTACTGTGTTCCAAGGGTTGAAAATGTAGACCAGAACAAGAATGTATTGCACAGATGTCTTAGTGGCAAATGCTGTGTGATAGAATCTACAGTAGTTAATAGTGAAAAACACAGCTTCAGAGGTGTAGCAAAAAAAATTCGAAATGTGAAAATTCTAATGCATGGCATTTAAAGGGACACTTTTGCTGAAGGGAGTCTTTTTAAACTCAGTATTCATAGGAAACAATTGTTTTGGGAATATTTAGCTGTTTTTCATTTTGGCAGAACTATGCCATTGAAAATTAAATCCAAAATATTGTTCTTCTGTACCTTCTATCTAATCCATTGTCAGTGCTGCTGCTATGAGGGGAACTGCTGTTATCTGATAGTATAATAGTAGATTGTAGAATTGGTGTGTCAGCTCTATTGTTCTCTTGATTGGGTTAGATAAATATGTCACAGAAGATCAGTATACTAATCAGTGTAGTGTTTGATTCTCTAATCGAGTAACACATCCCCTTCCAGTGAGTTTCTTGACTACATTCTAGCCAAGACTGATATATCGCATTACCCCCTTCCCATTGGAAAAACCTGAGCTGAATTCAGTATGGTGAATTTCCAAATGGCGGCCTAAAACCTTTATTTCACAAAATAATACAGCCACTCTCCCAATTAAAGGGGTTGTCTCATCTTGGCTAATGGGGGCATATCGCTAGGATATGCCCCCATTGTCTTATAGGTGCGGGTCCCACCGCTGGGACCCGCACCTATATCGAGAACGGGGCCCCGAAAGCGAACGGGGGCGCACTGCGCATGCGCAGCCGCCTCCATTCATTTTCAATGTGGCCGGCGAAGATAGCCGAGCGCTGGCTCGGCTATTTCCGTCGGCTCCATAGAAATGAATAGGAGCGGTGGCCGCGCAAGCGCGGTGCGCTCCCATTCATTTCTATGGGGAGCCGGCTTGGTGGTGGCCGGACCGGAGTCCTCCAGCCACCACCTTGCGGGGCCCCGTTCTCGATATAGGTGCGGGTCCCAACGGTGGGACCCGCACCTATAAGACAATGGGGGCATATCCTAGCGATATGCCCCCATTAGTCAAGATGAGACAACCCCTTTAATATTTTCACATATTGGAACTCATTTTTTGTACAAATTACACCAGTTGAAAGGGTGCATCCAGACTTTTGCCTCACCTTGTGAATGTACATATATCTTTTCTGTGCATCCCTTAAGAGAAACAAAGAGGAAGAGAATATTCACCTTGATATTAATGCGGCAGTGTACTGTGGAAATAGCACTTTGGCTAATTATCTTCTCAGTTGTAGAAACAGTCCTGTACATTTCTGCCGTTTGTGATTTCAGCTTTATTAGCAATTCCAGATACACTTGAGGATAGAAGAAATGATGCTACATATAGTACACTCATCTGAGAATGTTCAGATCTAATTATAGATAGGACTACAAAAGTCCTGCGCGCGTTATGATGGTGGAAACGTGATACGACAAGACAATGCAGATTTACTATACTTATGTTTATATACTACAGAGAAATGGGTGACATGCTTAAATTTACAATACAATAAGGTATCTAGATTCCTTGCAGCTCTGACTTTATAGGATAATAGAATAATGACAGTAATATAGAAAATCCATTCCTGGCAGAAGTCTTGGAGCTTAGTTCTTACTGCTTGTTGGGAAACAAGATTTTGCAGGCTTGAATTTAATATTCGAATTGTTGCAGTGATATCCCTTATGGCCTTTTATAGCCCAGTATTCATAAATGGAGATAATTCAGTGTTTATTGTTTTTTTCTAAAAATATTGAAATAAAATTGTCCTGTAGTTTGTGTGATGCTTTCTGTTCTGTGTTTAATCTGCGCTTATTACCCTACACAATTATTTTATTTTCTGTATATGTGGGTACCATGTGAGAGTTCCAAAGGTTCTCTATGTAATTAGATTATTTATATTGCTGGAAGGTGAAGTCATAGCAGCCATAACAAGGAGGCTGAAAAATAGTTTTTACTAGCCACTGTATAAAAGATTAATGAGGAAATAAGAGTTTACTATATTACAGTTTTGGGCTACTTTGGCCCTTAGGTTACAGCTACATGGCACATTTTACTATTCAGTTTAATATTTAGTCGTCATAACGCAAAATGCATTGCATCAATCCAGGAACAGCAGTAATGCACAGTTATACTTCCAGCCGGATTACTTCCACCTCCCCAGTGTTTTCTTGCAACAGAATTGAAAGACTGTATGGTATATTATACAACATAGTTGTGGAACATAATCACACAAAAAAGTTTATTCTTCCCCCAATGTAGGGGTCCTTTTATATATGAGCCTTCTGTTGGAAGTATACATCATACAGGATATCAAAACATACACCTCTGATGGAAGACTGCCACTATATAGACACACACTGCCATATGTCATCAATAATGTTCTTCATTAAGAGAATAATATAGGAGGTCATTTACTATTTTAAAATATGGCTAAATTAGGCGTACATCAGGTGCAGATGGCGGCGCAACCTAACCTGGCAAATGTATGTAAACTTTGCTTTCAGCATCGGACTTTGTAGCCCATTCCTCCATACAAAACGGCTTCAGCTCTGTTATGTTGGTGGGTTTCCTTCCAAGAACTGCTCACTTACGTCAGTTCCTTCCACAGCATTCATTTCACTATTCATTCCAAAACTTTTACTTTATTCATCTTTAACTATTTTTTGTGCTTAGGGTCGTTGCATGACCCATTTTTTCTTGAGATTCAGCTCAAAGACAGATGTCCTGGCATTTGCTGGTATAATTCAGAATTCATTGTTCCATCAATGATGGTAAGCCATCTTGGCCCAGATGCAGCAAAATAGGCCCATACCATGATACTACCACCAACGCGTTTCACAGATGGTATGAGGTTTGTATGCTGGAATGCATTCTATTCCTTTCTCCAAACATAACACATGTCATTAAAACTATGAATTTCTATTCTGGCTTGTCCAGGTAATCTTTAGCAAACTGCAGACGGGCAGCAATTTTAGAGAGCAGTGTATTTCTCATTCAATCCTGTCATGCACACCATTTCTTTTCGGTGTCCTCCTGGTGTTGGACTCCTGAACTTTAATAAATGCTGATGTAAGAAAGGCCTCAAGTAGCTTAGAGGTTGACTTGGGTTCTTCTGTAACCTTGCAGACTATTACACGCGTTTCTCTTGGCGTGATCCTAGCCAATTCAGTGGAGGGTAGTAATAGTCTTGAATTTTTCTTATTTGTACACAATCTGACTATGGATTGGTTGGGTCTACACTCTTTAGAGATGGTTTTGTAACTGTCTCCAGCCACATGAGCATCAACTCTTTTTCTGAGGTCCTCAAAAATTTTTTTTATTCATGCCATGATACGCTTTCATAAACGTGTTGTGAAGATCAGGCTTTGATAGATACCTGTACTTTAAATAACATAGGCCACCCATTCACACCTGATTGTCATTGAAAACATCTGACTAATTTCACCCTCAATTTATCTGCTAATCCTAAAGGTTCACATCATTTTTCATAGTCCTGTAATATTGGATTATTTTCCTCTAAATGACCAAGTCTATACTTTTATCTACTTTTTAGACCTTTGTGAAAATCTCATGTAGTTTTAGATCATGTTTATGCAGAAATACAAAATATTTTGAAGGCGTCACAAACTTTTAAGGACGACTGTATGTCATACTAGACAGTGAAAAAAATGCTATGCTGATACAAGCCAACTTGGTGGACGTAATTCTTTTTGGCTTATCCTGGATTACCTGGACCCTATGGATACTTTGGGTATATGCTGTGGAAGTTATTTACTCCTATCTTAGTTTCTGCTAGACAGCACTTCTTTCCTTTCATGGACCTCCAGGAGTTTGACTCGGGGGAATGATGATCTTTAGGTGTGACTGGATTGTCCTTTATTGTCAATTTTCATTGTTAACTGTGTTACCTGTTTCCTTTGTGCATTGCAAGTGCTAAGTGTACTGTACCATGTCCGACATACTATCACCAGTACTGACTGACTGTGTTAATTTTATTCTAGGGCTGTAGCAGAAAAATGTACAGCTTCCTGAGAGGAACCAAGCAACTGCAAGTGTTACGGTTCCTTGGAATTGCCATTGGTGTCACACAGATTTTAGCTATGATTCTGACCATAACCTTGTTGTGGGCTTTGTACTATGATAAGAAGGATCCTAGAACAGAACCAATCCTACCTCCGAGCCATGAAGATGCCCAGCACGGTTGCCACCCAGTGGAGATAATACCACCAAATCACACAAGGATTTCTGATCAGAGAACTACTGCCAATGGCTTTAACACATACCTTGAAATGGATGAATTGTGACTGGCCATCGTATAAGTGTCCTTTTTTATCTTAAAAGATTGTCTCCCCAGTGTACGTAGTACATGGATACACTGTAAGAAAGAATGTCATCTTCTTGCTGATCAGACTTATGGTGTACTATTTACAAGACTGCAGCATGTTTTCAAGAATGTTGGATTGTGTTTATATTAATCTATACAATGTTTCCCTTATTTAATAGACCATTCTTGTTACCACAGATTGTGTACAATATCAGATTACTGTCAGGAATGGAAACATGGCCGAAGTATACCTTGTTCAGGTAAATATTAATTTAGGGATTCACAGGCATTAATTTAACTCTCAGTACAGTAACTGGACTCATCAATTACTGTTCATGGATACATGGATGAGGATCGGCATCTGATAACTATTGTGTAAATTTTGCAAATCATTGTATCACAAGGCAGAAATATTTAGTGGGAACTATAACTGACACAAGGTCCGTTTTACTGGGTGAGTGTTACCCATGATGTCAAACAAATCTTTAGCTCTGCTACATTCAGACAGATTTTCAATAAGATAAACAAGGCCAGATTTCTTGGGATTATTTGTGTGTATTTCTCTCAAACCTTTCATCAATCCAGCTAATCTATGAGCTGTGAATGTATTTATTGCTACTGGCTCATGGTTAAATGCTAGAAATCAAGCTATGTCCTTCTGTAGTAACCTGAATATATCTTTATTCTGTGGATATATGTAGGTGTGTAAGGAATATTTACTGTAAATATCTTGTTATAAATGTTAAAGGGGTTGTCTGTTTTTACAATGCCTTTTCTGGTAAACTGGACCCCAGAAAATTTAATTATTATAGGTTGTCCCAGTGCATGAATTCTATGGTCAGTTTCCCTGTAGTGGCAAATAATGGAGGAATGAAGCATTACAGTCAATGGTTTGTTGATGGGGGTTCAGAACAGGGGGGCCCCTTTACACTCAGAATTTTCTGATAACATATTTAAAGAATATTTTTAACTACTAACCCCCTTTAATGTAATGTCAAGGAAGAATACTGTAAAATCTTAAAAATCTTATGCTTGCCTGATCTCAGAAACAATGACTGGACAAAACTGGAAGAATTCCATATATTGGTTTTTAGATCTGTTTTATTAGAACATGGATCCTTCTTTCTGCTATGAACTTCATACATTGTAGATTGTCTTCTTGGGTGTCATTAAACAGGTCCCCTGCTAAAATGCATTAATGCATGGTTTTCTTTTCCCATTCTCACCCATTGAAATACAATATAGTGTAATTGAATGGCCTAAGGATCGTGGTCCAATAAAGGTCACGTACAGTAGAATACCCTGGGACTACACTGCCAATGATCCTGGCTATTGCAATTTTGAGGTCATGGAATGGGAAGAGAAAAATGGAATAATACGAGTAGGGGGCCTGTGTAGTGATGTAATGTGCTGTGCCTCTTACCTCAGAGTTGGACTGGTAATTACTGCCATGTAATTCTTAGCACCGTCAATAGTAAACCTAGTGTGTAAGCTGGAGACACTTTTAAAACATGGCCGGTCTAATCCATTGCTCAGTGAGTTTGACCGCTTTGTCATACTGAGAGTTAGATTTATATCAAATCACAGATGATGCATGATAAATATGGGTAAATAGTTATGCATAGATAAGAAGAGCTGGTACTGAGACATAGCAATGCAACTCAACCTGAGAAGACACTAAAACCTCTAGGCTTTGTTCACACAGAGCACATTTGATGTGTTTTTCTTAAAGGGGCTATAGGAGGCTGTAACTGGGAACTAATAAGAGATTTGTCAGTGATGAAGCACAATATGAGGTGCACAAGAGAGGGAGAATTGCAGTAAGGGGGATACAGAGGAGGAGAACAGCCTGAAATTGATACAACCAATGCATGATGGAAACTGTAGTCTGCTACCTAAATTGGCTGCTGCTGAAGACAAGCCCCGAAGAGGAGTAGTGTTCAACCGTGTGACAAAGAAAGGTAATTGTACAAGTTTAGGATGTAGTATTAGTGTAGTAATGAGTTTCTGTGTGAAATAAACCTGCTGCATTCTTTCTATTTTCTCAACTGAACACCGGAATAGACCTTTCAGATAAAACTGTGAGGAAACACTAAAAAGCAAAAGCTCTTGTATACTGTACAGTACGTAGATATGTTAATATTCACATGGAAAAAGTTTCAGCATTAGAGTTGAATTTATATTTCTACAAAGGAGTAGTTTGAGTGAGCTGTGTCAGTATAACATGTTATTCACAAGATACATTTAGTGTCATTTAATCCATCACTACCAGGTCCTATAAAGTACTGTACTATATGAATAGAGTCCTGAGCATGTCCATACTATCCCTTGTTACATACATAATACATACATATAACTTAAGAAAATGAATATCATGTATATTATAGCTAAAGGCCCGTGGTTGGTTATTGACAGATTATTAATTTAAATGTGTAATTTATTGGAATTAAAGCAGGTGACATCCAATTAAAGGGAATCTGCCACCACATACCTTCATGTCAATCTAAATGAATTGTTAGATATCCGCTGGTCCCCTGATTAAAACGTTCTTGATTCCACCCTGATTGTTGGACGCATTCCTGAGAAATTCTTCTTTTCCTCATATGTAAATTATCTAATTGGTACAAAGGGGACGTCACCATTGCACCCCGTTTGGGAATTGGCGCACGTGCAGTACAGCTGTGTTACTTGCCAGTGGTGAATTCATTTATAGTGCGCATGCATACACGTTTGCTTCAGGAACTGGTGCATGTGCAGTACAGATGACTTCAGCCCTGGCAAGCAACTGGGCTGTACTGTGTGTGTGCCCATTCCCGAAGCAACGGCGCATGCGCTGTAGCACAGGGCTAGGTAAGACTACATCACTGCCTGGCCCTGTCACTCAAAGCTGGAGGGACGAGGGTGGCCAGGAGTAAGGAACGTTGATTTCAGCACAGTGAGGTGCAATGGTGACACCCTCATTTCACTGACCAGTTAATTTGCAAGAGTGTTTTACTCAAGGGACCAGCACACATATAACAACTTTTTTAGATTGATATAAAGGTAATGTGGTGACAGAGGCTCTTTAAACATCAGTGCATCACATGCATAATTCATCAGGCACGTATACCAGTCATAGAGATACAAAGAAGCTAGAGAAGGAACTAAACATTTGTATAGCCCTGGTAAAATATGTTCAGATGTGCAGTAGTTTGTCACAGTTAATTGTTTGTTAAAATATTTAATAACTAATTGATGCCCCCAACGCCCCCCATACCTCCTCACAGCACAAGTGCAGAGAGGAAGAGTCTGAACAGAGCGATGGCCAAGCATGCACACTGTCCTTCCATTTAACGACTGTGGGACTGACAGAGATACCTCAGCACTGTACTCTGCTACCTGAGTCCCATAGACTTTGAATGGAGCGGCAGTATGTATGGTTGAACATTCTCCCAATAAACACCTTCTTATTGCAGCTGTGCATTTATCCAGTGATCAGTGGAGGCTCCAAGGTTGGGATCACAGCAATCGGGCAGTTACCACTTGTGCTGTGGATAGGTGATAAATGTCAATTGTTGGACAATCCCTTTAAGGATAAATTTGGTTAACATCCAAAGACTACAAGTTTTATATATTAGACATATGTCCAAAAGGACTTTATTAGTGTACCATGTGTTTATTTTTCTATTTTGTTTTAATAGGTGTAAAGTGGAAAAAAAATAATATAACGTGTGAATTATTCTGACTACTCTTGTAATTTTTAATAATGAAGCTACAGATTCCATTACTCCCATTTAGATCACTGACATATGGTTGTTGGTGGTCAGGATGGAATTATGGTTTGGTTGACTGAGCAGCCCAGCAATTTTTTGTACATGTTTTTAACGGGTCTTATGGGATTTTCATATTGATGACTTAACCTCAGGATAGGTCATCAGCACAGTCTCTATCCAGTAGACAGAGCTGTGCTTGTAAGGTGCAAGAAGGTTGCAGTGCTCACCAAAACCCCGGTGAGCACCACAAGCTTCCTCAAACAGCTGATAGACAGGGGTATCGGGTGCCAGCCCCCCCACTGATCTCATATTGATGGCCTAAATTGTTAAATTATTTGTTGATTAGGCCATCCAATTTTTTTCTATATTTTTTGCACTTGTTTGGAAAAAAGTTTATGAGAATGAAAAATAATTTTTTTATATTTTACTCACTTTACACTACATTACACTAATTTTTATGTAGAACACATGTCATTTTGGGTGTTGTTTTACTTTGTTTTTTACAGTGTGTCAGGAAAGACCTTTAGGAGGAAATTATAAAGTTAAACTTTATTTACATGTTCTCTGGCAATTATCAGGAACGAACCATACGTCCAATAATTTCTTGATAGCTCAGCACAGATGATAGCTGCATTTACATACAGCAGTCATCTCTGTATGTGGATGAGTGATCGCTACTGTGATCGCTCATCCACATTCAGATTCTCTGCTGGCAAACAATGATTCTATGTGCCATATTAAAGATGTTTTTATCCGATGGACAAGCATTTCCTTATTTTTTCTGTCGAACTATTTTCCTATTTTCATTGACTTAACTGTTAAAAAATATAATTAAATATAATGAAAGCCTGATGGAATAGACACAAACTGAGCACAGCTGATGCTCAGAATAACCCTTTAAAACAAATAGGGCCTAAAACACTCTTGTGAACAAGCCCTTATAAAGCTACTCTCATCTATAAGTATCACTTCTAGGAGAGAATGCCTCTGTTATACAGTGCCGTACAGATACACATTTAGGCAACACATGCACATGAATTTGCTGCGTATATGAGGCTTTACACAATATAAAGGTTGCAGTAGCGTTATAAGAGACCATGGTGATGTATAGTAAGCTTCACTGAGGACAGCAAGCAATGATAATGTCTGTAAGGCGCTGCCGAATATGCCAGCGCTATATAAGTGAGTAAGTAATTAAATAAATCATAACAAAGAGGTTAAAAACTCATTCACCATGACAAATACACATTAAAAGGGGAATCTGTAGGGGGGGGAATTAATTTATCACAGAGCTGTACAGTACATATTGCAGATGTGTGTAAACTACAGACAGGGACACAACTAAAGTCCCAATAATTTATACCATCCTTGGGGATATGTTTATTTCTGTTCCCAGAACAATGACTTTCTTAGAACTTACAGTTCTATTGGACTACAATATTTTTATGTTATGAATATTTCTGTACTTCATGAGTAATCTGTTTCATACATGAAATCATTGTATGTATAAGTATATGTATATTGAGGGTAACAAAAATGAATTTTATTCTAGATGTTTAATTATCTTTGGTCATGTTTTATAATAAAATAGGTTATTTTTTTATTGTGTCAATAATACATAAACCTAAAAATGCCACCAATTTTGTTTGCATTCATGATATGTTCTTAAGAAATCTGAGCGTTAGGTTCGATTGTGTTTGTAAAAGGCCCAGAGCTAAAATATTTTATGAAATAAATATAGTATAAAAGAAAATAAACTGGAATTCTGTGAAATGTCAAATGTTTTTGGTTGGTTAATATATAGCACTAAACTTTGGAAATAGGATTTGATAAAGATGTTGGAGAGCAGCTCTCATACTAGTGGACCCAGCCTGTCTATGTATTATGTGGTCAGCCATTTACCAATATCAGGTAAAGGCTTAATGTGTTTTGTTCCAGGAGTGTTATTTCTTGAGCTACTTCAAATTCTTCTGCAAAACACACAGTCAAATCTGCTAGAGCACTCCATGTCATACCGAGCATTCCTGTCTCTTCTCTACATTCATTGACTAACACTGAAGAGAGAGAAGAGCAGAACTGCCAACACTTAGTGATGACAGTATGTATACAGAAACGTAATAAACGTACTTTCAGCTGTAAGAGCTAGGAGTTTCATTCTACTCTCTCCTCCTTTCGCTCAGTAACTAACAGAGAAATGCAGGGAAAAGAGAAATATATACAGATACCAGCAGTTGCCACTGACAGTAAGTCACATAGGTACAGACAGGGTAGAGAGGACACCTATAAGAAGCCAGAGTTTTTGGTAGTAGGATAAGAGGCAAGCTGAGAAGCCTGTCACTGTAACTTCGTAGTTGTCTTTAGTGGTCAGTAAAATGCTGAGACTTTCCGTAGTAACACTCATACCTAAGACTAATGAGAATCTTTACACCATATTTTCTAGTAAAAATAAGTTTTCCTTAATAAAATATATAACTAAAATGCTTAAAATCCATGTCATTTACAATATTGAAAATAAGCCAAAATGACAGTTTAAAGCTTGTTTTTTAAACATATTTAATCACCTTTTATTTCTTTACATTTTTCATGTTTCTATCTACATTAAAAAATCTTGAGGTCACTGATCCTAATAATATGCCGACAATTTCTGTTTTGTAAAATTAATTTCCCCGTATTAATCTCATTATCATTACAGGTAGGATTACAATGTAACACCTACAGTACTGTACAAACGTTTTAGGTGTGGAAAAGACATTGCAAAGTAAGAATGCTTTAAAAATAGAAGTGCTAATAGTTTAATTTTATCAATTAACAAAATGCAATGTAAGTAACAAAAGAGAAATCTAAATCAAATCGACCATCATTTGCCTCCAAAACAACATCTATTCTTCTAGATACACTTGCACAAGGTTCTTGAAGCAGCTTGGCAGGAAGCTTGTTCAAAAGATTTTTAAGAACTAACTACAGATTTTTTTGTGGGTTTAGGCTTGCTCAAATCCTTCTGTCTCTTCATGTAATCCATGGCAGACTCATGGGGGCTGTATCGTCATTTCCAGAACCTCTTGCTCTTCTTTTTTTTTATTGTATAAATATAATCAATAACAGTAATACTGTACAAAAGGAAAACTACACAATGTCATACTTAATTCTTCACATTAGTACAAAATATTATAGACATTTATACAATTTATACAAATTACAATAATCCCACCCAACCCCACCCACATGATTCCCAGGAGAAAAAAAAAAAAAAAAAAACCTCCTCCTCACTCACCCCATCCCCCACCTCCCCATATCGCCTCCCATATCCCCAATCTTCCCTGGCTTCAGAAAAAGATTTTTTCAAAATCCCTGACTTTCCTAACTAAACTCATCCACTCCTGTGCTACTAGAGGATCTTTACTTCCCCACTTCCTAACTACTATAACCTTAGCCAGCATTGTGACTCGGCATATAAATGTACATTTACTTATATTACGTGCATTAACCACTTCCCTATGCAAACAATTGAAAATAAGAACCTCAATAGAGAAGTCTACCTGAGTCTGCAAGATTGGGGAGATAGTATCATATACAAAATGCCAGAGTTGCTGTGAAAAGCGACATGACCATATCACATGGATAAAGTCTGCCTCCTCTGCCCCACATTTGGGGCAAGATGAGGTTTTCTTCAATCCCATTCTCTTAAGTATCAGTGGGGTGTAATATAATTTATGGAGGATATTAAACTGTATAAGCCGATGCCCCATATTAATCGACATCTTGCAGACATTCCGGAAAGACTCTCTCCATTGTTTTTCAGTGATTCCCACCTCCGTGCGCCATTGAGAGAGACCACTCGAGGTAAACCCACGGGTCATCTCCAAATTAATCCATCTATAATACCCTGATATTACCCTTATTTAATCTAAACAATCGCCCACACACCCTTTCAACCAGTGCCACTGAATCCATCGTGAACAAGTGTTTATCTTTAGTAAGCTGGTATGCATTGAAAAGCTGCATATATCGAAAAAAAAATCCCCCCAATATTATATTTTCCCCTTAATTCCTGAAATAACATCATTTTACCTTCTAAAAATACATGACTAATATCCGTGATACCATGTTCTATCCAAATCTTATGGTCTATGATTTTCAAAAATTTCAAAAGTGAATATTATGCCAAAGTGGCGTGACACTAAGTGCATTCTTAACACCCATAATCTGTTTAAGAAGCTTCCAGGATGTACTTAATTTCACACATAATGGAAATTTCATATACCTACCACACTCAACCTGGCCAGATTCCAATAACTGGAAGACGTTCCTTATCCCCTGAAATTCGGGTATCAATATCCCCAAAGCTGTAGAGCTCTCCAAATTTGCAATTGTCAAGACCTGAGACGCCAAAAAATTACCTCTTATATTAGGGACCGCTAATCCACCATCTTTGGTTTCCAGATGTATTTTTGTTTCAAACGGACATGTTTCCTACCCCGTATAAGATCATTTATAGTTCTCTCAATTAACGTAAAATATTTATCATAAATCCAAATAGGGGAGGAAGTAATAACATACAGCAATTGAGGCAACACAACAATCTTGACTTGTAACACCTACAGTACTGTACAAACGTTTTAGGTGTGGAAAAGACATTGCAAAGTAAGAATGCTTTAAAAATAGAAGTGCTAATAGTTTAATTTTATCAATTAACAAAATGCAATGTAAGTAACAAAAGAGAAATCTAAATCAAATCGACCATCATTTGCCTCCAAAACAACATCTATTCTTCTAGATACACTTGCACACGGTTCTTGAAGCAGCTTGGCAGGAAGCTTGTTCAAAACATTTTTAAGAACTAACTACAGATTTTTTGTGGGTTTAGGCTTGCTCAAATCCTTCTGTCTCTTCATGTAATCCATGGCAGACTCAATTGCAATACGATCAGCGCTTCTTTACATTGAAGATAGTTCTTACTGATATTGGCTGTATTTTTGGGTCGTTGTCCTGCTGCAGAATAAGTTTGGAGCCAATCAGCTGCCTCCCTGATTGCATTGTATGATGGGAAAGTATCTTCCTGTAATTCTCAGCATTGAGGACACCAATAATCCTTACCAAATTCCCAACTCGACTTGCTGAAATACAGCCGCAAATTTGTAAGGAACCTCCACCACACTTCACTTTTGCCTGTTTGCACTGCCACCCAGCTCTTCCATGAACAAACTGCCTGCTGCCTGTTTTAGCTAACTAGTTAATATTCTGTCTTAATGGTCGAGACCACCTGTTACCATTTTTCTGAACCCCAGTTCCCATGACTTCATGCATAGTTGAGTGGAAACAAGGCCAAGTGACTCAAAAGGTATAGTGCCCTGATCATATAAGCACACCAATAAACCCTGCTCATATTATCATATTAAAACTATATATTGTAAGGGGACACACTAAAAATTATACATTAGGTAATGAATATAACAGGCCACTTCAAATAAAATATAGTCACTGATAAAAAGTCATGAATGCAGAATATATTGACACAGATCAGAAAAAAAGTATTTATGTACCGTAGCTATTTACCCAAATGTATAGCCACTAAATTATAGAGCGGATATGATATGTCTGTCTAGGCAACAACTGTAGAGAAAAAGAGATGAATTGCACATCCACATGCTATGCATTCATCTATTGCTGCGAAGCATAATTTATAAATATGAACATGAGGATATACAAGAAACCCTCACTCACCCAACGTTTTTTGCCAATAGCTTTGTTAGGGGAATAGAAACTAGGAGAGCCAGAACTTTTATATACAGTGCCTTGCGGAAGTATTTGGCCCCCTGGAACGTTTCAACCTTTTGCCACATTTCAGGCTTCAAACAAAAAGATATAACATTTTAAATTTTTGGTGAAGAATCAACAGCAAGTGGGTCACAATTGTGAAGTGGAACGAAATTTATTGGATCATTTAAACTTTTTTGAAACTGAAAAGTGGGGCGTGCAAAATTATTCGGCCCCCTTGCATTAATACTTTGTTACGCCACCTTTTGCGGCGATTGCAGCTGCAAGTCGCTTGGGGTATGTCTCTATCAGTTTTGCACATCTAGAGACTGAAATTCTTGCCCATTCTCCTTGTAAAACAGCTCGAGCTCTTTGAGGTTGGATGGAGAGCGTTTGTGAACAGCAGTTTTCAGCTTTGTCAGCTTGTCGCTGAATTCAGAAAAGTCACCACAGGAGTACAGATAAGTACAAATATTGCAAATTGGACATGTGCACATTGATATAAGTGATAGGTAAAGTTTAAGTTAGTATCACCACGTGGGACGCCACGAATGATACATAACTTTGTGACTATATTCAATAGCAGGCACTGCCACTACCATCCAATATTAACTATCTGTGGGCTAATCCGGATCTAAAGTGATCTCTGTAGAACAATAAATAACAATATATATGAAGATAATACCATCTACTCTCAATATACTATAACCGGATATAAGAACATAAAAAGGAGCAACAGAACTGTTTGATATATTTTTGGTATATTGGTATATAGGTAATACATCGGTTTTTGTTTTTTATTTATTATTTTTTATTCGTTATATGAACACAATGTGTGTTATTAATTAATGGGTGGTGTAGTTCCTGAACGGACAGATACCAGTTCAGAAACACACTAGTGTTAGCAGCTATTAGAACTGGAACTGCCGGTGTAGTATACCAAATAACTGTATATTTGTATATATATTATTTTATTTTCATGGTTAATATTTATTTATTATTCCATTGTCTACATTGAGTAAAACTCATTTTTAAGAGGAATAAATATTTGAATGTATATCCAGATACTGAGTGCCCGTCAATATTATTCTTTATATTGCGTTGTATACTAATTGGTGGGGTGTACCAATACTGATGGAGCACCTATTCCATAGAGATTTGGGAGAAGAGAGCCAACATCCTTTCTGCATATAGTTTTCAGCTTTTTCCACATATTCTCAATTGGATTCAGGTCTGGACTTTGACTTGGCCATTCTAAGACCTGGATACGTTTATTTTTGAACCATTCCATTGTAGATTTTGCTTTATGTGTGGGATCATTGTCTTGTTGGAAGATAAATCTCCATCCTAGTCTCAGGTCTTTTGCAGACTCCAACAGGTTTTGATCCAGAATGGTCCTGTATTTGGCTCCATCCATCTTCCCATCAGTTTTAACCATCTTCCCTGTCCCTGCTGATGAAAAGCAGGCCCAA
Source organism: Rhinella marina (assembly GCA_900303285.1). Taxonomy (NCBI): domain Eukaryota; kingdom Metazoa; phylum Chordata; class Amphibia; order Anura; family Bufonidae; genus Rhinella; species Rhinella marina. Next base: position 460,860 of record ONZH01005089.1, on the reverse strand, counting down.
ACCATGATGCTGCCACCACCATGTTTGACGGTGGGGATGGTGTGTTCAGGGTGATGAGCTGTGTTGCTTTTACGCCAAACATATCGTTTTGCATTGTTTCCAAAAAGTTGGATTTTGGTTTCATCTGACCAGAGCACCTTCTTCCACATGTTTGGTGTGTCTCCCAGGTGGCTTGTGGCAAACTGTAAACAAGACGTTTTATGGATATCTTTGAGAAATGGCTTTTTTCTTGCCACTCTTCCATAAAGGCCAGATTTGTGAAGTGTTCGACTGATTGTTGTCCTATGGACAGACTCTCCCACCTCAGCTGTAGATCTCTGCAGTTCGTCCAGAGTGATCATGGGCCTCTTGGCTGCATCTCTGATCAGTCTTCTCCTTGTTTGGGATGAAAGTTTAGCGGGACGGCCAGGTCTTGGTAGATTTGCAGTGGTCTGATACTCCTTCCATTTCAATATGATCGCTTGCACAGTGCTTCTTGGGATGTTTAAAGCTTGGGAAATCTATTGGTATCCAAATCAGGCTTTAAACTTCTCCACAACAGTATCACGGACCTGCCTGGTGTGTTCCTTGGTCTTCATGATGCAGAACCCTGAGACTATCACAGAGCAGGTGCATTTATACAGAGACTTGATTACACACATGTGGATTCTATTTATCTTCATCAGTCATTTAGGACAACATTGGATCATTCAGAGATCCTCAATGAACTTCTGGAGTGAGTTTTCTGAATTGAAAGTAAATGGGCGAATAATTTTGCACGCCCCACTTTTCAGTTTTATTATTACAAAAAAAGTTTAAAAGATCCAATAAATTTCGTTCCACTTCACAATTGCGACCCACTTGTTGTTGATTCTTCACCAAAAATTTAAAATGTTATATTTTTTTGTTTGAAGCCTGAAATGTGGCAAAAGGTTAAAAAGTTCCAGGGGGGCGAATACTTTTGCAAGGCACTGTATAGTCAAAAATATGAAAGAATTGATCAAATGCACCTGCAATTACCTCATTACACCTGTGACACATGAAACTGGCATGATGCACGCTCGGAGGAGAGTTATACAAAATGGCGTCCCAAATCTCGTGAGAAGACAGACACTGCAAGTGTACACAAGGACTACTACTCACAATATCCAGCATAGAGGGACTATAAAGAAAATGACCATGCAAGATGGTTGAAGAGACAATGCAGTCACGCGAGAGCTCAGCAGAGGAGAGTGACATCATGCCGTCATGGAGTGTAAAAAGGGCATAGCCACCATTTGCATTTAAAACAAGGGACAGGGCAACTTTATGCAGATCAGTCATATGCAGGCATGGGATTCAGCCAGTTCCTTCAGTTTCTCCAGATCCGGTTGTTAAAATTACAGATCCGGCTGGGGATGAGCCCTTCCATTCCATAGTTTAGCTCCTTCGCCTTTTTAAAAGTTGGGTGGTATGAGGGTGTAGTGTATATATGGTGTATTTATGTATGTGTACCATGTGATGTGTATGTGTGTTGCATATATGTGATGTATATATAACCATGTGTCATGACGCCGCATGTCCGCCGTTGAGTAGGCAACCTGTTAAAAACTGAATCCCACCCCTGGTCATATGATCAATCAAATGACATAACACAACAATGGTACTAATAAAATACAAAACTGGGGAACATAGAAATATGGATTGAATGCAATTTATTGTGTGGTAAAAATATCAGATACTGTAACATCATTACACATTCTTGGTATCAGATGGTAACCATAGACACATGAATACAGAATACTAAACAATAGGATATATGGTCAAAATGCAGTAATATTTAAACAATAAATTGTAACAGAATATTAAACGCACAGAAACTGTAAAAAAGTAGAGATGGCTTAGTTGCCCATAGCAACCAGTCAGATTCCACCTTTTATTTTCCAAAGGAGCTGTCAAAAATAAAAGATGGAATCTGATTGGTTGCTATGGGCAACTAAGCCAGTTCTACTTTACACCTGTTTGATAAATGACCCCAAAAGTGTCAAGTGAGTGAAAACATGCAAAAATAAAGTGCTGAAGTGACAAAAAAAATGGAGAAGGGGCAGGAGCCACTAATTGGCAAATAAATAGAGGAAGTATACAAAGATAGTAGTTTAAAATTGTGCATAAAAAACACCTGCAAATAGTGCGATAAGTGAAAAAAAATAAGGTAGAAGACAAAACCGCTAGGGGGAGCTATGACAATGGTGGCGATCCCGAGCTCTTCCCCACCCCTCCCCCACAGAAGGAAGGGAGGGGGAGACTATGGGCAACAGAGACTGAGTACCACCGCCAAGCGGTAAATAATAAGGTGAATAATTAAACCTTAATGAGTCGTGGGGAACCACCACGCTGGGGCACCCAAAAAATGTCACAGTGTGATCATATCCCACGTCTCAAAAACGACACTTAACATCCAGTGGTCAAGGAGAATAAAAAAGGAAAGAAAAGCATGAAAGAGTCTGAAGAGCAAAAAGGCCTTGCACCAACATAGCAGTAGGCCAAAATTAGCCGAAATATAAACAAAACAAAGCTGTTAATTAAGGCCCCTAGGAGACAATGTACCTAATTTGTAAATCCATTTTGTTTCCTTCTGCGCAAGTTGCAATTTTCAATTTTCAATCTCCACCTCGGATAGTCTGGTAAATCCAATCGATACCATTTATTTTAAGGAGGTCACCGTAGCTTCCATGTTTTAGTTGAAAATGTCTCAGTATGGGTTTTAGGCCAGAGATAAATCTGCAGCTAAAAAGATATACCGTATTTGCTCTCGCAAACGTGGTCATCCCAGTATAAACCTTCCCACAGGAGCAAGTGGCATGGTAGATTACTCCTACAGTAGAACAATCTATTTTAAGGGTGATCTTATATGAAGTTTCGCCACTGGCATCCTGGAAGGAATAAGATTTTTTAATATTGGGGCAAGTAACATGTTTCCGACAAGGGGAACAGCCCCATAACTTTACCTTTGTGATGGCTCCGGACAAGAATGTGTCTTAGGTTCTCAGATCTTCTATATATGTGAGAGCTGGCTTCTCTTGTATATATTTGTGGAGGTCGACATCGGTCCTCAGGATTGACCAGAATTTCATCATATCTTGTTGAATCAAATCTCACCTCAATTGAAATTACGTAGGAATAAATCGAATAGGACCCACAGTTTCTGTTTTCTTCTTGGTGTGGAGAAGTGTGCAATGGTTGCTATTCTGTACCCTCCTGAGGGCTCTGTTAATGGATCTATTACTGTAGCCCCTTGGAAACTGGTAGTAAGTTCACATGCATGTCGTCTAAAAGCCTCTTTGTCTGAGCAAATACGTTTCAGGCGTAAAAAATGTCCAGTTGGGATGTTATTATTCAAATGTTGCTGATGAGCAGAAGAGGCATGCAGCAGTGTATTTGTGGCTGTTGGCTTCCTATATAAGTCAGTATGGATGTGTCACGTGTCATGTACTCATAATCGACATCAAGGAAATCCACTTAAGATTTACTGAATTTGGACGCCAGTTTGATATAACAGGGATTCATGTTCAGTGTTGTTATGAAGTCCTCTAATTCCTGAATTGACCCCTGCCAGATAATCAAAATATATTCAATACATCGGGTCCAAAAATGGACCCTTTCTATCAACTGTACAGAGTTGGTCATGAAGATCTCTACTATTGAAGATCGCTACCATTGACCTAAGAACAAGTTTGCATAGGACGGCACCAAGGCCACCCACATGGCTGTACCCTGCAATTGGAGATACAAGGTCTCCATAAACACAAAAAAGTTGTGTGTAGGAGCAAAGTCAAGTGCAATGCAAATGAACTTACCAAGTTTTGGATCCAGTATACACAAGTGCAAAGTGTGGGCCACAGTCAAAGTGCCATCCAAGTGCCTAATTGATGTGTAGAGAGACTCATCATCACATGTGACGAGGAGCATATCCGACTGAACATGGATACCTCCACTTTTCTCTGATGATTGGAGCTGTCCTTGGTATATGATTGTAGTAATTCTACAAGTGGTTTTAAATGAAAATCAATAAGTTGACATAATGGGTACAAAAAACTATTGACCCCTGCCACTATAGGCCTACCTGGTGGTGTGAGAAAGTCTTTATGCAATTTAGGAAGCAGGTACAGTGTGGGAATGGTTAGTTCCTCTACAGTCAGGCCAGCGACTTGTCGGACATCAAGGATCCCATCATGTGAAAGAATCTCTCTCAGTTCCATCTTATATGACTCTAAGTTGCCGGAACGCCTCCTTTTCATACATCCTTACAGGCTATCTCAGGATAAAGGGAAATTTGGTAGATTTGGGAAATAAACTCGATGGGTACTCACCCCTACATTGTTCTTCCTGTTCCTTCAATATGTCATTTAAAATCCCCAATATTTCCCGTTCCTCAGTAGAATTCAATTGATTAATGGCATCCTGGTCCTTAGCGAGGATGTTCTTAAAAGCCAGTTTTCGTGCAAATAGTTCTTCTAGGTCTTTTACTAAGGAAAAATGGTCAGCTTTAGTGGAGGGGAAAAACTGAGGCCAGTAACATTGGCTATTTAAACGGCACAATACTGATATTGTGTATATGGTTTCTGTAAACTATGCTGTATCAATTTTAATAATAACTTTCATCTTCACTTTAAAGGGAACCTGTCACATTTAACATGGTGTTTGAGCTGAAGGCAGCATGTTTAGAGCAGGAGGAGCTGAGCAGATGTATACACAGTAACATGGTAACATAGTTTGTAAGGCCGAAAAAAGACATCTGTCCATCCAGTTCGGCCTGTTTTCCCACAAGTTGATCCAGAGGAAAGCAAAAAAAAACCTGTGAGGTAGAAGCCAATTTTCCTCACTTTAGGGGAAAAAATTCCTTCCCGACTCCAATCAGGCAATCAGAATAACTCCCTGGATCAACGACCCCTCTGTAGTAACTATAACCTGTAATATTATTACCCTCCAGAAATACATCCAGGCCCTTCTTGAACTCTTTTAGTGAACTTACCATCACCACCTCCTCAGACAGAGTTCCACAGTCTCACTGCTCTTACCATAAAGAATCCTCTTCTATGTTTATGTACAAACCTTCTTTCCTCCAGACGCAGAGGATGTCTCCTCGTCACAGTCACAGTCCTCGGGATAAATAGATGATGGGAGAGATCTCTGTACTGACCCCTGATATATTTATACATAGTTATTAGATCTCCCCTCAGTCGTCTTTTTTCTAAAGTGAATAACCCTAATTTTGATAATCTTTCTGGGTACTGTAGTCCACCAATTCCAGTTATTACTTTAGTTGCCCTCCTCTGAACCCTCTCCAGCTCTGCTATGTCTGCCTTGTTCACAGGAGCCCAGAACTGTACACAGTACTCCATGTGTGGTCTGACTAGTGATTTGTAAAGTGGCAGGACTATGTTCTCATCACGGGCATCTATGCCCCTTTTGATGCAACCCATTATCTTATTGGCCTTGGCAGCAGCTGTCTGGCACTGGCTTCTACAGCTTAGTTTGCTGTTCACTAAAATTCCTAGGTCCTTTTCCATATCAGAGTTACCCAATGCTTTACCATTTAGTATGTACTGGTGACTTGCATTATTCCTTCCCATATGCATAACCTTACATTTGTCAGTGTTAAACCTCATCTGCCACTTTTCTGACCAAGCCTCCAGTCTATCCAGATCCTGCTGTAGCAGTGTACTGTCCTCCTCTGTGTTAATTACTTTACACAGTTTAGTGTCATCTGCAAAAATTGATATTTTACTATGCAAACCTTCTACAATATCAGTCATAAAAGGAAAGCTGTCAGTCACTGATAGGACCGCCTGCTTGACTTCAAAGTCCAGAACAAAGAAGAATTAAAATTAATGAAACACAAGTTTTACTGAATCTTTTCCCACAAAACCATATATCAATCTGCTCAGGACCTCCTGCTCTATAACATGCTGACTACTTGTCAAGTTCACTTTAAAGTAAGGTTCCTCCTTTAGACTAATTTTGCTCAAAATATATAGTAAAAAGATGCCATTTTGGAGGGATTTTAAGGCTTCCATAAAATGACTTTTTCTGGCTTTTTTTTCCTCCATGTTTCTCATGAAGTAGAAGGATGTAAAGGGAACTGAACTTTGTGCCAATATTTTGAAGCAATTTTTTACTTGGTCAGTCACCATATCTTCTGCTGGTTGTATGGACCCATACTAAATCTTTTGGTGGATGAGGGTAAAGAAGAGATACATTATTTGGAAAGTAAGAAGAAACTTAAAACACAGCTGGTGGAATCTTTATAATTGCCATGTGAAAGAAGTAGCCACTAAAGGAATGTATAATTGATTCTTCTCTTAATTGCATTCTTTCTTATAAAGTCTTGTTATAGGAAATTTTCCCTTCATTTGCATGGGGTTGTTTTTGGCAGGAACACATGGATTTTTACAAACCCCTTTCACATGAATGGAACTGATTTTCAGTTGCAGGAACATTTTCTCGAACAAAATCTACTGCATGTGAACAAAAGAGGGTTAATGAATACATGCATTTACTTAAAGGTAAAGTTTCTTCTTGTGCTTATGATGAAATCATATCTACTTTTATATCTGTCTCTTCACCCATTTACTGTAGTCAAGGTCAGGGTCCGTCAGTGTTTGTCTGTTGCCCACTTTTGACTAAAAACTGCTCATGTCCAATTTGAAGAGAAAGATTGGAGTATTTGGCCCCATTCACATGACTTTGTTTTTGGTCCGTATCCGTTCTGCATTTTTTGCGTATCGCACACAAACCCATTCATGTCTATGTGTCCACAAAAAAAAAGAAAACGGACAACACAACATATGCTGTCTGCATCCATATGTCCATTCTGCAGTCACGAAAAAAGGTTAGAACATGTCCTATTCATATCAGTTTTGTAGACAAGATTAGGCATTGTTACATTGGGTCTGCAAAAAACAAAAAAAACAAATGCAACATAGACATCACACAGACGTCATCCATGTTTTTTGCTGCTCCGCATTTTGTGATCTGCAGAATGTATATGGTCATGTGAATGCATCCTTATCCTGTTGTCTTGTGCTCACGCTACGTGGCAGGATTGTTCTGTGGATACCTGGATTTAGAAATGTCCCTTTGTTTTCATGTACAATCACTACAGTGAAAAGAGATCCCATACTGTTCAAATCTCTCCTCTAATGTTTTTTTTTTTTTTTCTCAAAAGCAATACTGTAGTAAGTCCTCCTAGCTGAAACAATTGGCAGTGGTGTTTTTATCTGGATCGAAGGAGAAAAATAACAATCATCAAGAGAAGAAAATAGGAAAGAGTTTCTGACAACTGCAGTGATAGAGAGGACGATTTTTATTGTTGTGAGAAGAAAGATATCTGAAGGTGACGAGACTTCTGCCACATCTCGTATAAATAGTCAACCCTTCACTTGACAGCAGAAACAGTTTATTTCCATTCACTAGGTAAAATTCAGGGTCTTTTACAGAACTTTGGTCAAGAAATTTTCAAGCTATTTTTAACACAATATTGAAGATAATGGGGGAGATTTGTTAAAGAAAAAAAATACTTTGTACATCGTTCTTAATCTCTGTTCCCCTGACATGCACCTCTTAATAATTGTGACATATCTCAATATGTCACAATTATTAAGAGGTGCATGTCACTTATATACTGTAAATGTATGCACTGTATAATGTAATTGTATGTATTGTAACTGGAGCTGACCAATACAATTCTCAGTCCAAGCATCATGCCATACCTGGTTGCTTCTCGCCAGAATGGAAGCGGCTTGGTCCCATTACTGTTGCAGCCCGTCTCTGGCCTCAGTGGTTACATGTGCTAGAACGGCACATCACTACCAGTGGCGTGCTGGTATAACACGTTACTGCTAAAGCAGTGATTAACTGTAGTGGTTATGGGGCCAAGCTGGCCAAAAGTGGCTGGGAATAAGGCAGCACTATGGGAATGGTGGGACTGAAGACAGAAGAGGTTTTTTTTGACAGTTTTTTTTCACAGGTTCAAAGCATTGGGTTAGTCAGCTCCTAGGCCGTACAACCCCTATATGGATCTCATTGTCAGTAGAAGGCAGGAGGTGGAAGTGTGAACTGTTGCTGAAGACAGATCCAGCATGTATTCCCATGAAACCTATGGTGACAACTGCATAGACAGCCATTCACACTGCTGCCACTCTGTGGAGACCTAGCCCGAATACTGTCACTCAGGTAACATAGTAACACATTTTATAAGGCTGAAAAAAGACATCTGTCCTTTCAGTTTAGCCTGTTATCTTCCAAATTGATCCAGAGAAAGGCAAAAATCCCCTGTGAGGTAGAAGCCAATTTTCCTCAGTTTAGGGGAAAAAATTCCTTCCTAACTCCAATCAGGCAATCAGAATAACTCTCTGGATCAATGACCCATCTCTAATAACTATAGCCTGTAATATTGTTACCCTCCAGAAATACATCCAGGCCCCTCTTGAACTCTTTTAGTGAACTTACCATCACCACCTCCTCAGGCAGAGAGTTCCATAGTCTCACTGATCTTACCATAAGATGTCCCCTTGTCATAGTCACAGTCCTGGGGATAATTAGTTCATGGGAGAGATCTCTGTACTGAACCCTGATATATTTATACATACAGTCGTCTTTTTTCTAAAGTGAATAACCCTAATTTTGATAATCCTTCTGGGTACTGTAGTCCACCCACTCCAGTTATTACTTTAGTTGCCCTCCTCTGAACCCTCTCCAGCGCTGCTATGTCTGCCTTGTTCACAGGAGCCCAGAACTGTACACAGTACTCCATGTGTGGTCTGACTAGTGATTTGTAAAGTGGCAGGACTATGTTCTCATCACGGGCATCTATGCATCTTTTGATGCAACCCATTATCTTATTGGCCTTGGCAGCAGCTGTCTGACACTGGTTTCTACAGCTTAGTTTGCTGTCCACCAAAATTCCTAAGTCCTTCTCCATGTCAGTGTTACCCTGTGTTTTACCATTTAGTATGTACTGGTGACTTGCATTATTCCTTCCCATATGCATAACCTTACATTTGTCAGTGTTAAACCTCATCTGCCACTTCTCTGCCCAAGTCTCCAGTCTATCCAGATTCATCTGTCGCAGTATACTGTCCTCTTCTGTGTTGAAAACTTTACACAGTTGAATGTCATCTGCAAAAATGTATATTTTACTGTGCAAACCTTCTAAAAGATCATTGATAAATATATTGAAGAGAATAGGTCCCAATACTGACCCCTGTGGTACTGCACTAGTGACAGTGACCCAATCTGAGTGTGTACTGTTATTAACCACCCTCTGTTTTCTATCACTAAGCCAGTTACTTACCCACATACAGACATTTTCTCCCAGTCCAAGCATTCTCATTTTATATACTAACCTTTTATGTGGTACAGTATGAAATGCTGTGGAGAAGTCAAGATATATGACATCCATTGACTCAATGCGGTCAAGTCTAGAACTTACCTCCTCATAGAAACTGATTAAATTAGTTTGACATGACCGATCCCTCATGAAGCCATGCTGATATGGCATTATTCACTTATTTTCATTGAGGTACTCCAAGATAGCATCTCTTAGAAAAACTTCTAACTTTTTACCCACGACAGATGTTAAACTTACAGGCTTATAGTTTCCGGGCTCTGTTTTTGACCCCTTTACTGCCCAGAGAATGAGGCACTAGTGGCACAGGTACAGGTGTGAAGACCTTGAATGAATGCTGATGATGATTAGATAAAAAGTAATTATTCAAGGACAACTCCTTTAAGACTCATCAATTTTTTGTAATTTTTTTTGATCTCCGCATTTCAAGAGCCAAAACTTTTGGTTTTTCCATTGATATAGCCATGTGACAGATTTTTTTATGCAGAGCAAGTTGTATATTTTATTTATACCATTTTGGGGTACATCAAGGGAAGTCTAGAACTTTTAAAACAATTTCTTGGGGGCAACAGTGTGCAGTTTCTGCAACTGTTTCTAGGGTTTTTATTTTACTGTGTTCACTGTACAGTAGTAATAACTTTTTAACTTATGCTGTGGGACAGTATGATTATGGAGATACCAACTTTATATATTTTATTATGCTTTACTACTTAAAAAATGATTTTTTTTTAAAGGTTGCTTTGTGTTGCTATATGCTGACACCCGTAACTTTTTTATTTTTCTGATGACGAAGCTTTGGCTTATTTTTAAAGGGTGAGTTATACTTTTCTATTGATACCATTTTGGGATACATGGGACCCTTTACTTTTTATTCAATTCTTTTGGGCAGGCGAGGTGACCAAAAAAACACCAATTGTATTATTGAAGTATTTTATCTATAGCGTCCATCTTGCAGGTTAAATTATTATGTATTGTCCTTTATTTATGGGTGAATAAAGGACAACACAGCTTTCACCTTCTTATTCAAAGAGTTTTCTGTATTTTCATGACTATGAAAATTGTAGATTCACACTGAAGGCATCAAAACTATGAATTAACACATGTGGAATTATATACTTAACAAAAAAGTGTGAAACAACTGAAAATATGTCTTATATTCTAGGTTCTTCAAAGTAGCCACCCTTTGCTTTGATTACTGCTTTGCACACTCTTGGCATTCTCTTCATGAGCTTCAAGAGGTAGTCACCTGAAATGGTTTTCACTTCACAGGTGTGCCCTGTCAGGTTTAATAAGTGGGATTTCTTGCCTTATAAATGGGGTTGGGACCATGAGTTGTGTTGGGCAGAAGTCAGGTGGATACACAGCTGATAGTCCTAATGAATAGACTGTTAGAATTTGTATTATGGCAAGAAATAAGCAGCTAAGTAAAGAAAAACGAGTGGCCATCATTACTTTAAGAAATGAAGGTCAGACAGTCCGAAAAATTGGGAAAACTTTGAAAGTGTCCCCAAGTGCAGTCGCAAAAACCATCAAGCGCTACAAAGAAACTGGCTCACATGAGGACCGCCCCAGGAAAGGAAGACCAAGAGTCACCTCTGCTGCGGAGGATAAGTTCATCCGAGTCACCAGCCTCAGAAATCGCAGGTTAACAGCAGCTCAGATTAGAGACCAGGTCAATGCCACACAGAGTTCTAGCAGCAGACACATCTCTACAACAACTGTTAAGAGAGACTCTGTGTGCAGCAGACCTTCATGGTGGAAACCACTGCTAAGGACAGGCAACAAGCAGAAGACACTTGTTTGGGCTAAAGAATACAAGGAATGGACATTAGACCAGTGGAAATCTGTGCTTTGGTCTGATGAGTCCAAATTTGAGATCTTTGGTTCCAACCACCGTGTCTTTGTGCGACGAAGAAAAAGGTGAACGGATGGACTCTACATGCCTGGTTCCCACCGTGAAGCATGGAGGAGGAGGTGTGATGGTGTGGGGATGCTTTGCTGGTGACACTGTTGGGGATTTATTTAAAATTGAAGGCATACTGAACCAGCATGGCTACCACAGCATCTTGCAGCGGCATGCTATGCCATCTGGTTTGCGTTTAGTTGGACCATCATTTATTTATCAACAGGACAATGACCCCAAACACACCTCCAGGCTGTGTAAGAGCTATTTGACCAAGAAGGAGAGTGATGGGGTGCTACGCCAGATGACCTGGCCTAAACAGTCACCAGACCTGAACCCAATCGAGATGGTTTGGGGTGAGCTGGACCGCAGAGTGAAGGCAAAAGGGGCAACAAGTGCTAAGCATCTCTGGGATCTCATTCAAGACTGTTGGAATACCATTTCAGGTGACTACCTCTTGAAGCTCATCAAGAGAATGCCAAGAGTGTGCAGAGCAGTAATCAAAGCAAAAGGTGGCTACTTTGAAGAACCTAGAATATAAGACATATTTTCAGTTGTTTCACACTTTTTTGTTAAGTATATAATTCCACATGTGTTAATTCATAGTTTTGATGCCTTCAGTGTGAATCTACAATTTTCATAGTCATGAAAAAACAGAAAACTCTTTGAATGAGAAGGTGTGTCCAAACTTTTGGTCCGTACAGTATATATATATGTTTACTTTTAATATCTTATAAACTTTATTGAATTGGTTTTACATTTTTTTTAGTTCCCTTAGATTACTTGAATCTGCAATCTTCTGATCATTTGTACTATGCAGTGTAATACTCATGTATTACAGTGCAGAGTCATTTTGACAAGCAGGCTAATAAATCCTGCTGCAAGCCAAACCTAGACTCATTCATCAGACTATTACATAGAGAAGTGTGATTCATTGCTCTACAGAACACGTTTCTACTGCTCCAGAGTCCAGTGGTAGCTTGCTTAACATCACTCCATCTGATGCTTGGCATTGTACTTGGTGATAAAAGGCTTGCATTGCACGGAAACCCATGAAGCTCTTGGTGCACAATTTTCAAGCCAATGTTAAAGTCAGAGGAGGTTTGGAGCTCTGCAGTTATTGAGCCAGCAGAACGTTGGTGACTTATGTACTATGCCCCTCAGCATTCAGTAACGTCTCTCTGTAATGTTACGTGGTCTGTACCTTCATGGTTGCTGGGCTTCCTAAACAATTCAATTTTGTAATAATAACACTCTCAGTTGATTGTGGAATATCTAGGAAGGAAGAAATTTAATGAACTTACTTGTTACAATGGTGACATCCTATTATCATACCACACTGGAATTAAGGGAACTCTTTACAATGATCCATTCTTTCACAAATGTCTGCAAAGACTGGCTAGATGCTAGATTTTATATACCTGTATGAATGAGACTGAATGAAACACCTGAATTGAATTCAATGGTTAAAAGGTGTTTCCCAATACTTTTGTCTATACTGTATGGTGTAATTATAACATTACAACTGTCAGTTCCTCAGTAATCAATGTTTTTAGCAAATAATTAGTTTGCAGTTACCAGGGGCAGCTGAGGAGCAGCTAACAGAGTTGTAAATGCTGTGGGGCAATTGACAGCTAAACTGAACCTAACAAGCAATGTATTGGTTAGAATTTCAATCTGGCACACACATTAGCAGTCAAAGCAATCTATAAATGAAAAACAACATGGAAAATCTCACTGGACATCTCAGAGCTAGGGGCAAGATGCTCTAGTTTCAATGAAAAGTCAGAAGATTAAAACGGAGGAACACTTTAGAGTAAAAAGGAGCAAAGATTTAGTACATGACTAATGACCAGGAACACTGATTTCAGCTGTCCTTCCTGTGCTATCTAGGTTTCCCTAAATGGCAAAAGGCATTGTATGTGTGTTATATAACTGCAGGAAATCCAATGTAACACTCAGCACCTTTCGTGGACTTGCTGTGCAGCTTTGACTCCAGGTTCCACCAGCTATCCGGTGATAGAGAATATCCATTAAAGACATCAAAGCAAATAAAATCCATGTGTTTATTACGTCCTCATTTCCAGAAAGGCCATTTACTAGCCGAAGTGTTGCCTATCCTGCGTGTGTATTTACTCATTATCTTTCATTTGCATTTTGAGGAATGCTGGGGTAACATAGATCATAGAAAAATGCTAATAAAAATTAGAACAATAAGAGTAAAGTTAAATAAAATAAATACAATACAATACATACAATAAAAAGCCTGAAAAATAAAAAAAATTCTACCACCACTTGCAACTCATCAACACAGACAGGGATTATTTTCAGTAACTTGTTTGCGTGGGTTTCCTCGCACACTGGGGGACAGTGTGATGCTGATGTCTGCAAAACTCTGCAGGATATGACAGCGCTATATAAGTGAATAAACAATAAACATACACATTTTACATGGACGAATATAATAATGCATCCATATTACAGAAGATGAGAAATCCACACAAATTGTTCCGTCACTAGTTTTTACCTGCCACTACTTTAAAGCTTGATATGTTCCCCCCAAAAAAATAAAAAAGCCAGGCAAAGTATAATATAAAAATATTCACCCTTAAAGTGGACCTTTCATGGGTCCAGACATTATGAAATAAGTAGCAGGTTATGTAGGGCATCTAGCATGGATGTAAGAGCACTTACTATTTTTTCTGGACGCCGTTCACCCGCTGTGCCCCTGTTGAATTCTCACACGTACTATGCTAATGCATAGCATCATTATAGGGAGGAGGAGACGCCAGGTTTTCTCAATGGGCGTCTCCTTCTCTCTGGCTGTAGCGCTGTCCTATCGCAGCGGAGAGCGTCACAGCCAGTGAGAAAAAAAAGCTCACTTTCACCTGCGATTGGACCGCGCTACAGCCAGGGAGAAGGAGACGCCCATTGAAAAACCCTGGCGTCTCCTCCTCCCTGTTCCGATGCTATGCATTAGCATACCAGGCAGGAGAATTCAACAGAGGCACAGCGGGCGAATGGAGTGGCGCCCAGAATAAATAGTAAGTGCTCTTACATCCATGCTAGATGCCCTACATAACCTTGTACGTACTTAAAGGGGTTCTCTGAGTTATATATACTGATGACCTATCCTCAGGATAGGTCATCAATATCAGATCGGCGGGGGTCTGACACCTGGCACCCCTGCCGATCAGCTGTTTGAAGAGGAGGCGCGCGCCGTATCAGCGCTGCCTCCTCTTCACTGTTTACATGCTGGCCGACACGGGGGTAGTGGTGAGTAGGTGTAATTACACCTAACCGCCCCATTCATTTTAATGGGAAGAATCACTCCCATAGACTTGTATGGAAGCGATTCTTCCGATAGAAATGAATGGGGCGGCTTGGGTGTAATTACACCTACTCACCACTACCCCCGTGTCGGCCAGCATGTAAACAGTGAAGAGGAGGCAGCGCTGATACGGCATGGGCCTCCTCTTCAAACAGCTGATCGGTGGGGGTGCCAGGTGTCAGACCCCCGCCAATCTGATATTGATGACCTATCCTGAGGATAGGTCATCAATATATATAACTCGGAAAACCCCTTTAACAATGTCTGGACCCATGAAAGGTCTTTTTAACATGTCGGATTCCAAAAGATGAAAATTCAAACTTTGAAAATCCTTGGACTTAAGACAAATGAATATTCAATAAAAAGTTATATTAAATAACATAAAATGTTATCTCTCAGTTACGAGACAAAAGCTTCTTAAGACCATTGCGGCTTTAAAGCCCAGTACATGGCAAGCTACCTTTTGTCTTATATTTATGGTGTAAGGGTGCATGTAATATACAGTCAACCCAAACCGATGCTTGAAGGCCATTGATGAGAGGGACCAGCCCTGAGTTGTTCCATCCGTTTTGCTACTGAATGATGAAAACCTGCATGACTCGCCCACCCCAGAAGATCTGCACTGTCTGTAAACAATGGCTTGGGAAAGGGCCCAAGGATTATAGAGGGGTGTGGATAGAACCTATTTGTCCTGGGTGGCTGAATTGACACCATACTTCATGAAGACCCCATTCTTCTCATGCCATGGAATCCCTTCTCTGCTTTCAACACTGTAGACCACCACCAGCACTTTGGCAATATTCCTGTAGAAAGCAAAGGTCCCGCTATTTTCTTTTCCTAGAATATAGTATGTTACTGATTTACAAAAAGCCAACATCATGATTGATACTGTATATGAAAATACTTCACCTAGTTTTCTTCAACTTCTTCCCTCTTGGCTTTCTTCTAAGACTTTCATACCAGCATTGTTCATTAGCCATCACAATGTATCACACACTGAGGACTCTCACTTTGTACCCTCAGTTCTGCAAAGCGAGAATCAAGAAGCTCATTATTCATTAAAACGATGTTTAGTAATGAGCAGCCAGCAGACATAGCATATTTCTATAAAGATAAATCACTCTTAGACTTCATCGCACAATGTTTATATCATATGAATGAAACTGCTCAGTGACATAATACTACATACACATTATTATTATTACTATTCAGCGCAATATCATCTCCTCATTCAAAAGTGTTCACTATTCATCACAATATAATCTCCCCATTCATAAGTGTTCTCTATCAGGCGGTTTTACAGTAGAAACAAGCAATGTGTTTAGAACTTCTTTTATTGCAAAATTATTCTCAGGGTAAAACTTGAATCATAAATTTCTCTTTGACAATTGAAACATTCATTTTCTTTAAAATGATACAAATGTTAAGCAATGGCTTTGAATGTGCAGTATTCAGCGGCAGAAGCTTTTTTGTTCCTTTTGAACATGCATGTTTTATTTAAATGTTCTTCAATGTCTATCCAGTCAGCATTATGCTCACTTGCCACATTTGGATATCAAAGGAAAAAGTCACAAAACAATAAGCTTTGTTGCTGCAGATGAAACACGTTAGAAAATACACAGAATTTACATATCATTAATATACAGTCGTCATCTGTCATTCACTACTAAAACATTGAAAGTTAAAACACCGAAAAAAATGAGAGACCACCCCTCCCACTCACACACAGAAATCTTTGTCAAACTAATGTTGTCATAACAGGTACTACTGACCCATTGCATTGAAAAATGCATATAATTTAGAGATCCTCAATGATTAGAGGTAATTATCGCTAATGTACAGATTTCTAAACTTCACCGATTTGCTTCCAATATAAAACAATTTGAACAACGATGAGGCGCTAAAGAAAGAAGAAATGATAAATGAAGCTAAAGAACATATAAAACACACACATGATGTGCAACTTACTGTGTTAATTGGCCTCATTTATCAAAATTATAATAGTTAAAATTGCTGCCCATTAACTCTTTAACTGCTCTGGAGAAAAATGAAAGCTTCACACTGATTGGTTGGTACAGATCAAAAGGGCGGTTAGTTTAAATAATTAACATACAATATAAAGAGTATTTAAAAGGGTTCTCCTACCAATAAATATTGCAGTTCCCTGTTTGATTAAGTTGCAAAACTTTTCTTCAATTTAAAAATAAAATACAGATATGATATCTGTATCCAGATAATATCTGGATCAACTTGTAGGATAACAGGCTGAACTGGATGGACAGATGTCTTTTTTCAGCCTTATAAACTATGTTACTATATTATAGCGCTCCCTGATGGTCTTTTAATTCTCTATTGGAACAGAAGCCACAGACTATTTTTGGCTGGTCTAGACAACAGCAAGAATTTCTCTACCAACCATGTACAAAAGGATCCAGGCATTCTGCCTGAGATACTCGGCATTTGTGGCCATCAGCAAAGGACACATTAGATATATATTCTACAAGGAAATCAAAGGAACACCAGGGGGCATCATAACATCATGACAGCAATATCTAGATACAGGAACATTTTCATCAAATGATTACACCTGAAAACTTCTATTAGGTTTTTCAGGAGTTATAAGAGAGATATAATATTTAAAGGGACTCCTGTCAGCAGTTACAACCATACAGAACTGCTGACAGCACTAGGAAGTGGCTGGGCAGAGCAGGACAGGCATATCTTTTGCCGAGCTTTTATTATCAGAAGTAGTGTGAATATGAAGTTTTTTTCTCTGAGTGACAACTTTAACATTCAAGTGAGTCCATGACAGCTGCCAGTTAGAACAGAGAGAAGAGGTTGAAAAGCAGCTCTACCCTGAAAGCTCTTCACATTGAGGCTTGCCTCCAGCACACTTGCGTGAACAGTGCCCAGCACATTTATACTACTCCTGATACTACTCCTGCCTAGGAATGTCAGCCACTTTAGATGGTTAAACCTGCTAACAGACTCCCTTTAATCATTATACAAACCATTTAGTAGCATTGTAGCTCCCTAGATGCTTCAGAAATGATTAAGAGGCATGGTCTTGTTAATAAATTAAGTGCAACCTATGCCAGAGGTCTTTGTACTAACGCATGTCGACGCATGTAAATGTGCCCCAATATATTAACATGTATTCATACACTTTGTAAGTACTGTATAATATTTTTTAGATTTAAAGTATGAGAATAGTGATATCAAAGAAGGAGCACTAGAGTAGGATATAAGGGAACTGAAAATCTTCCACAGAAAAATCTGGTCTACATCAGAGGTGGTGTTTTGGAAAGGTGTCATTGTATATATAAAATGGAATGTATATGTATGACTTATATGCAACATATGTGGCCTTTTGAGTAGATATAAATGATGCATATGAAAGACTAAGAGGAGAAGAAAACAGCTTGGTGCTCTCCATGCGCTGATCTCCTGGTGAGCCTTTGGCTACAGTGTATGAACACACTAGTACGTATAAGTCTGAACAGGCAGAGCTACAGGCGAGGAAGAGAGCAGTCGCGCTGTAGAACACTGTAGTTTCAGATCACAGCTCTGCCTCAAACAACATCTGCAGAATATACACCGCAGGTAAACATCACCTGTAGATACCGACTTCCATTTCATCTTTGAGTCACTTTAATATTGATATCCATGGTGGATTAGAGTGATTATGGGTTAAAGAGGTTGTCTGAGATACTGTTAATAAGTATCGGACAAACAACCCTAATCGCCTAAAATAAGAAATCATGTTATACTCACCCCTTTTTTTAGTGCCATTCTTTACTGTTGTTGCATGATGTACAGATTCTGGATATAGCACTCACCCCTTTCTCCAGCGCTGTTCTCGGTGGTGCTGGTCTGGTCCTCCTGCCACAGGTTGTTTACAGTCTATAATGGTGATGGCCAAACACTGTCGTCTATTGGTGAAGATAGTGATTGGCTGCAGCAGTAATGTTCTATATACCTGCATGTCATAGTATCAGGGACGTACCCAGTGATGTGCAGGTGTGCAGTATGTGACTGCTGCAGCCAATCACTGTCCTCAGACCATGGAGTACAGTGGTTGGCTACAGCAGTGATACTGGTATAGAGCTCCTGGTCATCTCAATAATAAATCTGTATGCAAATCTTCTTGTGTGGACAATTTTTAGACCATTTAAAGTCATAATCTTATATATAACCAACATATTTACAACATAATTTAAAAAAAAATATGCTACACAATATACAGACATATCCAACTGAATGGTCTACAAAAAAACAAATGGGGTCAAGTAGAACTGGCCTAGTTGCTCATAGTAACCAATCAGATCCCACCTTTCATTTTCCAAAGGAGCTATCCAAAATGAAAGAGGAATATGATTGGTTGCTATTGGCAACTAAGTCAGTTCTACTTTACAGCAGTTTGATAAATGACCCCTAAAGTCCATAGCACATGTTGAACATTCATGTCCCTTACCAATGTGGATGCACGCCATACAGTCCCAAAATCCCAAAAAGTCTCTGTTACCAAAAATAGTAAAACGTGACAGCATCCAAAAGCACTGAGAAAGACCCCTGAGTGAGCCGAATCATTGCATATTTTTATTATTCTGGATCAGTAAAGTTCAAAGAAAATGTTATCATCCAGATGGATGCTGGCACATTCTAGTACTGTATATACAACTGTAAAGGAATACAATTATTCACATTTTGCTGGAAAAACCTAAAACCCTCTTTGTATGAATCTGTATATCACGCCGTTACATATGTGGCTGCCAAGTTAATAAAATATCTACCATGCATATACATTTGTTTTCTTTATGCCTCTATATTGCACGTGTTCCTTTAATGGTTGCCCATGGTCATGTTTACCATACGTGCCAGGAGCACTACCAGCATATCCTTAGAACATAAACCAAAACTCTAAAGAGAATGTAGCCTAAAATACCGTATGTCCATATAGGCCTATTGCACATCATACTTATATCTGCTCTCTCATATCACTGTGTATAAGTGATACCACACAGTTTATTAAGCAGGTAGTGTTTGGAAGGATTCTTCAATCCATCATACATTAAAGAGAAAACTGCGGCACACCTTGTCTAGTGCAAATCAATGTGTAATTAAATGTAACCACACAACTCTGCTCTCTCAATTCTTTTGTGATCAAAAAGGAGATTCAGATCTTGGAACAAAGCATATGCCACCATATGGCAGCACTTGGAGTGCATACACCTCTGCAGTACAAAACCACAGGGACTTCATGTTCCTGTGCACAGACTGCTTGTGCAAAGCTCTGCCATGTGCCAAAGGCCATTTGCATATATTATACTACATAGTTCCCAGAATGAACAATGTTCCTCCCACCCAAACTCGCAGCTTCATAAGCCATTAAGATGTTGTAAGTTCAGGTTTGAGGAGCAGTCTAGGAAATGTTTCAGTCATATGGAGAGTATTTCCCTGACCAAAGGTTGGGGTTTGTGGAGACTTTTTGTAGTGTGTCTTTGTAGTGTGCTTTTAATCATTTAGCTGAAGTTCAAAGGAATACTTTAAGTTGCATGCAACATAGTGCTGCGCTGCTCTGATGGACTGCAGCTTTCACTTGAAATTGTTAGAACGGAAAAGCTGCGCATCAAAAAATCTCCATGTAGCCTCAACCTTACACTGCTGAAAACAAATTTGTATAGTCATCCATGGATAGATTCTCTCCACTTCACTGCACACTGACGCAGCCCTATCGGCGTTCTAATTGTGGGCACGTTGGTGCTATGCCAGGTTTTAGGAGGGAAATTTCCCGGGGGCCGTCTGAGCCCTCCTCACAGCCAACCAGTAGAAGTTTTTGGGGATGTATTTTGTGCTGCTTGCAGTAGTTTATGATGGACTGTAGTATTTGGCTGGTTGGGGTGGCATAATGTTCCACAATATGGTATTGCTGGCCCTGCCTTCTATCAATTTGCACCCAACTACGAAATGGGGCCACTTTTTCTATTTTTTCCAGTGCCACTTTAAGTTCCCAGTCCACACCTGCATGCCACATTGAATATGCTATGCCAAGCTTTAGCAGAGCAGAGCTTGCACAGGCAGGACCAAAGATATACTAGCGAACCTGCCAGTACAGTGTTCACTGTAGCCTCACAGTGAAATCAGTACACCCAGTATGGATTCCAAAGTGCTATAGATGCATGAACTTCGAGCGCATATTTTTTATATTACAAAAATTAATTTTTTATGTTTTTTTTTTTTAAAGCTTAGGAACAATTTAATCCAGGGTATATTTGTTGTTTTACAATGATTGTACCATGATTTTTGGGTGACGCCATGGAGCCTTAGCCTGAATTTGCAGCTTTATAGACATAGGGGTTATTTTAACTGATAAGCAAACATGAATTACTAGATACTCTGGGACCATGGATAGTATGAATTTCCAATGGTGCACACAGTGATCCTGCAAAAAGAAAGACTTGTCATACACTGGTGCTTGAAAATTTGTGAACCCTTAAGCATTTTCTATATTTCTGCATAAATTTGACCTAAAAGGACATCAGATTTTTATACAAGTCCTAAATGTGGATAAAGATCACCAAATCAATCAAAAATTCTAGACTTGGTCATTTATTTATGAGGAAAATGATCCAATATAACATGTCTGTAAGTGACAAAAGTTTTTAACCTTTAGGATTAGCAGAAAATTTGAAGGTGAAATTAGAATCAGGTCTTTTCAATCAATGGGATGACAATCAGATGTGGGTGAGCAGGGATCTATGAAAGTCTGATCTTCACAGCACATGTTTATGGAAGTGTTTCCTTGCACATATAAAGGATATTTCTGAAGACCTCAAAAGAAGAATTATGGATGCTCATCAGGCTGGAAAAGTAGTCAGACTGTCATGGAGATGCTCCGTGCCCACCACCATCCCATTATCTGGGGCAGAAACAGGTTCTCCACCACTCACCTAGCTTCTGCCTGGGGCTGCTAGGTCTCTTTCTTTGTGTGTATTAATGTCTATTCATAGAACCTCTCCCTGCAGCACTGCAAGGGTTAATTCCCATTTTTGTTTTGTGTTTCACTGTTTGACTAATGAGCTCATTAGCCCTATATATGCTTGGCTGTTTGGTCCACCCCTTGCCTGAACAATATGTTTATTTTGGTTTTACTTGCTTGCTAGGCCCAGCAAAACATCTTTAAAACATCTGTCCATGTACTGACTTCTGCCTGTTTCCTGGATCCCAACTCTCTGCCATCTGTCCTGACCCATGCCTGTTCACCGTGCTGATCTAAGTTACTTGCCCTGACCTCTGGACTGTTTCATGGATTGACACATACTTTATCTGCACTGGCCCCTGCCTGTTTTCTGACTATGTGTATTGCCTGATCCCCTGGAGCTTTGCAAATGTGTATCTGACCCCAGTGGGTAAGTAGCCAAGCACACTGGGATAACGTTAGTGTTTGTGAGTCCAACATCAGGACAATAAACAATGTTATGTGTGGCAGGATTGCACGGAGAAAGTCTCTGCTCTCCAAAAAGAACATTGCTACCCATATGCAGTTTGTTAAAGATTACCTGGACAAGCCAGAAGGCCACTGGAACAATTTTTTGTGGACAAATGTCACCAAAATAGAACTCATTGGTTTAACTTTAAATGTGAAGCACTACGTTTGGAGAAGGGGAAACACTGCATTTCAGCATAAAAATGATCTGTGAGACGTGGTGGTAGTATCATGGTTTGGGCCTGTTTTTCTGCATCTGGACCAGGACGGCTTGCCATCATTGATGAACCAATGAATTCTGAATTATACAGCAAATTCTAAAGGAGCTGAATCTCAAGAGAAAGTGGGTTGTGCAGCAAGTCAATTACCCTAAGCACCCAAGTCGTTCTACCAAAGAATGGTCAAAGAAGAATAAAGTTAGTTTTGGAATGGCCAAGTCAAAGTCCTGACCTGAATCCAATAGAAATATTTTGGAAGGAACTGAAGCAAGCATTTAATGGAAGGAAACACACCCACATAACAAAGGTGAAGCTGTTTTGAACAGGGCTACAATTTTTCCAAGCCAATGTGTAGGACTAATCAACATTTAATGGAAACATTTAGCAGCAGTTATTGCTGCACAATGGGATGGGGGGTGGGATGTCATAGCAGATACTGAAAGCAAAGGTTTACATACTTTCGCCACTCACAGACATGTGATATTGGATGATTTGCCTTAATAAATAAATGACCAAGTCTATTATGTTTGACTCAGTTTGATTTGGTTATATTTATCTTTAGGATGAAAAGTTGATGTAGTTTTAGGTCAAATTTATGCAAAAAATTAAACAAAATGCTTAATCACCTAACAGTTTTGCACAAAGATGAGCTCAGGCTCTGGCAAAAGCACTTAACTGTTCTGCCTGAGTCCAGTTTGGGCAGAAGGGGAAGGGTGGGATGGTCTGCTTTAGCAGCACATATCTCCTGATTGGTAGCAGCTAGAGACATGGGCCTGGTCTTGTTTGAAAACTGACATTCCAGCATTATCACAGCATAAGAAGGAGACATCACTATAAAAATAGAGTTAGGAATAAATGCTCTAAGGCCAGCTTTCAACTTTCACTTTCAGCTGCATTCACTGCATCTCGTTTTCTTAATAGTGAGATCTTCCCCATGTAGGGAAGATAATGATGTGATTCTGCCTATCTAGAGATATGAGCAGCTGGGGGGAGGGGGGAATTTAGTGGGGAGGTGACAGCTGCAAGAAGAAAGGAAAAATAATAAAATAGTAAAAATGTATAGAAATTTGTCATTATAATGAGCATAATAAACCACATCATAAAGTTATTTTATTTATACCTCACAGTGAACGCTGTAAATAAATTCCCTAAAATAATGTTAAAATTTCCCCCTAAAAATAAAAAAAATAAGTTATTTAATTAGTAGTTAGTTGGTTATTACACTATATATACCCTAAACTGGTTCCTAAAAAAACGTACAACTAATCCTGCAAAATAAAAAAAAAATAAAAAGTTTTGACTGCTGGAACACGAAGGGGGGGGGATGTTACTGGTCCTTAAGCGTAAAATTAAACATATATAAGGGGTTAAAAATGCAGTTGTGTCCCCTGAGTTGTGCACCTATGTATGTATGTATGTGTGTATGTCCGCTAAAGGAATCCGCACCGTCGCAGCTACAATCAAGAAATTTGGCACACAGGTACATCAGGTGTCCGGGAAGGTTTTAGAAAGGGTCTCAGCTCTCCAGGACGTACCGTTCCTGAGATATTCCCCCAAAATGCATTAGCTAATAGAAGCCTGGTAACATGACCCTTATCAGCCAATAGAAGCTCACAGGCAGTTAGTCTCCACAAACACTGTTTCATACCAGGTTTCCATAACAACCTAGCCATTTTCCTTCCCTGCTGTAGGTCTGCTTTAAAGGGCAGGGTGCTATAGATGACACTGTTAAAGGGGTATTCCGGTTACCAGTAATATAACTTATGTTTTAGACTAACTCATTATCAATGATTACCTAATATAATGTAAATTTCACATATTTACCATTCAGTAGTAATAAAAGATGTTTTCTTCCAATGCTACCCATTGTGTTTCCTTATAAATTATCATGGCATCGACCTGTAATTCAGGCCACCCTCAAAAGAAGGACTTAAAAGCCCACTCCCAGGTCCTGCTAAGCCACGCCCCCTTCCACTCCACAGCCAATGGGTATTGCAAAAATGAAGGTAAAAGTCAACTTCTGTCAGCTGCAAGGGTGTTAGGGAGGGTGACTTTCTCGCTGCAGCTCATGCTCAGACTGCACAGTGCTGCTGTCTGAGAGTGAGCTGTTCAAAAGGACATGTGTCTATCCAGGCCCTGACGGACGACAGTGAGTCTGAAAGCCGAATTTTCAAGCCTAAAACCCAATGGCTTCATTGGGACCGGGGGCATGTCTTCTCGTTTGAGGGCATGGTCTGTGCGGTCCAACTTTCTGGCGTGAAGACAGTGGCCACCCTAGCTGCTATGGAGGTCACAGTTAAAGGGGAGGGCGCTGTGGATGTTACTGTTACAGGGCAGGCTGCTGTGTAGGTCACTGTTAAAGGGGCGGGCATTGTAGAGGTCACTCTCGATATCTTTTAATGACACACACACAAACATTAAATGAAATAGATGAAATAAACCCGGGCAAAGCCGGGTCCTTCTGCTAGTTCAGACATATATTTGAAATCTACAATAAAAAAGTGACATTTTGGGAGGGTTTTTCCAATGTTAATGTGACTGTTAGGAGCTTACGGGTTCACAAATCACCCCTGTATATAGTAGTAAACTACAAATATACATATAATATGTTTATTTTTTTCTCTATGTAGTCTTTGTGAACTATATTTATTTCATGTATTTACACTTAGTTTCATGCCTAGGACAAATAAATAGTTATCTGCCCTATTCCTGTATACAAAAATCCTGGCCAAGGCAGAGGGGCTTGTAGGTGCCCCCTCTGACACCAAGGACCAAGGGCACATGCCACTTCAGTCTTGTCCTCCACCTAAGCAATTGTTAACACTAGAATACCTCCCAGAAATCCTTATATATACCTTTATCACATGCAGAATTTAAGGTGGTCAAACTCATTACTAGTATTGAGTGAATTGAAGTATCCAAAGTGGACTTCAACCCGAATTTGAGGAAAAATTTGATTAGCTGCAAAGCCGAATTTCCTTGTGCTTCATGGTAACTAATCTATTTTTGCTAAAATGGCAGTAAAAAAAAAACAAACATACTCACCTCATCCATGTATGTGTGAACAGGCCATCGCGGCCAACTTGATTGCAGAAACTGCTCAAAATCTTGCATGGGGTGACGCACACACCATTTTCTGTCATTCCACCCACTACATACAAAGGAATGCGCTTTGTGACAAAGTAATTTGTCACAGATCAAATTTCTTTGTGAAGTTTGTTAAAGCAGCCGAATCTCTACTTGTTACATAGAAGTTGGTTGACGGTTGAACCACAGTTGAACAAACAAACATCTGATGAACATTCAATTCGCAGACACGGACATGCATATTTTAGTCCATATTGGCCATTATAGTTGATCAAACCGCCCATACATGTTCAACTGGCTAGCAAATAATGACAGCTGATCAACAATATATGTCTATTGGAGCTAGTCTAAAGTGCCTTTCCAATGGGCTGATGCTAAGTGAAAGGGGGTGGAAAATTGCTATGATTTTAGGTGCCATGAAACATGTGTTTCTTATTTGTCAGGTGATCAGTGGCCCCTTTCAAGCATTCATATGAAGATTCCCGATTGATCCAGTCCTTCACCAGTATAAAAAAGCCCTAGATCTTCAGTCTGTATGGAAATTGACCATACAGTATATATGTGTTTTTAGCAGCTCTTTTAGGCTGAAATCAAACATGCAGTTTTGGTAGCAGTTTAATGCAATTTTTTAGCCAAAACCATAAATGGTTCCACAAAGAAGAAATATAGTATGTCTCCTTTCTTTTTGTATCCATTCACATTTGACAAACTGCAAAAACTGCATTGTGATGCCAGCCTTATACTAAGCATATTGTATTTTTAAAGCAGGAATGATGAGGTTTCTTCTCTTTTCCGCTGTGATTCCTACCGTAGTTAGTTCTGCATCGGGGGCATAGCTAATTGAGTTCTGTAAACTAATTTATGGTCCATGAGAAGGAACATGAGATGCATTTTTTAAGATAAATTTACGTTTTCCTACAAATGTAATCAGCATGTATTTTATCCGTCCATATGGTGATAAAGAAAAATTCTTGCTTTTAACTACATATAATTAACTAATTGTTAAAAAAGTAATAGCCCCCAAACAGTAAATACATTAAACTGTAACATTATATTATTTAGGGCCACTTTATTATTTCACATGACTTATTTCTGTACACTCTTCTATATTTATCTCTGAAAAAAGGTTTTAGTAGTTAACTCTTTGTGTACAAGGAGGCAATATATCCACATGATAATACATATAATTGGAAGCAGAATTTGCTAAATTTAATTAAATTTATTTTGTAGAATTTGACATTTTGTTTATGACAAATCACCTTAAATGAAAACGAGACCTGGAAAATTTGGGAATGCAAAGCTTTACCAGCTGGATTTCTACAGTAAGTACACAATAAAAACTGAATGTTATTATCAGTTAGGGCTCATGCACACGAGCGTGTGCAGTCAGTGTGCAGTCAGACAGTGGGGCCACCGGATTCGGATCGCGGACCCATTCATTGGAAATGGGGTCCGCGATCCGCACCGCAAAAAAGTAGTGTTTGCGCTACTTTTTTTTCGGTGCAGAGGCACAGCCAGAAACACAATGGAAGAACACCGTGGTGCGTATGCGGGCCACAATACGGGCACGGACCGGCACCGGCCGTGTGCATGAGCCCTTAACCCAAGGTTTAAAGCAGAATAAAGTAGAGACAGGTGAGTTGGTTTCAGTGGTCTGTCATTTATAAGTTAAAAGTAAGTGGTTGCCAAGAAACAATATCACAATCATTGCAGCCCAGGCCTGGAAAAGAGTCCCGGCCACCTGAGAAGAGTCAGGTGGTTATTCATGAATTCCTGCTCTCCCTGCCCACCTGTTGATGACTGACAGTCTTCTACCTAGTTGTCTCCCTTTCTCTCTAGCAGAGAACTCACAATCATCAGCAGATGCAGGAGATTATAAATAACTATGACTCTTCTCAGGTAGATTTGACTCTTTTCAAGGCCTGGGCTGCAATGATTATGATGTTGGTTCTCGGCAACCACTTACTTTTAGCTCATGAGTGACACACCGCTAAAATCAGCATTTCTGTCACTATTTTATGCTGCCCTCAGTGAGGTCACCATAAAGTTGATGACAGGTTCCCTTTAAGAAAAAGCATTCATACCAGCATTATGAATGTACTGTATGGTCTATTTGTCTAAAAGTCTAATGCCACACAGAAACTGACAATTCAAATGTGACCACTGTTATCCCCAAGATCCCACTTCCATTCTGACACACTCAAATGGATCTATGAGGCTGAGATATGAGATGTTGTTAGGTCAGGTTTTCGGTGTAGACCTGCCTTAGATGGCACAGAGACATTATCATATGAAGGCAATCAGGGTACTATGACCTAAGAATATTATATAATGGGTGATTTTGTGATAACCACAGCACAGTTAGACATCAAAAATAATACCATGAAAAGCTACAGCGCTGCCAGTCTCTAGTAATTCAGTTGAGAATATGAGATTACAAGAGCATGACAAAATTTGCACAATTTTTCATGCTGCTTCATGCTTGAGCACAGCCAGCCAAATGCTTTAATGTGGCCATAGCCAAAGTGATATTAATGGTGGAAATCCAATCCCATGTAGAAATCTTTACTGCAATAACAGAGCAGTAACAATGTAAATGTATGCAGAATGTTATCTACAGCTTATGAGAACATTTTCAACATAAATACAATTGAGTGCAATGTTTATTTAATAAAACAATAGCATGAAATTATTCATCACTGGATATGGATATTTCAATATTTCTGGGACAAAACAATAGCGTGAAATTATTCAACAATAAGATGTGCATATTTCAATATTTCTGGGAAAATGATTCAGTTTCCATAAATATTTGATTCTTTTTGTTAATATATCATTTTGATAAATGTGTTGTACTACTTGTAGAATAACTCCAAACTGTACTTTGGGGCCAAAATCAGAAAATAACTGCGTACAAATATAACTAATATGGATTTGACAAAATAGGTTGGAGTGTAATTGGGTAGATAGATGGATTAGTAAGAGGTTAAAGGACTAAGACATGGCCCCTTTTACAAAAATGGAAATCTGCTACATCTAGGAACAGTCAATCCACAATATAACAATTTTTTGTTAAATAATGAAAATAATCCCAAATACAATAATTGATTTAAAGATTAGAGACAATCACTATATAGTAGTATATGCACAGCCTAGTTTACTGTCTTTGTTAATGGTTTGTCCGCACAGGGCTGAAACACTTCAAATTTGCCACTGTGTATTTGGGTGTGGCAAAACCACAGTGTTTTACAGTGCCAGCAAGGTGGATGAGATTTTGAGAAATCCACAGCATAAATTAGTTTGGGGTGGTGATTTATGCTGCAGATTTCTACCATGGACACCTTTTGTAAAGCACTGGGTTGAAGGGGTTGTCTCATCTTAGACAATGGGGGCATATCTCTAGGATATGCCCTCTTTGTCTTATAGGTGTGTGTCATATAGCTGGGACCCACACCTATATCGGGAATGGAGCCCCACAAAGTGGTGGCTGGTGGTCTCTGGTCCGGTCACCACCAAGCGCTCTCCCCATAGAAGTGGATGGGAGTGCACCGTGCATGTCTGGCTAGTGCTATTGCTAGGGGCTATTTTCAGCGGCCCCATAGAAAATGACTGGAGGGCAACTGCACAAGCACAGTGTGCCCTCCAGCACTTTCAGGGCTTGGTTCTCGATATAGGTGCTAGCGATATGCCCCCATTGTCTGAGATGAGAATAACCCTTTAAATCCATGACAAATCTGCTAAATTATGCAGATTTTACCATAGATATATTGCAGCTTATTGCATAGAACACTAATGAGGCTCAGTAATATTATGACTAGTAGATCAGCATGTTCAGTAATAGTTACACAGTTTTATAGTTGCACATTGACCCTCAGAAAAAGTTATAACAAGGTGGTAGGCGGTCAGATAGCAATGATCAAATCTATTTCTAGGTAATCTTGTCACCCAGGTACTAGGGACATTTTTTGGTGGCCAATTTTGATTATGCCGTCTTCCTCTTGCTCAGTCCCCAGGCTAGAAATGGAAAATATTATTAAACAGATGCAGCAGAACTTAGTTTCCACTGACAGCCTTCTTCATCTTGACTATCTAGCCTTGCTGCTGATAGCAACTAATCACATTGCAGCTATCATTTTAACAGAGCAGTTTAAGAAACGAAAGCTGAGCTCTGGTTGGTTCTTGTGTTAGGTAATTTGGATAAATAAGGCCACATATGTTCCTAAAAATGAGGACATAAGTGCCTGCTATAAGCAAAGACCAAGCCACATTTTTCATTAACTACCAAGAAGGGGGAAAAAAAATATTGTAAGCAGGGGCGTAGCTAAAGGATCATGGGCCCTGGTGTAAGAGTTCAGCTTGGGCCCCCTTCCCTCAGTGCTTTGTGTGTCTTCTTATGTAGCACAAGGGTCTTTGGGCCCCCTCAGGCTCCTGGGCCCGGTAGCGACTGCTACCTCTGCACCCCCTATAGCTACACCCCTGATTGTAAGACTTTGGACAACTCTCACTGCAGGGCTCTACTTCTATGTCATGTCGATGAAGCCTGTCAAACAGGACAATTTGAGCTTCTGTTTGTAGAACTTGAAATAATAAAACAGAAAATATCATATAGAAAAGAAAACAGTATGGCAACTATGAAAATAAAGATCTCAGTCAATAACTCATTATTTTTATACAGTTAAATATACAGATGGAAATTGTTATCACTGAAAAAAATTATATTTTTCTATAAAACTTTTAGATAGGTATCAGAAGGATGCTCTTTTACAAAATCATGGAATTTGCAATGATGGGTACACAAAACCAGGATATTCCTACGCACTATGCATAACTTTTATGGTGCCATATTTGTACCTTGGGGAGTTTAATTTCCCAGATTAGGTTAACACACTCGGGGCATTATACATATTGGCATTCAGAATTTTGAGTCCCTGGTTTTAGAATGACTTCTGTTCATAAGGGATAATAAGTGAATTTGTCCAGCACGTACATTATGACTACAGGATATTAATGTTGAACATCAAAACCGACATCACCAGCACTACAAAATAATAAGGGTAACGGCACAAGCATTCCAGACCAATAACAATCCATTTTCATGCATGTTCCAGAATCAAAGAGTTCTATAAAAATCCTTCCTGCAAAACCGCCACTGAGCTAATATAGCTATTATCTCTGCTCATATTCAGGTTTGCTTTTTGACCAACACAAAGTAAGAGAAGTAGCGTAATCAACCTGTATACACAGATATCCGTTTTGAGTGTCAAAACAGACTTTTCTTTGAAGAAAGCTGAGAATTAGAAAATAAATAGAGACTTGTGATGTAGCAAACACACAATTATTGCGCTTGTTGCCAAACAAGATAACCCAACGAGAAAACGACAGGGAAACACCATTTATCTACAGGACATCACGTGCTCTCAGAAATACTGCTCCCAATACGCTTTTGTTAGTCTTTGTTTTGATATTGTAAACATGATTCATCCAGTTGTGAGCGCGCTGAAAGGCCTTTTTCTAAAATAATGTTTAGTGGAAACAGCTTCAATTATCTCAAATCCCTGCTCTGAAGAATAGCTGCATGCATTACTGATGTCATTTCAATAAGTACAAATATACTTGTTATGCATGTTCTTTCATACTCATTATGGAACGTTCCTCTAGGGAAAACATAATCACAATGTTTCCATTGCTGTAATGGTAATTTTACGACTCCAAAAAAGACTTTCTTTGCAGAGTTTTTCTTTGTTTTTCATATAAAATGTTGCATTTGTGAAGGAAAAGGAAAGCCAAAAATTGAAACCAGTGGGCGTTCTTTCATTGTGCTCATGTATGTAGTCACACTATACGGTTCCATTGCATTATTCAAATCAAATTTTGTCTATTATTGATATGCAAATAATCCGCCGCTTGGAAATCTCAGGGCGATTGAAGTGTATACTTTTGTGTCAGAGCTTTTCTGTACAGTTATCTCTTAAAAAAAAAAATCTCTTTGAACAGAGTTTATAGTGCTGACACTCTCACAATGTTCCTTTGTAGATAATCAGGGGAAGCTGATCTACCGTCCTCCTCAGGCGTAGTCACTGGTGGTGTTGGGATACTTATTACAGCTGTCGTAACATATGGAGGCTCACAATTTAGTTTGAAAGTTTCCTCCACTTTGGCATTTAGACTGGAACGGCTGAGGAGAGAGACAGAAGTTACTTATACAGTTAATGTTACAGCATTGCCGTAGGTACAGTATACAAGGGTGTGCAAAACTAAAGCTCTTCTGAAGACCTGTGTGTCTCCATGGTTATAGACTACAAAGAAATTCAGTGTACTCTGATCCTACAGGCATACACCCTTCCATTTGTTCTCTACGTTTTACTTACCTATCAAATGTTTGCTAGCAAGAAATAGGGAACAACGGAAAGATATACAGTATAATTGTAGGTGCTAAGTTGTCTATACCATAGAGGCACACAGCTCTGCACAGGAGCTGTAGGCACAAAATCCTACGAGTTTTAAGTCAAGACTATTTGCAACATTTTAGATTCACTGGAGCAAAAAAGAAAATAGCACCAAATGCATACATACAGTGAAAAATAAAAACTTCACAAGTGTCTTAGATCCTCAAGCACAGAAACTTTGTGAAGCCTATCTTATGTGTTGCCTCATTTTCTATAAAGATTACTTATAAACATTCTACAATACTTTATTTTCTAACATGTTAGTCTTTTATTCTCTAATGCAGTCACCGTGATGAAACCCTAGTGCACTTTTGGTGGAAGTGAGCAGCACAAAAAGTATTCAACCGCAATGGTCCATGTCTATGGGAATAGCCGAATCTCAGCTATATAAGACAGGCTGGATCCAATCCTTTTGTAGCTGACATTATCAGTGTCGGAGGTGTTTGTGAGCCATTTATCTTTCGTTGCCCATAGGAAAAACATACCTATGCTGCCGAGCCAATCAAAACTGTGTATTATTCCCAAAGAAACAAAGGTGCAGCTACAGCATCTGCGATACAATAGATGGTGACTGGTTAAAAATAGTCCATCTTATTGATACATTCTTAAACTACAACGTGCACATATGAAAAAAACAAAGCAAACGACGTATACATCATGGTGTTAAGGATGTATCCATAAAATTGACTATTTTAACCAATAACTGTCTACTGTATCATGGATGCTGGAGCTACACCTCCTGTTTCTTTTCCTTTGTTCAATGTCCTCCATGCACCACTCAACTGCCTTCCCAATGTGACTGATGTTCTAGCTGATTGAGCTGATCTTGTTGTTAGTATTTATCATTTGCAAAATTATGTATTGCCTATAGTCAGCTTTAGAGATCACCAGGGACTGTTTGTTCTGGGGCTTGCTAGAGTCCTAGTTCATGGACTATGTTATGTTCTGAAATGATCAGTCATTAGGTTGAAGGCCACTTTTATGTAAACTTCTCTGACACACTGACAATATGCATAACTGCCAATTTTTACATATACATATATTTTCGTTTAGATAAGCCATTGTAAATGAAAGGCAGATTTTCCATACCTGTTTGGTAGTGGGTTTCTTTCTAGACATTGAATCTGGATAGCACTAAGCTCCTGAAGACTTCCATGATGGCTACATGTTGTAGCATTTGAAATACGTAAATTCTTTTTATTTCTCCTTGAGCAGCAAAAGCTACTGCCTTCATGCTGGGATGACAAAGAGGGACTGTGATTCCTGGGTTTATTTATGGTAGATACTTCTATGCAGCGCTCTTCGTATGTCAGCTCATCCACAAACTCATGATTCTAGGTCATAAAATGAACAGTCATGAATTAAAAAGGCTTCATACATACATGGTTAGTGCAAGTTAGGAAACTTTAAAAAAGGGTGTATGTACAAGTAACTAGGCATATTGGAAATCCATCCAGAGGAGCTTAGACATTTTTTGTTTTCTTTAGACCTGGTTAAGAAATCTGGACATTGTTTTAAAACGTGCTGTAGCATAATGATCCAAAAAATGAAATAAGAAAAAAAAATTAAAGTTGGAAGATTTGATGCATAACACCTAAAACAGGACTCCAAGAATTGTGTTAGATAACTATTACCATATTCTAACACCATTAATAATAGACAGGATATCTTTACATGTTGTGAATATTTTTGGAAGTATTTGATTTCCAGAATAATTATTTTAACCAGGGATGACATATTAGCCCAAGTTACAGGGGAAATACAGCTCTCAGAGATGCAGTATGGGGCTATACAACCTCACTGAAGAGCTGATCTAGGTCTGCTATGACCCAGCAGCGCACACAGACTTCAGGCACCTGGCTATCACAAGGCCACTGGGACTGGAGCAGATCTCTATACGTAATGCTCATTGAGTGCTGTGTCCAGATCGATGGGAAAGGCAGACTTTGAAAAGTCATACCTACCTTTTCTATGGGGAGCCTCCCACTGACAAGTGGCTCCCAAAGTCTCGGAAAAACCTCTTTAAGGGATTGTTATACACATACATGAAAATCCTTCCCATGTGGTGAGTTGTTTCTTATGTAATCATAGCCAATCTCCAAACCTAACTTTGATTTACACCTTTTCTTTCTGTACTTTAATAGTGTCAGTGGCAATCTTTAAAATTTACAACAGTAATATCATTTACATTGAGGGACAAATTGCATAAGTTTGATTCACGTTGCTTTCTCTATTTTCTCCATGTTTTTATGACCTGAACATTTATTCAAGAGATTAAAAATGAAGGGGCTATAAAAGAAGGTGCCCTCTCCATTTCCATAAAACTATATAGAACTCACTAGTGTATCCATACAGCCCTTATCCTGCAGATTTTTATTGGACTCATAATTTAGAAGGATAAATCACTTGATGCCAAGTAACAAGTAAATATGGCAGGATGCTACAGGATAATCATACATTTTTCTTGCTGTAATCAGCCTTAACTTGCATTAACTATTCCCGTTTTCAAGCCACATAAATAGATACACAGTACAAATGTAACTTCTAGTTTACAATGGATTTAAAAAAAATTAGAAGGATCCTGCATTTATGCCTCATTTAAATCTACTTAATGTATGAG
Organism: Rhinella marina; assembly: GCA_900303285.1. Taxonomy (NCBI): domain Eukaryota; kingdom Metazoa; phylum Chordata; class Amphibia; order Anura; family Bufonidae; genus Rhinella; species Rhinella marina. The sequence goes on along the minus strand of ONZH01005089.1, from coordinate 426,402 downwards.
CACACAAGACTTGCTGATGCTTAGGAGAGATGCATCTGTTCTACATTAGACTTTAGCGCACTGTTCTACTGGACCTGGCTGTCTCAGACGTGTTGCATTTGTGTACCAAAAAAAATACCTAACAGCTGTGAACAGATTGCCATTAACACTAACAAACACCATTAGTTGTAATTACATAGAAGCAGCAAGTAAAAAAGGCAAGGCATATTAGTCAATTGTAAGTGGGTTTTAAACAGAAGAGTTTTGCTAGAACTTTTTTGTAATGTTGCTCGAAAGAATCTACATGATAAATATCAACTTCTATGTTTGGAAAGATGGCGTGCCCAAACAATATGCAGACGTGACATACATAGAGTGCCATATAGAGTGAAGTGCCCAGTTCATATACTACAATTGGGAATGATTCCTATTGCAAGCTGCATCCTCTTCCTGTTCCGTTTGGATAAGCCACTTCCCTTTGGTGAATTAGGCACAATGGATTTTTCTAAAAATAGATGAGCCAAATTGTAGCAATTTGCCCCAAATTTTTGCACAATTTCCACCAATATCTAGACGCACAAAAACGTGGGCCAGTGTGTAAAGGAGCCCTAAAACTTGCTTCTTCTATGTACTGTTATTTTATTTGCATTGGTTCACAACAGTCATAAGGAAATGAATGGGACTGAATCTGACGTTCCTATCTCCATCACCACAGAAGCCTTGAGGTTGCTTCTGTAATATGGACACCAATAAAAGCCTATTTATTACATTCTTTTCATTACCTAATGACATCCATTACATTATGAGGACCTCACATTGAAGGTTTCTATTTTTAAAACAACACTTAAGGGAGTTCTCTCACTTCAGCAAGTGGCATTTACCATGTAGAGAAAGTTAATACAAGCCACTTACTAATATATTGTTATTAATTATATTGCCTACTTTGCTGTCTGAATTCATTTTTCCATCACATTATACACTGCTTGTTTTCATGGTTATGACTACAGATGAGCGAAGTTTTAGAAAGTTTGGTTTGGCTGCTTTGCTGAATTTTATAAAAAAAAATCATTTAGTGATAAATTACTTTGTCATGAAGTGCATTTTTTTGTAAGTAGCAGGTGCAATGACAGGGAGCTATGATAGCGTCGCTCCCCGTCATTGTACCCCTCAGATGTCGCGTTCATACATGATCACGGCATCTAAGTGTAAAAATAGTGTAAAATTAACAAAAATAAAAAATTAAATCAAACTTTCCACCTCCATTTGCTTGCGGTGGGCCGGCCGCCGCCATCTTGCTTAAAGATCTGGTGCAAAATCTTGTAAGTAAACGTCGTGAGCAAATGCAGGTCAGTATGATTTCTTTTGTATTTTACACTATTTCAGGTTAAATCAACTCGCTACCGTGAAGCACAAGGAAATTTGGCTTCACAGTAAATCGAATTTATTCCACTTCAGTGGATTCGATTCGCTCATCTCTAGTTATGATCATCCTGCAATCCAGCAGTGATGGTCATGCTTTCACACTATAAAAAAAGATTGCTGGACTATGTGCACTCCTGCGGTCCCAGCTACCAAAGAGACCTGCGCCTTTTCCTATAGTGTGTAAGTATGGCCACCACTGTTGGAGGTCATAACCATAGAAACAAGCAGTGTATAATATGATGGAAAAATGAATCAAGCCAGCAAAGGAAGTACTGTAATATAGATAATAACAATATATTAGTAAGTGCCTTGTATTAACTTGATCTACATGATAAATGCCATTTCCTGAAGTGAGACAACCGTTTTAACTGTTATAGTTGTTAACAAAAATGAATGAAAAAGAAAAACGTTACTTGTCCTTCACACCATTCTTTTAATGTCACCCCTCTGTCAGTACAGAGGAAAGTTTTTCTCTTTTTGTGATGTATGTCTACCAGTTAATGTTCAATGAAGTAACATGTGAGTAACCTATAGAAATATATGCAATTTTAATGTCTAAATTTAATCCAAAAGCTTTTTTTTAACAAATATACCATAGCATGAGCGCAAATTGCAATGGTTTCCGTGAAGATAAGCAGCCATAGTATTTGCAAATCAGAGGAGCTATGCAGCCACAATTAGAGAAAAGGGTTGAAGCGCTATCAATTCACAGTGGGGGTCTTGACCTTGTTTCTGTAATGTATTCGGAATATAAGTATTGCATTATTGTAAATGGTCAGCGCTGCGCTGATACTTGACAGAAGAGGTCTTGACATCTTGAACATTTACTGTACAAGAATAAATTACTTTGAGTTTTGTCTCACTCATTTTACTGTAAGGTTGTAGTCTTATAAAAGTCTTGTTTCTCATCCCTCCTCTTAGTAGTATGTACCAAGATTGTATAAGGGGAATTTATCATAGACTGGCATTTTACACCGGTCTCTGATATCCCCTATGCTGCCAGAGGATGCGCCTAATTTATGACGAGGTGGAGGCCTCATGATATACTAGTTGCATCTTCCAGCCACTTCTGGGCCTAAACAGAAATTTACGGCTGCTCCACGTTTAACATTGCCATAACTGAATGTGAATGTGCGGGGCCCACAGGCCCTCCTACCCTTTTTTGTAAAAGTGTCGTGGCCAGTGTAGAAATGCCACTTGCGACAAAATTTTATTGCAGTTGCATTTTGATTGTCTCAAACACAGGATTTACACCAGAAAAGTGGTGTGGGGAGAATGATAACTCCCCTACAGTATGTGGTTATATCAAGCTTTACCACTAACTGAGGTTAGATTGGGTAATAGAAGGGATCATCTTTACCGATGGTCTGGTGTGTCACATCTAAAACAAATGTTATCTAAAGTAATAAATGGGAACAGACATTATTACACAATGGTCACTTTTGTAAGATAAATCGAATAGAGAAGGTCATCGTGTAGTCATAAAATATGATTGGATTTATATTTCTGATTGTCATGCTTATAGATGGAATTAGTAATTACATGTAATCTGTATTTTACTCTTATTGGTAAATGAATATCCTTTGTTCCAGGCGACTTTGCTAGTCAAAGGACAAGTGAAAAGTGAAGGGCAACACATGCTAGATAATAAAGAAGTTTATACTCTACTGACTGCTGATTTAGTAGGCATTCAGATACAAAGACTGTTCCTGACAGCTGTGGAAGTCCATGAAAGACTTAACTGTTTCATTAGGTTTTTCAAACCCTACAATGTAAATCTGTTGAGAGCACATCACCAGCATATCGATTAACACCACATTTTCAAACATTTATCTTATTTTACTCAATTGACATATTATACTATTTAACTTGGAATTGTATGAGGCCTCAGCTCTATATAATACACTTCTGAGCTTTAAGCAAGGTCTCATTATAGACATCTTGCCAATAAGTAATAAAAATATATACCAGAGTGCATTGTCTTCATTTATTGACTTGTATATTCAAGCATTCCCTGCCTAAAATCCCCACAACTACTGATTGCCATTAATATACCTCTCTGCTACTGCTCCAGTCACCCTATGATTTCTATCTCTTAATCGTCTAGTGACTTCCTTATGTGGAGTCTGAGGACCTCATTAATGCTGGGTTTACATGGACATTACATGTCGGGCAGATTATCAGAAAAGAACTAGTTAGGTGTACATCGTAAAGTCAGCCAAACTTGTGTATAGGAGCAGGCCGGACTGGTAATTTGCAGTACTGGCAGATTCCTGGCCTGATATGAATAAACATGATGCATCATGAGTGCAGTTCTGAGTATATGACAGCTCAAGGACCTGTGATGACATCATCACAGGTCCTTAAAGGGGTTGGCCACCCTAAGTATCAAAAATCCAAAGTTCCCCCAGACAATAGCCAACACTATGAAGTATTTATCAGGTGACATGTACTGGCTGTACGTCATTTATCTAACCTGTTCACCATGACACCATTCCCTGGAGGAGCTCCCTCAGACAGGCTGTGTGGGAGGAGCAGCTGCAAAGTGAAAGTAACAATCCCAGCATGCACTGCAGCAAGCATGTCTAGAGGAGCAGTCACATGACCTCCCCGCCCACCTGTGTTCCCATAGAGACAAGAGCCCTTTAGATAATATCAATAACCCAGTTATCAGTGAATAACTGTTGTACAGATATAGCAATAGAAAGAACGCCCCAGACCCAACAGTAAAGGAAGGGGGGTTACCCTTTTCATAAAATTAAATTTGCTGTTTGGCCCAGTCATTTCTAGTTATGCCACTGGATGTAAGCCAAAAACAGAATGAGGGGGAGTTATCATTTCCCTTGTTCCTAAAAAGTGGCGTTAAAAAGTTGCAAACTATGGGACAGATTTATCAAAACTGGTGTAAAGGAAAACTGGCTTGGTTGCACATAGCAACCAATCAGATTCCACCTTTCATTTTTCAAAGCTCCTTTGGAAAATGAGAGGTGGAATCTGATTGGTTGCTATGGGCAACTAAGCCAGTTTTCCTTTACAGCAGTTTTAATAAATCTCCCTCTATGTGTTTGCAAATTTTTAACTGCGCTTTTTTTTTTAAAGGGCGTGACAATGGCAGAGACAGGGCGTGACCAGTCACCCCTACAAATTTATGTTCATTTTCACCAGTTTTCCGACTCAAATGAAGTCAGAAATCTATGGCAGCTCTGAGCTGTCATAGATTTCTGTTTAGGTGCACGGACTGCACAAATCGATCTGCTGACATACAGAGGAGCCTCCTGTCTATCATCATACGACCTGCTCCCAGCTGACAGCCCATCAATCATCTATGAATATATGACTACCCTTCATCTGGGAAAAAAGGGAAAATGAGTATAGTCAAATAGCTATATATAACGTACAGGGGGGTCACAAGTCACTATATATAAAGTACAGGGGGTCACACATCACTATATATAATGTACAGGGGGTCACACATCACTATATATAATGTACAGAGGGTCACATGGCACTATATATAATGTACAGGAGGTCACACATCACTATATACATTGTACAGGGGGTCACACATCACTATATACAGTGTACAGGGGGTCACACATCTGTATATACAGTATAAAGGGGGTCACTGTACAGGGGTTCACAGATCTCTGTATGCAGTGGTGGGGGGGTCACACATCAGTATATACAGTGTATGGTGGTAGTGGTGGGGTCAACTATTACTGTATACAGGGGGTCACACATCACTATATACAGTATAAAGTGGTGATCACATATCACTGTATTGGGGGCATCATATATCACTATATACAGTGTGCAGGAAGGAGAGGACACATATTTACAGATGACATCAGTGACTGCTGCTGATATCACTGACCTCAGCCATACTGACAGCTCAGAAGGGGTTAAAGCTCCTGACCTGTTGGTCTGGCTGGAATAAACATGTCTGTGATAAGATCACATTGCAGAGTGGTCATAGACAGGACAGACACTAGGATTGCTCACACTTTGTTGTCCACAGCACCTTCCTGGCTCTGCTACATCACTGCAGTCAGTGAGGTCCATCACAGCTTCTCCTCAGTCTCTCTTCCTCTTGCAATCTCTGCTAATCCCCTTCAGCCCTGTATAGTCAGGACTGCAGTCACAGCAGAATGAAACTTCTCTGACACAAGCAGGGTGCCTTAGGACCCAGGAGCAGCACACTCCTTCCATGGACTAGTGCAGGTGCAGGCATGGACGAGCCAGGCAGCTATGAGAGCAGGACTGAGGGGGCATGGCTTCCAATAGCAAGGGAACCAGGCAGATCTGCTGCAGAAGATATATTAGGAAGTTTATTGTCTCCCTGCTTTCTTTAGATTTTTAATAAGTGCTAACAAAGTGTCCAACCCCTTTAACCACCCTTAACCCTCTGAAAGTACAGGAACTGCACTGATTGCATCTAAAATGTATGTGATTCTATAAGAATGTGACTCCACCCTCAAATCATACTAAGAATGAATGTTCTCCACCAAAACAACCCTTACTCTAGAACTAATGTTAACACAAAAGAGACCACAGGCATCGGCTAGGAAAAAGTCTCACAACCCCCAAATAACAGAACACTGACCTAAAGGCTACTTTTCACCTCCACCTATCTCAGAATCACATGACCTTATCACGTGATCTAAACCTCTCAAGAGCCCATACATTCTAGGCTTTGCCCACTGATAATAAGTGCATAACCAAGGTTAGGATCGCTTAAGGACCTATGCTGACATCATTACAGTACAGGACACAGTACTGATAAGGGTGCAGTTCCAAGGTTAGGAGCACTCAAGGACCTATGATGACATTATCACAGGTTTTCTGTACATGTTCTGTGTGGTTTCTTGTGTGTGTTGGGTTTAGAATTAGGGTTATGTGGACAACATTAGTTCTTGCAACAATTTTGGGGGTGGGGATAGATTCTCTTAGAAGCCCATACATTCTAGGCACAACCTCACTGCTCTTATACTGTCACTATGGAAGAGAGCTAAGAAATTTAACCGCTTCCCGACATCTGGCATACATGTACGGATTTTTAAAGATGATGCCTGCTGGTGCCATAGCTGCCGGATGTTTGCTGTCTTACACAGCAGACACTTGGTGGTAGAGTCTGTGATTGGTGATAACGCCTGTCAAAAACTTTTAACCCCTCAGATGTCATGGTCAATTGTGACCAAGGCATCTGAGCTGTTATTTATTTCGGGAGTGAGGCAAGTCTCCCACTATGAGATCACAGGAGCCGTTTGGTTGCTATAGCAGCCTTCAGCCTTCTGAAGACTCTAAGGCTTGATAGGAACATAGTGATTCTCCCATAGACTGCAATGTTAAATCAATGCTGTCTATGGAAGAAGCAATCAGACAACTGCATGTTAAAGTGCCTTAGGGCAGATTCACATCAGCGTTATGAATTCCGTTATTGCTTTCCTTTATAACATGATTATCATGGGAAATAACAGAATTCATAAGACAGAATTCAAAACAGAAACCTTCTGTTTTGATCCGTCATAATAGAGGCCTATGGGCAAGCATAACGGAACTGTCTGGTTTCCGTTATGCAGGATGGAAAACAAAGTCCTGTCGACATGAATTATTAGTTCCATTATTTTCCGTTATAACGGAAAGCAATAATGGAATTCATAACAGTGATGTGAACCCGCGCTTGGAGGTACTAAAAGTAAATGTAAAGTAAGTTTTTAAACATATATAAAAAAAAAACAATATGGTATAAAAATTAAAATCATTCCTGTTCCCTATTTTACAAATAATAATGATAAATCATATCCCAAAAAGGCCAAACTACTAAAATATGTATAAAGTGTCTATCCTGTGCAGTGAATACTGGAAAGAAATCAAAAAGGCTGATTCAATATTTTTTGATCACTTCACCTGCCAAAAACTGAATAAAAAGTGATAAAAAGTCATACACATCCCAAAATGGTATTGTTGAGAAATACCGATCTCCCTGCAAAAATGAGGCCTCATACAGCTCTTTAGATGTAAATATGAAAAGTTATTAGGCTAAGCATATGGCAATTCAAGGAAAAATGTTTTATTTTTTCAAAGGTTAATTTTTTTGAAGTATTAAAACACAAGAACAACGATAAAACTTTGGTATCGGTGTAATTGTACTGACCCACAGAATGAAAATAACATCATAGGGAACATATTCAAAAGGAAACCCATGAAACTATGGAGGAATTGTGTTTTTTTCCCATTCAAACCAGTTTAGATTTTTTTTTCAACTTTCTGTAACAGTAATTAGCACCATTAGAAAGTACAAATTGTCTGACATAAAACAAGCCCTCATACAGCTATGTGAACGGAAAAATAAAAAAAGTTATGGCTCTGGGAAGGCAGGGTGTAAAAACACAAAAATGAAAAATTGGAAAATTGCTGCATCAGGAAGGGGTTACTGGGGACAGTGCTGCTACCAGTGGAAGGGGGGTGGTCAAGGGGCAATAGCGCTGAGAAGTATTTTGTACTGTATGGTGGGATTTATGTGGCGCTATTGGGGAGATATTTTGTGGTAATGGATGCTGCTGAGGAGGTATTTTGAGCTTTGCCATGGTATGTGCTGCTGTTGGGGAGGGTAAAATACGGTATTGTAATTAGGCATTTCTGTTGTGCACTTTTATTTTCTTTTGTTGCATTGATGGTTTACATAGGGACATGACCAAGTTAAGCAAAATTTGTTTGCTATATCATAAAGTATGTGGTCTGTTGGGATTTATGTGGCAGGGCTGCTTCCTAATCCCAGTCCAATGCTGTATAGGAGACAAACATGAAGACAGATATTGGAATAAAGAAGGATTGACTGAGTTTACGGTCTACAGAGATGTAATATGGTGGACCTGCTTTAAGGCCCTATTACAGTGATTACTGTTTGAGTTTCGTATAATCGTTTGAATTTAGAAAATTGTCAGATGTAATAGCATGTAGCTGATAAATTGTTTTCCCTGGATTGGCAAATCTGCCTGACTGAAAGATTATTATTAGTTGCCACCACATGCAGCATCTACTCAGAAATCTGCCATTTGTTAACGGTGTAAATGCTCTAGGGGAAAACGATCACAATAACGCGCAAACAGAAAAAAAAAATAAAAATAAATGTAGAGATCATCGTTTCATGTATTCAAACGTCTTTTGAACACAAACGACTCTGTAAATCATTGCATGCCAGTTATTAATGAAAGAATATCTGCCGTCTGCTAGGACCCTTAGACCTGAAATAGGAGAAACCTTATATCAAATAGCTTTTAACAACATATGCACAGGTCCCAAGTCAAGGAATTATTAGATATACTGTATAAGGAACACTTTTTGAATGAAAATACCTTCTTCCACTTTAATATCTTCTGATATTCTGACATTATGATGTGTTCCCAGCAGATCTTAATTAGTTCTTGAGATAAACGGCTCATAAAATTTGCATTTGTGGTGAATGTGACCAGCAACATTAAATGGTTTCATTCTGTTGTCAGATCAAATACACTGCAGACTCACTGGGACGGTTGAACGCTGTAGACATTCATTCACATATGGGCGTCCCTGAATTTCTAAACTGTATTCTGAGTCACTTTGATATTACTGCCAGACTAATGGAACAAAGATGTACATCTTTCATAAAAAGCAAAAAAAAATTGAGCATTGAAATAGACAGACAGCTACGTTGGGTATTGTTGTCACCTACGCAGTTTTAAAAGTGCCATTGTAAATGCAAGAACAATAGATGAAAGCAATGTTTCATTCTGAAGAAATATCTCAATTAAGAGGAATACTGGGTATAACCAATTGACGCGCATACACAAAGAACAGTAATTAATTGCTGGCTTGTAAGGATAATAATTCCGGTGAATTATGATGATGGCTAGTATTTCCAAACTAATTTCCTGAATTATCAAGTAGATCTGGAAACTGTAGCTAAACGAGTTTGAAATTAGTTTAGAAACCCATTTCCAGCTAATGCCAGGGAATGTGGAGAGTGTGCTAAAAAAAGACTGCCCAATGAAAAGGTTAGTGTTAAATTGTACATACATTATGGAATACATTTTCATAATGGATGTAATAATCTAGTGACTGTATCCTGGCATACTGCAGACGGTTATCAAAGCAGAAGGGCAGAATCCCGGAAAACCTGGACTGTTACATCCGTTGCAATAACCGCAGATACGCCATGCCATGAGCCTTTGGCCCCATTCACACGACCATGTGAATGGGGCCGTATCCATTCCGCAATATTGCAGAATAGATGTGGCCCCATTAACCTCTATGGGAGCGGGGAGCCGCCGCATGGAGCTAGCTCCGTGCCGTGGCTCCGATGAAGCATGTCCTATACTTGTCCACATGCACGGACAAGTATAGGCATTTTGAATGTGGACCCGCAATAATATGGCCGTCTGAATGGGGCCTAAGAGTTTACAGTTTGTTTCTAGAGCAAAACAAAAAAAACACACAATTGCAACTGTATAAAATTATGTTCTCAACTTCACTTGTCATCATTCATTATTGTTTTAATGAAGCTTTCATTATCATTGAGGTATCTCTATGAAGTTCTTGATAACATAATTCAGAAGAGTGGTAAACTATGAATTTTTAATAAGGTTATTTGTCCATTCACCTACTGGGGTCATTTGTTTTTTTGGGTAATTGATGGAGCCAAAGGGATCCCAAAAGGTTTTTCTGCCCCATTTAGCACATTGCTACAAATTATAAGAGATTATTGGGGGACCATGTTATAGACGTTGCATTTAGGTCAGAAGCTTTAATATAGAATTTTGAGTAAAGACCAGCAGCAATATTATTGTGGGTTCACATCACGTTTTTAACCATTTACTCTTAGCTCATAAGTGACAGACCACTGAAATCAGCATTTCTGTCACTACTTTATGCTGTCCTTAGTGAGGTCAGAATAAAGTTGATGACAAGTTCCCTTTAAGCTAAAGGCATAATTGAGGAATATCATAGTAATATAAGTATGATATGTCTGCGGATGCATAGCCTGTGTATTATATTATAAAACACATGTAATGCTCACCAATATCTACCCACGTTGGAGACAGACCTGTTTTCTACCAAGCAGCATGGAACTAAATCAGCATATTATGTGAATAATGGTCTGTCTGTCTGATTTTGTGGATTTTAATAGTTAAAAAATAAGGTGGAAACCAATATGAATATTGCCATGCGATCTCATGGACGGAGATGGCAGTGTGAATACTGCCATGCGACTTTGTGAATTTTAGTAGTCAAATGAGGTGAAGACCTATTTGAACACTTCTATGCGATTTTGTGGATTTTAATAGTCAAATAAGGTGGAAGCCAATGTGAATACTGCCATGCGATCTCATGGATGGAGATGGTCAGATAGGGTGGAAACCAATGTGAATACTGCCATGCGATCTCATGGATGGAGATGGTCAGATAGGGTGGAAACCAATGTGAATACTGCCATGCGATCTCATGAATGGAGATGGTCACATAGGGTGGAAACCAATGTGAATACTGCCATGCGATCTCATGGACGGAGATGGTCAGATAGGGTGGAAACCAATGTGAATATGGTTTTAGAATGATAGGTGCGGTCTGTGGTCCAGTCCGGAATTTATAGGTGCTCGAAGTCCCAGATGCATAAAAGAGGTTCCCAGTCCACAATTTGTTTATTAAACCTATTGAGGAAGGAACTGAAGTTTCCGAAACCCTTGTAGCAAATTTATGCATAATATTACTCAACTTGCAGCATCTAAAAGTGTCCAGCTAAGGAGACAGAACTGTGCTATCGGGTGAGAAGCTAATTGACACCTCTGGAGCGTTGGCGTGTGGAAAACCCTACAACGCAGGCACGGATAGCGCGGATGGCTGAGACGAGACAAGCGAAGGTCTGTAACCTAGCGGGGGTAACAAACACCGACCCAGAAGGGTGAAAAAGCCGAAAGGAGACACTGGTAAGAGAAATTGTTTGTCTCAAATGAAAGTAAGTCAGTGTAACATGGCCATGTGTTGATAATGGAAAGGATTAACCATACTAATTTATTGAGACTCTAATTAAATGAAAAGACCTGATATATACGGATATATGGAACTAAGACAAATATATACTTTCTCTGCCAATGACGTGCATATAATCAACATAATTTAAAAGTGGGAAAGTGACGCTGGTGAGGATTACAGTTTTCAAAGTGCAATTCTTATTCTGGCCACTAGATGGCAGGCCAGGATAAGAAATGAGCAATTCATGGATTTATCTCAGTCTATAAAATCCCTGATTGCTCATAAAGAAAAAAAAAAACAAAAAAAAAACACAATATATTAGATCATATTTGAGCTTAAAAATAGTCAGAAAAAAATTAAAAAAAAGTTAAAAAATATATAAAAAATAAAAAATATATAAGTTCAAGTACTTTTAAAACATAAAAAAAAATTCCAATACGGCGAATTGTGTGGCGGAAAAAAGCGTCCAAATGGCGATTCGCCGTTTTTTGTCGCTTTAAAAAAAAAAAAAATTAAATAAAAAGTGATCAAAAAGTCATACACACCCCAGAATGGTATCAATAAAAACTTCAGATCGCCCCGCAAAAAATGAGCCCCCATACAGCTCCGTACACATAAATACCAAAAAGTTATAGGGGTCAAGATATGACAAGGAAAAAAAAAAAAAAAAGGGCAACTTTCTAATTATTTTATCACTATCAAAACGCAGGAAAAACTATACATATTAGGTATTGCTGGATTCGTAATGACCAGTAGAATGAAAGTAACTGGTCAGTTTTAATGCACATCGAACACTGTAAATAAGAAACCCGTAGAACTGTAGCGGAATAGCGTTTTTTTTGCAATTTCATCCGATTTGGAATTTTTTTCCCGCTTCCCACTACACCATATGCAATATTAAATGGTGGCGTTGGAAATTACAACTTGTCCCGCAAAAAACAAGCCCTCATACAGCTATCTGAACAGAAAAATAAAACAGTTATGGCTGTTTGAAGGCAGGGAGCGCAAAACGAAAATGCATAACCGAAAAAACCTCCGGGGGTGAAGGGGTCACCAGATAATAGATGATTATATGTTTGATGTAAGATAAATAACATTAGTCATATAATATAGAACATTCTATTTATAAACACATTTCCTAAATATAAAATAGAACATTCTATGTATAAATACATATTCCTAAATATAAGTGTTGACTATACAAATTATTGATTATAAGTAAAGTGATCACAGATCCTCTTTTTTACAGTTTGGGAGGTGATCTCATAGTGATGATTTTACATGTATATTTTATTTAATTGTAGTGTTCTGTGAAGTGTGAATATGTATTTTCATGAGTTGATATTCTGTATCTCAAATGAAATCTGGAATTTATATGATTTGTACTATTTTAATAGCATTGCGTTTGATTTGTTTTTCTCATTATGTTGTCCCTCCAGTCGGAAAGTCAGTTTTCATAAAATGTCAGGGGCTGAGCAGCTACATTTTTTTTAGGAAAATCCTGCCAGTGGCAAAAAGCCATTAATTTGATGGTATCAGTAGTCATAACTTCAAATTACCTTCTCCTTGAATGGGACTGTGCTGATATATAATAGAAACCATTAGCTAAGACCCTCCTCCGTATAGCAGGAAGGCAAAAGCTAGTGATGTCATTACCAGAGTCTTCCTACTTGCTTCATACAGGAGCAGCAGAGGCACGTAAAAGTACTGTAATAAAGATAACTGTTGTGTATATATGTAATACACAAAGACGTCTTGCACTGTAATCCACAGTTGCCACACCTGGCATCCAATGACTGATTAAAAAAATAACTCACTTTCATGAAAGAAGTGGGAAATGTTCTGCATAATATTATAGCCCACATCATAATTTCTGTTGTCGTGTGTAGGTATAAAGTGGTAGTGCAAGCACCATATCAGGCTGGCACATTGCTATGGATTAGTGCATTGTAATGCTCTGAATCGGGGTAATCTGCTGATGAACTGAACTAGCTGCTACGGTATGTGGATAATAAGTATAACTACTTTATCTATGAATGTTTTAGGTATCGCATTTTAAATATTTATAATGATCAAGAAGTACATTGACCCATACAGGATACAGTATGTAACTGTGTGCTCAGTGGCAGATAAGTGATATAATGGCTATGGCCTAGATTTGTAAATGTAGCTCAGTGTATTTTGAGGATAATATCCTGCACATAACTGCTGCACATATTTCTCTGATGTTGGATGTAACCTCTATGAGAAGTGAGATAGAAACTAGAAATAGTGCCTAGGTATAAATCAAAGTCTAATGCCTCATTCACACGTCAGTGTTTTGGTCAGTGATTTCCATCAGTGATTGTGAGCCAAAACCAATATTGGAGCCTCCACAGATATAAGGTATAAGGGAAAGATTTGCATCTGTTCTGTGTTTAGAGCTACACCTGGTTTTGGCTCAAAATCACTGAGGGAAATCACTGACCAAAACACTGTGTGAATGAGGCATAAGATATCAGGTTCTCAACTTTGAACCAGGCGTGACCATGCACATATACATGATATTCATGTTAACAGATAACAGTGGGAAATCCTCAGTAGCTAGGTACATGCAAGGAACATTTTAATGGATGACTTATTCTTAGAACATGCACTTCAAAATTATCCATTTAGATAAAATAATAGTAGGTGAATAAGGAAATTGTCACTCGAAGAGCCATCAGTGTTGCGATATTTGTAACGATTGGGCCCTTGGATATTGCACCTTGAGTAGAGTGGTATTTACTTCTTTGGGTTCTGAATATATTTATATGATAGTACTTTTGCCCAAAAATGGAAAACAGCACATTTGGAAAACTCTAAAAACCTGTTGCGGATTGCCCTGGAGAGGTGGATTCAGGAATATGACACAATATGAGCTGAATAGAAAAAAACGGTATAGGGTTTGATTAGAATATTTTTATTTTACAGTTTAGACTTTATTTGTACAGTACATGTCTAAAGTATGAATATTTTCCTGACTACTGGAAATATGTAATGTCCAAAATCCCTGGAAATGAAAAGGTTAGAAGGGAACACCAGGTCTGCTCTCACGTACAGCTGCCACACTACCCAGCAGTTAGGGGGTATCTACAGGGCTGGAAGCACTTGTGGTGTCACTGCATGCCATGATCATACCTGTGACATGAGCACTTTTGATGTTTCCATCTGTTGGGGTCTTAAAGGGGACAGGTCAGACAATGTCAATGACAATGCCCATTATAATTGTGACATTATGAGACTGTGATGCTGCAACCCTGTGATGTCATATTCACTGATGTCTGTGTCCCCAACAAGTCCCCCCCCAAAAGAATAAAAGCAGTAAGGAGTGAGCCTGTGTCATATCATGCCCGTGGTGTCATCAACCATTGTTTGCTACCTTTTGTGATATCAACATTTACCATTACCCCACTTGTGACACAATCACATGTGACTTCACCATCCACTGAAAGGCCCTAAGGGAAACATGATAATTAATGTCAATGGCATTGCGCACTATGTTATTATCCTTGTGATGTCACATTTAGTGGTGTTTAAGAGACCCACCACCCAATCGCTGACAACCCTCTTGGATGACATTATCAGCAGTGACAAGTCATTTATGTACTCGCACCTAATTTCAAGCCCACAGTGTCATCACCTGTATGAAGCCTTAGGCCCCTTGCAGACGAGCGAGTGTCACACTCCGTCCTGACATCCCAGCACTGACGGGGGAGGGGGGGCTTCACACAGCATGATATTGATTCATGATGCTATGTAACCCTTACAATTCTGGAATGTATTAGATGACACTGACATAATGCTGTTAGTGTTATCCAATACATTGCAGAACTGTAAGGGTTACATAGCATTATAAATCAATATCATGCTATGTGACCCCCGTCAGTGCTCGGAGGTCAGGAAGTGAGCTGCGCTGCGGACTCGCAGCATGACACATTTCCTCTGCAAGGGGCCTTAGAGTGGGACAATCCATGTCACTGGTTTAGGTCACCCCAGCTGCAAGTTGCACAAACTGTGACTTTGAGATAAATAAATCCTGCCTCTTGCATTAACTTTTGATATAATCCTGAGTCCTTTAATTGTGGCAGACAATATGCCTGACATTGGCCATTATGACATTATTGCCCTGTAATTGCTGCATTGGTCATCTACAGTGGACCCTCCAGCTCCTGATGACATCATCATTGGTGATCAGTATCAATAATTCTTTCCTTTGACTTACGAAAGTGACATCTTGGACATGTTTCTGCAGATGTGGAGATCATCATCCTGGTAATATAAAGTTGTGTAAGGTCATATTTATCATGTTTATCTGAATTCAGGTGAGGTATGTCTATGACTATAAAGCTATGAATGCCCCCACCCCTTCCAACTTGCCACCCAAGTAATGTGTGTGGTCATGTTATTCACAAGTCAATTATAGTTGTACAGAAAGTATGCCAGGGTCTTGTCCTCACAGTCTATGGTGACTAGAACAGTCTTCCATTAGAGCTTGTATAAATCTCATGCATTTTACTTTGTTGTTTTGCGTGTATGGGCTTTTATACACTTATTTTTGAAATAGCTACAATTATAGGTAGCGTAAATCAAAATTCAAGCAATGCAAGAGCTGTGCCTAGCATGTCAGCTTGAGCACAAGTACAGTTATTAAACAGGTGCAATAAAATAACTATGGCATTTTAGAAAATCGGAGACAACACAAGGCAATTGTATTAAAAGACTACAGCTTGCTATAGAACAAATGAACAAAATGGTAAATAGTTATCCTACATTCATAAGGACGTGTGTACAATGGGGCCAAACATTTTCATTTGTAGTGTTCCTGTTGGAAAGACTGTAAGGATAAAAAATTACAAATCTTAATTTAAAGCACCACTGTCCTAGGAATGTCGTAGGACAGTGGGATTTTAGAAGCAAGCATTTATCAGATGATTATGACCAGTAATGACTGCGGAGGCAGAGTACAAGTTGTACAGTCCTGTGCTGTTCACTGCCTTTGTAGTTCTGATGAAATGGAAACTGTGGGTATCACTTGAACGGAGGAGCCCCTTTCGTCAGCGGTTCTCCTCCAGTCGATTGTGCCTTCCACTTTTCTCTTCCACACGGACTGTGAATATGATGAACAGCATAGCTGAGTTTCCGGTTACCTCTGTGGCTGCAGTCTGTAATGGTTATATTCATGTTATAGATGCCTGCATTTAAAGTGCCACTTTGTCTGATGGCGGTGACACTTTAATAAGCACACTCTTTCATAATAAGAATGTCATAGGTAAGGGTTTACCAAGCCATGTTTACTTTCCTTATACATGTACATAGTATTTGCTGTCCTTTCCGATTCACTGGCCTTTAAGGTAAATTACATTTCAACTAATTTTGATTCATTTAGACTTCCCTTACATTAACTTTCTTTTAAAGGAAGCCTACCACCATGAAAATTCTGTGTAATCGGCAGCATGTTATTGAGCAGGAGAAGCTGAGCAGATCAATGTATAGTTTATGGGAAAAGATTCAGTAAAACTTGTAATTTACTCATTTAATTCCTGCTCATTCTGGGCTTTGAAGTCCAGGAGGTGGTCCTATCAATGGTGGACAGATATCTCTGTATATATAGTCATAGTGGGAAGGCTGCAGTGATGAGCAAAGTTAGGAAAATTTGATTCGGCTATGTCGCCGAATTTCACAAAGAAATTTGAATTGTGACAAATTACTTTGTCACGAAGTGCATTCCTTTGACTGTAGTGGGCACAATGACGGGGAACGGCAATAGTGCAGCCCCCCATCATTGAACCCCTCAGATGCTGTGTTCATCGCTCATCATGGCATCAGAGATTAAAATTAATGCCTTTCAGGGGTTTAAAAAATATATACATACTCACCTTACCCATTTGCTCGCATAGAGGCCATTATGGCCATCTTGACTGAAGACACCCAGCCAGCACAGTGACGTGGTGATGCCACACGTCACTCCGTACGAGATTTTGCATGGTGTGTTCAATCAAGATGGCTGCGGCGGCCTCTCTGCAAGCAAATGGGTAAGGTGAGTATGTTGTTTTTTTTTGCAGCCATTGCAGGAAAAATAGATTTGCTACCACGAAGCAGGAAGAAATTCTGCTTTGTGGTGAATCAAATTTTTCCTGAAATTCATATCGAAGTCAATTCGTTTGGCTTCGATTCACTCAACACTAACTGATAGGACCACCTCCTTGACTTCAAGGCCCAGAATGAGCAGGAACTTAAATAAATAAAATACAAGTTTTACTGAATCTTTTCCCATAAAACTATATATTAATCGTCACAGCTCTTCCTGCTCTATAACATGCTGCCTTCAGCTAAAACACCTTCTTTGACATGACAGGTTCTCTTTAAAGTCAGCAGAGTCAAGCTCTATTTGCTGGTTATCCAAGTCCCTCCAAAATGGAATATATGAGGTTGTGGCAGAGATTCATACTGAACACTGTCTTGGTTATTATCTACCTTCTTCCTGTATCCAGGACATGGTATTGCATGTAGATAAGTTTTCCTTGAAGCTAAGCAGCAGGCAAAGGGCTGTCACGCTCCTCCCCATGCATTTAAGGGATGTTCAGGGGTGGAGTGTGACAACCTTTGCACAGCCCGTCTTTGAGCACAATAGGATAATCACCTTCAATGGTCAACTGTGACCTTTGTTCCCACATTAAAGTAGAGTAGAACAGTCTTCTATCATAGAAGTTTTAATTTATTTGTACTTTTACGGCTGCATAGTTTAGTGAACAGTGTGCGCCAACAATATTTAGCTACTGACACATGAACAAGGAAAGTAAAGGAGCAGATCACACAGGAAGACAAAATAAGGGCTTAGAAAACACTTCCATAACATTCTTATTACACCAGTCTGATTTCTAGATGCAGTGAATGACTTGATGCTAGCCATTTTTGTTAAAATTGCATAGACATTATTACATTATGGGCATAATATAGCAGGCATTATTTATGAAAACCAGTGAGGCAAAAAGTAGTCTATTACTTTCCAAGATCAATCCAATCTCCATGCACTAGAAAAAATTACAGCCGCCTGCAACAATTCTAATAAATAAGTCACTTTGTATTTTCAAAAATTCCTCTTTTATGAATTCTGTGATATTTCTCATTCACATTGATATACTCAAGATTTAAAACCTACTTGAAAAATATTTATATTTAGTTTTAGTTCTGATAACATGGCTGTGTAAAGACATCTCTAATAACAGGATTCACCGTTTTAGTAAAAGCTTATTAGTGATCTGTTCATGGTGGATTATAGCTGGCCATACTCATGAGATCACTGTCGGCCACTTTCTCTTGGCTTCGCCATAAACATTCACATTCAGCTCGGCTGAGAATACATTTAATTCTATGGAGTGAACGCAAAATTGATTATGAAATCAAACATGCTTGACCACTCAATTCTCTGACGTGGTGAAAGTCAGGATGCCCCCATGCAGAAGATCATTGGTTGATGTCACCGAAAATCGTCAGGTTTGGCCTACTTTTACCTTGTGTATGGCCAGCTTAAGATGTCCAGTAAAAGTGTATGTGGATGTTTAATGATGATGGATTTTAAGATCTTGAATTTTTAGAATATAAGGTTATATCTGTTAACAGCATGAGTTCATTCATTTCGCAATATGGGACGGATTTCAGTGTTTGCACACAATGTGACAACATTCACAAAGAAACAAATATCTGATTTTTTCAGATGTAGGGCACCTTCAGATTCATTCAGATATATGTCACAGCTCACTGAAGAAACAGAATAATACATTAAAGGGGATCTGTCACCAGCAACCTCCCTATAAAACCGTTTGCATAGACACATTGCTGTGGTTAACCTGATTAAAATGCTGTTTTTCTTTTGTTGATCCGGGGCTCTGTTCCTGAGTTCTGATACTTTTTCTTAATATGCAGATTAGGCCTTTGGTGCAATAAGGGCATCACCATTGCTCTTGTTGCACCCAAGCTAAACTCCTTTCTGTGGTCATCCCCTCCCTCACTCCTTTGCCACTGCCTAGCCCTGTCAATCAAAGCAGCCAGTGAGGGCCTAGCCACAGAAATGAGTGGAGCTTGCTGGGCAACAAGAACAATGATGACGCCCTCATTGCACCAAAGGTCTAATTTGCATAATAAAAAAGTATGAGAACTTAGAACCACAGTCTTGGATCAACAAAATAAAAACAATATTTTCATCACGGGAACCACAGCTATGTGTCTATACAAACAGTTTTATAGGAAGGTCGCTGGTGACAGATTCCCTTTAATACTAAAGTTGCATTACATAAGAAGGTGGTTCCTAATCTTCCACAATCAGAAGAAAGATTGAAATGGTACCTGGATTTTGGATGAAGAACTTAGTGGTAAGATGGACTCATCCACAACATGAGATAACCCCTACATGCAACATGATAATAGAAAAATAAGGGAAATGGAGATTATTTGGATGACAGAGACAGATATGCATGAGACAGAAGCCATACAGCACCATTATATTTACCTGAAGAAAAGATATGGGAAAAGAAATTCTATCCCTGGAGACATACAGTAGGCGACCTATCATGTTACAAATTCTCCTATCATCTATCCCAGTTATACAAATCAAGCGTCAAAGCAGGAACATCAGACAGACTGTATATCTTCAGATTGCTAAAACCAAGGAGATTATACTTACGTATACGTCCTACTCACTTCAATAATCAATGTTCAACACACTAAAAGTGGTTATTCTGGTTTCCTTATTGAGCAGACCAAACATATATAGTATAAAAAGACACCTACATATAAAATAATGTAACAATAAGAAATAAACATAATTGATATTGAAATTGAATGAAAAGTGATCTAAAGGTTGTAGGTAACCAAAAATGGTACTAATAAGTCCAGAGCTCATCCAACAAAAAATAATTCTCACACATTTCTGTAGACACCAAAATAAAAAGTTATGGACGTCCAAATGTGGTGATGTTAGGAAAATGTTTATTTTTGGAATGTTTTTATTTCTTTAAAAGTAGTAAAACATAATAAAGACTAAAGTATATAAACTTGATATCTCCGTAATCATACTGACTGACAGAATCAGCTTGTCATGACATTTTTAGCATATAATGGACACCATAAAAACAAAACCAGAAATGCATTTTTTAATTTCTCCCAACAAATATTTTTTTCTCTATTTTTCAATATGAGATAAAGTGAATTAATTGTTGCCATCAGGAAACATAAAATGTCCCACAAAAAATAAGCTCTCATAAGGCTGTGTGAGTGGAAAGTAAAAAAGTTATCAGTCTTAGAAGGTGGATGGGAGGGGGAGGGGGGAAAGAAAATGCAAAAGCGAAAATTGGCCAGTTACTTAGAGAGTTAATATGATAGCTGCTAAGCTAATCGCTCCTACCGTAGTACGGCTCCTGGGATCCCTAGCAAAAACTACTGTGGCTTGCAAGACATCTTCCCTGCAGCTGGTACTGCATGGAAAATGTACTGTTATGTGGTGGCTATTCAGGTACATCTCAAGTCTGCCAGAGTAGGAGAGTCTTCATGTTAATGCTTTTTATTGTGGCTCATAGAACAATCTCCAAAACAGGAGACCATCCTCGATTACGTCTATATGACCAAGTAGGATATATGGATAGGAGTTGTCTTGATGATGCCATGTATTGAACCATTAAGAGTGTCTTGTAGCCAAAATGACTTTATACTATGTCCTCTAAAAATCACATGTTTCAGCTAGCTGAATAGAATAGAAATGTTTCTACTACTTAGCATAAACTCATCAACACATCCCCCTTATTAAAGAGAAATCAGTTAATTCTAAGCTTAAAGGGGTTGTGCAATGAGTACATATTGACCATATTGATGACCTATCCTCAAGATAGGTCATCAATATCCAACCAGCATGTGTCCGACTTCCGGCACGAGCACTGCTTCCTCTGTTCACTGCTCGTTGTGTCGCTTGCAGCGGCATCACAGTGTAATTACACTGTCTTAATAACCCCTTTAACTATGGCAACCGAATAATGTAGAAGATTAAACATCTTGGTTGTGACAAGATGCAGGCTTTGGGATGTAGAAGTTTTTCTAACTCCCCAGCATGCCCATGAGAGCCTTATGGTGTGAGTTGTAGTTTCCAACAGCTGGAAAAGCACAGGCTGGAGACTACTGGGTAATTGCATTGCAACTTCTTCATTATGCACATTTCAAAATGTGCTGAATCTCTTGGTAATTGGATCTCATGTTAAAAATATATATTCAAAATAAAATAATTGTGCAGTGTCATAATATTGATGCTCTGTCCTCAGGATACTTCATCAATATAAGATCAGCCAGGGTCTGACTCCAGGCACCCTGACAATCAGCTGTATGAAGGGGTTGCAGACTTGTTGCATCCTCATCAAAGATAACTGTGCAGCAGCTTGTCCCATTCACTTGAATGAGATGAGCAGTTGTAAGTACACTGCACTGCCACTACAAAGTAGATGACAAGTAAATATGAAGAGGACACAGTGCTGGCAGGATTGCCACAAGCCTTTAAAACAGCTGATTGATGCCAGTGCAGGGAGTCAAAACCTCCTCCATCTAATATTGATTACCTATCCATGTGTGGTGTGCTTTCCATTCATCACTATGGGAGTTCTGAAAATAGCCAAGTGAGCATGTTCAGCTATTCTCAGAAGTCTCATAGCGTTTACCGCTATGGGACTGTCAGAAATAGCCAAGCCAGCACTTGGCTATTTATGGAACTACCATACCTGTGGACAGAGGGTGTCCAGGTGAAGAAAATGATGAATGAGACGGGGCGGCCCCTTCCCTGCCCACACCACGCCCACAATTTTAGACCTGGCGTGAGCTGGGCGAAGTCGCAGGTAGTGGCACAACTAACTATTGTTCCACCATCTGCGCCTGAAACATACCTTTTTTAGGCGTATTTAAAAATAGTACGTTTCTATATATCTTTAATGGGTATAGTGAATGTTATATGCAGTTGTTTCCCGATTCTTAATTCTCAGGCCATTGGCTTTGTTTCAGTGCATCCTGGGGACTGTGGTTCCGGTCTTATTGCCGTCTGTATTGTAGTTTTGTTTGTCATAGGCTTTCTGTTTGCTATGGGTTTTGTGATTTTCTTGCCATCCATTTGGACTTTGGTTTCTGCTAGATTTTATTTCTTTTACTGAGCCTACATTCTTCATTCTTCACCTGTATGTCATTGCTGTCTTCTATCTACTCCATTGCCAGCCTCTACCTCCCTCATCTGTCACCATAATCAGTTTCTATCAGTGAGTTTATTATTCCGTATTTGTTGTCTGATTCGTGATATATATATATATATATATTTTTTTTTTCTGGTTCTCACATAATTCTGCTCTTCTCAAGTCCTGTGGGTATCTAAATACTAACAGCCATTGATTAGGTCTTGGCAAAAAGGACTGCTGTAGGTGAAATCAAGTTCTGCCGTCTTGCAGACAACTTTCATTGTTACAGTAATGCAATATCAGAACTTGGCAGCATTCCTGAGTGTTGCTTAGCAAGCCTGATATAAAAAAAATACTGCTCAGAATGCAAACAATCAAGAAAGGGTCTGAACACACAACAAATAAGGAGGGAATTCGGGGAGAAGTGTGGAGGAGAACTCACAATAATACAAGCTAAAATAAAAAAAAACCTCAAAATCAATGCAAGAAAAATAAAGTGAATTTATGTATTTAAATGTATTTACAAAGTCACTGCAGGGCACCATATTATATGAAGAAGGCTTCTTTGGCTGTAGGGTGGAGGGAGGTGTACAGATACCTGACGTCAGGAGGGCATCTCTGGGTGGAGAGTAAGGTTCGTGAGATTAGCATATTGCTCCCCCACACAGCTTCCATTTTCTGGTGCCATTTTCCCATACTCCCTTTCTAAAAACGGCAGTATGCTTTATATATGAAGCAAATGTTATTTCTAGCATTTGCTGCATAATTCGTATTGTTGGTCTCTTTTTTAGATGTCACAGCTGGCAGAAAGAGCCTTGCAAGAAAAACCTACGTGTGTGACCAACAGGGATATTTCCACCCCAGAAGTGGTAGGCCAGCATGCAAGGTGGCCGACCTCCATCTTTCACAAAAAATTTACTGTTGTATAGTTATTCAGAACTATTTTTATTTGGAGTCTAGTCTAGTTTAGTACAGCCACCCTCTAAGTGTCTTTTCCCCACAGTCTTACGTTTTTATGTGGCTTCATTCTGTATGTAGCTGTAAAATGGTGTTCACACATATACCAGTAATGATAAAACAAGAATACAACTGTAATAATACAGTGCCTACAAGTAGTATTCAACCCCCTGCAGATTCAGCTGGTTTGATAAGATGCAAATAAGTTAGAGCCTTCAAACAAGAGCAGGATTTATTAACAGATGCATAAATCTTACAAACCAAAAAGTTATGTTGCTCAGTTAAATTTTAATACATTTTAAACATAAAAGTGTGGGTCAATTATTATTCAACCCCTCAAACCACCAGAATTCTGTTTGGTTCCCCTAAAGTATTAAGAAGTAGTTCAGGCACAAAGAACAATGAGCTTCACATGTTTGGATTAATTATCTGTTTTTCCAGCCTTTTCTGACTATTTAAGACCCTCCCCAAACTTGTGAACAGCACTCATACATGGTCAACATGGGAAAGACAAAGGAGCATTCCAAGGCCATCAGACACAAGATCGTGGAGGGTCACAAGGCTGGCAAGGGGTACAAAACCCTTTCCAAGGAGTTGGGTCTACCTGTCTCCACTGTTGGGAGCATCATCCCGAAGTGGAAGGCTTATGGAACTACTGTTAGCCTTCCACGGCCTGGACAGCCTTTGAAAGTTTCCTCCCGTGCCGAGGCCAGGCTTGTCCGAAGAGTCAAGCCTAACCCGAGGACAACAAGGAAGGAGCTCCGGGAAGATCTCATGGCAGTGGGGACATTGGTTTCAGTCAATACCATAAGTAATGTACTCCACCGCAATGGTCTCCGTTCCAAACGAGCCCGTAAGGTACCTTTACTTTCAAAGCGTCATGTCAAGGCTCATTTACAGTTTGCTCATGATCACTTGGAGGACTCTGAGACAGACTGGTTCAAGGTTCTCTGGTCTGATGAGACCAAGATCGAGATCTTTGGTGCCAACCACACACGTGACGTTTGGAGACTGGATGGCACTGCATACGACCCCAAGAATACCATCCCTACAGTCAAGCATGGTGGTGGCAGCATCATGCTGTGGGGCTGCTTCTCAGCCAAGGGGCCTGGCCATCTGGTCCGCATCCATGGGAAGATGGATAGCACGGCCTACCTAGAGATTTTGGCCAAGAACCTCCGCTCCTCCATCAAGGATCTTAAGATGGGTCGTCATTTCATCTTCCAACAAGACAACGACCCAAAGCACACAGCCAAGAAAACCAAGGCCTGGTTCAAGAGGGAAAAAATCAAGGTGTTGCAGTGGCCTAGTCAGTCTCCTGACCTTGACCCAATTGAAAACTTGTGGAAGGAGCTCAAGATTAAAGTCCACATGAGACACCCAAAGAACCTAGATAACTTGGAGAAGATCTGCATGGAGGAGTGGGCCAAGATAACTCCAGAGACCTGTGCCGGCCTGATCAGGTCTTATAAAAGACGATTATTAGCTGTAATTGCAAACAAGGGTTATTCCACAAAATATTAAACCTAGGGGTTGAATAATAATTGACCCACACTTTTATGTTTAAAATGTATTAAAATTTAACTGAGCAACATAACTTTTTGGTTTGTAAGATTTATGCATCTGTTAATAAATCCTGCTCTTGTTTGAAGTTTGAAGGCTCTAACTTATTTGCATCTTATCAAACCAGCTAAATCTGCAGGGGGTTGAATACTACTTGTAGGCACTGTAAATCAATAATACATTTGTCTGAATTAATTGGTACCAAAATGATGGTGCAGTTAATGCCAGAACTGTGTCGTAAACATAATAGTAAATCTGACCCATATGGGGTCATTTATCAAAACTGGTGTAAAGTAGAACCGACTTAGTTGCCCATAGCAACCAATCAGATTCCATCTTTCATTTTTGACAGCTCCTTTAGAAAATGAAAGGTGGAATCTGATTGGTTGCGATGGGCAACTAAGACAGTTTTACTTTAGTTTGATAAATGGCCCCAGAATTGTGTCGTAACCATAATAGTTGCCCCTTAAAGGGGTCATTTATCAAACTGGTGTAAAGTAAAACTGGCTTAGTTGCCCATAGCAACCAATCAGATTTCTCCTTTCATTTTCCAAAGGAGCTGTCAAAAATGACAGGTGGAATCTGATTGATTGATATGGGCAACTAAGCCAGTTCTACATTACCCCAGTTTGATAAATGACCCCCTTAAGGTGTAAACTATTGGGGCCATGACTCAGCAGTCATCGCGGCATAGCAGAACTATAAAGACTTTCTGATGAGATTCTAGCTCTACTAATACAAGGCTGCTGGTATTTTGCTTTCAACAGAAGGAAATTGCTTCAATTTCCCTACCGTGGTCTTTTCCAGACAGTGAAGCAAGTGGTGATGCTGAGTTGCAAATGTAGATCCAATTTTGGTAATGAGAGCTTGTTCCTCCTCACTGGAATCCTGTAAACCAGAAGAATACAACATCTTAACTAATTATTTTTTCAAATATAAATGTGAATCAAATATTAATGTTAATATTAAGTTTTGTAACAAAAGAAAAATCCTATATTACCATTTCCATATATTTAAAGAAAACACTTTTCATTTCTTGTGTACTCATTTTGACTTATATTAAAACAATCCTTTATTTCTATGGCACTTGAATACACATCTATGCACAGCTTTAATGTCTGAAGTGAATCCATGGAGCAGAATGGCACGTAACAAATCTTCTAAGCCCTTTTGGCCTTGCTTCTTTTACATTTTGCTTCCATAAATACTTTATGAGTGATCTTATTGAATAAGATCTCTCATTGATGTTTCTTTTATTTTTCTTTCTAGAAGTCTGGCGTGACAACGGGGCCTCATACATATAAACTGTTATATGAAGTGTCAGTACTGCCTTAAGAAACCAATCATATTTTCAGCTTTTTTTACTTCCTGGTTGCTATGGGCAACACTGAATGACTTTTCCTTTGATCAGATTCTATGCCTATGCCCTATTATGTCTACTTGTCTTCTAAAGGCCTATAATATACTCATTGACAAAAAATAGCACGCCAAGAAGGAACTGAATGAATCTATATGTGAATGTAATGCTGATATATGTAAGTGATTACAATATTAGAGCGAAAGGATATGTTTATTGGGGACAACTATACAAATGAAAGGAGGCTCTAGTACCCTGTTGGGTGGACTCTAGCCTAGGTACTAGATGAGATATGGTTAGGCATGGAGGCATACAGGTTCCATATGGTATCCTGCTGCACATTTGCCCACAGATGTTGTAGCTGGGTCTGTAGATCCTAAACACAGGTAAGTGCCTTGTGATAAGTCTGGCAACCATGCAAACCAAGGAAGTGTTGCAATCTTGCACAGATATTCCTGGGAAGGGAAACTTTTATTGTATGTGGGCAAGCATTATCCTGATGAAAAATGCCAGTTGGAAGCTCTGCCATGAGAGGCAACATATGTAGCAGCAGAATGTCCTGCTCATATCGCTGGGTTATTTGTGTCCATGTAACACCACTAGGGGTGACTGACTGTCATATACAATGGCTCCCCAGATCATCATACCAGCAGTTGGGGCAGTGTGTCCCTCCACAACAAAGGCAGGATTGCTCAACATAAAGCCCCCATAATTGAACTTGGCCGTTGTGGGATCCTAAACAAAATCTGGAGTCATTGTTAAAGACGATATGGTTCCAGTCCAGGTTACTCATTCATGACACCACTTCAAAATAAGGCGATGGTGGCTGGACAAGTAATGGGCACCATGACACCAAATTTCCTTCTGCTAACTCCTAGAAAATGGTCTGGGCAGAGACAGGGGTATGCAATGAAGATGACACTTTGCATAGTGGACAGTGTAACTGTGGGAGCTGCTAGTGCCTGTCAGTGGATCAAATGAACCTATATAATGGTGGTCTGTTTGAGCCATCCAGAGCCTGTTCAACGTGTGTGCATCCCCTCACATACACCTTCTAACAGCTAGATCAGAATGACCTAGATGGTGGCAATGATGCACCCCCTCTCAAAGCTTGTCAACTGGGCAAAATGTACACTCTTTTACACTCTTTTGTGGCAAACCCAGTGTCTAATCAGTCCATACCTGTAATCATTTATACGTATATCTGCCCGAGACACACATGCAGAGCTTTACAGTAATAACACATTTCTATCTGGGTACCTTATTTTTTGGTCAATTAGTGTATATTGTAGAAATGACCATGGATGTTCAGGAAGCTTAGTTTTTGGCTGTTGTTTAAAACTTTTTTGTTTCACATGTTGCCTGAATGGGACTTACAGTGCCTTGCGAAAATATTCGGCCCCCTGGAAATTTTCAACCTTTTACCACATTTCAGGCTTCAAACAAAAAGATATAACATTTAAAATTTTTGGTCAAGAATCAACAACCAGTGGGCCACAACTCTGAAGTGGAACGAAATTTATTGGATCATTTAAACTTTTTTTGTAATAATAAAACTGAAAAGTTGGGCATGCAAAATTATTCGGCCCATTTACTTTCAGTTCAGAAAACTCACTCCAGAAGTTCATTGAGGATCTCTGAATGATCCAAATGACGTCCTAAATGACTGATGAAGATAACTAGAATCCACCTGTGTGTAATCAATCTCCGTATAAATGCACCTGCTCTGTGATAGTCTCAGGGTTCTGTTTAAAGCACAGAGAGCATCATGAAGACCAAGGAACATACCAGGCAGGTCCGTGATACTGTTGTGGAGAAGTTCAAAGCTGGATTTGGATACCAAAAGATTTCCCAAGCTTTAAACATCCCAAGGAGCACTGTGCTAGCGATCATATTGAAATTGAAGGAGTATCAGACCACTGCAAATCTACCAAGACCCGGCCGTCCCTCTAAACTTTCATCTCAAACAAGGAGAAGACTAATCAGAGATGCAGCCAAGAGGCCCATGACCACTCTGGATGAACTGCAGAGATCTACAGCTGAGGTGGGAGAGTCTGTCCAAAGGACAAAAAAAAGACGAACACTTCACAAATCTGGCCTTTATGGAAGAGTGGCAAGAAGAAAGCCATTTCTCAAAGATATCCATAAAAAGTCTCGTTTACAGTTTGCCACAAGCCACCTGGGAGACACACCAAACATGTGGAAGAAGGTGCTCTGGTCAGATGAAACCAAAATCGAACTTTTTGGAAACAATGCAAAACGATATGTTTGACGTAAAAGCAACACAGCTCATCACCCTGGACACACCATCCTCACTGTCAAACATGGTGGTGGCAGCATCATGGTTTGGGCCTGCTTTTCATCAGCAGGGACAGGGAAGATGGTTAAAATTGATGGGAAGATGGATGGAGCCAAATACAGGACCATTCTGGATGAAAACCTGTTGGAATCTTCAAAAGACCTGAGACTAGGATGGAGATTTATCTTCCAACAAGACAATGATCCCAAACATAAAGCAAAATCTACAATGGAATGGTTCAAAAATAAACATATCCAGGTCTTAGAATGGCCAAGTCAAAGTCCAGACCTGAATCCAATTGAGAATATGTGGAAAGAGCTGAAAACTGTTGTTCACAAATGCTCTCCATCCAACCTCAAGAGCTCGAGCTGTTTTGCAAGGAAGAATGGGCAAGAATTTCAGTCTCTAGATGTGCAAAACTTGCAGCTGTAATCACAGCAAAAGGTGGCACAACAAAGTATTAATGCAAGGGGGCCGAATAATTTTGCATGCCCCACTTTTCCGTTTTATTATTACAAAAAAAGTTTAAATGATCCAATAAATTTCGTTCCACTTCACAATTGTGACCCATTTGTTATTGATTCTTCACCAAAAATTTAAAATGTTATGTCTTTTTGTTTGAAGCCTGAAATGTGGCAAAAGGTTGAAAAGTTCCAGGGGGCCGAATACTTTCACAAGGCACTGTACATACTGGTATACCCACTTTGCCAAAACCCCCTGGACTGTTTGACTATGTTCCTGCTTACATTTTGCATATCCCATGTAAGTTAAGGTCGATGTGATGGTCATACTGAATGTCGCTTCCAGGTTTATTTTCATCAAAACTCTGCTGAGTAAATGAAGATTCCAAGGTGCATACAGATTAATAATTCCTTTAAAAGTTACATGTCCTTTAAAATATCCACAGGATAGGCAATTTGGAGCACAGGAGGTCTGACTGCCGAGACCCCATGCAATCCTGAGATTGAGGGGTCATTGGGCCCCCTCTCTGAATGGAGTGGTGAGGCGCATGTCGGTTTACTGCTCCTTTTGCTTTTATGGGGCCGAGGTAGACAGTGCTCTGTAATTTTTCTTATATTTATCACTCATCCTGTTTATAGGTGATAAATAATTTCCGTAGGACAACTCCTTTAAGAAATATCATTATATGTCTTTAGCATATCTGTTTTAGTTGAGAATACTGACAGTCAACTGCTGTTATAGCTATAGCTCAGTTTAAACTATCTAGGATTAGATTCAACAACCTAATGTTATATACTAAAGCACATGATGAGGTTTTAGGTAAAATTAGCTGCTATTAATTCTATCCTCACATACTGGATAGCTGCCACATATGCTTAATTGTCTAGCTAATGTACAATATGTTAATGTAAGGGAGGGTTACAGGAATAACAATTTATGCTTCTGCATTACTTGTAGACGCCAGGTCTCCTATTCCCTTAATCTACCTGCAGACATAATCAGACATGAATATTTAACAGTTATACGATGGATTGAATTGTGACAGGAAATCAACACCAGCCAATGTTCTGTTCTCGAAATACGCCATGAAACATCTGTTTATTGTCTGAACTTTACATCCGCTATTGACTGCAAACAGGAGCTCAGTCAGAAGTGAAAATCATGGAATTGCTCCCTAAATTCTCACCTGTAAAGAGCTAATTTACTTATATTCAAGCCAAATCACAGCAGTTTAACCAGTTCAAGACCAAGTAATTTCCTCCCGTTAGTACATGTGGATACGAAAGGAATAACCTTTTTCCATTCAACTATTTAAATATTTTATTTTTTATGTCATTTTTAATTTAGCATTTTATTAGTTATATCTGACAAATTTAAAAAAACATTTTTTTTTTTTACATTTTCCTATTTTTTTTATCGCGACTAAAATACTTTTTAAAGTTGTGTCTACTTTACCTTATAGTCATTTTTATATAGGGGATATATAGTTTAAAGTTGCCAGGTGCAGGCTAGAAGCAATTGGTGGTGTTCCTTTTTACTTTATTTTTTATGTTGTTTTGTCCTTATTTTATCTTACACATTGTACCCTCCATGAGCTCATTCATGTAACTGGGGCTGCTAAGTCCCAGCAGCTGCTGCAGTTATCCAATGATCACATGATCATCGGGATGGGAGTGGGCAACGTCCGGAAGCTTTCTGAATTGTATACATGGAAGGAAGGGTGGAAGTAAACCATCTCTGCACTCTCTATGTGGGGTCTGGCTGTCACTGACAATAGATTTCCCACTCCTGCAGCTGCAAAATCTTCAAGGGTACATTCTGAAAGATCCTCCCAGTTAGGGCTCATGCACACGAGCGTAATTTGCGGTCCACAACGCACGGGCACTGACATTGGGGCCGCTGTATGCGGATCGCGGACTCATTCATTTGAATGGGGTCCACGATCCGCATCCGAGGGTCCGCACTGCAAAAAAGTAGTGCTTGCGCTACTTTTTTGCGGTGCGGAGGCACGACCAGAAAAACCACGGAAGCACACCTTAGTGCTTCCGTGGTGTTCCGATCCGTGCCTCTGCTCTGCATCTCCCGGATTGCGGACCCATTGAAGTGGAATGGGTCCGCGATCCGTGATGAGGACTGCACACGGCTGGTGTCCGTGTTTTGCGAACCCGGCGTATGGTCCAGATGACCTTTGTCAAGTCTCATCACGTGCACCCGCCCCAAGGAGGATGGTGGTCATATTATGATATTCTCACAGCGTCTCCTCAGCATAGTTGAGCATTCCCTGTATAAGTTTGTATACAGACATAGCTGTCAGTCACTGATAGCTGGATATGGGGGTGGACTTGAAGCATACCTAACCTTTCAAATAACTTTGTATCAAAAGTATCTGGCATTTTTACTGGTTTTCCTCTGCTTGCTGCATGTCTGCTTTACAGATCTCCCAGGGATGGTGGGTAGATGGTGGGTAGAGCCACCTACTGCACACAGAAAGTAGAGGATAATCTGCTTCCTAAACTCTTACTCACTTAGAAGCAGCCATAGGATCAGGACATTACAGAGAAGTCCTGACCTTTATGGTTGTGAAAAAACACTTGGGCTGAGATGTAAACTTCCTATTTAGCTGCATCAGTCTCTGTGTCTCTTCTGTCTCACTCTGCTCCTGCTCACTGCTCCCACTCTACCTGTCCATAGACTTTTATTCACATGAATAATATGATGCTTTAGTGACCTGTTCCCATCCTGTATGGATTCAAACTATATTTCAAAGAGAAAAGTGCTTAGCAAGGTGTTAGTAGGTGGGTAAACAGCTGATAACATGATAACTAGACATTTCCCTCTGCTAAGACATATTATAAAGTTTCTTATGGTCACTTGTACTATTGACTTAGGCAAACTTGTGTGAAAAGTTAGTGACCATTTAAGTATAGAAAGAGCACAGTGTTAAATGAATAACTCACATGTTCTGCCAAATCTTTACCCACAAAACTATATGTCAATATGCTCATCTCTGGCTCTATTCCATGTTACATGTTACATGTAACAGGTTCTCTTTAAAAGAAAAGCAGATTATGTAAGAGAGGGGGTAGCAATTTTTTAAGCGACTTTAGACTGGAGTTTGTGTAAATTGCCCTAATGTGGAAAATTTTCATGGAAAAAAGTTGGGTCAGGGTAGCTAAGATTGCCCGAGAAGATGCAGCCAGCACATGAGTTGTGCTTCCTGGACTGATAATGGTCGTGTGCTTGAGCCCTTACATGAAGGGAGTTGCAACAGAAAAGACACATCCCCTGTAGTGTGATAGGGAGATAGCTGCAACAGAAAGGACACCCCCTGAGCTGTGATACGGAGAGAGCTGTGGATTTTGGTGATGAAATACAGTGGATTTGCTGCAGATTTCACCTCTGTATTGCAAAGGGTCAAATCCATGACAGAAATCTTCAACCATATGCCAAATTATTGCAGGAGTTTTACACTTGCTGGAGATTTTCCACCTGCAATTAAACTATGAAAAGTCCCCAGTGTGTAGGCTAAATATGACCA
The DNA here is from genome assembly GCA_900303285.1 of Rhinella marina. Lineage (NCBI taxonomy): Eukaryota > Metazoa > Chordata > Amphibia > Anura > Bufonidae > Rhinella > Rhinella marina. The sequence continues at coordinate 393,601 of ONZH01005089.1, read as the reverse complement.
TGCTGCTGAAACACAGGAATCTGCAGCAGAAATTCCTTGTAGCTGTATCCTAAAATGTATGCCGGCTACCTGAAGCCACCACTAGAGGGAGCTTAGGAGCTTGCTATATAGTTGTATATGGTATATTGAACTGCTTGTATGTAGCTCTGTAACTCAGCACTGATCTGAGTGAAAAACCACCAAGGCTTTAGGATTTTAACTTGCACTGAATTTTAGACCTTGATAGAAGGTGGGGATCCACTTGAAACTAATAAAAAAAAACAATAATGACTTGCTACTCTGTTGGAAAATATATGTTCAGACAATATGATATATTTTCTCATTTTTAATTTTCTTTTACTCCTACAAAAATTATTTGAAACAGTTACTCCTATGTAAAATTGCTGGCAGTACTTAGCCAGTACAATTATTCCAATTTGCAAGCAAGATTCAACAAGGATGCCCCATTTACAGTTACATTTGCACTATCTCTTAAAACTGCCTGTTTAATGATCTCCAATCCATAGCAAGAAACAGTTCACTAAAGGTACGACACACCTTCTCATTCAAAGAGTTTTCTGTATTTTCATGACTATGAAAATTGTAGATTCACACTGAAGGCATCAAAACTATGAATTAGCACATGTGGAATTATATACTTAACAAAAAGTGTGAAACAACTGAAAATATGTCTTATATTCTAGGTTCTTCAAAGTAGCCACCTTTTGCTTTGATTACCGCTTTGCACACTCTTGGCATTCTCTTGATGAGCTTCAAGAGGTAGTCACCTGAAATGGTTTTCACTTTACAGGTGTACCCTGTCAGGTTTAATAAGTGGGATTTCTTGCCTTATAAATGGGGTTGGGACCATGAGTTGTGTTGGGCAGAAGTCAGGTGGATACACAGCTGATAGTCCTACTGAATAGACTGTTAGAATTTGTATTATGGCAAGAAAAAAGCAGCTAAGTAAAGAAAAATGAGTGGCCATCATTACTTTAAGAAATGAAGGTCAGTCAGTCTGAAAAATTGGGAAAACTTTGAAAGTGTCCCCAAGTGCAGTCGCAAAAGAAACTGGCTCACATGAGGACCGCCCCAGGAAAGGAAGACTAAGAGTCACCTCTGCTGAGGAGGATAAGTTCGTCCGAGTCACCAGCCTCAGAAATTGCAGGTTAACAGCAGCTCAGATTAGAGACCAGGTCAATGCCACACAGAGTTCTAGCAGCAGACACATCACTGTTAAGAGGAGACTGTGTTCAGCAGGCCTTCATGGTAAAATAGCTGCTAGGAAACCACTGCTAAGGACAGGCAACAAGCAGAAGAGACTTGTTTAGGCTAAAGAACACAAGGAATGGACATTAGACCAGTGGAAATCTGTGCTTTGGTCTGATGAGTCCAAATTTAAGATCTTTGGTTCCAAACACAGTGTCTTTGTGCGATGCAGAAAAGGTGAACGGATGGACTCTACATGCCTGGTTCCCACCGTGAAGCATGGAGGAGGAGGTGTGATGGTGTGGGGGTGCTTTGCTGGTGACACTGTTGGGGATTTATTCAAAATTGAAGGCATACTGAACCAGCATGGCTACCACAGCATCTTGCAGTGGCATGCTATTCCATCCGGTTTGCGTTTAGTTGGACCATCATTTATTTATCAACAGGGCAATGACCCCAAACACACCTCCAGGCTGTGTAAGGGCTATTTGACCAAGAAGGAGAGTGATGGGGTGCTACGCCAGATGACCTGGCCTCCACAGTCACCAGACCTGAACCCAATCGAGATGGTTTGGGGTGAGCTGGACCGCAGATTGAAGGCAAAAGGGCCAACAAGTGCTAAGCATCTCTGGGAACTCCTTCAAGACTGTTGGAATACCATTTCAGGTGACTACCTCTTGAAGCTCATCAAGAGAATGCCAAGAGTGTGCAAAGCAGTAATCAAAGCAAAAGGTGGCTACTTTGAAGAACCTAGAATATAAGACATATTTTCAGTTGTTTCACACTTTTTGTTAAAGGGGTTGTCTCATCTTGACTAATGGGGCATATCGCTAGGATATGCCCCCATTGTCTTATAGGTGCGGGTCCCACCGTTGGGACCCGCACCTATATCGAGAACGGGCCCGCAAGGTGGTGGCTGGAGGACTCCGGTCCGGCCACCACCAAGCCGGCTCCCCATAGAAATGAATGGGAGCGCACCGCGCTTGCGCGGCCACCGCTCCTATTCATTTCTATGGAGCCGACGGAAATAGCCGAGCCAGCGCTCGGCTATCTTCGCCGGCCACATTGAAAATGAATGGAGGCGGCTGCGCATGCGCAGTGCGCCCCCGTTCGCTTTCGGGGCCCCGTTCTCGATATAGGTGCGGGTCCCAGCGGTGGGACCCGCACCTATAAGACAATGGGGGCATATCCTAGCGATATGCCCCCATTAGCCAAGATGAGACAACCCCTTTAAGTATATAATTCAACATGTGTTAATTCATAGTTTTGATGCCTTCAGTATGAAACTATAATTTTTCATAGTCATGAAAATACAGAAAACTCTTTGAATGAGAAGGTGTTTCCAAACTTTTGGTCTGTAAATATATATATATATATATATATATATATATATATATAATCACATCTGCAAAGCAGAAAGACTGCCTTCAGTAATCAATTATGGATTTTCTCCACTCTTGTAGTTCCCTCTGCATTCAGTTACTCTATTGTACTCTATATACACATATATACATACATATACAGTATATATGCATATATAGATGCAGTATATATATATATATATATATATATATATTTACTATCAGTCTATTTGTCTATCTCATATCTATCTATCTATCTATCTATCTATCTATCTATCTATCTATCTATCTATCTATCCATCCACATATTATAAGAAAATGTTAAATAAAAACTAAGCAATAGAAAAAGAAACATTACCTGGGTCTCTCTTAGTAAACCGTTGCGCTTGCTTTGTAAGTATGCATTTGCACTTCCACTTTTTGCCACCCGAATTCTATTCAGTCTCGATTTCTGCACAATAAAACCACAGTATTTTAGTACATTTAACACTCACATAGACCAATACTGTACTATTCAAGTGTTCATTTTGTGAAATAAAGCCCCACCTTTGACTAACATTACCTGCAAAACCAGAAAATGAAAAATCCAGGACCTTTACAATATATACAATATCTTCATTCATTGGGTCAGTAATGCTTTCACTTATTCTTATTTTCTCTGCTCTTTTTCTGCTCAATGTGAAAAAAAATCTGTTGATGTTATAACTTGTGTGAATGCTCAGCATAGCTCTTCTCATCAATTCTAGCTCTCAGCATCCCCAGCAAACAGGCGATTTTACAAAAGGAAGCCTTGTCTGGCCACTGTATTTCCCTTGCAGCTCTAAGGTTCTAGGTTGAAATCCGACCAACAACATCTTCATGGAGTTTGTATGTTCTCCTCGTATTTGCGTGGGTTTCCTCCAGGTACTCTGGTTTCCTAGTATAGGTCAATAACTTTAATATGCATTGAGCTGTCATGACCATGGATGATCAGTAGGTGGTGCTGGAATCTCTACCCCAGTTACGGCACATGCTTTCTTTACACAGGGAAGGATTCTGTCACCATCTACTGACTGCCTGTGGTGGTGACACGCCTAGAAGACTGAAGAAAAGAAAAAGTTCCGTCTTGTTTCCTGGATGGAGTCATAAGACTACAGTTCTGATCTCCAGATACAGCCAACACAGATAAGTAAAGTGTATTACAAAATGACAATTTGATATTAAAGCGTGCCTAACCTTTCAGTAAACTCTGCATTAATCAATAGTACAGTGTGAGGATTAACACTATATCTGGCCATTATATAGTATATCTGGCATTTTTAGCTGAACATCTAGTTTGCAGATCTCCCAGACAGTGGTGGACACTAGCTACCAGAATGTAGAGGAGAAGCTGCTTCCTAACCGTCTTACTGAGAAGTATGCCCCAGGATCATGAAGGACATTACAGAGAGGTGCTGACCTGTATCGATTGTGAATTTATATCTTGTATTGAGATATTAATCTCCTTTGTATATTTGTAGTCTATTTAGTGTCTCTCTTTGAGTCCTGTCTCACTCATTTAAACTGAATAGTTAAACTGTGTCCTTGTTAGACTGTTTTCACATTAGTGTTATTGCTGGAACCGGCAGGGTTCAGCAATAACGCTTACAATACTGATAATACAACCGTGTCCATCCGTTATGAATGGATCCGGTTGTATTATCGGTAACATAGTCAGTGGGAAAGCGGCTGCTTCGGGACCCGGGCTGACAAGGGGCCCGGCGCCCGGCAGCGTGTCAGTGTAGTTTTATAATAAAGTTTAATAAAGTTTTTCAGGCCAGGCCGGGCCTACTACATCAGCCATCCATCCCGCCCAAGATCTTACATTGACAGAAGATCCAAGCCGACAGTTTGGCCCGCCCACCAAGTTCCTTCTCATTACAGGAGGAGGGACTGGAGCGGAAGTTCGAGAAACAGAGCGAGCCAGGGAAGAGGAGCAGCACAACAGCGGCACATCAGCGTAGCATAGTGACTGGACTCTTCAGGTATGTGACCTGATCCGTCATTAACTCCATTGAAAGTCAATGGAGGACGGATCCAGTTTCTATTGTGTCACACAGAACGGATCCATCCCCATTGACTTGCATTAGGGGTCATGCCGGATCCGTCTTGTTGCGGATCCCCAGGACGGAAAGCAAATGCTTTTAGGAGCATTCCGTTCTCTTCAGTTCAGTTTTGTCCCCATTGACAATGAATGGGGGCAAAACTGAAGCGGTTTTTTCCGGTATTGAGCCCCTATGATGGAACTCAATACCGGCAAAATAAAACTCTAGTGTGAAAGTAGCCTTATTTGTCTGACATGTTTGTTAGAGACCCTATCTATTTCTGTCTGATGAAATAAAACAATGAAACTGGTGTGGAAATGTTTGTGGAAAGCTTTGTCCATTTTATCTGATAGACTGGACAAAGAAGACATGTGTACAAAGTATTGTTCTATGTATTTGATGACCTCGAAATGAAGAAGGACTTGCTTGGAAATATGTGTACAAGAGAGTTAGCATTTTCTGCATAGTTTGTTTTGGGATACTGATTTATTGCGGATCTGAGAACTGGTCACTCCAAGGTCCAAAAAAAGCAGATAAACAAGATATGTACAGTAACCATTATGGATAGCATAATCTAGTTACATTCAATTAGGGGGTGAAGCTCTTTGGTTAAAATCTGTATAAAAGCTGGACCTTTTTAGTTAAAAAAAAATTTGGATTTCGCCTATGAGGAGACGTCCTGCATAGAACAATTGTTATTGTGTTGTTGTCTTGTTGTGTCTAACTGCTTTCGCTGAAATGGGCTCCCCAGCTGATGTGACTTGCTGTCAGATGATGCCAACTCAATTGGATGTAGTAAGGAGCACTCTGGATGAAGTGTGATTGTAATTATGTGTTGTCTTCTGTTTAACCCTTATTAATTGTAAGTTTTCTATTCTTTGTGTTTACCTAATTTGCTAATTAAAGGGTTATTCTCATTTTAGACAATGGGGGCATATCGCTAGGATATGCCCCCATTGTCTTATAGGTGCGGGTCCCACCGCTGGGACCCGCACCTATATCGAGAACGGAGCCCCCGAAGTGAATGAGGGCGCACTGCGCATGCGCAGCCGCCCTCCATTCATTTCTATGGGGCCGCCGAAAATAGCCGAGCGCTGGCTCGGCTACTTCCGTCGGCTCCATAGAAATGAATGGGAGCAAACCGCGCATGCACGGCCCGGCTCCCATTCATTTCTATGAGCGGCGCGGGGAGCTGCGCCTGGTGGTGGCCGGACCCCAGGAAACCTGGGGTCCTCCAGGCGCAGCGCTCCCCGCTCCATTCTGGCTATAGGTACGGGTCCCAGCGGTGGGACCCGCACCTATAAGACAATGGGGGCATATCCTAGCGATATGCCCCCATTGTCTAAGATGAGAATACCCCTTTAAGAACATACATTTGCCTGATTATCCCTATTCCTTTAATATATTTACTTATATTTTTTTATATTCTTAAAGTAGTGTGTGTAGTCTCTCTTTAAAGGGAACCTGTCACCTCCAACACACTTCATAAACTGCCAGCATTACCTTATATTATTGACCAGTGTGTTTCTAATGATGTTTTTCATTTAGAGAAGCGATTCCTCAAACTTGTTGAAATCGATGTTATAAACTCCATGACCGCGCTCTCTCCAGGCAGCTTGAAGTCAAGGGGGCAGCGGCTTCCTTGCTTCAAGTCAAGCAAAGCACTCCCCTCTTGCCTATGATTGACAGTCTTCTTGTCTTCCTGCATGCGTGGTGCGCTCCTTCGTGCAGCGCGATCCCGGCTCCGGCTCTGCACTTAGCCGGCTTTCAACTTAAACTCCAGTGAGCGCGCCAGCCCGCCCGCACGCCTGCCTGTCCCTATGCACGCGCTCACTTGGGTTTATGCGCAGTGCGCAGTTGAAAGCCGGCTAAGTGCAGAGCCGGAGCCGGGATCGCGCTGCACGAGGGAGCGCACCACGCATGCAGGAAGACTGTCAATCATAGGCAAGAGAGGAGTGCTTTGCTTGACTTGACTTGAAGCAAGGAGACCGCTGCCCCCTTGACTTCAAGCTGCCTGGAGAGAGCGCTGTCATGGAGTTTAAAACATCGATTTCAACAAGTTTGAGGAATCGCTTCTCTAAATGAAAAACATCATTAGAAACACACTGGTCAATAATATAAGGTAATGCTGGCAGTTTATTAGGTGTGTTGGAGGTGACAGGTTCCCTTTAAAGAGTATCTGAACGCAATTTTTACTTTTTACATTATTCATAGCATAAATCCTTTAAAGAATTTATACCATTTTTGTAGCTCCAGTGCATAACCAATAAACAAAATGAATCAACTTTTCAGTTTTAGTGTCAATAAATTTTTATTGAGATTTAGCATAAATGAAAATGACATAACATCATCCATTAACAGAATTGAAAGAAAAGAACTAAAAAGCATACATTGCACAGACAGTATATCAATAAATTTGTACATTCAAGATGCATCCGGAGTATGAGACAAAGTCTACACGTATTTATACTAAACAACTAAGGGGTTACCAAACCCCGTCAGGAAGAGGAGTAGCATACTCACTAGAAAGCCACGGTAACCAACAATTATGAGTACGGATCCTGGATCGCAAGGATGAGGCAAATGTAAATTCACAATGCATATGGGAATTGATCAGACCAATAATGACCTGAATATGTGGCATAATAGGGAGTTTCCAATTCTGGGCAATAGCTTGTCTTGTGGCAGTAAGGATATGGGCTACCACCCATCTAAAGTGTATGGGAACAGCCTCCAAGCCTACATTAAGAATGGCTAACTCTGAAGTCAGTGGCGACACGATCCCTGTGATATTTGTAATCATACCTGCTACACTAGTCCATAAACTAGAGACTAACGGGCAATACCACCACATGTGAGAAGGGGTACCTCTATGGCCGCAGGATCGCCAACACAATGGAGAATAGGTGGGAGAGAAGTGTGCTATGCGGTCTGGGGTTAAGTACCACCGAAATTGTACTTTCCTATTCCTCTCCGCATGGTTGATGCAGTTTGAGGAATTAACTGCCCAGGCAAGGGCGTCGTTCCACTGGTCTAAGGAGAACTCTTTGGACAGCTCCTTCTCCCAGCTGAGCATAAATCCTAGTTTGCTTGATATTTGAGATGGCAGAATGGTGGAATATATAGTAGATAAACCTGATTTAGACACAGGCCTGTCAGTGAACAAGGAGTTTAGTGGGCAGCGTTTTTGAGTGAACATTTTATGAGCTACACCACCAAGGATGTGTTTAATTTGTAGATATTGGTAAAAGACCCTGTTAGGGATATCAAATTTAACGTGAAGAGATTTAAAATCCAAGATCTGTTGATTCTCAAATAGGTGGCTTATAGATGATATTCCCTTATCAATCCAGGCCGAAAGTGATAGATTCGGAACAAGATGTTCCAAAGTTGAGATGGGAAGATCTGAAGGGATCAGGTCTAAGTACGTACCTGGACGTAACAGATATTGCCATGCAAAAACAGTGGCTTGCATTGTATCTAGCATGTTGGGCATTATTGGTTTCCCTAAGGCAAAGGAAGCTAGGAAGCTTTTCAGGGAGCGTCTTTTCACAAACTGTTCTTCAATCTGAATCCATTTCTGAGGACTAGTGGGGTGCCACCATTCTTTAGCTAAGTCCCCCAGACTTGCTAAGTAGTATTTGTGTAAATTAGGAACCCCTAGCCCTCCCCCTTTTAATGGAGGATGCAGAGTAGTCGCAGCAACTCTGGGGCGTTTAGCTCCCCATATGAACTGAGAGATAGTGTTCTGGAGTTTCTGGATAATGGATTTCGGAATCAGCAATGGAATACACCGGAAATAATATAGTATTTTCGGTAGGATCATCATTTTTACCGTGTTAATCCTTGCGATCCAGGACAGAATTATGGACGAGTAATTAAGAAGATCTTTTCTGATATCTTCTAGTAGGGCCCTGAAATTCAAAGACACCACTCTTTTAATGGAAGTAGGTAGAAGGATTCCTAAGTAAGTGATATGATCGTCCACCCACTGAAAGTTTAGCAATTGTTGGATTTGGCTTCTGGTTTCCGGGGAGACATGGAGTGGAAGAATGTTGGATTTAGTGACATTTAGTTTGTAATAAGATACAGCCGAGAATTGTTGCAATATAGCAGCGGCCTCTTGAAGGGAGCTGAGCGGATCTGTTAAAGTGAGAACGACATCATCCGCGTATAACCCGATGTCATGACGTTGCTCTCCTGTCTGAATACCTTTAATGCGGGGGGATGATCGTAATAGTTCCGCTAGGGGTTACATGACCAGGGAAAATACCAGAGGGGAAAGCGGACACCCTTGCCTGGTTCCATTAGTAATGCGGAAGGGGGAGGAAAGGAAACCAGAAGCCAACACCCTTGCAGAGGGGGATGAGTATAAGCTCATAATTGCTGTGAGTATGTGATCCCGGAATCCAAATTTGCAGAGAACATGTTCCAGAAACCCCCAATGGACTCTATCAAACGCTTTTTCCGCATCAAGCGATACGAGAATTGTGGGGTTCCTGGAAATCTCAGCCACTTGGAGCAGGTTTAACATACACCTAGTACCGTCTCTGCACTGTCTCTTGGCAACGAACCCAACCTGGTCAGGGTTAATGAGAGACGGTAGTACATCATTGATACGTGTGGCAAGGATCTTAGCGAACATTTTTATATCAACATTTAATAACGAAATCGGGCGAAAGTTTGCAGGTGTGGTAGCTGGTTTGCCCGGTTTTGGTAAGGTTACCACCGTTGCCATAAGCATCTCAGGAGGCATGCAATCACCCGACATAAACCCATTGAAGAGTTTTCCCAAGCAAGGCAACAACTCACTAGAAAACACCCTATAATAGTCGGCTGTGTACCCGTCTGGGCCCGGTGCCTTGTGAGGTTTAGTGGATCTAATAGCTTTCTGAATCTCTTCAGGAGATATGGGGTAATTCAAAATCTCTAGGTCCTCTGAAGAAAGGGAGGGTAATGAAATCTTCTGAAGAAATTCAGAGATAGCAGCTGTGGTAGGTTGAATCGTAGCAGGGTCTTCTCTGATATTATAGGGGGAGGAATAGTAGTCTGCAAAGGCATCCGCGATTTTTTGCGGGTGAGTAACAACTGAGGAGTTAGTTAGGGAAAGGGAATCTATTTTCGCTGCCGCTGCTCTACGAGTCAGTCGCCTAGCCAATAAGGCACCAGCTCTATCACCCATATGATATTTACTAGCTTTTAGTTTACTCAGAGCATGTTCATGCTTATATAATAATAGAGTTCTGAGTTGAAGACGTAAGGATAAGAGCTGTTGATGTGTGGAAGCATCAGGGGACACTAGGAGTTTCGCCTCCAGGTTGGAGATATCACCTATAAGGGAGGTCAGCTGACGTTCCCTATTTTTCTTGAGCCTAGCTGCCTCTCTTAGCAAGAGGCCCCTCATGTATGCCTTATGCGAGCACCAGAGGGTGGCAGTACAGACATCGTTAGTAGCATTTAGGGAAAAAAATTCCTTCATATCAGCAGCCAGTATGTCTACCCTGGACTTATTCCGCAAGAGAAAGGGATTCAGCTTCCAGTTTGACCTAGGAGGGTTGGGAAGACCAATGTCCACCACTATATGGACCGGCGCATGGTCGGACCATGTGATGCTCCCAATTCCCGACTCAGAGACACTTAATAGCAGATCCCTGGAGACCAGGAAATAATCAATACGAGACTGAGATATATGCGCTGAGGACATAAACGTATAGTCTCTCTCCCCAGCATGTTGACATCTCCAAATATCATGAAAATTTGTTTCCTTAAGGAGGTGCCTAAGGTCGGGCCGGGCCGCCACAGATATCCTAGAACAATCCAATTCGCGATGGACAGGGATGTTAAAGTCCCCTCCTATAATGACTGCCCCGGCAGCGACCCTCTGCACCCTCCGGAAAAATCTACGTAAAAATGAAATCTGACGAGAATTGGGAGCATACACCACCGCAATGGTATATAGCACATTATCTAACAAACCTTTAACAATAACATATCTGCCAGCTTGGTCAGTAAACAATTCTTGTTTTTGGAAAGCAATGGAGGACTTGATCCCTATTGCAACCCCTGCCTTTCCCTTTTTCTTAGATGGAGAGAAAAATATGTTAGGGAAGGATCTATTAGCATACCTAAAGGAATCGGTCTCAACCAGATGAGTTTCCTGTACCATAAAAATATCACAGTGAGAAGACTGAACTTCCTTTCACAATAATGACCTTTTAAAAGGGGAGTTCAACCCCTTTACGTTTAAGGAAAGGACCTTAAATCCCATAATGACCTGCCAAAAAAAAATGCTAGGTCAACCGTGTCCCGATACATTCCGGAGCATGCATATAGCATACTGTGACATACCATGTGCGCTAAAAGAAGAAGATGGATGAAGAAAATAGGAGACAGGAAAGAAGGAAGAAAAAAACAAAGATAGCAAACTACAAACATAAACTTAAGAAATAGCAGAATATCGATCTGCAAACCACGTATAGATGTGGAGTAGAAAGTGGACTGATTAAAAGTCCCGAAAATTGGGAGTCCCCACCCCTCTTGGCTCGGGGTATCCAACGTGGGGAAGTAAGGTTTAACCAAAGTCCAACAGGAACTTAGAATAATCAGGCCGTGTCCCATTCAGGGGCTACTTTGCCCGGCTTGGAGCTGGCATCAGATCCTTTGTGCGGCACAGCGAATAATGTCCCACGCGTGGAGCAGCATCAACGCATCCTTAGGTGACTTGCAGGCATGGATGGTGCCGTTATACTGGATCAGAAGTTTTACAGGGAATCCCCATCGATATCGGATGTTGTTATCTCTTAAGGCCTTTGTGGCCATGGCAAATTCCTTGCGCTTAGCAAGAGTTCCAGCAGACAGATCTGGATACACAGAGATCCCCTTAAATAAATCAGATGGGGTAGCGTTTTCACGCAACTTACGGAGGAAGGTATCCTTCATGTGGTAGAAATGGATCCTGGCCAAAACATCCCTCGGTGTGTCAGGGCTCAGACCAGAAGGCTTGGGAATCCTATGTATGCGATCCACTGTTAGGTCCATCTCAGACGCTGTAGGAAACACAACTTTTAGGAGCTGTTTCAGTAGGTCCTCCAGGGAGTCAGCAGGAACCGACTCGGGAATTCCCCTTAGGCGAACGTTGTTTCGTCTGTTTCGGTCTTCCATATCTTGCATTTTAGCTACCAGCTTAGCGTGCTCTTCCTCAAGCGCCTCATGGGGGTCTATGAGGGAATTGTGAGACGCGGCAAATTCGGCCATCTTGGTCTCAACATGAGCCGTGCGGTCACCCAGTATTTGTATATCCCTCTGGATTTCCCGTACAATACCTTGCATATCCTCGCGCAAAGAGGTTCTTAGGGAGTCCAGAAGCTGCCGCATAGTGTGCTCCGATAGAGGTTGGGTCACCGGAGGAGTGCGCAGATCTTCCCCCGACTCCGAGTGCGCCACCGGGGAGGAGTGCGCAGGTGATCTCTGAGGTGTCTGGCTGGCTGCTAGGCCGCAGGCGGGTGGAGAGGCTTTCGCAAAGAATTCGGTCATTTTGACCGGAGCCGCACGTTTTCTGAGTTTCCCCATCGTAACTAGAGCTCAAGTAAGTTCCACGAGTGTGTAAAGAACTCTGGAGATAGCCGCTGTGAGCAGATTTTCAGTTACCCCGAGCAGAGCAAGCGGATCAAGCAGCCGGCGCCATTGCGTGCAGGCCACGCCCCCTCAACTTTTCAGTTTTATCAAACATATCCTACCATTTTGAGTCTGCGGCTCCTCTGCAGACAAATATCCTCATTGATACAGAGTACAAGCAATCTCTATGTAGTCTAGAGCTTGCAATCATACCATCTATCCAAATATATTACGTAAGTATATAAAGTGCAGAGGTAGCAATCGTATTTGGACCTGGAGCCTGAGAGAGCCCAAAAGTCCCTCTGCTAAATAAGACATCAGTATTAAAAAAATTGTCATGGTAGTAAGGAGGACCTGTTACAGATTTTGCACAGGAGCTTCAAGTTAGGCCTCTGTTCAAAATCAGCACAATAAAATACTGTAAGTTAATATAAATAAGGAAATCAGTAGCAAAGTATAAGTATTTGCAGGCAGAGCTGTTCTTGAGACTAAATATTAATGCGAATTTTCCATTTATGTCACCATCAACCATATACAGTAAAAAGCTGTATATTTTCCAGTGTAGGAGCACAACAGTGAAAATAACGGAAGTGGCAAACGGCACCCGACAGATCGCATTGACTATAATGGCATAACTTGGGTGTCAGTTACAAAACATGGCATTTTATCAGCAAAAATAGAACAGCATGCAGCATGCTCTGCTATACTGTTGGGCACTTTTAACAGAATGTCTAATGGGGGCCCCAAATGGACCCTCAGACACAGTTATGAATATATACTTTTAAAATGTAGAAATAAAAAGAAATACCGTACGTTCAAATTATGGTGGGCATAAAACACTCGACAGAAAACTACAGTCATGTTTGAAAGTTTGTGAACCCTACATAATTTTGTATATTCATGCATAAATTTGACCTAAAACTACATCAGATTTTCACACAAGTACTAAAGGTAGATAAAGATAACCAAATCAAGCAAATGAGTCAAAGATATTAGACATGGTGTATTTATTTGAGGACAATAATCCAATATCACATGCCTGTAAGTGGCAAAGTATGTGAAACTTTGCTTTTAGTATCTGATGGAGCAAGCATATCCAGTAATTGTTGATTAGTCCTGCACATTGGTAAGGAGGAATTTTAGGGTTATGTTATGTTGGTGGGTTTTCTCCCATGAACTTCTCATTTTAGGTCCTTTGACAAGATTTCTTTTGGATTAAGGTCAGGAATTTGACTTGGCCATTCCAAAAGTCTAACTTTTTCTTCTTTAACAACTCTTTGGTAGAATGACTTGTGTGCTTAGGGTGGCTGTCTTGCTGCATGACCCACGGTCTCTTGAGTGATATTTTCCTTTAGAATTTGCTTGTATAATTCAGAATTCTTGGTTCCATCAATGCTGGCAAGCTGCCTTTGCCCAGATGAAGCAAAATAGACCCAAATCATGATACTGCCACCTCCATGAGTTTTTATGATAGAATGCCTTGCTTTCTTTTCTACAAATATGACACCTCTTATTCAAACCTAAAAGTTCTATTACAATCCTGCTGTGTGGATCATTGTTGTTTAGCGTCCTTTGACGGTGGACTCATGAACATGAATAGCTAATGTGAGAAAAGCCTTCAGTTGCTTACAGGTTACCTTGGATTTCCTTGTAACCTTTACATGCCTTGCTCTTGGTGTGAACTCTGTTGGTCGGCCACTCCATGAGAGGGTAATAATGGACATGAATTGCCTTTATTTGTACACAGTCTCTCTGTAGATTGGTGGAGTCCAAACTCTTTAGAAATGGTTTTGTAACCTATTCCAGTCTGATCAACATCAACAGCATCAACAACTCTTGTTCTGAGGTCCTCAGAAAACTCCTTTGTTTATGCCATGATACTCTTCCACAAACATGTGTTGTGAAGACCAGACTTTGATAGTTCTCTGCTCTTTAAATAAAACATGTCGACCATTCACACCTCATTGTCAGCCCATTGATTGAAAACACTTGACTCTAATTTCACCTTCAAATTATCTGCTAACTCTGAGTGGTCCACATACTTTTGACAGAAGTGATATGGATCTTTTTCCTCAATAAATAAATAACTAAGTCTAATATTTTTCACTCATTTGTTTGATTTGGTTATCTGTATCTATTTTTAAGACTTTGTGAGAACGTGATATAGTTTCGGATCAAATTTATGCAAAAATATAGAAAATTCTGAAGGTATTACAAACTTTCAAGCATCAGTGTATGTTGCAGACCGTGATTAGATCCTATTGTAATCAGTTTCCTTAACCTTTTATACTTTAACCTTTCCACTGGAGACTCATCACTCATGGAACAAGAAGACCTTCTGCCTACATCAATTAAAATAAATATATTTCATGTGTCACGCCGAGCCGGTACTCACCAATAATTATATATTACAGGTAATACAGAAATCTACATTAATTAAAGACAGCGGTGGAAGATATGTGATTTTTCATTTCTCAGGACTCATACCAAAAGAGAAATAAATTGATATAGCAAAATTAATTAGAAGTGTATTCTTTGGAAATGTCAGGTGACTCTTTTTTTCTGTAGAGTTCAATTTCTTCCCTATTTCTTGCGTGCCATTGAGTTAAAACTGAGAATGAACTGCTAGCACTTTGACATCTGGTTTTTCAGAAAGGCAAATTGATCTGTTCATAAATTACTCCCTGGATGCTCATATGGCTGATGTATTAGCTCAGCAGTGGAGTTCCTAGTTAAAAGTGAGAAAGTAATTGTTCAATTTATTCCTGTAATACACTGTGTCTCTACCATAGCATTGTGCTGAAATGCTCATTGACGAAACCTAAAATCAGATATCCACACAGACCTACAGTCGATAGTGCTGTGGCCCAACTGTATAAGTGATAGATTTACTTTAATGGATCTGTATGATGGTGGCTAAGAACTTTGTGAAAGTAATTTAACAAAAATGATTATTTGTTCTATATCTGAAGCATTCTACTCTGTATTCTGCATTAGGCAAACCATCTAGAATATGTACAGTACAACATGGCCATTAAGGATGTCTGGTGGAATGTGTTCCCATACAAGTAAACAGAACTTTTGGACTGGGGGGTTTAGGGTGGATTTCCATATACTATAAATTATATGACATGAACAAATAAACCACAAATTCCACATGTTTTACATGCAGTTCTTAAGTTACCATTTGCAATGCAAAAAGAACTATTCTATGGAAAATCCAGGTGAAAATCCTTGTGTAAGACAAAGCAGATTTTGCTGTGAATTTGTCTAATGAATTTGTCTAATTTACAATACGTGTAAAACCACCCTAAAAGTAGTTGTCTGAGATTAGATGAAAGATGTATTTTTTTCCCCAGAAACAGTGCCACCCTTGTTCATGCTGTGCCTGGTACATGGACAAGAGTTGTACTCTTTCTAGAGAAAAAAAGGAAACTCTTATTAAATCTCATACAAACCGAACTTTTGGTAACTGTGAGTGTTTCAAATATACATCTAAGGCCCCTTTCACACGACAGTATTTTTTGCGGGCTCCGATCCGCATTTTTCACATGAAAATCATTTTTCACATGGGTCCGCAAAAAATACTGAGAGCATACCGTGTGCTGTCCGCACCCGTATGCCCGTTCCGTAGCCCCGCAAAAAAGATAGAACCTATCCTATTCTTGTCCGCAAAACGGACAAGGATAGGCATTGTTACAATGGATCCGCAAAAAAAACGGATGCCATACGGACGGCATCGTTTTTTTTGCGGATCCGCAATTTGCGGACCGCAAAACACAATATTCGTGTGAAAGAGGCCTAACACGTACAGCCCTGAGACGCACGTCTCGATATGTAAAACCATAGAATTCAAACATGGTATACTTTGTTTTTCTATGAATATAGTTCAAGCTGCTAAGGTAGCCTTCCGATCTGAATAGTTTGCACCATAATACACATTTTGCTAAAATCATTATTTTTTTGTTGGAAATAGCCAGGCACATTTATTAAATCCTTTATACCACATTTGTGAAGTAAGCAAGTTGCAATATATGGTGCACATTATATTTGCTCGATAATTTCAATCCTTTTGCGCTTCTTGAACTTTTTAAAAGTGGCAAGAAAAAATGTCAGGGCTTAGTGGGATGAGGCATAGCCTCCTGGGGCCTGCTGGATGCACTATAATTTACATCAATTATAGCTGAAATCTACACCTCATAGCTGCCAAAGATTTGAAATTCAGATATACGGACTGCCAGAAGATGTGCCAATTTTATTAACAGGCATGATGCTCTTATTAAATTTAGCACATTTTCACTGATGAACTTAGACTAAGACTGGCATATGTAACAATGTTCATAGTATACTGACATGAAAAAGTATTCGTACCCCTTGAAATTTTTCACATATTTTCTTGTTACACCCACAAATGTAAATGTATTTTATTGTGATTTTATTTGATAGACCAACACAAAGTATGTGTGAAGAATGTATATATGAAGTGAAAAGATAATGAAACATGGTTTTCAAAAATTTTAATAAATAACATTCTGGAAAGTGTTGTATTCAGCCCCCCTGAGTCACTACTTTGTAGGACCACCTTTCACTGCAGCTGCAAGTCTTTTGGGATATGTCCCTACCAGCTTTGCACATTTACAATGGAATTTTTGCCCGTTATTCTTTGCTAAATAGCTGAAGCTCAGTCAGATTGGATGGAGATCATCTGTGAACATCAATTTTCAAGTCTTGCCACAGATTCTAAATGGGAATTAGTTCTGAACATTGACTGGATCATTCTAACACATGAATATGCTTTGATGTAAACCATTCAATTGAAGCTCTGGCTGTATGTTTAGGGTCCTTCCCCTGCTGGAGCTTAAACCTCTGCCCCAGTCTCAAGGCTTTTGCAGCCTCTACCAGGTTTTCCACCATGGTTGCCCTGTATTTAGCTCCATCCATCTTCCCATGACCTCTGACCAGATTCCCTTTCTGTTCAGGGTGATGTGTAGTGTTTCCCACCACATATAGTGTTTTGCGTTTAGGCCAAAAAGTTCAACTTTGGTCTCATCTGACCTGAGCACCTTCTTCCACATGTTTCCTGTGTCCCCTACATGGCTTGTGACAAGTTGTAAATGGGACTTCTTATGGCTTGCTTTCAAAAATGGTTTTATTCTTTCCACTCTCCTTACAGGGCAGATTTGTGGAGTACACAACCAATAGTTGTCCTGTGGACTGATTCTCCCACCTGAGCAGTGGATCTCTGCAGCTACTCCAGAGTGACCATGGTCCTCTTGGTTGTTTCTCTGAGTAGTATTCTTTTTGCCTGTGTTGTCAGTTTAGGTGGATGGCCATATCCTGGTAGGTTTGCGGTTGTGCCATACTTCTTCCACTTTCAGATTATGAATTGAACATTGCTCCAAGGGATGTTCAGAGCTTGGGATATTTTTATAACCCAACTCTGCTTTACAGTCTCTACAACTTTATCCCTGACCAGTCTGGTGTGTTCCTTTGGTTTATGATGCATTTTGATCACTAATGTTCTCTAACACACATCTGAAGCCTTCACAGAACATTTCTAGTTACACTGAGAATAAATTGCATACAGGTGGACTCTATTTACTAATTAGGTGACTTCTGAAGGAAATTGGTGACACTAAATTTTATTTGGTCGTATAACAGTACAGGGGGCTGAATACAAATGCTCAACATACTTTTCTATTTTTATTTTTTAAAAATTTAGAAAACCATGCATCATTTTTACTTCACACATACTTGCTACTTTGTGTTGGTCTTTTACATAAAATCCCAATAAAATACATTTTAGTTTGTGGGTGTAATGTGAAAAAATGTGGAAAAGTTCAAGGGCTATGAATGCTTTTTCCAAGGCTCTGTATCTCCCCCTTGATTTCCACATAACTTGTGATAATAATCATATGAAGAGAGACAATGACTAGCATCTCCAATACAAAGGCTGACTGGATTACTAACCAGTATTATCATTACTCTGATTGTGGTTAAACATTCTGGTCTCCTCATCAATTACCGGCAGCCTGAATGGAAAATGAATGCATCTTGTAGTTTAGTAACATTTGGGTAGAACTGAATTGTTTCTATTTTTGCCTGGAAAAACATTCACCAGAACATTGGAATACACTTCCTCAGTTTGTCAATTTTTTGGTATGAAGTTTTTGAATAGTTATGTCACGCGAGGTCGGCGTCGCGCTCCCTCTGCACGACATCGCCGGACCTCTCCGCCCCCCTAGAGACGAGCAATAGGGAATTGAAGTGCTGGTCTTGTCAGCCAGCACTTCATGAGTTAATTCTCTGTTTGGGTTTAGCCATGTGGTGCTGATCACACCACATGGCTACTTTACATATTGTTTGGACAGCTTGCTCCGCCTCAGGTCATGTGATGCTGGCCACATCACATGATCCTGGGCGGGCTATTTAAAGATGGCAACTGCCTCACTCAGATGCCTGTGATTTGCTTACACCATTGATCAGTGCTTGTGCGTTCTCAGTTATTGGATTGTTTACTTGGATTTGGATTTCGGACTTTGGACTTTTGACTTCTCTCTGCTTGACCCCTCGGTATTTACGTGACCTCCTGTGTTTGACCCGGCTAGCTGACCATTCTATATTGTGTTTTGTTACGTCTGTGTTTTGTCTGTCCCTGTGTTCCCTCTCCCTTCCTGCGCACTTATACAGTGTAGGGACCGCCTTCGTGGTTGTCCGCGGCTACCTAGGGCCGTTTGAGGCAAGTAGGCAGGGAGAGAAGGAGGGGTTAGCTCAGGGCACACTACCCTTGTCTACCCCCTCGTGACAGAATCACAGGCCCAACTTATGGATCAGTTGCGGGCCCTCACGGAGCAGGTCCAGGGTATGGCTCAAGCTCTGCAGGGCCTGGCTGATAGGCTCCAGCATCAGGAGCAGCTACTATCCTCCTCAGTAGTGGCCCCTTCCACTTCCAATCCTAGTGTGGAACCTCATATTAAGCTGCCGGATCGGTTTTCTGGAGATCGAAAATTTTTTAATTCCTTTAAGGAGAGTGTCAAGCTCTATTTTGATCTACGTCCTCATTCCTCGGGCACCGAGCAGCAGCAGGTCAAAATAATTATTTCTCTGCTGCAGGGTGATCCGCAGGAGTGGGCATTTGCGTTACCCCCAGACTCCCCTAGCCGTCAGACGGTGGACGCCTTTTTCAGGGCTCTTGGGTTACTGTATGAGAAGCCTGACTTGACGGCTGTTGCTGAAGCCCAGCTCAGGGACATTCGGCAGGGTAACCGTCCTGTGGAGGATTATTGTGCGGAGTTTAGGAGGTGGTGTGTTTCTTCTGGTTGGAATGACCCGGCTTTAAGAAGCCAGTTTAGGGCAGGGCTTTCTGACCAACTGAAGGACCTTCTCGTGGGCTATCCTACTCCTGACTCCTTAGAAGCGACCATGACCCTAGCAGTCAGGTTGGACCGTCGGGTGAGAGAGAGACGGAAGGAACGGTCAAGCACTCCTCCTGTGGCCATCCTGCCTGAGAATCCTATGCCAGGTCCATCTTCCACCAGGGTTCCGGAGGAGCCCATGCAGTTAGGAGGAACCTTAAGGGAACAGAGACGTCTGAAGGGAGCCTGCTTTTACTGCGGTGAGATGAACCATTGGCTCCAGCAGTGTCCCAAGCTTCCGCCCTCTAGGAGATCCCCAGCGGGGAGTAAGGTAACTCCAGCGGTGGTAAGGAGAAACATTTTACTACCTATCTCTGTTACCTATGATCAACTTAAGGGGGTTGGTCAAGCATTTGTTGATTGTGGTTCCGCTGCTAATTTTATTAATTTCGATTTTGTACAATCAGTGGGTATACCGATAGTCCCTCTAAGGGAGATTATTCAAATTGTGGCCCTCGACTCCACCCCATTGCGCAATGGGAGAGTGGAGTTTTGTACTCCTGACGTCACCCTAACTGTGGGAATCTCCCATTCTGAGACTTGTTCCTTTCTGGTTTTAAAGGATTTACCTGCTGACCTCGTGTTAGGGCTGCCATGGTTACAGGCTCACAACCCTGTGATCAACTGGCCAGCAGGTGAATTAGAAAAATGGGGACATGATTGTGTCAATTGTTGCAAATCTGTACTGCAGCTAGGAGGTACCGCGGAGTCTCTCGTCCTACCCGAATTTATCAGAGAATTTTCGGATGTCTTCTCCATGTCGGAGACTGATTTCCTTCCTCCTCACCGGCAGTACGATTGTGCCATTGACATAATGGAGGGATCCAAGTATCCCAAGGGCCGCATTTATAATCTCTCCACTCCTGAGCGACAATGTATGAGGGATTATCTTAAGGAGAGCCTGGCCAAGGGTCACATTCGGCCTTCAGTCTCTCCAATGGGGGCAGGTTTCTTCTTTGTTGGCAAGAAGGATGGAGGATTGAGGCCCTGTATTGATTACCGGGAACTAAACAAGATCACGGTTAAGAACAGGTACCCGCTGCCCCTTATCCCTGATTTACTGAATCAGGTTCAGGGTGCCTGCTGGTTCTCTAAATTAGATTTGAAGGGGGCATACAACCTGATCAGAGTCAGAGAGGGAGACGAATGGAAGACGGCATTCAACACCCCTGAAGGTCATTATGAGTACTTAGTAATGCCCTTTGGGTTGAGTAATGCACCCGCCGTCTTCCAAAATTTTGTTAATGATATTTTCAGAGCATTTATTGGGAGATTTATGATTGTTTATATTGACGATATTCTTATTTTCTCTGCTGATTGGGAATCCCCACGTCTCCCACACCAGACAGGTACTGAAGGTTTTGCGTGAAAATAAGCTTTTTGTCAAAGGGGAGAAATGTATCTTCGGTGTTCAGGAGGTGGCCTTTTTAGGATACATTTTGACCCCTTTCTCGTTTAAAATGGATCCTGTCAAGGTGCAGGCCATCCTTGATTGGGTGCGACCGTCCTCCCTGAAGGCGCTCCAACGATTTTTGGGATTGCGAACTTTTATCGCAAATTTATTAAAAATTTTTCGTTGGTGGTCAAGCCAATTACTGATCTTACCCGCAAGGGAGCCGATCTGGGTAATTGGCCTCCTGCAGCTATTGAGTCCTTTGAAAGGTTAAAGTGGTGTTTTACTAATGCTCCTGTGCTAATCCAGCCGGATCAGAGTAGGCCTTTTGTGGTTGAGGTGGACGCATCAGAAGACGGTGTGGGGGCTGTACTGTCCCAGGGATCTTCCACCTTAACTAATCTTAAGCCATGCGCCTTCTTTTCCCGCAAGTTCTCGCCTGCTGAGAGGAACTATGATATCGGTAATAGGGAGTTATTGGCAATTAAGTGGGCATTTGAGGAATGGCGTCATTTTTAGAAGGGGCATTACACCGTGTCACGGTCCTCACGGATCATAAGAATTTATTGTTTCTGGAGTCCGCTAAACGTTTGAACCCTAGGCAGGCGAGGTGGGCTTTGTTCTTCACCCGGTTTGATTTTTCTGTTACCTTCAGACCCGGAAGCAAGAACGTTAAAGCAGACGCCTTATCCCGAAGTTTCCAGGCGTATCAACCTCCTGACGCCCCTCCAGAACCCATCCTTCCAGCTGAGATCTTTGTGGCCGCCACCGCACCTGACCTCGCTTCTGAGATCTCGGCAGGACAGCATCTCGCTCCTACTGGTACCCCCAATGACAAATTATTTGTGCCGGCTCATTTGCGTTTACGACTGCTGGGTGAGTGTCATCATAATTCTGTTTTATGTGGACACCCTGGTATCCATGCCACTAAGGAGTTGATTTCGAGGCAGTATTGGTGGCCATCGATTTCCAGGGATATTCAAGCTTTTGTAACTGCGTGTAACACTTGTGCCAGGTCCAAGAATTCTAAGAGACGACCTATGGGTGAGTTACATCCCTTACCCATACCTAGTAGACCTTGGTCACATTTGTCCATGGACTTTATCACGGATTTGCCATGCTCGGAGGGTAAGACTGTGATTTTTGTGGTAGTTGACAGGTTCAGTAAAATGTGTCATTTTATTCCTTTGTGTAAATTACCCTCTGCTAAGGTCTTGGCATCTATATTCATGGATAATATTGTTAAACTGCATGGTGTTCCTGAGAATATCGTTTCTGATAGAGGGGTACAGTTTGTGTCTAGGTTCTGGAGGGCGTTCTGTAATAAGATTAACATTTCTTTGTCCTTTTCATCAGCCTTTCATCCAGAAACTAATGGTCAGACTGAACGTCTCAATCAATCTGTTGAACAATATCTTAGATGTTATGTGGCAGACAACCAACATGTGTGGGTCAGATTCCTGTCTCTGGCTGAGTTTGCCATTAATAACCGTGTCAATTCGTCCTCTGGAGTGTCGCCGTTCTTTTGTAACATGGGTTTCCATCCACGTTTTGGCTCCTTTTTCCCATCTACATCGGTTGTCCCAGAGGTTAATGATTTCTCCCAGGAACTGTGCACAGTTTGGGCACAGGTTCAATCGAACCTGGAAAAGGCCCAAGAGGTTCAAAGGGTTAAAGCTGATAGAAAGAGGTCTAAGGCTGTGAATTTTATGGTTGGGGATAAGGTGTGGTTATCCACTAAGAATCTTAATATGAAGGTTCCATCTTACAAGTTTGCACCGCGTTATATTGGTCCTTACAGGATCACCAAGGTGATCAATCCGGTTTCGTTTGAGTTATGCTTGCCCGACTCCCTTCGTGTCCATAATGTGTTTCATGTGTCCTTGCTTAAACCTTACGTTGCTCCTGTTGGTCCTGAGGAACAGCCTCCACCTCCGGTTGAGGTAGCGGGACGGGTAGAACACGAGATTGCCAGAATCTTGGATGTGAGGAGGGTCCGTAATTCCTTCCAGTACCTCGTACACTGGAGGGGATTTGGACCGGAGGACAGATCTTGGGTGCCGTTGACTAGGATGCATGCCGACTCTCTCATTCGGAATTTCCATCTGCAGCATCCCGATAAGCCTGCTCCGCTGGTAAGGGTCCGGTGGCCCCTCGTGAAGGGGGGGGGTACTGTCACGCGAGGTCGGCGTCGCGCTCCCTCTGCACGACATCGCCGGACCTCTCCGCCCCCCTAGAGACGAGCAATAGGGAATTGAAGTGCTGGTCTTGTCAGCCAGCACTTCATGAGTTAATTCTCTGTTTGGGTTTAGCCATGTGGTGCTGATCACACC
Source organism: Rhinella marina (assembly GCA_900303285.1). NCBI lineage: Eukaryota > Metazoa > Chordata > Amphibia > Anura > Bufonidae > Rhinella > Rhinella marina. Next base: position 370,234 of record ONZH01005089.1, on the reverse strand, counting down.
ACATGGCTACTTTACATATTGTTTGGACAGCTTGCTCCGCCTCAGGTCATGTGATGCTGGCCACATCACATGATCCTGGGCGGGCTATTTAAAGATGGCAACTGCCTCACTCAGATGCCTGTGATTTGCTTACACCATTGATCAGTGCTTGTGCGTTCTCAGTTATTGGATTGTTTACTTGGATTTGGATTTCGGACTTTGACTTTTGACTTCTCTCTGCTTGACCCCTCGGTATTTACGTGACCTCCTGTGTTTGACCCGGCTAGCTGACCATTCTATATTGTGTTTTGTTACGTCTGTGTTTTGTCTGTCCCTGTGTTCCCTCTCCCTTCCTGCGCACTTATACAGTGTAGGGACCGCCTTCGTGGTTGTCCGCGGCTACCTAGGGCCGTTTGAGGCAAGTAGGCAGGGAGAGAAGGAGGGGTTAGCTCAGGGCACACTACCCTTGTCTACCCCCTGGTGACAAGTTAATTGTAATAGCATTTAAGTCATAGTCCATTTCCTGTGCCCGGTAGCTGGCTGGAAAATTTTAGCCTGAGAGGCAAATGCACAGCACTGGCCCATGTGTAGTGGCCCATCCTCCGCCTACCATATAAAGGTGTTATAGGTAAATGAGCTTTAAATTGTTAAAAGGCAATGGCTAGTTGTGTTTTTATTTTGGGATCGTACACACATTTGCAATCCCAGATACAGGATATGATTGAGTTTTTAGATACAGTTTCGACTACTTTCACACTGGCATTTTCATTTTCCGGTATTGTGCTCAGTCATAGGGGCTCAATACCGGAAAAAAACGCTTCAGTTTTGTCCCCATTCATTGTCAATGGGGACAAAACTGAACTGAAGAGAAGTACGGAATGCTCCTAAATGCAGTCCGTTCAGTTCTCTTCAGTCTCCAGACTGGAGAGCAAACCGCAACATGCTTCGGTTTTCTCTCCGGTCTGGACATTCGCACCAAGACGGATCCGGAATGACCCCCAATGCAAGTCAATGGGGACGGATCGTTGGGTGTGACACAATGGTAAACGGATCCGTCCTCCATTGACTTTCAATGGAGTTCATCCGTCACCTTGCACTTTCCCCTCCCTCCAGCAGGGGGCGCTGTGGGGAACCTTACCCTTGTGCACGCTGTCCTTGTCGCTGGTCAGGTCCAGAACTGGGACAGGTTGGGAGCTGCTGGGACAGGTAAGTAACCCCTCCTCCTCCTCATAGTGTCTGACACGTGTGGGGCCGGAGCGCGGTTCCGGCCCCACATGTGCACCTGCAGCAGCACGGATCCAGTGGGACCCTTCACCCCCCGGATCTGTGCTGCCGCTAGTGTGAAAGGGGCCTTAATCATTACAGGCAGCAGGAATAAAAAACAATTGATTTCTGATCCTGTGATTGCCACAGTAACAAATCAAAGCAATCACTGCATTTTTATTTTCTAAGTAGTTTGTGACCCTGGCAGTTAAGGCCACCTGCACACACAGCAGAGCACGTGAACGTTTTTCCATGCAGATTCCTGCATGGAAAACTACAGTGTAATACATTAGCAGCAAAGTGTATGAGATTACAAAAATTTCATGCACACTTTGCAGATTTTTTCTGTGCCAATACTGACCTGCTGTGCAGCTTGTCACTTATGTTTGTGATTTTAGCGGCAGATTTCACCCTTTTCTAATAAAGGGTTAAATATATGGTAAAACCACATCTAATCTACACCAAAATCTGCAATTAGAAATTGTATCAGAACAATGTACAGTATCAGATCCGAGTTTAACCCACAAATACAGTGCCAGAACCAAACTCATACAATAAATACAGTGCCAGAACCAACATTACTACATAATCACAACACTGGAACTAAGTATAGTCCATAAATACTGCCCCAGAACAAAGCTCATACAATACATACAGAACCAAACTCATACAATAAATACAGTGCCAGAACCAACATCACTACATAATCACACTGGAACTAAGTATAGTCCATAAATACGGCCCCAGAACCAAGCTCATACAATAAATACAGTGCCAGAACCAAGCTCATACACAGAATACAGTGCCAGAACCAACATCACTACATAATCACAACACTGGAACTAATAGTCCATAAATACTGCACCAGAACCAAACTCATACAATAAATACAGTGCCAGAACCAAAATCACTACATAATTACAACACTGGAACTAAGTATAGTCCATAACTACTGCCTCAGAACCAAGCTCATGCAATACATACAGTGCCATAACCTACATCATTACATAATTACAACACTGGAACTAAGTATAGTCCATAAATACTGCCCAGAACCAAGCTCATACAATAAATACAGTGCCAGAACCAAGCTCATACAATAAATTCAGCACCAGAACCAAGCTTATACAATACCAGAACCAAATTATTACAATACAGTACCAGAACCAAGCTTATACAATAAATACAGTGCCAGAACCAAGCTCACATAATAAATACAGTGCCAGAACCAAGCTCATACAATAAATTCAGCACCAGAACCAAGCTTATACAATAAATACAATACCAGAACCAAATTATTACAATACAGCAACAGAACCAAACTCATAGAATAAATACAGTGCCAGAACCAAGCTCATACAATAAATACAGTACCAGAACCAATTACAACACTGGAAGTAAGTATAGTTATAGTTACTAATATAGCTACCTCAGACCATAATTTATGAATAACGGAATTCTTAGATATGCCGAACTTGAACTTTGTATGCCGAACTTGAAAACAGAAGTTCGCTCATCCCTATTGGTGACACATTGTACTTCATGTTATCAGTAAATATGGGTCAATATTTGTTTCCTTTATTTAATAAAGAATTCTAAATTTACAGAAAATTTGGAGAAATTCACCATTTTCTAAATTTGATTTTCTCTACTTTTAAGACAGATAGTGATTCCTGATTAAATAGTTATCAACATTCCCCATATGTCTACTCTATGCTGGCATTTTTTTAAATGTCAATTGATTTTTTAGGATGTTAGAAAGCTTAGAATTTTAGAAGCAATTTTTCAAATTTTCAAGAAAATTTCCAAAACAATTTTTAAGCACCAATTCATTTATAAATGGAAACCACCCATAAATGACTATACCCCTGTCACGAACCAGCAGGTGTGGACCCACTGTGCCTCGCGCCGTACCCCCTCTAAGGGCGTTGTCTAAGTGAAACCCCTCGTTCTTCACAATTACCCCTGATGGTGGGGATAGACTTTCCGAGGGGAACACCAGGTCGCTACCTCCTGAGGAGGGTCGGGACACGAGGCAGCTGGTCCAGGAGGACCTGGAGATACCTGCGAAGGTACCTGTAGTACAGCGGTGGTCAACAGGCCAGGTAGAATCCAGGAGATGCAATACAGGACCAAGGAATGAGGCAGAAGCAGAGTCAGACAGGCAAAGGGTCAGGGCAGGTGGCACAGGTACGTGGTCAGGCAATCCGAGTCGGCAACAAGAAGGTCAATGCAGGCAGGCAAGGATCAGGCGGGTAGCGGAGTCAAATAACAAGGCACGGGTCAGAACACAAGCAGGACCAGGTATAACCAAAATGCAAGATAGGACCTTGACACTGAGGCATCTTGGGAGAGGGCTGAGCAGCATAAATAGGTCCAGGGTTGGTCAAAGAGGACATGTGACCAACCCACATGACCTAGCATGGTCACATGATCAACCAGCTCCAGCCCAGAGGGAGTGAAGTAATACAGGGCAGTATGGAAGCTCTGGAGCAGATCATCGTGCAACAGCACTACACAGCCAGAGCTCAGGACTGCAGCGGTGTGCAGGGGTACAGCGGCGCACAGCAGTCGCTGTTACAACCCCTCACATTATTCAAAACCACTGTCTTCACTGACCCCCTTTATATAAACCATCTTCACTGTGCCCCATTTATATACACCATTTTCACTGTGCGCCCACGAAGGAGCAATGCAGGCCTGGCCTCTTCTGAAGGCTCTGCTCCTGTGAATGTTGTGGGCAACATGATGACATAATTGTACCACCTACATCATGGAAATATGCCATCCAGGCAGAGAACTAGCTGTTTTCTTGTCCCGACGGTGCTGTGAAGTGCTCAATTGTATATGCATTCTATGGGCGCAAATACAGTTAAGTGCAGGGACCCCAGAAACTGGGTGAATCGACCTGGTGAATAGGGACCCCCAGTAATGGTTTACTGTGAGGCCTTGCTCCAAGTGAGCCGTTGTTAATCTGGCCCTGGGCGGCACTAAATATGTACTGGGTGCCGGCCGGGGGGGGGGCATATGCCACCCTACCCCCTGGGCTAGACTGCCTTTGCCTGTGTGTCAAGAGGAGCTAATAAGTATAGATCAGCGGGAATACGGGGAGCATCAGAATGAGAGCAGTACAATTTCAGTGAAGTATCACATTCTGATCCTATAAAAAATCATTGGCCAGACAACCCATTTAATTTGGTGGGAGTTACTCGACTTAGGCATTTAGTGAAAAACTGTACCTGTAGCTTGGCATTTTATAAATTGGGGACAAAGATTATGACACCCCCCCGGTGGGGAAAAGTTGCAGATAGCGGCGCCTTATTAAGCTGTATTTCAGATTAATAAATGACCCCCATTATACATATACTTACCACTCTAGCACAGTTGTCATATCCAGAAGAGGAGAAGGAGCTGTGGTAACGACAGCAGAGCCTGATACTACCAAAGCTGTACTCTGCATACTCACTCACCCTCCCTCTCCTGTCAATCCTGACACAGATGCTACCAGGATCAAGTTACAACAGCTGTTAAAGGGGTTATCCAGGAATCAGACAGACCTCTTAGAGTAGCCAACCTGCAGTAAAGATCATAGTTACCTGGTCCCAGCTGCTGAGTTTATTGTCTAGTGTTCCAGGACCGGCTCTTACTCACCCTGCTGCACTGATATAAACATCCGTCGACGGGTAACACATGACCGCTGCAGCCTGTGATTGGCAACCAGCAGGTTACTGCTACAACCTATGATTGGCTCTAGCGTCACATTACCACATGTGGTTGATCTGTGGCAGGGAAAGGAAGAGCCAGCATGGGAGCTTTAGACACCGGACCAAGTAGCCAGGATCAGGTAAGCATACCTCCCAACTTTTTGGACGGTCAAAGAGGGACACTTAATGGTTCATTGTATTAAAGATCCATTTTTACACTTAAATAGTTTTCTTTTACAAAATAATGTGAATATAGAAATTTCTAAAATCCCAACTGCATCAAATAATGAAATATTATACAATACGAGCTCAAATATACAGCGAGGAACCAGACAAACACTTTCTGGGTCAATATTGTGAATAATACAAATCTATACCACAGGTCAAAAAGAGGGACATTTAAGGATCAAAATGGGACAGAGGGTCTTGGGTCCAAAAGAGGTACACTTGGGAATTATGGGTAAGTATTATCTTCACCGTGGGGCAGCCACTCTGGCCGGTCTGACTTTTGGATAACGCCTTTAAGGAGCTCTGAGTGCTCTGACAGGACAGGGAAGGCAGACCCTCCTGTAGTCATATCAGTGCACGGGTGCAGTGCAATATACAGAAGTAGCAGAGCTGAAGCTGACATTTTAAAATGTATTCAGTGAACTCACTGCAGAGGCGTAACTTGAAGCTGCTGGTCCCCATGTAAAATCTTTAACAGGGCCCCTATCTACCATATGCCATTTATAATACTGGTGTCTTCATATATAATAGGGAACCTTCGGCTCCTGACAAGCATCTGGGCCCAGACACAGCTATTCAGAAAACCTACCTGCAGTCCTATGAAAATAAAAGACACACATTCTGATATCACACCATTTGAGCAAACTTTGATCTTCTGCGTTAATAAACTCAGTTGGACTACTTCAATAAAAATACTATATATAAATTTAAATTAATTCCACTACCAGCACTATACCTGTAACATAATATTACCAAAATTATAATGTGTATTTTAATACCTTTTGAGCTCTCCGTTTGTCTGCTCGTTGGTTCTGGTGGTAGATCCTGCTGAAGTTGGAGACTATTACAGGTACTGGTAATGCAATGACCAACACGCCACTCAGGGAACATATGGAACCGAATATCTTCCCAGCTATAGTCTTTGGAACCATATCACCATACCTACGGAAAACAAACCAACATATGGAGAGAATTCAGAAATTTGATCAACATGCAATTTAAATGCACTGAGCCGCTCACCAAAAAGAATCCCATTTATCAACGTCTTCCTCATTCTGGGCTACGTTAACATCCAAAATACAGCAGAATATAACAAATGTCAAAACAACCTATTAGTAAAAGAACTGGAACAATTATCTGTCTTGGGACTGGATTAATGAAACGCAGAACAGAAAGCAAAGAATGCTGTGCCAAGTTTCCTGTTTGGCAGATATTGTTAGATTTATTCGGTGGTTGAATTAATATACATTGCGTTATTTTATGTTACTCGTGCACTGTTCTGTAGGCTTTGTCACAAATTATGGATTTTCACTTTATGAATTCAATTAAATTTGTCTCCTTAGTTCTTACAGTACACAAGTACTGATTTGGCCAGAATCAAATTTTAGGACATTCGCTCATTTCTGCTTCCACTGATGAGATAATTTTACCAAGTTGCCTTTTGCCGTAAAGCTGTTATTTTGCCTCATATTTTGGCACAAATCTGTGCAAATGTGCTGCAGAAAACAGCGGCGGTGGCAGCTGCAATTGCTACTAGTTTTGGAGCATTAATGGCAAACTCAGCCTACTGATAGAGGCTTCCTAAGGGTATGGGTAAAGCATTCAATAAATCTCAGCTAAACCATACAATTATAAATTGGGGAGCACAGTGGCTCAGTGGTTAGCACTGGTGCCTTGCAGTGCTTGTGTTTCCCTGGCTTTCCTCCAGGTACTCTGGTTCCCTCCCACACTCCAAGACTTACTGATAGGGAAATTAGATTGTGAGCCCCATTGGGGACAGTGTGATGCTAATATCTATAAAGGATTGTGGAATATGTCAGCGCTATATAAGTGATAAAAATAATGCCGAGCTGTACCGTCCTTCTTACATACAAAGGGTTCGCGAATGAAAAAAAGGTTAAAGGGAGTCTGTACTAGGAAATTCACTTTTGAAGCAGACACAATGCCTTGTAGGGTTAACTCAGCTAAATGAAATGGTACCTTTCACTCAGTGATCCGTTGCTTAATTCTGGAGAAAAAGCATGTGTAATCCATATGCAAATGAGCAGTTAAGTGCACCATGGGTGGGCCTAAGCCAAACTGTGAACCCTTGCTCCTCCCTCTTCTTTTTGATTGACAGGGGTCAGGTTCTGCGAAATGTTGCCTCTAGCTATTGGATAGTCATAGAACTTGATTAATATAAAATAGTGAACCATATGTTATCTATCATACAGAAATTTAATGGTGGCCTGTTTAAGCACGGAGGCATTCCTTTGTCTCTGCACAGTATCACTCATAAAGTTTTCTGTGTAGTGCATACTTGGGCTAACTGAACAGGGATAAACATGGCATCAGTCACACTACCTCTGCACCTTATGTGCTCCTGGCATTCAGTTTACAGGGTTAACCCTCATAGGACGAACAAGAACTGAAAGGATTCCTTAAAGGAAATCTGTCAGCAAATTTAACTATATGTAACCCAGTCCAGGACTATGTAGTGCTGCCTAACACAATGCAAAACATACCTGTCTTAATATTCTGTGTGTTTCTGAAGTGCAGAAAATTAAAGGGGTTGTCCGGGTTCACAGGTGAACCCAGACATACCCCTAATTTCACCCAGGCAGCCCGCCTGACTAGGGCATCGGAGCATCTCATGCTCCGATGCCCTCCCTTGCCCTGTGCTGGATAGTGCAGGGCAAGGGTTTTTTGTTTACATTATACACACTGCCGGGCGGAGGCTTCCGCCCGGCAGTGTGTTCGGTGACGTCACCGGCTGTAATGGGTCGGCTTTAGTGCTGCCCTAGCCGTTTTACTGGCTAGGGCCGCGCCAAAGCCCACCCATCAGCGCTGGTGACGTCACTGGGCTCACTGCATCTCATGCTCCGATGCCCTCCTTTGCCCTGCGCTAATTAGCGAAGGGCAAAGGCATTTAGCCTGGTTCCGGTGACGAACCGGGCGCTGCTCCGCCCGGCAGAGCCGGTTCGTCACCGGAACCGGGCTAAATGCCTTTGCCCTTCGCTAATTAGCGCAGGGCAAAGGAGGGCATCGGAGCATGAGGTGCTCCGATGCCCTAGTCAGGCGGGCTGCCTGGGTGAAAGTAAGGGTAGGTCCAGGTTCAGCTCTGAACCCAGACAACCCCTTTAACTTTTATTCCTATGCAAATGTGGTATCAAGGTGTCCAGCTGTTCAGAACTGTTATAGGAGCCCAGGCACGCCTTTTGCCGGAGCCCAGACCCTCCTCTTGACACGTTCTGGGTACGTCCCCTTGGTTTACTAGAATGTATGGTCAAACAGGAGGTGGTGCAATAGAATGTATGGGCTAACCGTAGGTGGTTTACTAGAATGTATGGGCTAACCGGAGGTGGCTTACTAGAATGTATGAACAAACAAGAGGAGGTTCAATAGAATGTAGGAGCCAGCCAGAGCTGAAGGAGAACTGTGAAGTCGCAGTGGAGGGGGCGGGCTGGATGGAGCAAGGGGAGGTACCGAGAACATGTGAAGAGGCGTGCCTGGTCTCCTATAACAGTTATGCATGCCCCGCTGGGCACGTTGAGACCATATTTGTATACGAATAAAACTTAATTTTCTGCACTTCAGAAATACACAGAATACTAAGACAGGTATGTTTTGCATTGTGTTAGGCAGCACTATGTAGCCCTGGACTGGGTTACATATAGTTAGATTTGCTGACAGATTTAATATATGAGTAAATTAAAGGGGGTTTCCAAATTATTTTTATTGATGACCTATGAATATCACATCGGAGGGGGTCTGACACCCAGCATTCCCACCAATCAGCTGGTTGAAGAGAAAGCGCGCACTGTGCCTTCCCTTAATTGTTTACCTGCTTGCCACTGACACTGTCGATAGAAATGAATGGGACGGCTTGTAATTACACCTGCTTACTGCTGCGCTGTCAACGGTGAGCAGGTAAACACGGTTTGCGCCTTCTCTTCAACCAGCTGATCGGTGGGGGTTCCGGGTGTCGGTCCCTCTCTGATCTGATATTGATTGAGACTAGGTCATCAATAAAAACAACCTGGAAAACCTCTTTAATCAAATAATTAAAGTCATTTTCTGAGTTATGCTGATGACCTATCCTTAGGACACTATTTGCTGGGCACAGTTATTTTTTAGGGCACTGTGTGCCAATAGTTATTAAAGGGGAACTATCTACATGGTACTATTATTTGCAGGGGGATTACCTGTTTCTGCAGTGTAGTATTGTGGAGCACAGTGGGCACAGTATTAGAGGTGGCAGGATGGGGTGTTCAGAAGGTGGGAAGGAGGATGGAAAAGTAGGAAACTAAGATGTCTGTGTGTCTAACTCTGCAGAGACAAGAGGCGGCTGAAAGAAATCATCACGGTGGTCTGGTCAGAATGGAAAAGATAAAGAAAGAGAATGTCTACATCAGAGGACACATCACTGGATGTAAGAGGTATGTGCTGCTGTATTACCCTGTATGTTCTGTAGCTCTGTATGTAACGTTTTCCAAGTATGCTTTTAACAGTACGGCTGGAGGGAAGAGCGACTCATTCACCAGGGCCCATAAGCCTTTAGCTATGCCCATGCTCACAGTCACTGACTGAAATCACTGACCAAACACTGACATATTAATAAGGCTTAATTCAGGAAATGGAAATAGGGAAAAACAAGTCATGCTCAGACTCAGTATATATGGATGTCATCTCCCTTAGAAGGAATATATATGGCACCTGAAGGAGCAGCTATGGTAGCGCACAGAGACTGTGTGGCTCTGTAGTGAGGAACTCCAGTACAGCCTCCAGGCACTGCTGTACAGACTCTGTGCCATGTGCATGAGCTCTTTGATGGTAGAGTTGCTGTATATTAGTTCTCAAAACCTCAAAACTTTTCCACAACTTAGCTAAATTTCAGGATCAAATAATGAAATAATCTACAAGATGGAATCAAATATACACAGAGGAACCAGGCACACTTTCTGGGTAAATATTGTGAATGTAATAATGCAAATATATACCTCATATCAAAAAGAGGGACATTTAAGGCGCAAAGAGGGACAGAGAGACTTGGGTCAAAAAGAGAAACTTGGGAGGTCTGGTTTGCAAACCATAACTTTACAATGAAATGAAATTTGCACATGCACTTTCATTTTGGGGATATAATGTTTAGAGTATGTTCACACTGCTGAATTTTCATGTGTATTTCAGAAATTATTGAAATCCATATGAAGTCCACATCCTACTGAGAATCAGCCTGCAGATATTTTGTGCAGAATTGAAATTCACGTCAAAAAGTCACAACAACTCTATGCTGTTTCTGCACAGAAACTTTGGTGGGTAGCCACACATGGATTAGCACCACTGAATCATGCTAATCTGCTGATTTATCCATGGCATCTGCTGCAAAAATGCAAACCCTCGCCCATTTACCATATAAATACCCAAACTAAACCAATGGTTTCCAGCATTGATGCGCATGAAAACATATAACAATAGATGAGATACAGAAGACACTGTGGAATGCATCTTATTATGGCCGTATTATATGTACAGAAGAAAAAAATGTCTCAGGAACTAAATACTGGACATTAGCAAGAGCGGGTGAAAATGATGTTGCGGAACAGTTATGACTGGGGACCTGTATAGACCTTATCTATTGTAAAATATTTTATTACGGTAATTTCCATGCACTGTGCATACAAAGTACATTTCTGAAGCAAAATGCCCAGCAGATGGCATAATGAACCATTAAAAGCAAGTTCTTATCCCCTAACTCCAGAACATACACAGACTGCCAATTACAAGTGCACTAAAGCTCACACTCTGTTAGATGTGTTGCATCTTTATTTCCTGTAAATTGTAAGATTTTCTATACTGTGATTGTATTAACATATGTGCATTTCTTATAGAGAAATCCTATCGCATATTTTGTACTTCATTCACTGTATATCAATGAACACCAACACCACAATCATATATTATCTGTAGAGTTAAGTACAATCATATATTATCTGTAGAGGTAAGTGCAATCATATATTATCTGTAGAGGTAAGTGCAATCACATAGTGCATTTCTTCTACTGGATATTACAATTGCTGTTAACGTAAAGCTTTCTTTTTATACTGAAGGCGGTAATTGTTTTTGCCTCACACACATATGAGTCTTAAAGGGAACCTGTCATCAACTTTATGCTGCCCATACTAATGGCAGAATAAAGTAGAGACAGGTGAGTTGATTTCAGAGGTCTGTCATTTAAAAGTTGAAATTAAGTGGTTACTGAGAACCAACATCACAATCATTGCAGCTCAGGCCTGGAAATAAGTCCTGGCCACCTGAGAAGAGTCATGGTTATTCATGAATTCCTGCTCTCCCTGTCCACCTGCTGATGTTTGACAGTCTTCTACCTAGTTTTCTCCTTTCTGTCTAGGAGAGAACTGCCAGTCATCAGCAGATGGACTGGAGAGCAGGAGATTAGGAAAAACCATGAGTCTTCTCAGGTAGATTTGACTCTTTTCAAGGCCTGTGCTGTAATGATTATGATGCTGGTTCTCGGCAACCACTTACATTTAGCTCTTGAGAGACACACCACTGAAATCAGCATTTCTGTCACTATTTTATGCTGCCCTCAGTGAGGTCACCATAAAGTTGATGACAGGTTCCCTTTAAAGGACAGGGAACCCCTTTCAATCTTGCCAGACAGGATGCAGGGATTAAAAAAAATAAAACAAGCTTGTCCCTGGTGCTCCGGTTCTAGCAACAAACTCTATTCTCCTCTGCTCTGGCAGTGTGACATGCCATCTACACGCACCCATTCCTGCATACGTCACCGCTGGGGCCACTGACTTGATGTCAGTGGTGACCTGTGTATAGATGGCATGTCACACTTCTAGAACAGAAGGGATCTCAGCACTGGAACTGTAGAGTCTGTTTTTTAATCCATGCACCCTTCCTGGCAATATCAAAAGGGGTTCCCAGTCTCGGAGTACCACATTTAGACTCATCACAGATGGTTCCTTTGTACGGCTGCTCCCTTCCCCATATTGTTTATCAGTCTGAATTAAACTAAATATTCTTACTTCATATACTGTACATATAATAAAATTGATGTCAAATAGCCTGTTCAGTATGAGGCTCCAAATGTTTTTCATCATATCATTAAAAAGAAGAATCTGCTAGATGCTGAAAGAAAACTGTACATTGAAAGTTCATGTAATAAACAAAGAAGCAGTCCAGCCTCTTTTATACGACACAACAAAATTTCACATTCATGTGTCTTGTCAGAAATCTTCACCTGCACAGGAACCCTAGTGGTGACAATAAAAAGTCTCAGTTCAGACATCTGAAGGCCATAGGTTAGACATTTATTACTGTATGGACATATCAAATTGTATAACAATGCACTTCAAAAAAAGTGAGGGTGGACACTTCTGTATACTGTTCATCAAGACTGAGAGATCTTAAAGTGATTCACAAGCAGCATTTAGTGCAATATAAACTTAAACTACAGGGTGGGCCATTTATATGGATACACCTAAATAAAATGGGAATGGTTGGTGATATTAACTTCCTGTTTGTGGCACATTAGTATATGGGAGGGGGGAAACTTTTCAAGTTGGGTGGTGACCATGGCGGCCATTTTGAAGTCGGCCATTTTGGATCCAACTTTAGTTTTTTCAATGGGAAGAGAGTCATGGGACACATCAAACTGATTGAGAATTTCACAAGAAAAACAATGGTGTGCTTGGTTTTAACATAACTTTATTCTTTCATGAGTTATTTACAAGTTTCTGACCACTTATAAAATGTGTTCAAAGTGCTGCCCATTGTGTTGCATTGTCAATGCAACCCTCTTCTCCCACTCTTCACACACTGATAGCAACACCACAGAAGAAATGCTAGCACAGGTTTCCAGTATCCGTAGTTTCAGGTACTGCACATCTCGTATCTTCACAGCATAGACAATTGCCTTCAGATGACCCCAAAGATAAAAGTCTAAGTGGGTCAGATCGGGATTGGGATATGTGAAATTGCTACACGATGATGTGTTTCCCTCTTTACGCACTGAAGCTGGCACATTCCCTGAGTTTTTCCAGCAAGATGGTGCACCACCACATCACGGGTGTCAGGTCTGAGCATTACTAGATGAACAGTTTCCTGGAAAGTGGATCGGTTGTCATGGGCCAGTTGAATGGCCCCAAGGTCTCCCGATCTGACCCCCTTAGACTTTTATCTTTGGGGTCATCTGAAGGCAATTGACTATGCTGTGAAGATACGAGATGTGCAGCATCTGAAACTACAGATTCTGGAAGCCTGTGCTAGCATTTCTTCTGTGGTGTTGCTATCAGTGTGTGAAGAGTGGGAGAAGAGGGTTGCATTGACAATCCAACATAATGGGCAGCACGTTGAACACATTTTATAGGTGGTCAGAAACTTGTAAATAACTCTTGAAAGAATAAAGTTATGTTAAAACCAAGCACACCATTGTTTTTCATTTGAAATTCTCAATAAGTTTGATGTGTCACATGACTCTCTTCCCAAAAAACTAAAGTTGGGTCCAAAATGGCCGACTTCAAAATGGCCACCATGGTCACCACTCATCTTGAAAAGTTTCCCCCCTCCCATATACTGATGTGCCACAAACAGGAAGTTAATATCACTAACCATTCCCATTTGATTTAGGTGTATCCATATAAATGGCCCACCCTGTAGTTAATTGCATTTTATTGAGTGGCTAAGAAGGCAATTCACATTCTTTCATTGGAATGGCTCATAAGTAGTTTGCAGCAGTTTGCATCCTTGTTGGAAGCCCAAAGTTATAGTGAGCCTGCACTATGAAAGGAAGACTGTAGATCATATTTAGTCCTTAGTAAATTGGTTGTTGCATTTAGATGCCACCGGACCTACCAAATATTAAACAGAAATAGAAAACATAGCACACGTCAAGTTATTTTCTTCTTTCCTTCTTATTTTATTTGAAAAATTACATGTGTCCATCTAGTTCATCCCACTAAGGTGATCTACAGGAAGGAATTAATGAAAAGAATCTCTTTAGCACAAGTTTGTGGATCAGTTCATGCCAATAAAAAATATATTTTAGTCAACCTGTAAAATTCTTTAGGATTCTGCATAATGTTACATTATGTCTTAGACTACACTGTTCTTCTCGTAGGCCTCAACTGGTTTCATTAACATTACAATTGTCATTGCGATTGTTAAATCACAATACATGCTAAATTACTGAAGATGTACAAACGTAACATAATTGCTTTAATCATCTATAGATGAGTGTACATGTATAACCTTGCCTTAATTTGTGATCTCTCGCTGAGATGTATTCTTCGATAATTGCTAATAATTATTTTGAATTGTTGCACAGAAATAAGTTTATTTATTTTATACTTTTTCAGTAAAAGTTTTCTGAGCTTTAAAACAAGTTCAGCTGATGTTTCAAACTCATACATGCATAATTGGTATTGGAAGGGTGTGTATTTCATACCAGCCAATACAGTATTTAAAGGAGTTTTTCAGGATTTTACTACTGATGACCTATCCTCAGGATAGGTCATTAGTATCTCATTGGTGAGGGTCTGACACCCGGGACCCCCACCAATCAGCTGTTTGAGAAGGTACTGGCACTCCTGTGAGCGCCGCTACCTTCTCGCAGCTTACCAAGCACAGCATAATACATTGTGTAGCGGCTGTGCTTGGTATCGTGATCAGCCCCATTAACTTGAATGGGGCTGGGCTGCTCCTAGGCCACGTGACTGACAAACGTGACGTCACTGACCTAGGAAAAGCTAAGAGAAGGCCGTGGCGCTCACAGGAGCGCCGGTGCCTTCTCAAACGGCTGATTGGCTGGGGTGCAGGGTGTCGGACCCCAGAGGATAGGTCATAAGTAGTAAAATCACGGAAAACCCCTTTAAGGGAGACCAGACTAGATCAGGGGTCCCCAAACTTTTTATACAGGGGGCCAGTTCACTGTCCCTCAGACCGTTGGAGGGCCAGACTATAAAAAAACTATGAATAAATCCCTATGCACACTGCACATATCTTATAGTGCTTTGCCTTTCTTCCTACTTCTGCTGTTATTTCACACTGCTTCCAGTGATGTGGGGCGCCTAGCCTTTCTGATGCCTGAGGCGAAAATTGAAATTGATACAGCGCCCCCCCCCCCAATAACAAATTCTCAACCTGACCCCCTTCCCTCCTAACATTACGACAATCACTACAGAACATACCGGCTAATACAGCGCCCCATACCTCTTACATCCAGTGACGTCTCCTCTGATATAGACTTCTCTTTCCTCATCTTCTCCTCTCAGACCAGACCGCCATGATGATTTTTCAGCCATTTCTCGTCTCTGCAGTTTGACAAAAAAAAAATCTTAGTTTACTAGTTTTCCATCATCCTCCCATCTTCTGGACAAATCATCCTATCAACCCCAATACTGTGCCGCTGTGCTCCCCAATACTATAATGCTCCCTAGTAGTAATCATTCTCCTTATGATGTGACAGTAGAAAATGCCCCCTAATGTGTGCCAGTACAAAAAATCCCCCCTTTTAATGGAATAATCTGCCAATATAAAATACCCCTATATAGTGCCCCCAAATCAATGCCCCCATAGTACTCCTCTCCCCCCTTCCCCAAAGTACCCGCCATAATGTGTCAAAGTATAAAATGCCCATATACAGAGCCCACCCCATATAAAATACTCCTTCTTTGTGGCCTCAGTAGATGCCCCAGTGCCCCCAATAATGTGCCAGTAAGAAGTGCCCCCCAATAATGTGTCAATTAGAAGTGCCCTCAATAATATGCCAGTAAGTGCTCCCTTAGATGCCCCCATAGTGCCTCCCAATAATATGCTAGCAAGTGCCCCCTTAGATACCCTCATAGTGCCTCCCAATAATATGCCAGTAAATGCCCCCAATATGCCAGTAAGTGCCCCTTTAGATGCCCCCATAGTGCCTCCCAAATATACCAGTAAGTGCCCCCCTTAGATGCCCCCATAGTGCCCCCAATATGCCAGTAAGTGCTCCCTTAGATGCCCTCATAGTGCCCCCAATATGCCAGTAAATGCTCCCTTAGATGCCCCCAATATGCCAGTAAGTGCTCTCTTAGATGCCCCCCATAGTACCCCAAATATGCCAGTAAGTGCTCCCTTAGATGCCCACATAGTGCCCCCAATATGCCAGTAAGTGCTCCCTTAGTGTATTAGATGCCCCCATAGTGTTCCAATCCAGTATTGTGCCATATAAAAAAAAATAAACACTTATATTTACCTCCATGAGTCTGTCAGTGATGCGATGCAGGCCTCTTCCGGCCTGTGTCCCACGCTGTACGTCTCAGACTGCGCGCTAAAGTCATCGCGCCGCCTGCCCGGCCTCTGATAGGCTGCAGGCCTAGTGCCTTCAGCCTATCAGAAGAACAGGGAAGGGAGACGCCTCTCCCTCCCTGTTCCGCCGCAGCAGTCATCGGTATCGCTGTCCTGAGGATGGCAATGGAAGCACTCATCTCCCTGTTCCACTGACCACCAATGAAAGAGATGCCCCTTCCGGAAGTGCGGCAGGGGCCGGATAAATGGCCTCAGGGGGCCGCATGCGGCCCGCGGGCCGTAGTTTGGGGACCCCTGATCTAGATATTATTTAAAAAGTATAAGGCCCAAGCTGCCGGTCTAGCATACAGCCTAAAGGAGGAATGAGAAGGAGACACAGGCTTCCTTTTCAAATGAACTAAAAAGGAAATGGAAAAAAAAGACAAAGATAATCAAGACATATCCTTACAATGCCAGATTTTACATCTGATTATACAATCAATACTGGATAGCTAAACAGGTTTTCCCACTTGGGATAGGTCATCAATATCAGTCGGTGTGGATTGACTCAGATGGATGGGAGCTGAGCTGCAGTACACCAGCATGGCCACTGTAAAGTGGATGAAGCCTTCTCTTTCCAGCGTCGTCCACTATGTTGTGTCCAGTGGCTGCTGGAAACAGCTGATCGGGGCAAGGGGTGTCATGCACCCACCAATGTGATATTGATGGCCTATCCTGTGTATAGGTTATGGATATCTAGAGAGTGGAAAATTTTTAATCAAAGGTGGTGTTTACATGGAGACTTTTTTTTTAGACCATTACTGATTGATTTTAACTAACTTTAACTATCAAACAACAGCTGTAGCCTGGGAGATTCAATTCAATACAGTATGTGGCTTTGGACTGTTTCAGTAGTGCTACAAAGAATTGCTGTTTAGCTCAAGCCTTAAGGGGGTTGTCCAATTTTATTTTTTTTGTTTAATCTGCTCGACTAAACCCATACAGCCATCAGGAACTATGTAGAAATCTAAACTCACCTGGTTCACACGGCTCATTTCTGGATCCTGGACTTAATCGGACTTCCATTCCCCATCTGTCAACTTCCTGCACAGACAGGTTCATATCCGTAACTGAAGCCAATGACTGGCCTCTGCAGTGACATCTCCTCATTGCTGGGTCATTTGCACCTTGGGGACATGTCTTCGGTTGAGGCCAGGCATTGGCTTCAGTGGTGCACATGATTCTGTCCATGCAGGAAGTTGACAGATGGGGATCAGCAGTCCAATGATGGCAGACCAGGAATGGAACTGAGCAGACGAGAACTTCTTTTCAGGGAGTTAGCTCACATTTCTCAATTTTTCAGTGATTCAGCAAGCAATACATATAGACATATGTTCTCCTAGGTAATATAAGGGTGGGGCTTAATGGAGTCTTCTGTGAGTTGTGGTAATATCATGGCATTATTACAACTCACCTGTGACCTCCCTACGGGAAAAATTGTCGGATAATTTGCAATCTTTGCAAGGTTGTTTAAAACTTTCTTTTCAGTTGCAAGTCATGACAATGATATTGATTTATAAGCAACTCTAAGTTGTTGTGGAGTGCTAGCCTAAAAGATAAGAAAGTAATCTCTGGAAAAGCAGTGTTTTCTTATGGAACACCCTGCCCTGCTGTCTTATTATATCTTCTAAAGTGAACACTTCTGACACTTCTACTTATTTATAGACCCTTCTTTATTTTACCTTCATATTTTATCCATTACATTTCCTCCTGAACTAAAATAACATTAAATAAGCACAGTAAATCTAAGCCTTTCAGCTGTCCTCTGTCCTCAAGTTTTATTTAGTTACCTCTTAGTTTAAAAGGGTTGTCTCAATTCAGCAAATGGCATTTATTATATAAAGGAAGTTAGTACACTTACTAATATATTGTCATTGTCCATATAGCTTCCTTTGCTGGCTGGATTCATTTTTCCACCACATTATACACTGCTAACCCAGCAGCGTACGCTTCCTCATGTATGTTCGCTTCCTACGAGAATACGGAGTCCGGGGCGAACTTGGCTGCGTGCACTTCCTGACGCGGCCGGCGGACGCCTGCCCCTTGGTGACGTACAGGCAGGGCAGGTGAGCGTGGGTGTGGCTCACCTGCAGAGAATCAGTATTGGGATCATGTGAAGCTGGCCACATCACGTGACCCACCTGTGGGCCTATTTAACAGGCAACCTCCTGGCCAAAGGTTGCCTGTGATTAGTCTTTTACCCTGAACTTGCGATTGAACTGCTGTGACATTGTGCTTTGACTTCGGCTTGTATATTTGACTTCATCCCCATCTCTTCCTTCTGTACCTCGTTACCTCTCGGTTTTGATCTCGGCTCGTGTGTTTGACCTTGCTTCCGTTTGTTCCTCTGGTGTTTGTCATTACTTCCGGGTATTGACCTCGGCTCGGCGACCTTCTCGTATTTTGTGGGTTCTGTCTTTGTTTATTGCTTTCTCCCCTTTGTTCCCTCTCTCTGTATGCCCCAGTACGTACCTAGGCTAGGGACCGTTGACTATTTATACGCCGTTGCCTAGGATGGGCCGTGCAAGTAGGCAGGGTGGGTGGTGGGGTTGAGTTCAGGGCTGCACATACCCCTGTACATGACAGAAGCTTGCAGAAATCTATGTGCTTCCCACCAAAACAACCCCATTCACACGAATGGAACAGATTGTTAGTTACAGAAATTTTAGGTACACATATGCTATGTCTGAATATCCCCTTGTGGTAGCCTTAGAAATTAATTTTAGTAGAAAACAAACAATCTGCACACAACCTCACTCTTTGTCTTTAGTATAATCCATTCACTATATTAAAACGTTATCTGTGCACAAATGCACCAGCAAATATTCTGATATCCTGACATGAAGAAATGCTCAGGGAAAAGACTTCAGGTAGAAAGGGAATTTGCATAAAACATTGTTAGATTTATTCAAGTGAGAAATAGATTACAATGCCAAATTATCCCCCAGAAGAATGTTTTACTGCCACTCTCTGCAGTGCCAGCCTCCCACAACACAGAGCAAGCTGTATCTCCAAAGGCCTAAGGCACCAATAACAGAGAATGCATAATTTTTATTACTAAATAATGTGTACTTTGTGCTGGAAACTGAGGACAGTGCATTATGGAAATACAATTAACGTGCTATTGTATGTACAACCTAGTCTCACACTGCAGACCGCACTGCCAGAAACCTATTGCTGGGAGTCCAATCAATCTGTTGTTTTGGGATGGGGAACTGCAATGTTCATACATATTTTCCTGTGCTATCACTGAGCAGCCTGAAATGGGAGTATGTGCAGAATGAGAAGTGTTCCAGGTTTTATTAAGTACAGGTATATTTTTGATTGATAGATAGATAGATAGATAGATAGATAGATAGATAGATAGATATATGAGATAGATAGATATATGAGATAGATAGATAGATAGATAGATAGATAGATAGATAGATAGATAGATAGATACCGAGAGGAGCGCGCGGGGCCCATGGACCCTGGACAGGTCTGCAGGAGAGGTAAGTAGCCTGTGTCCCCGGCCCCTGGGTGTGGGGGGGAGGGGTCCGTAGACCGTTTTTTCCAATATAAGACATACCCCGAAAGTAAGACATAGTGGGGCTTTTGGGGATAAAAAGAAAGTAAGACACTGTCTTACTTTCGGGGAAACACGGTAGATAGATAGATAGATATAAGGACAAAGAACGGACAGCACCTAGTTGTAGGAGGTGCTGTCCGTTCTTTGTCCTTATGTATATATAGAGGAGGATTGGCCTCCTCTGGGAATTTAGCACTCCTGTTCACACTGGTGCAGCTTCTGACCGGGTAAGATGTTCTCCTGATATGGGCCTGCTGGTTTGTGTAGGATGCAGGTCAGTGTTAGTGTAGGACTCATCCGATTGGAAGCCACCTTGATCGTTGGTGGATGAGCCCGACATATTTATGATCTTTTTTATGCGCTAAGAGCTTCCATATTACTTACTACATAGCAGTTATGCTTTTTTACCTTTTCACA
Source organism: Rhinella marina (assembly GCA_900303285.1). Classification (NCBI taxonomy): domain Eukaryota; kingdom Metazoa; phylum Chordata; class Amphibia; order Anura; family Bufonidae; genus Rhinella; species Rhinella marina. The sequence goes on along the minus strand of ONZH01005089.1, from coordinate 349,738 downwards.
CATTCACCTCATGTTCATTTTATGTGTCATGGCTTATCTAGTGCTGCTGCCATTCTCTGTTTAGATAGATAGATAGATAGATAGATAGATAGATAGATAGATAGATAGATAATCCCTCAAATCCAGCATTGTATAATGGGCTGGAAAAATGAATCCATCCAGCGAAGGAAGCAATATTGACAATCACAATACATAAGTAAGTGCCTTCTATTAACTGTGATACATGATAAATGGCATTTGTTGAAGTAAGACAATGCCTTTAAAGGGGTTGTGAAAGAATGGGGGTGGGTGTGGAGGGTTGTTGGCAAACCTCCTCACTTTAGAAAACCTGTAAAGGGAAGATTACTTATACCTGTTCCCCGATCCTTCTTCGCCCGACCTGAAATGCTCCACCTGGCTCCCTCGACATGTGGTTTGATATCCAGTGATTGCCTGCGGCAGCGACCGGCTACTCTTACACCATGACGAATGGTCACATGCAAGGGGATCCGCCATTGCCTGATTGGCTGCAGTGATACCAAATCAAATGTTTACATTGAGGGAGAGTGCACCAGAGCATCTCAGGCTAGGATAAGAAGGAGCAGGGAGACAACACTGGGTGGCAGGTAAGTGATCTAACCCTTAAGGGTAAGGTAAAGTGAGGGGGGGGGTTGCCAACCCCCCCATCCTTGCACAACCCCTTTAAGGTTAATTGGGGTATGATACATGGCCAAAGTACCCATCAAACAAGGGCACTAGTGTGATGACATAAGAGTATGATGCCATTTACTAGTTTCCTCCTGTGCCGTAATGAAATAGATAACAGTGTGATGACCCATATTTCCAGCTACAAGTCATTAAAGGGGTTATCCCATCTTTGACAATGGGGGCATATCGCTAGGATATGCCCCCATTGTCTTATAGGTGCGTGTCCCACCGCTGGGACCCGCACCTATATTGAGAACGAAGCGGGGGAGCTCTGAGCCTGGAGGACCCCGGGTTTCCAGGGGTCCGACTACCACCAGGCGTTGCCCCCCCGCCTTCTGCGCTAATAGAAACGAATGGGAGCGCACCACGCTTGCGCGACCCGGATCCCCTTTAATTTTATTGAGCCGAAGGAAATAGCCGAGCCAGCGAGGGGGCTGCGTCTGGCGGTGGCAGAAGATGGCATAACCTCTTTAAGCTGTAACCCATTTCACCTCCTAAAACATCAATCCTGCTGCCCAAGAACTGCATCATTTCTAGTGTAACAGGTCATTTTCCCATGAATCTGGCATGAAACAATCTCTGACACATGGCAGATTTACAGGATTGTGCAACAAATGGATGCTGGATTAGTGGAATTCTATTGCATTATAGTATAGTGATTCTATATACACAGTATACCGTAGTAAAAGTAACACAAATATGCGTTGAGAGACACTAGCATGCATCCAGCCCATTGGCATACCGCACTATACAAATGACGTATATCCAGATAGAATAATGAACTTTATACTACAGGTATAAAGAAAGCAGCCCCAAAACACTTATATTCATAGTTTATTTTTATCGTCATATCTATCATTGCCATTACAAATAGATGTGTTTATTGCAATGTTTCCTTTTTAGTCTGTTTGTATACATTATTTTTATGTTACATTTCTGTTTGTTTCCTTCTGACTTTAGAAAACCAGTGTGAATTTCCCACCGCACATACTTTTCACTGCAGGATAAGCGGTCATTAAAATGTGAAATTAATGTTAAAATGCTGAACCAGTTCATCGCTAGGCAATACAATTAGAGTAAAAGTGTTATGGTGGCAACAATTTTCATAAATTAGATATGATTTTGATTTACAGTGCTTTCAATTACTACTTAAGAATTGTAATTTACGCTCACAATCCACGTTGATTATTCTTTTTTCGCTAGGCATGAATGCACAGTATTCTAATCAAATGGGTGAATTGATAAATATTCAATTATGTCTAAATAATAATAATAATTGCAACTCTTCTATACAAAAATATAACCGTTTCAAATGCAAGGATTAATAGCAATAATAATTGTCATTATATTCACCACATTACATTTACTAAATCCAAACTGAAGCCTAGAGTGTTTCACTTATTCAGTACATTTCCAGCAACTCAGGAAATACAAAGCAAATCCAACATTATTACCTTGAATTTTCTTTCACTCTATAGCAGATGAAAGTTGGCAATTTTTCATGGACTGCTGACACGTTGATTTACAATACTCTTGCTGAGGAGGGCTAATCGTGTTCATTATATTTCAGATTTCAGTATTTTTAGACAAATTGATGATTAATAGACAGACATATGATTGATACACAGGTTACTGCAGTGTGCGGTATCTTTTCTTATGAATATGAAATCTTCAGTTGAGAGTAAACTCTGTGCAACTACATAGTGGCCTAGACAATGGACTTTATCTATGAAAATTCAAAACATGCATAAATGACAGATAATGCCAACAGCAGCATATTATAAAAGACAAGATCTATATTTTCCTTTCCTGGTCTTGTTTGTAACATCACAGACATTCCAAGCTTTCATGCAATACCAGAATGACAGCAATCTGTTCAGGACAGAGGAAGATATCACTGATAGAAATCAGGATGCTGTGAATGCAGCTAAAAGTGAAAGTAAAAAATGGTTTTGCTTGCGACTTGATTTCTAACAGTAATTTCTCCTTTGTTGCTTAGACTTTAGCTGTCATTTGCTGGAATGCAGGCTTTCAAACAAGACCAGTTGCATGTTTCTAGCTGCTACCATTGAGGAGATATCACCATCTAAAGCAGCCCTCCCCCCTCCAGTTAGCTACTTTTCACACTGCTGTAGCTGGACTTTGGAAAAACAATCAGGGGGTTAACCTGCTGTCAATGAACATGGCGACCCAAACTAAATTTACTAGGTGCTTCTTGTGTGAGTGGAACTTAAAGGGGTTTTTCCGGAATTTTACATTGATGACCTATTCCGTATCTGAACAGACCCCCACTGATCTGATATGGATGACCTATCCAGAGAATAGGTCATCAGTATCAAAATTCTGTAAAACCCCTATAACATTGTGATAAATGTAATACAGTATGTTAAACTTATCTAACTCAGTCTAATTGTATAAAATAGTATACCCAACCATCTAGCTTCCCACAAAGAGAAGATAAAACATGTACTGAAAATGTTCTGTACAAGTGAAATTATGTGGAAAAATTTCTCAGGCCTACTTTGCACAATATATAAACAAACATGCACACTTGACAGACTACAAAATATAAAGTTGATTTCCAGTCATCTTTGTTTTACCTTCTAATCTATTGGACCAAAAAGTTTAATTTACATGAACAGGGCTGTTCTGGGAAATCCCTCGCTGTTCTCTGCTAGACCACAGATGAAGCCTGTGCTGACTTTGACCACAGAGCAGCACTGACATGAGCCACTTGGGAGTCAGCATAAGAAACAGTGCAACTTCGGAGCTATCAGTTCCTGTGTATAAATTATTCAGTCTGTGCTTTCAATATGACCATGCAGTATTTATGTGCTCCTTATTTATGTGTGCTGACCATATACATTTACATCAGAGGTCTACAATCTTTGGCTCTCAAGCCGTAATTCTCAACCTGTCATAACAGTCTGTACCTTCAACAGTAAACTGGGACTTGTAGTAATGGGATATGTGGCTTCACCCAAGTTGAAGCATTAAAGGTTACAGGCTATGGTACCTTTGTCTATTTTTTAAACTTAACCAAGGTAACTACAAACATATGTAAACATATATTTTCCATGCCAAAGTTTCACTAAGTTCCGATCTGTAATCGTCATTTTGTAATTCATGTTCATAGTTGAAGTTTGCAAACTGCTCATAGCTTCAGACCTAGCTAATGAGGACATATCAGTCCCAGTAATGCATGCTTGATGAGAGATGTATGCTCAGGATGCTGTTGTCTTCACTAGCTCCTTCCTGTATTGATTTCTCCTTATACAGTTCATGAGGGATCTCCTTTCACTTGTCCTGTCACTTATGCTGAAGAGTGTGTGTGATTTCACTAATTCCTACAGTCTGCTCTCCCTCAAAAACCTGCATGATTTTACTCCTCTCCACTCTCTGATGTGCTGCTATCTCCAAAACCAAGGGCAGAAACGGACAGAACAAAGAGAGGCAAAACAGTCTGGGCAGTTTGTAGTTCTATGTCAGAAGCTACATGACAGCCAGCTATGTAAAGTAGTTGCACACACTCTGCCAGAGCAAAGTAGTAGGGCATTTTTAATGAACACTATTTAGAAAGTTGCTACATTTTGCATTCAGAAAGTGACTGAACAATAAAAAAAACAGTGTAAAGTTGTCCATAGTCTTTACTAGGTTGGCTTCTTAATGTATCAGTAAGAAGTGCCCCCATAGATGCCCCCACACTGCCCCAATAATGTGCCAGTAAAAAGTGCCCCCATAGTGCCCTCAATAATGTACAATAAGTGACCCCCACACTGCCCCCCAATATTGTGCCAGTAAGAAGTGCCCCCATAGATGCCCCCCAATAATATACCAATAAGAAGTGCCCCCATAGATGCCCCCACAGTGCCCCCCAATAATATGTGAATAGGAAATGCCCCCATAGATGCCCCCCAATAATATGCCAAAAAGTGCCCCCATATACGCCCCCACAGTGCCCCCAATAATGACAAAAAGTGCCCCCATAGATGTCCCCCAATAATATGCCAATAAAGGCCCCATAGATGCCCTCCAAAAATATGCCAAGAAGTGCCCCCATAAATGCCCCCCAATAATATAGGAAGTACCCCCATAGATGCCCCCACAATGCCCCCCAGTGCTCCTCTTCTCCAGCTGGCCTCTTCCTTCCGGCCTGTGTCCTGCGCTGTACGTCTCAGGCGGCACACTAGGCCTGCAGCCTATCAGAGGAACGGGCAGGGGAGGCGCCTCTCTCTCCCCTGCCCCGCAGCACGGGCATCTGTATCGCTGTCCTGAGGATGGAACAGCGTTATCTCCTTGTCCCCTGCCACTACCGCAGCGGCCCGGCAGACATCGATTCAGGGCCGCGGACCGGTGGTTGGGGACCGCTGATCTAAGGAATAGGAATATTACCTATGTAAAGTTATCCCATGATTACTATAAAAAAAATTAAATAAGGCATGATATAGTACGTCAATCTCTTTCTAACAAATCTAGAACCAGCCCTCCGCATCACCACATTCATTGATCCTATTGCACCGCTAGATTTTTTTTTCAGGCTGGCAGCTCAGGGAGCATGATTTTTCTCAGGGGGCTGCCCTTTCTGCAGATCTCTCCTGTAACTGTCACAGCTTCTTACAGTAGATCTAGCTGGTGGCATTTGAAGGATGGAACTGAGCATATGTGACCACCTCTGCGAGGAGGATAGATGTATAAGAAAAAGAACAAATGGCAGGTGTGCTATACAGATACATTTTTAATTACTAAGCGGCAAATATTAAATTACATTCAATTACAAAGGCATTCAGATCCCGATCCTTGTTTGGAAACTGTAGAATATTTTTCATGGTACTGTACAACCCCTTTTACATTTAATTATTGCTATGACCTTTCTGTATTCATTATATTCACAAAGATGAATTTTATTTCATAGTAGTTTTATTTCTACTGCAGCTGCCTCGCCTGGCAGATTGGGTGTAAAAAAAAAAACTAGCTCTCCTAATCAGTGGGGATCCAGTTGGTTTGAACCCTGCCATCAGACTTTTATGGTATGAGCTAACGATATACTGTAAATGTTTAAGATAGGAAAAGCTCTTTAAGATTTGAAAGGCCATTCATTACCAATATACCTGCTTGTTTGACCAACAGCTATCAAATCTGATCCCCTCTTACACATGCCTGCTTATCTCATCCAAACAATCCTGTGTTCTCAGTAGCAAGGGAGGGGACCTGCCGCCAGACTTCTCTGCCAGTGGTTTATCTCCTAGACAAGAAAAGGATCAGGCAGTTGAAATCCAATGTGTTGGGAGCCCATACAAAATGGGTGGGTTTGGCAGATATACATCTAATGTGTATGGACAGCTTTAGTCATTTCTTCACTCCAGAAATCTATCAAAGAAAGAAACAAAAAATGGTTTTGAAGTAGTTTTGATGTTCCTGTGTATCATGCTGCAGGTTACAGCCTGTCTGCTAGGTCTCTTTCTGTGTGCATATTAGTGTCTATTTATTGAACCTCTCCTGCAGCACTGCTAGGATTAATTATCCATTTTTCTCTGTGTTCAGCTGTTTGACTAATGAGATCATCAGCTCTCATATATATACTGGGCTGTTTGCTTTACCCCTCTTGCCTGAGGAATAGATTCTTGTTGGCTTCACATGCTTGCTAGGCTCTGCAATAACATTTTAATTTGTGTGTCTGTGTACCAACTTCTGCCTATTTCCTGGATCCTGCCTACCACCTGACCTGACCCATGCCTGTTCAGTGTGCTGATCCTGAACCACCTGCCCTCATATCTGGACTGTTTAATGAAGTCACACATACTCTGCTTGCCCTGAACTCTGCCTGTTTCCTGACTATGTGTATTGCCTGATCCTTCAGTGCCAGTGGGTCAGCAGCCAACCACACCGGGACTATTCCAAGAGATAGTAGCCTGGTGGCTCCCCTGCAGCAAAGGCCGGATCCATTTATAGGTTGCATTGTGATAGCACCCCTAAGACTAGCCCAAAGTCAAACTGGTTGGTTCACACAGTGAGTCCACACTTACTTTACCATATTTCTTATACAGTTATATAAGATTAATAACAATTGGCAATAAGCTTTCCTTCATTCTAAGAGGTGGTTAACACTGTTGCTCTGCTGTGCTGAGGTCAAACCAAGGATAACATATTATTTGTCGTATGATATTTTATAAGAGGTTACATATTTTCTCTATGTTTATGTGAGTTCTCACTAACATATTGATAGGTTACTTGGCTTTCCTTGGTCCTAGTGTGTACTGTGTGTTTGAGAAATTAGATTGAGAAAAAGTGGGGACAGGGACTGAAGTGAATGGTGCCAGTTTCTGTCAATGCTGTGGTATTATGATGCTATATAGGTGACAGGATATAAATAGGAGTATTTTTCTTATTTTTGTATTTTGCAACATGAACAAATCTTTTCAATATATGTGCTGGTCTGGCACATGGGGGTGTGTGTGTGTGTGTGGGGGGGTAATACTTTGTAAAGTAACAGCATACATTACACTTTATCCAAAAAAAACACAATAAATGTGCTACATGGCATATACCTTTTCATAGAATGGTTCTTATTACAGAATGAGTCAGCTCTTTAATGGAAAAATTAAAAAGCCTTACACTTTACTTGCTACTTAAGTCTCACAGTTGGGCAGGAGTGACAAAAAAGTCCAAATAACTACTTTGTCAGCAAATATGCTGACAATAAGAATGACAATTTGCAAGCAATTAAGCAGTAAGTATTCATTTCTCTACTTAACTCTCTATGCCGATATTCTTTATCAATGTAAATGCTGATGCCAACACTACAGCAAAGATGAATTATGTATCTATCTCCATACTGTACTGAACAGAAAATGCCTTGATGCTGGTATTGTTCAGCTAAATATTGCTGTCTTTCTTGTACTGCTTACACAGAAAATATAGGTGTGCTGATGAGAAGGGATTAGCTAATACGTTTTGGTCAATTACTCTGTGCCGTGTATCAAAGGTTTTCCTCCATTTGATTTTCTGATATATTCTATACTTCTATTCTCTACGCAAATCTGTTCACAGAACATTCACTTGAAGTTGGATTATTTTTTTTTTAAGTGAGCTATTTTTAATGAAAAAGGAAAGACATTATCAGCAATACATGCCTATAAATATATATTGTATCTAACACTACAGAATATTTTAGAAGTCTGCCATGGAAACTCTTAATTCTTATGAAAAGACTTTGCGTCTTTATGTATAATGTTGGCAAACAGTTATTTGCAAGATTGAACTGCTTTACACTCCAAAAACATGCTGCCCTCAGGTTATTCAATGGCACTGATCTCTCTGGCTACACTCCAGTCAGATGATTATGAGAAATTTTTTAGACATAATATATGTATCACAACAAACGAAAGTGGGGTTGTTGCCCGTAGTAGAATCCAACTTTTATTTTTCAGAGGTGATTTTTGAAAATGAAAAAAGCAAGGTGATTGTCATGGGCCATAAATCTTCTCCCATGAATTTTTTTTCTAGGATTTATTCATAAAAATTATTTAGATTTTCTGAATAATTCTGAATAAAGGGTCATTCCCATCTGAACTTTTTGACATATCCACAGGATATCTGATATGGGCAGGTCCCATCTCTGGAAACCTTTCCTATCTCAATTATAGACCCTGTTGCACACTGCGGTGAATGGAGAGGTGGCTGTGCATATGTGACTCTCTCTATTCACTGCTATGGGACTTCCAAAATAGCCAAACACGCTCATTAAGCTAATTTCAGATGTCCCATAGCAGTAAATTGGACCGTCCTTGAAATAGTAGTTGTTCCCAGAGGTGGTAACAAAACCTAGAAGACATGTATGGCACATCCTTTGGATATCTGGAATATTTGGGAATGTTGTGTTTTAAAGGGATACTCTGGGCTAAAAATACATCTGTTGCAAAAAGTGGTGGTGCTGACCCCATCCCCACAGTCTTATTTGCATGGTTCCCATTGACTGGGTAGGACAGTGCATGTAATGACCCACCTAGGAACCTGTATATGAAGTCATTCACTGTGTGTACAGAATTAAAGTCACTTCCTGTACAGGTTCCTAGGCAGGTCATAGCAACCCCTACTCAGGACCTGCGCGTACAGGCATGGTGCAGGAGTAGCCTGCTAGAAAACAGCTGTAGATGTTCTTGTAAGACTTTGAGGATGGGATGGGAATCTGTACCCTGGATTTTAGCTTTTGCTTAGAGTATAAAATTGAAACAATTTTATATTGAGTTGAAGGGATTTTCAATATAAGATAGAGATGAGCAATTTTCTGGAAATTTATTTCAGGTCCAATTCATCATGCATAATAGACTTCTTTCCAAAAGGAAAAGAAAATTGAGTGTCTTATATCAGCAAACGACTATTTCTTTATCAGATTCAGATGGTTTGGTTCTTCTTATGGAGAGCATGCGAGTAGTACTGTAGGCCAGGCAATGCTCCTCTGGGTTTCTTGGAAAGATATATGCAAATTAGCACCGGTGCTGGCATCAGTGGGGCTTAACTTTCTTTTAATATCTTTCCTAGAAACCAAAAGATATGCAAATTAGCTTTCCTGCCAAATTTAAATACAGTATATGAAAACTATGAATCTCTTAGGCCAGCAAATGTAAGATGTGCTTAATTGCATATATTTTTCCCAGAAACCCAGAGGAGCATTGTCTGGCCTATACTCCTCAACCATACTCACAAGCTCTCCATAAGTTGAAATAGTAACCCCCAAACTACAACAAAGTCTTCTCGGGCTTCTAAGCTAATCTCTCTGCTCAGCTCTGATAAAGAAGGAGCTGTTTGTTGAGAAACTCTGTTTTCTTTTTCTATTAGAAAGACCGAGTTGCACTTCTCCTTTCCAGAGAAGTGTTATGTGGAGAAGTTTACATTCTACCTTTCACCTGAAATGAATCTCTAGAAATTTGGGATGAATTATAAATCAATTAGCTCCTCTCTAATATACGTATTTGTGCAACTTGAAGGCAATTGAAGGTACTTTTTAGGTCAAAATGCTTCATAACGGTAAAGTAAAAATTTCATGGCAATTATATCAGTCAGTATTTGGTGACCACAGTCAAATGGCCATGGATAAAATGATGGTCATTTAGTCTTAGTAAAATTTCAGGTGGAGTAAGGTCCAACCAGCTTCCGTGTGCCAGGCCTCCTTCTACCCACCCATAGAGCTATGGTAAATTACCCCCAATGTTAGATGAAATTAGATGATTCCCTGTACCTGTGCCACATAAATGTCACAAAATTTAACAGACAAGATGACACAATTTCTACTGAAACATAATGGAACATTTGATAACTATAAAGGGTCTTTAAAAACATCACTGAATCGCATTAGTTGCAAGTGAGCTTGTTATGTCATCCCACTGGAAATCAATAAACTGTAAGGGAATATTCCAATGTATGTGCTGTCCTCATACTGTATATGTTCCATACTTTTCATGTTGTATATCCTACTTTGCAGATCTAGGAGCCTCCTGTGCAAATTATCTGATTCCACAATGTACTAGATATCAAATAGCGTGAACTGTATCATAAATGAGGGGTTTCAGTTTTCTGATTCCTCTACAGTCATGGCCAAAAGTTTTGAGAATGATACAAATATTAATTTTTACAAAGTCTACTGCTTCAGTTTTTATAATGGCAATTTGCATATACTCCAGAATGTTATAAAGAGTGATCAGCTTAACAGCAATTACTTGCAAAGTCAATATTTGCCTAGAAAATTAACTTTATCCCCCAAAACACATTTCAACATCATTGCAGCCCTGCCTTAAAAGGACCAGCTAACATCGTTTCAGTGATTGCTCCATTAACACAGGTGTGGGTGTTGATGAGGACAGGGCTGGAAATCAATCTGTCATGATTAAGTAAGAATGACACCACTGGACACTTTAAAAGGAGGCTGGTGCTTGGCATCATTGTTTCTCTTCTGTTAACCATGGTTATCTCTAAAGAAACACGTGCAGTCATCATTGCACTGCACAAAAATGGCCTAACAGGGAAGAGTATCGCAGCTAGAAAGATTGCACCTCAGTCAACAATCTATCGCATCATCAAGAACTTCAAGGAGAGAGGTTCCATTGTTGCCAAAAAGGCTCCAGGGCGCCCAAGAAAGACCAGCAAGCGCCAGGACCGTCTCTTAAAAGTGTTTCAGCTGCGGGATCCGGCTACCAGCAGTGCAGAGCTTGCTCAGAAATGGCAGCAGGCAGGTGTGAGTGCATATGCACGCACTGTGAGGCGGAGACTCTTGGAGCAAGGCCTGGTCTCAAGGAGGACAGCAAAGAAGCCACTTCTCTCCAGAAAAAACATCAGGGACAGACTGATATTCTGCAAAAGGTACAGGGAGTGGACTGCTGAGGACTGGGGTAAAGTCATTTTCTCTGATGAATCCCCTTTTCGATTGTTTGGGACATCTGGAAAACAGCTTATTCGGAGAAGACGAGGTGAGCGCTACCGCCAGTCTTGTCTCATGCCAACTGTAAAGCATCCTGAAACCATTCATGTGTGGGGTTGCTTCTCAGCCAAGGGAATCGGCTCTCTCACAGTCTTGCCTAAAAACACAGCCATGAATAAAGAATGGTACCAGAATGTCCTCCGAGAGCAACTTCTCCCAACCGTCCAAGAGCAGTTTGGCGATCAACAATGCCTTTTCCAGCATGATGGAGCACCTTGCCATAAAGCAAAGGTGATAACTAAATGGCTCAGGGAACAAAACATAGAGATTTTGGGTCCATGGCCTGGAAACTCCCCAGATCTTAATCCCATTGAGAACTTGTGGTCAATCATCAAGAGACGGGTGGACAAACAAAAACCTACAAATTCTGACAAAATGCAAGCATTGATTGTGCAAGAATGGACTGCTATCAGTCAGGATTTGGTCCAGAAGTTGATTGAGAGCATGCCAGGGAGAATTGCAGAGGTCCTGAAGAAGAAGGGTCAACACTGCAAATATTGACTTGCTGCATTAACTCATTCTAACTGTCAATATAAGCTTTTGTTACTCATAATATGATTGCAATTATATTTCTGTATGTGATAAAAACATCTGACAAACACACATAAAAACCAGAGGGCAGCAGATCATGTGAAAATATAATATTTGTGTCATTCTCAAAACTTTTGGCCATGACTGTACAGACAAAATGTGTCACATTATATATATTCCATAAAGATACTTCAAAACCAACAAATTTCTTTTGAACTTAAGCGAAACTGAATCTATTTATGTGATCATACTCCCAAATGTTGTCCAATCCACCCACTTTGTACTGGAAATGTATTTGAATTTCAAAAAGACATGGGGAAAATAGAACAACCCACTGTAGAAATTTCCTAAAAGTTAGATTTCTGCTGAATAAACACTTGTATGCCAAGATTATGCCAGGAGCTATATGTTCCCCTGAGACGACAAAAGCAGCAGTTTTTCTTTTTCATATTCCTATAACCATAAAATGCTCACCACTTTATTCAGTATCTTGTTGCTTAGGAAAAAGACAACAAAGAATAATTCTCGCATTTGCTCTCATGGGGTGGCCCATTAAAACTGTGTTTATGCCATGCATAATCACCCATACCTAATACTTCGCAGTATGATAAGCAAAAAATTCTGTGTTCCTGATACATTTATACATTGCTAAACACCTTAGTGTACATTCAGAAACCTGAACATTTGTAAGCATAAAAAGGTTCTCATATTAGCTACAAAAAATGCTTATTGCGACATTGTCTTAAAGGCTACATACACCGTCAGAGGCAATTTTAGTTTATGATTACATTTTACTCATTTTTAAATATCATATTTTCAATTGACCTTTATTAAAAACTTTAACTTTGTGCATTCATCTAATAAACCTGATCTCTAAACTACTAAGGGGTCATTAACACTTATTTAAGCCACATTCTTTCCAGTAAGCTAAGAACTGAGCTATAATGAGTGTTTATAATGTCAGAGAGCAGATATAAGGAGCCTGTCAGCTCCCCAACTGATGGAAAAGAGAGAAAATACACAGCCAGCTACTATAGCATCTTGGTTCTGTACAGAAAAAAGGATTCCATATTTTTAATAAAGACCAATTGAAAAAATGATTTTTAGCTCCAAATAAGTACAATGCAATAATAACAAATTGTCCCCAAAGGTGTACATAGCTTTTAAGGTGTACATAGCCTTTAACCCCGGAGTTCCCATACTAAAAGAGGTCTTTCATCTCCTGCAAAATGTTCATAATGTATAAATGAACGCAAAAAGACTCCTTTTCCTTCATTTTTTTAACAAATGGAAACCACTCATATTATATATACGGTATATATATATATATATATATATATATATATTGAAAGAAGTAAAAAGAAAACAACAATCTTGGTATAAAATGGAATCATTAAAATACACTTTATAAACACTATCAATAACAAAGTAGGGCATACACGCCTAATAAAATACCTTTTGATTTTACATCACAGACATTTGCCTAATTCCAGGTGGTTCCCAAATGACCTTTGTTTAGTTATGGAGAATTGTGAGTTACATATCAAAAATAGATAAATGTATGTCTTGATTTCACAATTGGTATTAAAACATTGAAAACTAGGTGGTAAACTGTTATAACACCATCGAGCCATAATACATGATGCATTAAGACACAGTAATGTTGTGTGCTGTTAAATATACATGATCAGTCACATGGTTAGGATCACACAAACAGCCTGTCTTCTCCTAAACCATGTGACTGATCACATGGTCATGACATCATTGAAGGTCCTTGCAAGCTATGGTGAATGGAGCGTTTCTTCTCTGCCTGGTCCTGTCAATCAACAGAGCCTCTAGGAGCAGGGGTAACGCCCCTTGCACCTAGAGGCCTTATTAGCATAAAATACAAGTTCATTTTATATAAAAATGGGGGCACCAGTAAATAAAACAGATATATATTTGGAATCAGGTGACATTAGCACATCTCTAATATCAGCCTGATTCATCCCGAAAAAACTGGTGACAGAAACCTTTTAAACTATCTTTAGCTGAAACTGGATGAAATGAAATAAATGGAGCTCCACTGTAACAAATTCTGCACCAAGAATATAAGAATGACCAGATTCAAAGGGCAGCAGTCCAAGCACAATACAAAGAAATGAAGTAGAACGCTGGTAGCTTCCAGCCAAGCATAGGATTTATTTACCCATAATTTACAGGTCAACGTTTCAGCTCCTCAGTAGAGCTATTTTCAAGCTTGAAACTGAAACTGAATGAAATGAAATAAATGGAGCACCACTAAATTCTGCACCAGGAATGGGTGCAAAGCTTCAAATGACCAGACTCAAAGGTCAGCAGTCCAAGCACAATACAAAAAAAATGAAGCAGCACTCTGGTAGCTTCCAGCCAAGCATAAGAATCATTTACCCATAAGTTACCGGTCAATGTTTCAGCTCCTCAGTGGAGCTATTTTCAAGCTTGAAAATGTCTCCACTGAGGAGCTGAAATGCTGGGCTGTAAACTATGGGTGAATAAATACCACACTTGGCTGGAAGGTACTTAAGTGCTGCTTCATTTCCTTTTCAAATTTTATTATTGTCCTTGAACTGCTTAAATAGATGAGGTCAAAAGAGAATATAATGTATGTGGAGATCTATCCACTGTCCTCAAGAACAAATAGAGGAAATGAGGCCGGGGTGCCCTACAGGAGATTTTCTTCTGCTCCTTATTGCAATAAATAAGAACATAGAGCATACATGTTCATGGGCAGATCGGAAAGAATGAGGGTCAGGTGTCTGAACAAGTTACTTTCAAGTGGCTTTATGGATCTAATAAGGTTTGTTTTCTCTTTCATTTTCAACATTTTCTGGAATTTATGCAAGATCAGTTGCCCAACAGGCAATAATGACTGTGGTGATCTTCCCAAAATATAGAAAATGCTAAAATGGGTTTATGCAGAAATAAAAAGCTTTTTAACAGCTATCACCAATGTCATTGACATAGCAGCAGGCTACTGGTAACATTTACTTACAGATATATTTACGATGAAGAAGAATGGCTCAAAACTGCAAGTGTTCCAACATTAAAAGAAAGCAGGTGATACATGTCTTCCTCTGTTACCAGTAAACTCCATGAAATGTGCTGTGCATCAATTGTTCACAATAGATTTCTCTATTAATGTTTTGGTGTCAGTTCTCCAGGGTGGATAACAGAATTGAAGCCTCAGGCATTGTAAAAAAAAAAACACATTCCCATGCCCTGGAGTCTGCAACCTCCAAAGCAGACAGGCTTTTCATTCCGATAGATGTATGTGTTTGTAATTAATAATGCAATCAAGAAACATCTCAGGCTCCCACTGGGCTTCAGTAGATGTGTTATAAAGAAGGAGCTGAAGAGTAAAGAACATACTAAAAAAAAGAGAATATTTATTATATATCAGTTTACGCTAATGCCATTTTCTTTATGCAGAGGCCCTAGGTGTTGGAATAGAAAAACGGAATTACTTTTTAAACAATGTTTAACATATGAGGTGCAATAGTCAAAAAAAAGGATGTAGAGCACGGAAATAAGATCACCCACCAGGTTGTTCACCTAAATATGTTGTGAAAATTCCTAACATTTATAAAGTGTAGGTGTACGTGTAGGTCGAGGGGGGTGGGGGGGGGGGCAAGGAACTTTGCAGGTCTTGCTGCTCATGCCAGGTCTAAAAAAAATGGGTGTGTTGTGGGCAGGGAAGGGGCTGTCCCTTCTCATTCATCATTTTCTACACCTGATTTAGGCGTAGAAAATGGACTAAATGTAAGACCGCTAGGAAGCTGACTTCTATAATGCAGCACAAAATACCAACCCAGCATAACCAAATACCACAGTGCAGCACAAAATACCACCAGACTCACTACATTATTCAACTGTATTGCGATCCCAGTGACACAGATGAGTTCGGGAGGGCACCTGGTTAGGTGCATAAGTATTTGAAGCTCCTACCGTTAATAAACTGACTGGTGGCCATGAGGAGGGTTTGGGTGGATCCCTGGGCATTGCTCCACCAGGAAATTTCCCTGTAGTTTCTATGGTCAGTCTACCCCTACCTGACACCAAGCATGCTGTGACTATAAGACTTCTACATCAAGCATAGATATATAGGGTGGTAAAGGATGTGCCCACGATTTGTAACAGAACTACTGTGGCTATATCCCTGTAACTATCATAGTTCATGAGCTATGTCCTTTCTTGTTGTAGCCTTCTTCCTGTAACTGTCACAGCTTGTAGAGGCAGAACAAACTCTTCTCCCCACAGAAGATAAGTATGCCCAGCCCTCTTCTCGGGAAAGTGTTGAGGGCCATGTAGAAACGCCACTTGCATCTAAATTTAGGTGCAATGGCATTTAAAAAGTTGCAGACACAAGGTTGTGGGGGTAGCTATAAATTCCCTCCTACGTATGTATTTCCCTATCGTCTCCACACCGGCACTGACAGGAGCTTGAACCCGCCTCCAGAGGACAGGAAACAACAGCGGAAGCCCAAATAAAAAGACACCTCCTCCATCCATCTTCAGTTGTTGTTTCCTGCCCTCCGGACAAGAGTGGAAGTCCTGCCAGTGCCGGCAGTAGTTTGCATGGCTCAGCCTATGTCTTCCCCGGGGTCTTACCTCGGGAGGGCTGAGCAGGGGACGGAGGTTGCGGGTGGAGCGTGGGCTCTCCTTCTCCGTCCCTCCGGTGTAAGTCCCGCTTCTGGGCATCCCCGGGCTGTCCCGCTGTTGCGGAGAGGGATCGGAAGGTTCCGGCGCAGGTGGGGAATCTTCTGTGGGCAGGAGGATTCCCGGGCAGAGCGCGTCTGACGTCGCGTCCGGCCGGCTCTTCCGGCGCGGAAACGTCATCAGTGGGAGCCAGAAGAGCCTGGGATGCGATGCGGCGTGCGCTCCGGAGGCGTGGGGGGCGGTGCCTGAGGTGCCCGGGACACAGCATTTAAAATGCTGCTGTTCTCCCGGTTGAAGGTGTGTTCCACTGAAGCGGATGCCTCACGCAGACCTGCGGATCCCTGCAAGGCCCTCAGCCCGGTAAGTGACCTCCTCCATGTGTTGGTCCTGACTCACCACCTGGTGTTAACCCCAGTAATCTGGGTACTTATGTCCTCTCCTGGCTCTATTTTTTAGGCTAGAGAGTCTGGATCTACAAAAACTTCAAGTGGTGAACCAGCAAAGAAAAAATGTGCTGTTTGCAGGAAGACCCTTTCCCATGCTTATAAAAAGTCATTGTGTCCAAAATGCACAGAGAAAGTGGTGACGGAAGAGTCTCCGTCCTTCCTGGATAATTTAAGATCTCTCATCAGGGAGGAAGTTAATTCAGCTATAGAACAGCGCATTATACCTTCGTCCCCTCGCCCGTCTTCCTCTAAGTTGGTTGATCCACCACTAGATGGATGAAAGAGAAGTCTTATCCGACAACGATTCAGACTCCTCAGAAGAGGGCTCTGGTCGCCTGTTATTGCTCTCCTGACGACACTGAATGTTTATTAAAAACAGAGCAACCATGAAATTAGAAGATGTGAAGGAACCAATGTCCGTCCAGGACCAGATGTTTCAGGGGCTGGGAGAGAAGAAAAAACGTGTCTTTCCCGTCCATGAAAATATCAAAAAAATTATTGCCAGAGAATGGAAGGACCCTGAAAGAAGAGCTAATATATCTAGAGCCTTCAAGCGCAAATACCCTTTCTCTGAGGCTGATAGTGACACATGGGACAAAACACCCAGAATTGATGCTCCGGTGGCGAGAATATCCAAAAAAACCTCCCTTCCCTTTGAGGATATGGGACTTTTGAAGGACCCCATAGACAAAAAGTGTGAGGGGCTCCTTAAAAAATCCTGGGAGACAGGGGCGGCAATGTTTCGTCCTGCCATTGCCGCCACCTGTATGGCCAGATCCTTATCTCTGTGGCTTAATCAGCTGGAGAATCACCTTGCAGCAGGGACTCCAAGAGACAAAATTATTTCCTCCCTGCCTGTCCTGAAACAAGCTTCTAATTTCCTAGCCGATGCCTCAGCGGACTTAGTAAAGCTATCCGCTAGATCTACTGCCCTCTCCAATGCCACCCACAGGGCCATCTGGCTGAGGTCCTGGTCGGGGGATGCGGGGTCAAAGAGCCGTCTGTGTGCTATTCCCTGTGAGGGCGATCGTCTATTTGGTTCCTCCCTGGACGACATTCTTGATAAAGCCTCAGATAAGAAAAAAGGGTTCCCCACAGAGTCCAGATTTTTTCAGCAAAGGAGGAATTTTCGCTCCCAGGGGAAGTTCAGGCAAGACCAGAAGAAAAGGGATTCTTCCAGATGGCAATCCTCTAGGGGCAAAGGCAAGGGGTTTCTGTTTAATTCAGAAGCCACTACAAAAAGATCCCAATGACGCCATGTATCCGGTAGGGGGCAGGCTCGTCCATTTCTATCAGGCCTGGGAATCCATAGAAGCCTCCCCCTGGGTTATAGAACAACTCATCTCAGGCTTCAAAATAGAATTTTCTGCCAGACCACCAGAAAGACATATGATAAACAAAATGTTACCAGACCCCATAAAACAGTCCGCTCTGGAGTCAGAGGTAGCGGATTTACTGGCCAAGCGAGTCATTGTGCCTGTCCCGGAGGAACAATTGAGCAGAGGTGTCTATTGCCCCCTCTTCTTGATAAAAAAGCCAAGCGGCAGATTCAGAACGATATTCAACTTGAAGTTCCTGAACAAATATGTCTCTTACAGGAAATTCATAATGGAGATGGTAAAATCTGCAATAAATCTCCTCTCCCGGGACTGTTACATGATCACGATCGATCTGGCGGATGCATATTATCATGTGCCAATCCATCACGAAGATCAGAAATATCTTCGGTTTGCAGTATACCTAAAGGGTCAGCTCTCCCATTTCCAATACCAGGCACTTCCATTCGGGCTCTCCAGTGCCCCTCGGATATTTTCGAAAATCATGGGAGATGTGGTAGGTCATTTGCATCAAAGAGGTATCCTGGCAATCGCTTACCTAGACGACCTACTTCTGGCGGCAGACTCGGTATCGCAGTTGTTCAGTCATATGGAGATCCTAAAGCAGACCCTTCTTTCATTGGGATGGATGTTGAACATGGAAAAATCAGAATTATGTCCCAGCCAGCAAAGGGTGTTCTTAGGAGTCCTGCTAGACTCTCACAAAACATGTTCCTTTCTTCCCTTGGAAAAGCAGGAAAAGATAGTGGCTGTGGTAAAACTTTTCCGTGCAAGACACAGAATTACCTTAAGAGAGATCATGCGCCTCCTGGGCCTCCTGACCTCCACCATACCTTCAGTCTCCTGGGCCCAAGCTCACACCAGATGCCTACAGACATTTCTCCTGACCACCTGGGACAGGCACCAATCCTCTATAGAAAGGTCTGTAGCCATCCCATCCCAAGTGAAAAAATCCTTAAGTTGGTGGATGATAAAGAAACATCTTCAAACAGGGGTTCTTTGGCACCCAGAAAATCTGGTGTCTGTCACCACAGACGCAAGCAGCAGGGGCTGGGGCGCTCATGCTCTAGACTTGGTGGTGCAAGGGGTCTGGACTCCAGAAATTGCATCTTCCTCCTCGAACCTAAGAGAATTGATGGCAGTTTGGCAGGCGCTGCAGAATCTTCAGCCAATCCTGTTGAATCAACATGTGAAGGTGTTTTCCGACAACTCAACCATGGTGGCCTATTTGAATCGTCAGGGGGGCACAAGGAGTCGCTCCCTTTCAGCAGTATCCAGGAAGATCTTCGGATGGGCAGAGAGCACTGTAAGATCTCCGTCGGCTCTACATCTAAAAGGGGAAGAGAACATCCTGGCAGATTTTCTCAGCAGGCAGACAGTGAGGGAACGCGAGTGGTCGTTAAACCAAGAAGTATTCCTTCAATTAGTACAAAGAAGGGGCCCTCTGGTCTGGGACCTATTTGCCTCTCCACAGAACAAGAAGGTAAAGGATTTCTTCTCAATCTGCCACCAAAGAATTCCAAACAGGATGGATGCCCTCTCACTGCCTTGGCCGAAGGGACTGCTTTTTGCATTCCCTCCATTCTCCTTAATTCCACGTACCCTCATGAAGATCAAGAAGGAAGGGGCTCAGGTGGTCTTGATCGCTCCTTACTGGCCCAAAAGGGCTTGGTTTCCCTTTCTGCAGGCTCTAGCAATAGAAAGGCATTGGATGCTACCCTTGATCCTGGACCTCTTACAGCAGGGTCCAGTTCTGCACCCGAGAATCCATCTACTCCATTTGGCTGCTTGGAGGTTGAGCGGGGATTGCTGAAGAGAAGAGGGTTTTCTAACGCAGTTATTTCTACACTTCTGCATAGTAGAAAACAGATTACTTCTAAAATATACCTACGCTTCTGGAAAGCTTTTTTAACCTTTGCAGGCTTCAGATGGGACCCCCTTGAGCCTCTAAATATAGGCTTAATTTTGGACTTTCTCCAGGCAGGATTTGATAAAGGGTTGAGGACCAGCACCTTGAAGGTCCAAGTTTCAGCATTAAGCGCTTTTATAGACACCAGGCTGGCCAAAAACCCATTAGTGATACGATTTCTAAAGGGAACAAGTAGATTAAGACCTTCCTTTTCTGTACATGTTCCTCCTTGGGACTTGAATCTAGTCCTTTCGGTCATTATGTCTCACCCTTTTGAGCCTATCTCAGACCTGTCCCTCAAAATATTAACATTCAAGACTACCTTCCTTATCGCCATCACCACCGCAAGGAGGGTCAGGGAGATCCAGGCCTTTTCATGTAAACAGCCCTATATTTCTGTTCTGGATTACAGAGTGATTCTTCGACATTCCCCTGCTTTTCTACCAAAAATGTTCTCCAAATTCCATTGCCAGCAGGACATTGTATTACCATCCTTCTGTGCCTCTCCTACCTCTCAACAGGAGAAAGAATATCACAACCTCGACGTCAGGCGATGTCTTCTAAAATACTTGGAGGCGACAGAATCTTTTAGGAAATCTGACCACCTTCTCCTACAATTCCAGGGAAAAAACAAGGGATTAGGGGCTTCCAAAGCCTCCATAGCGCGTTGGATTAAAGCTACTATCATCCTTTGCTATGAAGAGAAAGGCCTGCCCCCCCCATTACGCCTAAAAGCCCATTCCACTAGGGCTTTGTCCGCCTCTTGGGCAGAACGAGGCGCTGCATCCATAGATCAAATCTGTAAGGCTGCCACATGGTCTAACCCCATGACCTTTTTCAGGCATTACAAGATTGATGTTATGTCTAACCAGGATCTTGCATTTGGACGTAAAGTCCTTTCTGCAGTGGTCCCTCCCTAATTTAATCTCTGATATTTCTCCTGTCAGTGCCGGTGTGGAGACCATAGGGAAAGATGACAATTACTCTTACCGGTAATTTGATTTCCCGAAGTCTCCACAACGGCACTGGGTTATTTCCCCCCCCCCAAAAAAAAAAAAAAATATAATATATATTTACTGTTATAACTTCAGGTTGTAGGTATATTCACTTATATTCGTACACTAAGCTTATATTGCCACTGCGTTGTTTGATATAAGATTGGCTGCTGTTTCGTTTCTATGTATGTTTGTCTTCGGGTCTCTGCATACTAACTTGAAGGATGGTTAGGGTGGTGAAGAAGTGTTCCCAGGCTGAATTATATTAAAATAAAATTTAATGCTGAACACCATTTTCTTTACATATTCAAAATGAGACCACAGAAGCAGCCACACAAGCAGCACAACTATGTTCTGTTCTAATATATGACAATATTGGATGGCCTTAGAAGCAGCTCATTGACATTGCATGCTGCTTTTTAGTCTATATTCTGCAAGTATATGCAAACACTAGGGACTCCCCCAATTTTACCTACGTTAGAATATATAGGCTTGTATTTTAGTAGAATGGAAATACACATACATGAACCTTGTGTAAAGAAGTAAAAATTACAATGCAGTGGCCCTTCAAGATACAATATTAATTGGTTCCAGGATGAGCATTGTATGTTGCAACCATTGTAAGTTTAGTAATCCCAAAGCCCCAAAATGTCATCCAAGATAAGAGAAAATGAAGATTAAAGAAAAATAAGCAGATATCTAAGACAGATAAAACACATCCTTACATATACCAGTCAGGGATAACTGATAACTAGCATCTAATCCAGCTATTTTACCAGATAAGTGACCTGGATAGGTTGGATCTGAGTCTGAGACATTGTATGTTCAGTCAAGTTTCAACTTGCGATGGGTCTGAAAAGACCATTTATGTTGAAAATATTGTATCCTGAGGCCATTGTATCTTGAGGGATCACTGTATGTCTTTTTCTTTAGTCGCAATGATTGTGTTGACCTTAGAAGCAGTAGATCAGTGTTGTGTGCTGTTATTTCATCTATGATTTACATTTACATGATTTACATTCAGATCATGATATACATGTACATGATGTACATTCAGATTGGGCACCTTGGTACAGTATTTGAGTTATTATGGTGTAGGTCATTTGTTTCTATTAATTCTACATTACACACATTAATGCCATCAGTAAAGACAAAAACAGTGATATTAATCCCATACTCTGTAATCATCTATACATGAATAAATTACAGAAATAATGAGCAGAAAATAAAATGTTGGGGTTCAACATTTACAACAATACAGCATTGAAGTTACAAACCACTGACCATAAATGACTAATACATATCAGTAATATAAAAACTTTTGACAGTTTCATCATTATAACATATGTAAAAATAGTCATGTCATTAGTAATAATTAATATACTCAAAGACTATGGACACCTTTGTGCACTAAAAATCAATAACCCCATATCTTACAGTAATGCATCACATAATAAAATTGCACTTGTTAGTTTACAGGTATCAGCTTTGCTTCACATGCATTCAGAAATGCTCTGATATGAGTTTTGCACATTGCGGTCTTCTCCTGAGAAGCTCTGTGGGCGTTCCTGTGGATTTCACATGCACCAGCACAGCTCCCCCACCCCCACATCCTGTTACACAGAACAGCTAGCAGCTTCTAACACACAGTATAAGCAAGCTTGCAAGTAACTTAGTAGTGAGATTTCATTCCAATCCACAACATGGTGAGTCTTATAGTATGCTGCAGCCTGTAATCAGCAGATCTAGTTCTCACTTTCCATTCTGTAGAAAGTCTATTATTTGTAGACACAATAGATATTTCTGCTGATAACAGTTAGTGATGACACTAAACTGTGTAAAGTAATAACATGGTGTGCTGTCCGCATATTTTGCTGCCCCATTGAAAATTGCGGAATGGATGTGGACCCATTATGCAGACATTTGAATGGACCCTTAGTTATGGTCCATGGTAGCGGAATCCATTATGGAATTCTTACATAACCTAAACCTTGTATGCCAAACTTGAAACACAAGTTCGCTCATCCCTAGTTGCGACCACAGAGGTGAATAAAGTGTTTTTCTTTTCACTCATTTTTTGTGAGAGAGCTGCCATTTTTTTAAAATTCTTATATTGTCCTGGATTTGTTGCAGGATTCATTGGCCTGCACCTCCGTATTTATATTTGACCTGATGTGCTGCCATAGTTATATATGTATATATATGTATATATCCTGCAGTATCTAAATGTTTAGCTAGAGGTAGTTGTGCGTTGTGTGTATATATATATATATATATATATATATATATATATATATATATATATATTACTCCTTTTGTGAGGCAAGGTAACCAAAAAAATGGCTGCTCTGGCACAGTTTTTATTTTTTGTTTTTTTTGTAATGTTCACCTGACAGGGTAGGTAATGTGATATTTTTATAGAGCAGGTCGTAACGATGCAGCGTTACCTAAGATGTCCGTTTTTTCAATTTTATTTTGGATTTACACAAAAAAAACATTTTTTAAAAAAATCATGTTTTTGTGTCCCCAGTTTCTGAAAGCTTTATTTTTTAGGAGATTGTCGTAAGTAGGGTCTCATTTTTTTGTGGGATGAGATGACGGTTTCATTGGTACCATTTTGGGGCACATATGACTTTGTAATCGCTTGGTATTACACTTTTTGTGATTTAAGGTGATAAAAAATGTCTTTTTTAGCACATTTTTTATTTTATTCTTTTACAGCATTCACCAGATGGGTTGGATCACATGATATTTTTTATAGAGCAGGTTGTTACAGACGCGTCGATACCTAATATGTGCATTTCTTAAATTTTATTTTACACAATAAAAGCATTTTTGGAAAAAAAATCACGTTTTTGTGTCTCCATTTTCTGAAAGCTATATTTTTTTATTTTTTGGACGACTATCTTATGTAGGGTCTCAATTTTTGCGGGATGAGATGGCGGTTTTATTAGTACCATTTGTGAGCACATATGAATTTTTGATTGTTTGGTATTACACTTTTTGTGATGTTAGGTGATAAAAAATGGCTTTTTTGGGACATTATTTATTTTCTATTTTTACGGTGTTTACCAGATGGGTTAGCTCATGTGATATTTTTATAGAGCAGGTTGTTACGGATGTGGAGATACCTAATATGTCTGTTTTTTTAGAATATATTTTGGTTTCACACAATAAGAGCATTTTTTAAACAAAAAAATTGTGTTTTTGCGTCTCTATTTTCTGAAAGCTATATTTTTTTATTTTTTGGACGATTGTCTTAGGTAGGGTCTCATTTTTTGCGGGATGAAATTGGTACCATTTTTATTGCTACCATTTTGGGGCACATTTGACTTTTTGATCACTTGGTTTTACACTTTTTGTGTTGTAAGGTGATAAAAAATAGCTTTTTTGGCATGTTTTTAATTTTTTTTATGGCGTTCACCAGACGGGTTAGTTTATGTAATATCTTTATAGAGCAGGTTGTTACAAACGCGGCGATACCTAATATGTCTGTTTTTTTTAAATATATTTTGGTTTTACACTATAAGAGCATTTTTGGAAAAAAAAATCACGTTTTAGTGTCTCCATTTTCTGAAAGCCATATCTTTTTTATTTTTTGGGCGATTGTCTTAGGTAGGGGATCATTTTTTGCGGGATGAGATGACGGTTTGATTGGTACTATTTTGGGGTACATATGGCTTTTTGATCACTTGGCATTACACTTTTTGTGTTGTAAGGTGATAAAAAAATGGCTTTTTTGGCACGGTTATTATTTATTTATTTTTTACGGCGTTCACCAGACTGTATAGTGTACTGCAGTGTATTTGCATGTACACTTAGCCTGATCAGACTCCTGGTAAATTAGGAGAGAGTGGCTCCCCACCGTAGGAGGAGAATGTGAGGTGCTTCTACTTTACGGCCCACCTGTGTGCCGTGTATAATCAAATAATAAGATAAGGAGTAGGGTAAGTAGGCACACTCTAATGTGGGATATATGAGACTATTTATTGAGTATCAGTAAAATTAAGAAAATAGGTATATAAAATATAAAATATAATACAAATGGTAAACTTAGTCCAGCACTGGAATTAAATAGAAGAAGAAATAATCATAAAATATAATAAAAACAATATAAAAATCAATAAAATAGACAATACGTATGGTATCAAGTTGAGCGATGTGGCTCAATATAGATAGAAACCATGGATCATATCATGGACCATCAGAGTCTCTAAATACTAATGAAGGGGATTTTATAGAGCTCAAATATATCCAGATATTCAATTTGTTTGTTTTTGTAAATCCTGGATATTGGTTGTAATTCCTCTTATCGTCCGCCTGTATGATAGTTCGCATACATAAATGTATAAAGAGGATGCAGGATAGAGAATTAAGAAGGTATATGTTTAGGAGGATGGACCCTCATTAGATAATTTATAGTATTGTATCCAGCAAATGCAGCAGTCATTCATATAAGTTATAGTATCGATATTCAGTGCAATACATTACCGCTTCTGTGATCCACCCGTGTGTTGTCTGACAGCGTGGTGTTCCTCTGGCAGTGCGCGGCTGCAATGCGTGCCTTCTTAACGGCGTCCCACGTGGTGCGCCTTGGTTGATGGAGGCTTTCGTTGTTCAAAGGGTGTCCCCTATATTGCTGTTCCTATAGGTGTTTTTTGTAATCCCATGAAGTCACAGTCTCTGTCTTTTTATGCACAGTTCAATCTAGTATAATAGTTTCTTTCCATATATTCTTGTCACTCCCTATCCTTTACACTGCCAATTGAAACCAAACGCGTTTCGTGGTTTATGCCCCTTCCTCAGTGGTCAGCACTGTATTCATTGAATCTGGTGTTTTTATAACCCTATTAGAGAGGGTGGGAAGATTAACCCTTGATTGGAAGTGTCCCAAATGGATTAGTTTGAAGTCCAAACATTCTGGTATGGAGTGTTCAAATGACCAAATGCTCTGCTTTTTAATAGAGTTAGAAAAAAATAAGAATAAAACTGAATAAAAAAAAATTGGTGGGGCATTAACCCTTCAAGCATCGGGCCGCTGCCACCGCAGAGCAGCGGCCCGATGGTAGCCCGTTCCACACAGCCGTCCCTAAGGACCGTGGCATGGAAGGGGTTAAACTGAAGTTTGAAGCAGAGTGTCGGCTTAAGTTAGAGCTGACACTCTGCTCACCGCTTGGCCATCCTGAACTGAGGCGGGGGGGGGGAGGGGTGTGGCTGGGCGCTGATTCTGCTACAGGTGAAGGAGGCAGAGGGAGACCCTGCGCCCTCCTGTGTGGAGCAGGAGGAGTTACAGAGAATCCGTCAGGTGACAAAATTTGCAATTTTTTTTTAGCTTTCTCTGACACTCTCACTACTTTTTCAAAAAGTGAGCAGGGGTGGGAGGAGGATAGACGTTCCATTGGTGGGAGCTCTGTCTCATTTAACAAAATTAGAAATTTTCTCTAGGTCCTGGCTGGACAACAGAAGATACATGCAGTTTATGAAGAGGTATGCATTAGAGATGATCGAGCACTAAAATGCTCGGGTGCTCATTATTAGAGACAAACTTTTCCCGATGCTCGGGTGCTCGTTTCGAGTAATGAACCCCATTGAAGTCAATGGGAGACTCGAGCATTTTTGCAGGGGACCAAGGCTCTGCCTAGGGAAGGCTGGGTGAAAACCTGGAAACCTCAGAAAATGATGGAAACACCACGGAAATGGACAGGAAACAGCAGGGACAGCATGCATGGATGCCTCTGAGGCTGCCTAATCCCACCATTACCCCACATTCTCCTGCAACAGCCTGGTGGTTACCCTCATGGCAATTGTGCTCACCCAGACCAAGAAAGGCGAGGCACATGCCCATCACATGTTAGGGAAGCACCCAACTAGGTGCAAGGAGGGTCCATCACCCATGCCCATGCTGGCACTGCTCTCCTATCACCAGCCACACGATGCAGCATGGCGGTGACACCAACAAGTGACCAAGTTACATGAGGTAGCAGGTGAGCCACCCAAAAATTTAGCCTGACACAGTATGGCGGTTACACCACCATTGACTTTGTCCGACTGAGAATGCAGTGAAATGGCTTTTGTTAAGCCTCCAAAAAATTTTTTATTTTCGGAATACATAAAGTCGACCCTCAGCAAAAATTTTTTTAAAATGTCGGTACTTGCGCCTCCTGAAAAATTGTTTTGGACTGTCTGTTTGGCACTCCTGAAACATTGTTTTACAGTGTCTGTAGTTGACACTGCGGAAAAATTGTTTGGAGAGAGGGCCTGTAGGTGGCCCTCTGGAAAAATTGTTTAGAGCAGTGGTTCTCAACTCCAGTCCTCGGGACCCACCTGCCAGTCAGGTTTTCAGGATTTCCTTAGTTTAGACCAGCTGATATAATTAGCGTCCATCCATCAGGACTTACCACAGGTATTCATTCTGTGGGATATTCCTAAATCCTGACTGGCAGGTGGGTCCCGAGGACTGGAGTTGAGAACCACTGGTTTAGAGAGTGGGCCTGTAGTTGGACCTCCGGAAAAATTGTTTGGAGAGACGGCCTGTAGGGGGCCCACCGGAAAAATTGTTTAGAGAGAGGGCCTGTAGGTGGCCCTCC
Organism: Rhinella marina; assembly: GCA_900303285.1. Classification (NCBI taxonomy): domain Eukaryota; kingdom Metazoa; phylum Chordata; class Amphibia; order Anura; family Bufonidae; genus Rhinella; species Rhinella marina. The sequence goes on along the minus strand of ONZH01005089.1, from coordinate 322,098 downwards.
AGAAAAATTGTTTAGAGAGAGGGCCTGTAGGTGGCCCTCCGGAAAAATAGTTTGGAGAGAGGGCCTGTAGGGGGCCCTCCGGGAAAATTGTGGTAAAAGAGTGCCAGTTGGCCCTCTAAAAAATTGCGTTTTTTGGGTCAGCGTTAGGCAAAGACGACAAGGAGTAGGAGGAGTAGAGAAGAGGAATCGGATACATAAGTAATGTTAATCTTTAGCCGCTTTCCCCCGGAGGAGATTTGAATTCCGGTGAAATCCAGGCTTTGTTCATTTTAATAAGCGTCAGCCTGTCAGCGCTGTCAGTTGACAGGCGTGTACGCTTATCGGTGATGACGCCACCAGCTGCATTGAATACCCGCTCTAACAGCACGCTAGCGGCAAGGCAGGCCAGCACCTCCAAGGCGTACAGCGCCAGTTCAGGCCACGTGTCCAGCTTTGAAACCCAGTAGTTGTATGGAGCAGAGTGATCGGTCCGGACGTTGGTATGGTCAGCTAGGTACTCCCTCACCATCTTTCTGTAAAGCTTACCCCTACTCTGCCTAGACTGGGGACAGGTGACAGTGTCTTGCTGGGGTGACATAAAACTGGCAAAGGCCTTGGAGAGCGTTCCCCTGCCAGTGCTGGACAAGTTGCCTGCTCGCCTCCTCTCCCCCGCTACTTGGCCCACAGAACCACGCTCTCTGCCGCTACAGGCGTCAGATGGGATTGTTTCAGCTTGTGCACCAGGGCCTGTTGATATTGATTCACTCTCATACTCCTTTCCTCTACAGGGATGAGAGTGGAAAGGTTCTGCTTGTACCGTGGGTCCAGGAGAGTGAACACCCAGTAATCGGTGTTTGAAAAAATTCTTCTAACGCGAGGGTCATGGGATAGGCAGCCTAACATGAAGTCTGCCATGTGCGCCAGAGTCCCAACACACAAGAATTCCCTCTCCTCACTGGCCTGACTCTCCATTTCCTCCTCCTCCTCCTCCTCCTCTTCAGCCCATACACGCTCAAGAGTTAAGAAGGACTGAGCATTGGTACCCTCTTCTGTCTCGTCGACATTCTCCTCCTCTTCCTCCTCATCCTCATCCCCCTCCTCCGATACGCGCTGAGAAACAGACCGGAGGGTGCTCTGGCTATCAAGCAACGTATCTTCCTCCACCGTCTCTTGTGACAAGCGCAAAGCTTCCGACTTCATGCTGAGCAGTAAGTTTTTCAACAGGCAAAGCAGCGGGATAGTGAGGCTGATAATGACGGCATCGCCGCTGACCATCTGTGTTGACTCCTCAAAGTTGGTCAACACCTGGCAGATATCAGACATCCACGTCCACTCCTCATTGTAGACTTGAGGAATCTGACTGACCTGACTACCAGTTCTGGTGGAAGTTGACATCTGGCAGTCTACAATCGCTCTGCGCTGCTGGTAAACTCTGGATAACATGTTTAATGTCGAATACCATCTTGTGGGCACGTCGTACAACAGTCGGTGAGCGGGCAGTTGTAGGCGGCGCTGCGCTGCCCTGAGAGTGGCAGCATCTGTGGTCGACTTGCGGAAATGCGCACAGATGCGGCGCACCTTGGTGAGCAAATCAGACAGATTGGGGTATGTCTTAAGGAACCGCTGAACTATCAGATTGAACACGTGGGCCAGGCATGGCACATGTGTCAGTCTGCCGAGTTGCAGAGCCGCCACCAGGTTACGCCCATTGTCACACACAACCATGCCTGGCTTGAGGTTTAGCGGTGCCAGCCACAGATCGGTCTGCGCCGTGATGCCATGTAACAGCTCTTGGGCGGTGTGCCTTTTGTCACCTAAGCTCAGAAGTTTGAGCACCGCCTGCTGGAGCTTACCCACGGCACTGCTGCTGCGCCTAGAGCTACCGACTGAAGGCGCCGTGCCCACGGATGGTAATTCGGAGGAGGAGGGGTCGGAGGAGGAGGCATAGTACGTCTGAGAGATCGTGACCGAGGTAGGCCCCGCAATCCTCGGTGTGGGCAGTACATGAGCGGCCCCAGGGTCAGACTCGGTCCCAGCCTCCACCAAGTTAACCCAATGTGCCGTCAGTGATATATAGTGTCCCTGCCGGCAGCACTTGTCCACGTGTCCTTGGTTAGGTGGACCTTCTCAAAAACAGCGTTGGTCAGGGCACGGATGATGTTCTGTGACACGTGCTGGTGTAGAGCTGGGACGGCACATCGGGAAAAATAGTGGCGGCTGGGGACCGAATACCGAGGGGCAGCCAACGCTATGAGGTTAAGAAAGGCCTCGGTCTCTACCAGCCTATAGGACAGCATCTCCAGGCTCAGCAATTTGGAGATGTGGACGTTGAGGCCTTGGGCATGTGGGTGGGTGGAACTGTATTTTCTCTTGCGCTCCAGCGTCTGCTGTAAAGACAGCTGAACGCTGCGCAGGGACACATTGGTGGACGCTGTGGAGGATCGTGGAGGCGAAGGTGTGGTTTTCCGGCAGGAGGCGCTCGTGCCGGGGTCCTGGCCAGGGGGTTGACTAGCAGAGGCAGCGAGTGACACAGGGGAAGGAGCAGTGGTGTGACCCACAGGAGGTGAACGGCCTTGGTTCCATTGAGTGGGGTGTTTAGCACTCATATGCCTGCGCATGCTGGTGGTGGTTAGGCTAGTATTGGTGGCACCCCTGCTGATCCTGGTGTGGCACAGGTTGCACACCACAGTCCGTCGGTCATCCTCAATTTCTTTAAAGAACCTCCAGACTTGCGAACATCTAGGCCTCGCCACGGGAGCTTAACTACGTGAAACAGTTGCTGCTGATGCACCAGCTCTGGCCCTGCTTCTCCCTCTGGCCACACCACTGCCTCTTCCAACCTGTTCTGGTGCAGCACTCGCCTCCGCCTCAGAAGCACTGTCTTCACTCGGCTTATCAACCCAGCTTGGGTCAGTCACCTTGTCATCCTCCGATTCCTCAGTCTGCTCCCCCCTCGGACTTCCTGCCCTGACAACAACTTCACCACTGTCTGACAACCGTGTCTCCTCATTGTCCGACACCTCTTTACACACTTCTTCCACTAAGTCAACAATGTCATCATCATCACCCACAGACTACGACAGTTGGAAAACTTGGGCATCGGGAAAGAGGTCAGCAGCAACCTGAGAAGTAGTTTGTGACTCTGGGAAGGGTCCAGAAAACAGTTCCTGAGAGTATGCCGGATCGCATTCCAAATTTTCCTGGGAGGGGGCAGACTGGGGGGAAGGAGGTTGAGGTGGAGGAGCCAGAGGAGTGCTCCCTTGGGTAACGTGGGTGGACTGCGTGGAAGACTGACTGGTGGACAAATTACTTGAAGCATTATCCGCAATCCACAACAATCCACATCACCTGTTCGCACTGTTGTGGTTTCAACAGTCCTCTACCACGTGTCCCTGTAAGTTGAGACATGAAGCTAGGGAGTGTAGCTCTGCGGCGTTCCCCTGCTCCCTCATCAGCAGGTACTGTATCACACTGCCCTGGACACAGGCCTCTGCCCCCTGCAGTAATTGAATGCCCACGCCCTCGACCATCAGCCATGGGGTTCAACATTTTCTGTATATAAGTGTATTATATAATACAATTATATCTGAGCAATTAATACAATTATATCTGTTCAATCTGAACAAGTTAATATATAGGTGGATAAGTTAGAGCAAAATTACGTATTTTATTACATACCGTGCAGTATGGAGCAATTACACTGAGCTATTAGATTAGGCAGACTTGGTCTGCTTAAGTGCAACCCAGAAAAATGTCGCACTCAGATTTTTCTAATGTAGCTGTATAAGTGAGAGCAAAAGACCTTTTTCACTGACGTGACGTACAGAATGGGTCACCTGGACAGAAAATACGGATTGTGCTTTGTATATAGGTGGATAAGTTAGAGCAAAATTCCGTATTTTATTACATACCGTGCAGTATGGAGCAATTACACTGAGCTATTAGATTAGGCAGACTTGGTCTGCTTAAGTGCAACCCAGACAAATGTCGCACAGAGGTTTTTCTAATGTAGCTATATCAGTGAGAGCAAAAGACCTTTTTTAATTACGTGACGTACAGAATGGGTCACCTGGACAGAAAATACGGATTGTGGTTTGTGGTGACTGGACAGCTGGACTGTGACACACAGAATGGTTCCACACAGCTATATGAAATGGATTTGTATCACTGAGATAAAACAAAAAAAAAAACTATTTTTTTTTTTTTTTGTTTTTTTTTTTTTAACGTGACGTGGAGAATATATCAGAGAGCAAACTGAGCCCCTGCTGACTGTGGCTATATTGACTGCAACCCAGACAAATGTCGCACAGAGATTTTTCTAATGTAGCTGTATCAGTGAGAGCAAAAGACCTTTTTTAATTATGTGACGTACAGAATGGGTCACCTGGACAGAAAATACGGATTGTGCTTTGTGGTGAGTGGACAGCTGAACTGTGACACACAGAATGGTTCCACACAGCTGTATGAAATGGATTTGTATCACTGAGATAAAACAATAAAAAAAAAAAATTGTCATATATGGCGATAGCTGCACTACTAGTGCCAGCCAGGAGACAAAAAAAGTGTCTTGTAGCCCTTAGAAGAGCTGTTGGGTTCTTTTGAGATCACTCCTGCCTAACAGAGAACTAAATCCAGGCCCTACCACTCTCCCTGAAACGCAGAAGATCTGTCCCTAACGACATCCAGACAGCCTCTGAGCCGAGCACCGCCGGACGTCACTAGTATATTCCAGGGTCACCTGATCATGCTATCGACATGTAAGGGCCCCACGTGATGCTGCATGTACCGCAAAGTCTCCTGGCTTGTGATTGGCTGAGTTTATAGCCGCCAAAAATTCAAAATGCGGGAGATGCCATTTCCTCGAGCATGGCGAGATACTCGTCCGAGCAGCGAGCACTTACGAGTACCCTAATATTCGAACGAGTACCAAGCTCGGACGAGCATACTCGCTCATCTCTAGTATGCATCTCTTAATAAATTGGTTGGGTCTTCCACCAGTGAAGTTTTTATTAAGACGAGTGTGTAAAACACAAGTCTTTACTAAATGACCTCCGGTGAGTCTGCTATATATTCTATTTCGCTCCAATCCTTGGTTGAGTTCTGCTTTAAAGAAAATACAGCCACAAATATCAGATAACACTGAGTTATCAGTCCTACATCCCCTCACCTGGACACCATAATATAATAAGGTTCCAACTCATTAGACAGGGTTTTAGAGGAATCCTAACCTAAACAAATGGTGCCTACAGTTTTAGCTTCTGTAATCAAGGCCATATTTATCATTGGAAACAGTATGCCTATAGGTGGCAGAGGTTCAACTGGCACTTCTCCATAACTGCATCACTATAAATCTAATTTACTGTTCTTGCCATATAAAATGTATTATAGGGGGGATAAAAAATAGTCGATGTGGCCCATTGTGTAAGAGAAGTGTTCTTGGTTTGTTCACAAAGAACAGTACTTTTCCTCTTCATGTTACTTATAATGTAGAATCCTCCATAATTGCAAGGGAGGAGGAATGATAAAATGTACTCCAGCTAGAAACTGCAGACAAGGCTTCAATGCAAGGGCTGTATTTAATCTCTTACATCCTATTATTACATTTCTGAAATAAGACAAGAAGTACTGGTTTTCATGTAAGTCTCAGTACAATGTGTAAGCCAAGACGATGCAGGTCATGTTATGTTTGATATTCAACTCTCCAGGGGTCTCTAATATTTCATAAGCAAATACTGTACAGTAAAAGTCCTTTAACCCGGCATCTGATAATCCCTAAAATACTCATAATTGATCATCTAACATAACACAGTGATAACCAGTTAGCAAATTTTTTTTGTCTTTATTTTTATAGTCTTTGAAAAGAACAATAAATGAAATCTGCCACTAAGGCCTCTTTCACACGGGCGAGATTTCCGCGCGGGTGCAATTCGTGATGCGAACGCATTGCACCCGCACTGAATTCTGACCCATTCATTTCAATGGGGCTTTTCACATGAGTGATGTTTTTCACGCATCAGTACGACGTTGCGTGAAAATCGCAGCATGTTCTATATTCTGCGTTTTTCACGCAGCCCTGGCCCCATTGAAGTGAATGGGGCTGCATGAATAACGCATTGCATCCGCACGCAAGTGCGGATGCAATGCGTGTTTCACTTATGGTTGCTAAGAGATGTTGTTTGTAAACATTCAGTTTTTTTTATCACGCGCGTGAAAAACGCATTAAAACGCTTCGCACCCACGCAGAAAAAACTGAACGAACGTACGCAATCGCAGTCAAAACTGACTGCGATTGCGTGCGGATTGGTGCGGATGCGTGCGGATTTTCCGGAACGCATCCGGACTGAATCCGTGACGCCCGTGTGAAAGAGGCCTAGTAACTCCGGTAAACTACTGTAGTGGCTTAACAGACACAGTTTCAGAATATGTTATTTTTAGTGTTTTACGGACTTGCTTTTCCCTGCATAATCCTGAAAAGAGTCCATGTGCTGCAGAATTTAGGAGTCTACAGCTTAAAGGATATTGTCATCAGTTTTATGGTGTCCTAAGGGTAACAAACTAGTTACAGACCCCTAAGCAAAATTTTGGGTCATACTCTAACTGCCTGAGATTAGTGATGAGCAAGCATACTTGGCCGAATACGGTAAGCATACTTGGCCGAATAATAGTTTCAGCCGATCAAGGCGAGATTACCTGCGCTGCGTCTGCTGTATAACGTTTGCGCAAGGAGTGACAGATAATGTAAGGATAGGATTTGGCTCGGCAGGGCTAGCTATTCTGTTTAAAAGACCCAAAAGTCCCTTTAAGGACTATTGTTATATCTGGCTGCAATATTTTTTTTTTTTTTGGGGGGGAGCAAAAATTGCGCAAGTTTGCCTGACCTTAACCCCACCTGCGCAGCGTGTGCCTTATAACATGTTTGTATCCTAAATACCTGAAATCCAGTGTATTTTTTCTGCCACTAATCAAGGCGACATTACCTGTGCTGCGTGTGTAGTATAACGTTTCTGTATCCTAAATACCTGAAATCCAGTGTATTTTTTTCTGCCGCTAATCAAGGTGACATTACCTGGGCTGCGTCTGCTGTATAACGTTTGCACAAGGAGGGACAGATAGTGTAGGGATAGGATTTGGCTAGGCAGGGCTAGTTGTTCTGTTTAAAAGACCCAAAAGTCCTCTTAAGGACTATTGTTATATCTGGCTGCAATATTTTTTTTTCGTTTGGGGCCAAAATTGCGCAAGTTTTGCCTGACCTTAACACCACCTGCGCAGCGGGTGCATTATAACGTTTCTGTATCCTAAATACCTGACATCTGGTGTCATTTTTTCTGCCGCTAATCAAGGCGTCATTACCTGTGCTGCGTGTGCAGTATAACGTTTCTGTATCCTAAATACCTGAAATCCGGTGTCATTTTTTTCTGCCGCTAATCAATGCGACATTACCTGTGCTGCTTGTGCAGTATAACGTTTCTGTCTCCTAAATATCTGAAATCCAGTGTATTTTTTTCTGCCGCTAATCAAGGCGACATTACCTGTGCTGTGTATGCAATATAACGTTTTTGTATCCTAAATACCTGAAATCCAGTGTATTTTTTTCTGCCGCTAATCAAGGCGACATTACCTGCGCTGTGTATGCAATATAACGTTTCTGTCTCCTAAATATCTGAAATCCAGTGTATTTTTTTCTGCCGCTAATCAAGGCGACATTACCTGTGCTGTGTATGCAATATAACGTTTTTGTATCCTAAATACCTGAAATCCAGTGTATTTTTTTCTTCCGCTAATCAAGGCGACATTACCTGCGCTGCGTCTGCTGTTTAACGTTTGTGTATCTTAAATATTTCTGACATTCGGTGAAATTTTTCCTGCTGTTGGTGACAGCGACATTACCTGCGCTGCGTCTGCTGTTTAACGTTTCTATATCCTAAATATTTATGACATTTGGTGAAATTTTTCTGCTCATAAACTTAAAAAAAATCTGCGCTACTGTACTTGTGACAAAGTTGCATATATACCATTTAATATGCGCAAGGCGAGCAGTAAGGGACAGGGAATTGGGCGTGCTGCTGATGGTGGACGCAGAGGCCATGGCTCTGGGAGCGGTGAAACTGTGCCTGCTGGCAGAGCACAAGAAACAGTCATCCAAAACTCCTAGCTTCATGTCCCAATTTGCAGGGCGGCGCAAGACACCACTCTTGACGCCAGACCAGTGCAACCAGGTAGTCGGTTGGATTGCAGCAGATAATGCTTCCAGTCGGTTAAGCACCACCCTCTCTTCCACAAAGTCCAGTCTCATTAGCCAAGAGTCTGGTCAACAATTCCTCACCCTGATCCTCCTTCCTCCCACTATGCAGAGTCTGGGCAAACAAGTGATCCCACACTCGGATATTCCAAGGAGCTTTTTTCATCGCCGTTCCTTGATTTGGGCCTCTCGCCAAGCCCACTTGAGGAGGGACATGAGGAGATGTTGTGCCCTGATTCCCAAACTCATGAGCATCTACAGTCTGAAGAAGATGACTGTGGGGAACGGCATTTAGTGTCTGACGAGGTGCATGATGATGATGAAACACAGTTGCCAATAAGTCAAGAGCAATTAGTGTTTAAAGAGGTTGATGATGAGGATGAGACGCAGTTAAGTCAGGTTCTTGTTAGGTCACCATGTCAGGAGGAGGACCAGAGTGAGGAAGTGGAAGAGGAAGTGGTGGACCATGAAATTGCTGACCCAACCTGGGAAGGTGGCAAGCCAAACGAGGACAGCAGTACATAGGGAGAGGGATCCGCAGCACCACAACCGGATGGAAGAGGCACTGGGGTGGCAAAAGGGAGAAGGCAGGCCATGCCAAGCAGGCCCACAACTGTTCCCCGGAGCACCGCCTTGCGGCAATCTCCCTTGCCAAGGGGTAGGTGTTTCGCAGTCTGTCGCTTTCTTGAGGAAAGTGCTGACGATAAAAGAATTGTAATTTGCAACCTGTGCCGTTGGGGCGTGAACACTAGCAACCTGACCACCACCAGCATGATCCGCCACATGGCAGCAAAGCACCCTAATAGGTGGGCCGAACACCTGGGTCCACGATCGGTGTCTGCGAGTCACACCACTGCCTCCTCTTTCCCTGTGTTACGTGCTGTCTAAGACGCAGGCCCAGATGCCTCCCGCCCTGCACCTGGACCTTCACAAGCACCATTAGCGAGCACATCCACTTCAGTGTCCCAGCGCAGCGTACAGATGTCCTTACCCCAGGCATTTGAACGCAAGAACAAATACCCAGCCCCCACCCACAGGTCATAGCACTAAACGCACAACTTTCCAAATTGCTGGCCCTGGAAATGTTGCCATTTAGGCTTGTGGACGCTGAGGCTTTTCGCAGCCTGATGTCGGCGGCTGTCCCTCGTTACGCAGTTCCCAGCCGCCACTATTTTTCCTGGTGTGCCATCCCCGCCTTACACCAGCATGTGTCCCGAAACATAACCTGTGCCCTGACCAAGCAGTTACTGGGAAGGTCCACTTAACGACTGACACATGGACAAGTGCTTCTGGCCAGGGACGCTAAATTTCCCTGACGGCACACTGGGTGAACGTTGTGGAGGCTGGGAGCGAGTCATACCCTGGGATGGCACAGGTTCTACCTATGCCAAGGATTGCAGGCCCTACTTCATCCGGATTTCCGCCACCAGCTACAGTAGCGGATGCAACCCCTCCTCCTCCTCCACTTCCACTGCAGAATTCTCATCTTGCAGCACCAGTCAGACTTCAGTCAGTAGCTGGAAGCAGTGTAACACAGCAGTCAGGAAGCGGCAACAGGCCGTGCTGAAACTTATTTGCTTAGGTGACAAACAGCACACCGCTGCAGAGATGTGGCAGGGCATAAGGGACCAGGCTGAGCTGTGGCTCTCGCCACTCAACCTATAGCCAGGCATGATTGTGTCTGATAACAGCCGCAACTTGGTGGCGGCTTTGGAGCTCGGCAACCTCACACACATACCATGCCTGGCCCACGTCTTCAACTTAGTTGTTCAGCGGTTTCTCAAAACCTACCCCAATTTGCCTTAGCTACTGGTGAAGGTGCGCTGCCAGTGTGCCCATTTCCGAAAGTCACCTACAGCTTCAGCCGGTCTGGCAACGCTGCAGCGCTTGCACTTGCCAGCTCACTGACTGCTATGCAACCTGAGCACGCGCTGGAACTCCACATTCCACATGTTGGGCAGGCTTTGTGAGTAGCAGAGGGCAGTAGTGGAATACCAGCTGCAACACGGTCGGCGCCTTTCCAGTCAGCTTCCACTCTTCACAAGCGACAAGTGGGCATTGATGTCTGACCTCTGTGAGGTTTTACGCAACTTTGATGAATCTACACAGATGATGAGCGGCGATATTGCTATTATCAGCATAACCATCCCACTTCTGTGTCTACTAAAACGCTCACTGCTCACAATAAAGGCGGACGCTTTGCATGTGGATGAGCTGGAAATGGGTGAAGACCCTACACAGGGTGATAGCCAGACCACCCTCGGTTCGTCTTCTCAGCGCGAATTGGAGGAGGAGGACGAGGAGGAGGAGGAGCAGGAGACGGTTGCCACCGCTACAGAGGGTAATACTCATAGCAGGTTTACTCCATCTCATCGGCGTGGATGGGCTGAAGAGAAGGACGAGGAGATTGAGAGTCATTCTGGTGAGGAGAGCGAAGCCTTGTCTGTTGGGACTCCGACACACATGGCTAACTACATGCTATGCTGTCTTTCCCGTGACCCTCGTGTTATACGCATTTTAGCCAACACCGATTACTCATCTCTTATTCCTATGGTGGAGAGGACTAGCAAAATGGTGCAATACCAGCAGGCCCTTGTAGAAAAATTGCTCCAAAAATTTCCAGCTGACAATGCTGGTGGCAGAGTACGTGGTTCCTTGGGCACCCGAGGAGGAGAGACAAGGGGAACACACAGCAGTTCCAACAGAGGCAGGGCGACACTCTCCAAGGCATGGGACAGCCTAGTGTCAACATCCTCAGTGATCCCTCTGTGTTTTATAATTATTGGGTGTCTAAGCTGGACACGTGGCACGAACTGGCGCTCTACGCCTTGGAGGTGCTGGCCTGCCCTGCCGCCAGCATTTTGTCATAGCGGGTATTTAGTGCCGCTGGGGGCATAATAATTGATAAACGCATCCGCCTGTCAACTGAAAATGCTAACAGGTTGACGCTTATCAAAATGAACAAGGCCTGGATTGCCCCTGACTTCTCTACCCCACCAGAGGAAAGTGAATGAAAATGAAGGAACTTTAAATGTGGCTTTTAGGGTGTATTGAATACACTGTATTCCCATGTACCCCTTCCTCTTCTCATCCTCTACCTCCTCATCCTCCATCATATCAAACTGCTGCTCTCGACATTCACCAGCAGACCCTCACCTCTAATTTTTAAGACAGTCACCAGCAGGCCCTCACCTCTAATTTTTAAGACGGTCACAGCAGGCCCTCACCACTAATTTTTAAGACGGTCACCAGCAGGCCCTCAACCATAATTTTTTAGTCGGTCAGCTCAGCAGCAGACCCTCACCCATAATTTTTTAGACGGTCAGCTCAGCAGTAGGCCCTCACCCATCATTTTTTAGACGGTCAGCTCAGCAGCAGGCCCTCAACCATCATTTTTTAGACGGTCAGCTCAGCAGCAGGCCCTCAACCATCATTTTTTGCATGGTCAGCTCAGCAGCCAGCACTCACTCATAATTTTTTAGACGGTCAGCTCAGCAGCAGGCACTCACCCCTAATGTTTTAGATGGTCAGATGAGCAGCAGGCACTCACCCCTAATGTTTTAGAAGGTCAGATCAGCAGCAGGCACTTGTCGCTAATGTTTTAGATGGTCAGATCAGCAGCAGGCACTCGCCCCTAATGTTTTAGAGGGTCAGCTCAGCAGCAGACCCTCACCCCTAATGTTTCTGAGTGTCAGCAGCAGGCCATTAATCATAATTTTTCAAGGGTGTGTCTGATGCCCTACTTTATCTGTAATAAAGGCTGTATTGGAGTGCTTGTTCCTTGTTATTTTTGGCAGCACTTGTGCTTTATATACAAGTAAATATATGTTTCCTAACAATATTTCCTCTAAAATCAATTTTATCCTCGGTTTTGGCCATATTCTTGTCATTCTGTAAAAGTGGCGTAATACTCGGACAACATCGTTAACAGCAGCGACTTTGGAGTCCAAGATGCATCCCAACATCCTCCCCATGCTGTTCCCAAACCATTTCAGTGGTGTTTCCATCATTTTCTCACCTTTCCCTATGAACCTCCCCTCTTCAGAGCAGGGGGTGCCTGGTTTAGTGCTTTGGTTCTCCCATTGACTTCCATTGTGCTCGGGTGCTCGGTAGAGCACTCGAGCATCACCTAGTGTTCTACCCGAGCACTACGGTGCTCGATCAACACTACCTGAGATGTTTGCTAAAATCAGCACATGCCGATGAGTCCTAATATTCATGAGCTCTCGGCTCTTCCCACCCACCTTCTAGTGGTTACAGTGTTGGATAGGGGATAGTCAGAAATTCATTAATAACAGGACTCATTGAGTGCACTGGAGATGGTAGAATTTAAAAGTTAGAGCAGCATAAAGTTAGTGCCAGATTAGGTTACAGAGAATAAGAGGGATAATCATGACAGCAGTATATGATCCAGTATTTGTCTAACGTGTATTCCACTGTGCTATATTTAAGATGTAACTAAGGTTGTTTTTCACAGTTTTTAGTACTTATATATGTAAGTACTTATATATGTAGAATGAATATATAGTACTTATATATGTAGAATGAATATATACTAAGTGTGGCAGATTGTACTGAGCATGCTAACACAGAGGGGTCCGAGTTCTGTGCTGACAGACGGTATGGCTGTAAGGGAAAGTTTTTAAGGGGTTATGAGAGGAGTGTCTGGAAAGATGGTGGAGAGACCCCTGAGAAGGCAGTAGTCGAGGAGAGCAGCATCTAGAGAGAGAGCCAGAACCTGAGACCAAGCGGATCTGCCCATATTTCTGCTGGAAGGAGAGGACTGGAGAATTGTGCTGCTGGCTCCTACAGGAATTTGGAAAAACCAGAGTGATTTGTAGATTTGTAGATTATCATCTGTCCCCTCACTTGAGGAGAAAATGTATTACATGATGAAATTTGCACTGGTATTCTACAAGTTAAAGCAGAAGAACTAAGCCAATAGTCTTGGACCTGTTAATGGAGCTTCCAATTACATAAAAGACGTGTTTTTTTTAAAGAATTAATTATGTCTCTCACCAACCGCAAGGATCACTTGACTAACCTAAAGGAGATATTGTGCCAAAGGATAGTGACAGGGCACCACTGTGTGACCCCAGAAGTGGCATTGTGAGTAGGCAGAGCTGCCATCCTAAAAATCTTGGATCTATTTCGTAAGACAGCTCAGACAGATATTTCCCGCTGACCAGAACATGGTGGGTAGAAGTACATAGACCCCTTTCACTGGAAAGCAGCTACCACCAAGTCAAGGACAGCTCCAGTGCCTGAGAGGAATGTGTCAACAAAAAGGTTTCAGGGACTGTTCAGTGGTTCAATATACGCAAAGGTTATGGCCTCATTAAAAGACATGATACCAACAATGTGTTATTTCATTACAGTGGAATTGTAATCTGTCATCCCTATCAACTATTATATATCTAAAAAAAAAGAGAATCTGCGGAATTCAACATTGTTGATGGGCTACAAAGTCCAAAGTAACTAGGCCTGATGCTATCCCAGTAAAGGCAAAGCCATATCCTATTCAACACATATACAGGTATACAGGGTGAGTCAAAAGTCTCCGGATACCCTTTTATTTCAGAAACAAAAGGGAAAATGAAATATCTGAATACCCCAGAAAGTAATCGGTTAGGGGACCTATCTTTTAGGCTATGTCTGGAACATGGCTGCCATCTTGAAAGCTGTCATATTGGATCAATGGCAAATTTTTCCAATGGGAAGGGGGGCATGTAGCATATTAAAGGAGACCAGAATTTTCTCAGAAATCGATTGCAATCAGATTTGCAATATATCTTGTGGTTCAAAAGTTATCAACACAGAAAGTTGTGATGACAACCTGGAACGTTCCCTGTGATGCACAGCTATTTGATGTGTCTAGTGTGTTGTTCCTGGTGCTGAACACAGAACTTTGAAGTTTATCTATTCATTGCAGTTTTGGTCCTTTTTTTGTTGAGGATTTTGTTGAAGATTTTCTGTTTTTGTTGACAACTCTATTGACGTATATGGGGAAAATCAGTAGATATAAGGCGCACGGCAGACCAGTTTCTGCATATCAAAAATACTCAAAGTGTACGTTAAATTTCGTAAATCTCATACACTTTGCTGGTACTGTATTTTGCTGTTTTTACACATGAAAATCTGCACAGAAAAAAACACTTAATCTGTAACACTATAGGAGAGTGACTAAGAACTGCAGGGATTGTTAGCACTGAGGAGGCAGTTGGGAGCTGATGTGGGTGGGCTGTGTCAGTGTTTGTCGATATCTGCAGAGACTGGTATTGTTTTACTGTACAACCCAGAGTTATCCATTTAATTGCTGGTTCCTCATATACTACACTGGCTGTATGTTTTGTCAACAAGTACAAATCATTACAATTGAGGTTGTTCAGAGACGCACAGCATTATAAATCATTAGGATGCTCTGAAGTCCTGTCAAAGAAGCAGAGTACACTATAGGAATTCACGCTCCCACGTGGACAGTGTTTTGCATAGTGAACATGCTCGTCTGAAACTGGCCTTCGGTACAGATCCATTGTGAGCTACTTTGCAGGAATGCAAGTGAGCAAAAAGATAAAAATTAGATATTCGTTATCTATGTCTTTTGATTTATCCAGCCAGTACAGTAATTCAGTGAGGGTTTCTGTGAGAACAGATTCCCTTCTGGCTGTCTGATTATTCAAAATATCCAGTTATTCCAGCACTTATGACTTATTGATAGAGCAATTTTTACCGTAATTATAAAAAGGTCAAACTTAAGTCATCTTTATCAACCATTACACTTTCAAATGTCAATATATTGGATGCTTGGTATTTAAGACTCTGTTCGCATTTTCATTCAGACCTTCTTTTCTTGGGAGTTCCATCAAGTCTTCCCTCACATTTGACAGAAAGCAGTGGCATAGCTACCAGGGAAGAAGGGGAAGCAGCTGCTTCGGGGCCCGAGCTCAGAAGGGGCCCCTAGCAGTACTAGCTTGCAGCAGTAATAGATCGGGAAGAAGAGACAGGCTGCAGCTGTGTTGCTGTTCTCCGTTTTCCCTACACTCAGCTGCAGTCTGCTAATACCACCTTAAATTCACTGTGCTCCCTTAATCACTGCCCCGCCCCCCTTCACATGCTGTAACTGACTGTGCTGAGTCGAGACGGAGGGTGAGGGAAGAATGTCTGCAGCTGCTGAGGATCTGGGGCTGGCCTGTACCTACTACTCAGCTGCAGCTTCCTCTGATGGACTCCACTCCCCCCCCTTTCTGCAAAATAGTAGGTTTATATGTGGTGTGTTCATTTCATCTGTGTACTGTGCAAATGGTGTGTAATGTATACATGTGTGTATATTGTGTGTATGTTTATACATGTGTATATGTACAGTATATGTTATATATGTGTATCTATATGTGTGTGTCTATCTCTCTGTATGAGATACCGTGTTTCCCCGAAAATAAGACCTATCCCTAAAATAAGCCCTAGTGCTATTTTGCCTTGTTTTTGGAGTAGGCTTAAAATATAAGCCCTACTCCAAAAATAAGCCCTATCTACATTACTGTATAAAGTGAATACAAGTCCATAATGGAAGCGCTCACTTGTATATTTTCGTTGCCGGCACCCTATCAGACCTCAGATCAGCCCACCCTGCCCCATAGTAATAAAATAAAAAACTCCTCTTACCTGTCCTGCGCCGCGGCACGTATATATATATATATATATATATATATATATATACACACACGCACGCACGCCTGTCTTTCTTTCTATATAATGTGCGTGTGTATATATATATATATATATATATATATATATATCTATATATAATGTTTGTATATGTACATGCATGTGCATGTCTCCCTCTCTCTCTCTGTGTATGTGTGTATATATATATATATATATATATATATATATTGAGAGACACACAAAAAAAAAAAATATATATATATATATATATATATATAGATATATATATATATATTTTTTTTAAATGTATGCATCATAATGTATTCCAGAATTGATTCTTTTTGTACAGTAAGGGGTTGTCCCACCATAAAAAACGCATCCCCTATGCACAGGATAGGGGAAAGGTATCTGATAAGTCGGGGTCCAACTGCTAGAAAGGAACTGTGATTTCCGGTGGTCAGATCCCCACCAATCAGATACTTATCCTCTATTAGGCCTTGTTCACACTTCCATTTTTCACAGCATGCATGCTATAATACAGGAGGCTGGCAGAGGAAGGAGTGGGCAGAGGCTGGGATGGCTACCTGGCAGCTGCATGCTGATCCCAGCCTCTGCCCACTCCTTCCTCTGTCGGCCTCCTGTACTATAGCATGCAGTACATAGCAGCCTCCCCTCTCTCCCCTCTCTCTGTACTAGTGCTTATTTTGGCACACTTACATATGAACACAATCAGTTCTAGGATAGTCCTGGGCTGGCATCGGGTGTGTGTATATGTAAGTGTGCCATAATTATACACTAATCATCTCTGCCATCTGTGAAGGTCCTTGGTTTCCAAACAGTGGGGCACTTGACCACTGTAGCCAATTACTGGTTGCAGCAGTGATGTGTCTTCCATGAAGCTTGTAAGTGGGACATGTGCCATGACACATCACCACTGCAGCCAGTCATTGGCTGCAGCGATCATGTGTGCCTTGTCAACATGGTCACTAAAAAGTACAGTAAATACATTTAAATAAAACGCAAAATAGCCACATGAGTGGGGTTTTCATGGAATAAGGGGGTTGCAAAGAAGTGTGTGTTTAGCGGGGGCCCCATACAAAAATTTGCTGTGGGGCCCAGTCAGTTCTAGCTACGCCCCTGACAGAAAGAATAGTGTAGAATGCCTTGAACCCTTACCAACCAGTCATACAAAAGAAAAAAAGTCATAGCTGATGTGAACAACTCCTTAACCCCTTTCTGACACTGGACATAACTGTGCTTTATAATGCCAGGAGGGATTTATGGAGCAGGCTCAGGAGCTAAGCCCATTCCAAGAGAGGGGGGTGCCAGCTGTTGTACAGCAGAAACTTGCTGCAGTTACTGAGATTGGAAATAACGCCAATCCTTGCCATTTAACCCCTCAGATCCTGTGGTCAATAGCAACTGCAGCATCCAAGTGGTCACATATAGGGAGGGGGCTCCCTCTGTCCTCTGACTGGCCCCAAGAAGTCACAGGGTACCTATTGGTTGCCATTAAAGCCTACTGACTAGGCAAGGGCTTAATAGGAAGATGTTAGCATCACCAACACTTTTAAACAATCAAAACACCCCTAATGTTTAATATAAAAATAAACCATACCAATTAATTAACCATTTAAAAGTATTGGTATCACCATATCCAAAAATGAACAATTTCTTAACATATAAATGTATTTATCGTACACAGTAAATGCTGTAATCGAAAAAAAAATCAAAATGCCAGAATTACTATTTTTTTGGTCTCCTAAAAGAAGATGGGAGAAAAATTAAGCGTGTCAGAATAGGGCAACATAAAGCAGTTTCTTCAAAGTTTTTATTTTTTTTAAAATGTAGTAAAGCATAACAGAGAACACTAGGGATGAGTGAAGTTTCGAAAAATTCAATTTGCCTGCTTTGCCGATCTTAGACAAGAAATCTGATTCGCAACGAATTGCTTTGTCACAAATCGCTTTCCATTCTATGGAGAGGGTGCAATGATGAGGAAACTTGTACAGTCTTTTTTTAAAAATATTTTTCTGCACTGAACCCAAATCAAATCCAGATAATCCAAATAAAAAAGCATCACATCAAAGTAGCTTGGAAAAGGAAAAATTATTTTCTAATATACCTATTTTGAAACTTGACACTGATCCTGTGAGAAATGTAATCTGGGTTCCTTTATCCTGGCAGTGTGTCCTGACAGTGTTATGTACATGACTACTCACTGGCTGCAACAATGACACAATTGTAGGAAAATATCTATATATGTTTAATATAAATTTATACATAACCTCACATTGACCAGATGTAAAGGACATCTAAATTGTGTTTCACAGGAGGACACGACAGGATGGAACAGGCAGCTACATAAACTCATTCAGTATTCCATGTAAATTAAAGAATTGCTTGTAGGACAGCTGCAAGACAATAAGATTGAATGCAGGAATCTAGATTGGGTTTAGGGTATCTGTTATGCAAAACGCCAGGCTCCTGGTGGCCCGAGAATCACCCTAGACTTGCCCCGAGAAACAATTGCTATGTTTACCTTAAGCAGGATTTTATGGTTTTACACCTTGTTGCTAAACAGGTATAAACACCGTGCCTGATGTTATCAATTCCCTGTCAATGCTTCAAAAGGAGCAGCGTCTGCACAGCTGTTACAGGTAGACAATGGATCATGAATTAACCAATCACGATTCCTGGGAACCTGATAATTTTGCTTGTCCACCAATAAGATGTCCTTTACATTTTGGTAAATGGAAAAACATGGTATAAGAATAGGGAGCAAATCTGCTATAGAGTTGAATGAGTGGAGGTAACATCTATTGGGTAATGAATGTACACTCATTCATATCTACACCAGAGATACACCATTATTCTGTGTAACTGAGCTATTATCCATTGCGGTTTCTGGGCCTACATCTGAAAAATAAAGCTTCATCTCTGGAGAACTGGGATTGCTGTGAAATTATTTACCTGGCGGTGGTAAATATAAAATCATACAACATTTTGGTGCCGTGACAAGTGACCAGAAGAAGCACAGAAGATTGCCACCCAGAACCCAAACCGAAGGAACCGAACCTTTGCCTGCCCTACCAGAAGGAAGTTTTGGAACCCACGCCTTGGAACCCACACCCTCCACATCTGGTCCGTTCAAACCTTCCTGGACAACGACAGTTGTAAGTATATTTATTTATTCATTTATTAATTATTTTTAGTTGCTTGGTAGTAGCGCCTTTTAGCACTTCCTTAGAATGGCTGGAAATGGTGAAAATGTTGTGAAATGCGAACAAGTAAATAATTGGATTGTAAGTTATATTAAAAATCATGGTGGACCGTATGAAATCCCCCAAGATTGTAGGAAATCATGGGATTTAATGAAAGCGTTCCTCAATGAGGAAGCCTTCGAAGGGAAGGTGAAGGAGAAAAAGCGAAAGGGACTGGTTATGCAAGGATTGTTGTTCAGTTGTGTTAAGCTGATGGAGATTGTGGCACAGAGAGATGAGGAACTGAAAGTGCAGGCAGAAAGATATGAAACAGCCCAGAAAGAGTGGAGTGATAAAATGGCTGAGTTAAGATTGCATGCGGTGACAACTGGTGAGGCTATTATTGAGAAGGCAAAACTTTGTGAGCACTTGTCTAGTCTTAATGATGAGTTGTCAGTAAAAATACAGAATGTAGAGAAGGAGCTGGTGGAATGCAAACATGCAACTAATATTGCATTTGATAAATTGGCGGAAAAATGCGTCGTGAATAATGTAGATCAAAACATAGCATCAAAAAGTGTAAATCATAACCTCATTTATCCTTGGGGTGATCTACACAATGTTAAGAATATTCCAGCAGCTCCTACTACCACTACAACTGTATTAAATGCTGACAATTCGGGTGAAGTGCAGCTTATTACAAAGCAGCTAAAGCCTCAGGAAATGGATGTTATGGTAAAAGAAATAGGCCAAGTCCCACGGCATGATATTAATCGGTTCATGAAATGGTTTTGCGATTTGCATAGAGTTATAGAGACGTATAACTTGAATATGGATGATTTGGATAGAGTCTTGCAAAGAGTGATAGGCAATGGATTATGGATTAGAGTGACGCAAAACTGTGGGCAGCAAAAAAAGATAGAAGACATTCTAAAGGAACTGTTGAAGGCATTATATGGAGTGGCTTCAAATATATCTTTGTCTGGAAAAGTGAAGCAAATGAAGCAGGAGTGTCCATATGAATTGTCCAACAGAATTGCGACGGTCATGGAATACGTACTTAGTGGAGATCCTGGGTTTGAACATGGAGGATTAGTTCATAGAGTTATGGTACTGGAGGCCTTGGATGATGAAGTTAGAGACGGAATTTTGTCTGTAACTCCAGATCCCAGTGATTTAAACGACATGTTATTAAGAGCTGATAATTTATGGCAGAGAAGGAACAGAGAGGGTAGCTGTGCAGTGGATGCAGCTAGAATATTCAGAGTCGAGGGGCAGAACAGGAAGGAAAATGTTGAATTCTGTAGACCCCATATAGGAAACGTGTCTATGAATTATAGCAGACAAAGAGGTAGGGGACAATATGACAGAGATAAAGTCCCCAGACCTACATGGATACCTTTTCATGTCATTAAACATGAAAGAGACAAATTACAAGAGGAACTGAATTCAGTAAAACTTGAAAGAGATACGCTAAAAGAAGAGTTGAGTAGGGTAAAAAGGGAGCTGGGTCACTTAAAAAGTGTAAAAAGCTCACCCTTTACCTCAACTCTTAACTGAATTCATTGCACCTCCCCACATCTCCATGCAACAATTGCATTTTTTGTTTTCCTTTTCTGTTTAATAGCAGATGAAAATTATTAAATATTTGTGAGTCAGTATGGGACATGAATAGATTCAATGTGTTGCCTCTGATCTGACAATAGACAGTGTCACTGGAGATTCCTCTCCTTGCATAGTTTGGAAATGCAAATAGAGGGAGAGGAATGGGGTGAGACATGTCAGTATCAGGTAGCAATGAGGACAAATGTTTGTGGCTCACATATGTTAAATTGAAAGCATTCAAGGGACAAAACAAAAGAGAAAGTTGCGTGTAAACTTTGTCTAAAATGTCCCCCAAGTATTTGTCTTTTAGGTTGTGAAGATGGGGTGGAGAAGGAAAAATAAGATGGAAAGAAGAAAGAATTTTTTTTTTTGTGTAAAAAAAAAAATTAAAAAAAAAAATCTGCAAGTGGGGGAGTGGACACTAAGAAAAAAAACTAATGGAAGAAATCCAGAAGTGCGTGACAGTCATCTGGAACTATCTACTGCCTGCTATTTATTTTATGGACAAATTCAACTATAACATAAACGGAAAATAATTCATCTGTTTTCATCTTACCCATTCACATCATACCAACAATGATTATGCATATTTCCCTTTTTATTCATATTTCCTGTTATATTTTCATTATTATTTAATTTTTATTATTTACTTTTCCAGAGAGTTGCCCAGAGACAAAGAAAAACCGTTTTATATTTGTTTTCTAAACCCATATGATTTGTTTTGGGATGCTACACAAGGGCTTAATTCAGGAAAGTATCAAAAAGGGATCTGGGAACTGATATAATATCAGGACTCAGTTTGGGTACTTCAATTTGGAATAGGGCTGATTTAGAAGGCTTAAATTTTAGAGATCAAAAATTTGTAAGTGGGTTGGAGCAAATATTGCTCAAAGAGGGAAGAGTGGATTTTAACACTCTAGCCGAAGTGAAAATCGATATTCAGGACATTCACACAATTGCTGCCAATTTGCAGAACATCCAAAAGTCTGTGAATGCACTGAATGATTCACTTAATTATAATAATGTGTCCAAAACGATGGTTTGCGGTATGATAGGGAATCTACTGAGTGAACACCTAAGTCTTGGTCTACAAGAAATAAAAAGAGGAGAATGGTCGAGAATAATGGACTCTAAGTTAGTACTTAATTTGGTTGGGAAATTTGGACTGAACTGTAAGAATTTGGCTCTTTCAAGGATATCAGGTCTTCAATCCATTTGTGATAAATAAAAAATAGGGAAGAACCTTATACCCCTGACTCTGGACATTCCTGTATGGACTGTAACACCCACCCCTGTCTACAAAATGATGGTACTTGGAGAACTCGAGGTAAGAAATGGAACTTCAGTTCTGAAACAACATCTTCTTCAAAACAAGTTGCTCATAAAGGAGGATCAAGCATGGAAATCGATTGACCCCAATTGCTGTGACAAACGTGGTCGAGTATGGTTGTGTTCCTGTACCCCAGAGCGGCTGGAGGATGTGGACGGCTGTGCTACTAAACATACTAGGAGCTGTCTGATTCAACTGCAGAAGCCTAACCCTGGGTGGAGGAGAATTATCCATGATGAAGGATCAAAGGTCTGTGCTTTAGGGGTTCCTATATTCGCTTGGCAAAACCAGGTGCAATGCCAGGCACCTATGACAGGGTGGTGTGTGAACCTTACACATGGACTTTTAACAATTGGAGGAAAGCCTATAAGAGCCAATGTCAACCTTGACAACTTAACGATGGACATTGTACAGAACGACTTAGGGAACTGGGAATCCATGATTTCTCCGTTATTTAAGAAAATTCCACCACTTACAGTTGAGTTGGACACATTATTTAAGAGGGATGATAGGAAAATTATAGAGTTAGAAACATTGGTTAAAGAAAACATTGCCAGTTCCAAAAAGATAGTGAAGGAATTTCAAGAGCCTTGGTGGAGCATCCCATATAATACCTACACTCACCCCTTATTGAGAACTATGTCCATGATGTTTCTCTGTCTTCAATTTGTATTAATTTGTGTTTTGTTTATATTATATTGCTGCTGGAGGAAACAAATCAAGAGACTGCAAGATATACAGAAATCTGTAGAGTTAGCAGCAATTATAAATCATAAATTGTAAATGTGTTGTCTTGTGAATCGATTCTTGTCAGAACCGATTCAAGTGGCGGAGTGTAGGAAAATATCTATATATGTTTAATATAAATTTATACATAACCTCACATTGACCAGATGTAAAGGACATCTAAATTGTGTTTCACAGGAGGACACGACAGGATGGAACAGGCAGCTACATAAACTCATTCAGTATTCCATGTAAATTAAAGAATTGCTTGTAGGACAGCTGCAAGACAATAAGATTGAATGCAGGAATCTAGATTGGGTTTAGGGTATCTGTTATGCAAAACGCCAGGCTCCTGGTGGCCCGAGAATCACCCTAGACTTGCCCCGAGAAACAATTGCTATGTTTACCTTAAGCAGGATTTTATGGTTTTACACCTTGTTGCTAAACAGGTATAAACACCGTGCCTGATGTTATCAATTCCCTGTCAATGCTTCAAAAGGAGCAGCGTCTGCACAGCTGTTACAGGTAGACAATGGATCATGAATTAACCAATCACGATTCCTGGGAACCTGATAATTTTGCTTGTCCACCAATAAGATGTCCTTTACATTTTGGTAAATGGAAAAACATGGTATAAGAATAGGGAGCAAATCTGCTATAGAGTTGAATGAGTGGAGGTAACATCTATTGGGTAATGAATGTACACTCATTCATATCTACACCAGAGATACACCATTATTCTGTGTAACTGAGCTATTATCCATTGCGGTTTCTGGGCCTACATCTGAAAAATAAAGCTTCATCTCTGGAGAACTGGGATTGCTGTGAAATTATTTACCTGGCGGTGGTAAATATAAAATCATACAACAACAATGGCCAAAAAAGATCACTGCTCCAACCAGGTGTCATTCATAGCAATATAACTACCACAGCATTATGAAGCTCTAGAGCTCTAGGGTCTACTGGGGTGCCGGGATTAAAAAAAAAAAGACTAACTGTTCACCCATGC
The DNA here is from genome assembly GCA_900303285.1 of Rhinella marina. Classification (NCBI taxonomy): domain Eukaryota; kingdom Metazoa; phylum Chordata; class Amphibia; order Anura; family Bufonidae; genus Rhinella; species Rhinella marina. The sequence goes on along the minus strand of ONZH01005089.1, from coordinate 298,345 downwards.
TACGGTACCAGCACCCAGCTCCTTTGTTCTCTCCTTTCAGTCTGCACTGGACTGGAAGAGTAATGTGCCATCTACACGCAGGTCACCACTGCTGGTCAATCAATGGCATTAGAAGTGGCAGTGGTCATGTGAAGTCTCTGCACGTTATGTCTCAGATAACCTCTTTTAGTTTATTAGTTTTCTTAATATTTCAAGCAACTTTATTTTTAGGGGTTGAAACCCACACTTTTGATCAGCAGACATCACTAGGGTAAGTTGTGGCCACCTATGTGTTTCCCTAGCAGAAACATGAGACATGTACAATTTCATGGTGTCCATTCAAATAAATTGACAACTGTACAATAAATGGTCAGGCCAAGTTCACCAGAGTTGGAACCATGCTTAATTACTGGCTCCCCACCATGGCTAATTGAGAGTAGTCCCTTACAATGCATAAGGACAGGAATTACAGTATGTTTCTTTTGAGACAACCCTTGCTCCTAGCATCCCTGGAATACAGTTGATGGTCAACTATGCATTTCCCCTGCAGTAACCACTGCAAAGGAAATGTTGCACTGTAGTGATCATCAATGTAATACCAGGATGGTTTGAGACCACCAGAACTGAATCTGTTCTCATTGAGTGTCTCTTTGTTCTGGGTAATAGAAGGGTATCACAATAGAGCATATGGAGAGGGACTGCCTCTATGACAAAGCCATTCAAGCTTACCTATTATTTTTAGGCTGAAATATTACATTACATATTTTACTCAGATATTTGAGAATGTCCTAATATGGACGCTGTATCATCAATGCCCCTAATACTTTGTCACTTTAAGAAAGAGCAATTGAAAATCAAGCTTGACAGAACATTTTTTGGAGTTTCCCAAGTGATTAATAATACAATTCTCTTAGACAAGCCTTCTTCCACACATTGGTGAACTGTAATGCAAGCCAGTGCTTAAGTCTGTCTGCCACATTTCCATATTCAGTTACGTAGTTGCCTCTGTAGTTCTTTTTTGTAACACACAGACTAACAGTAAATCCCCAGAGACCCTGTTCACACAGCAGGCAGGGATTGATTAGGCCTCCTGGGACTGTTTTCATGGATAATCAGCTAGATGAATAAAAAAGACCAGGCACATCTCTGAGGGCGCACGACTGCTCTGCCACCCTTATCTGTAATATGTGACCCATTTTAATAAAACCCATTGGGAAAACCATCAACTATATACAGCATTTGAATGCCTCCTGGTTTATGTGTTTGTTTCAACAAGCTGTTTCATGTGGCAGAATTGAATTATTCATTTAAATCTTTAAGTTGTGTGATTTAAAGGGGCTGTGCCAATTATGAAAGATAACTCCTTTTCACAGGATAGGGGATACCCAACTGAGCTGTTGGGTCAAGTGCTGGGACTCACACTGGTCCCAAGAAGAAGGGTCCCATGTTACGGTCCTGATGCACTCCATTCATTCTCTCTGGGACCACTGTACTCGTGTGTCTCTGGTAGTCTCATAGGGAATGATTGGAGCAGCAGGATGCAATCTCAGCCTGCCACTACATTAGGATGGGAACATGGGAAATCTGTTCTTAGGATTGGCGGGGGTCTCAGGGTTTGGATTTCCACCGATCAGTTGGTTATCTCTCATCCTGTGAATAGGGGTTAACATTCATGATTGGCCCAACTCCGGTATCACATTTACCGTCCTATGCAGAATTGCTATTAACCTCTTCATGATGTCATGACACATATACAAACTCAGTTTTGTTATTAACTTATTTATGGTACTCCTATGATGCTCTACATGGTAATTCCCATTGACTACAGGTCAGGATGTGCTCATGTATATAAAGATATTATGAGGTTTATGGAAATATTCTTTAAAAATGCTTTAATAACTTGTAGGCTGCAGTGCCACATAACTCATCCTAGCATCCAGCTTATGATATCCTCTAGTGCATGCATTATCTAAAGTGTTCTAAGGAATCTGGAAGTGAAATATTGAAAAACCCCTAAATGCTATTTGTTTACATGGGCATGAACAAATGGCTTGAAACAATGTGATGAAGTATCAGGATCAATTCATTAGCTATTCCGCTCAGGCACCTTTTCAGTCGGCTTGGAAGCAATTGATTGAATGTGCATATTGATGTCAACAAAAGCAGCTCTTAAAATGAAACGCGGGTTTTTACATGAATAAATTGATGTGAAAACACGTAGACTATTGTAAGCAGCTATACATATGGCGCATTTAAGATTTTTTGTCTATTTGTGAATTTTCATCCATGGTCTGCGAGATAACATAGCTTCTTTTCATAAAAAACATTACTTATCATGTAAACAGTGTGATTTATGTAAAACATTAGCAAAAATATAGAACAAAACAAAACAAATGCCAAGGCTGCAAAAACAACTGAGTCATTCCAAGTTGGCAGTCTTAACTACACTTCACCAATCGTGGACGGAGTATGGATATTTTATTTAGCATTTTCTATGATTTCAGACTATGCTATTTAATGAGGGAAATGCAGAACTTATTTGGAAAAGTACAAATTAAAAAATAAAATTGCAATCAGCGTCCTTTTAACAAATAGCACATCCACTTTACTAAATGTTGTACAATTTGCCAATTTAATGCCCTAGGGTTTCAAGGCAGGCCAGGTCTTAAGTGCATCACTGTAAGACTCCAATTTGCATACACTCAAATCTAATTATGTTTAGAGTGAAGTAATTTGATTTGGTTTGTCCTAAAAATCTGGCCTGTAGGGAAGGCCTTGAGGACAAGAGTTTAGACGCTGTTTGGAATAAAATGAGAAGCTAACGATTACAGTATCTTGATTTAAAGGATCATTAGAAAAGTTCAAAGAAGTGTTGACATCCCAGTGCGGCATTAAAAGATTAGTGTTTCTCAGGTTAATACCAAAGTTTGAGAAATTTCGCTGATAAAACAAGACAACTGGAAGTTAAATACTTTTAAATGGCAATGTCCCCAAAGCCATTGGACAAACATTCCTACAAATATTTCCAAGCTAAGGCTACTTCCACACTTGTGTTTAACTTTTTCCGGTATTGAGATCTGTCATAGGGTCTCAATACCAGAGAAAAGCACTTCCATTTTGTCCCCATTTTGTCCCCACAAAACTGAACCGAACAGAATGCTCCAAAATAGATTCCATTCCATTTGGTTGCATTCCCGGCGTGGGTTACAGAGTCAATGGTGCCGGATCCGTTTTCTCAGACACAATAGAAAATTGGTCTGACGCCTATTGACTCATTGCTATTTTAATACAACCGGATCCGTTCATAATGGATGCAGCCGATTGTATTATCAGAAATGGAAGTGTTTTTGCTGATCCCTGCCGGATCAGGCAAAAACGCAAGTGTGAAAGTAGTCTAAATGACAATCAGCAGAGCACATTGAGCTGTTATTGCTCTAAAGAAAGGATATCCATGCTTACAGATTAATCTCTCAAATAAACATAGATGTGTAGTTGCCCACAAAATGATGGCACATAAACATCTAAGCAAGGAGGCAAGTGGGTTATAAAACTCTATCCCATGTCTTATGGTCATGAAAACAAATCCCCATTTAAGATTCTTCCTGTTACCTCTTAAAATATCTATTCACTTTACCTGTTGATTGTAAACCACTGATGAATTCAAAACTCTTCTAATCTTCTGTTTTCACATTAATATAATAACTTCTAAAAATTCTCAACTTACTTGCACTAAGATTTGTAGATCTGGGTATTCAGCATGCTTCATTCTGCAGTGCTTTAGGAGCTATAGAAAATAGACAGTCCAAAAAAAATTAAATTCCAGTAATGTTTGGAATGGGGCAGTATAATAGGTATACCTCTTATTTGTGTATTAGTGCATTATTACCCATTTAAAAAGTTTGTGCCAAGTTTAAAAGTTATCCACATCTAACAAAACGTGGCAAGAAAATTCCTCCACAGAGGAGTTCCATTACCCCTCACATAAGCAATCAATCACTATGTATAATAAAGACCTGCTAAGTGACTACACCATTACTTTTATTCAGATCATAAATAATTAGTTAGACTACATTCACACAACAGTGAAAAATGAATGTGTGATGCGTCCATTTTAAGAAGAACAGAGGGTTATTCAAACGGCCATTTTGCAGGCGATTCCTTGATGAAAGTAGTTATGATGGTTTGTATGGACTCAGGTTTTTTAACATTTCCTATTTGAACTGATGAGTAAACTTAGAATTTATCCCCTGTCCACAGAACAGGGTCTGACCGCGGGGACCTTCTCCAATCCTGAGAACGGGGTACTGTTCAACTGATCTCATTGAGTGTCACATGGGGAATGTGCCCAGACACTCCATTCATTCTCTATGGAACTGCCAGAAATGCCAAGGGCAGTACTTGAATATTTCCAACACCTAGCACCCCCAATCAGATGTTTCGGGCTGTTGCGGTGCTGGAATCTCACAGTATATGGAGCAGAAGCAGAATGCTCTGTACAATGTGAAGTTTCCGGAATCAGCATACTGAATCGCAGCTCCCAACAAATTGCTGACAAACTACTAAATTATCCAATGAATGACAAATTTACAGAGTAAGGTAGTAACATATCACCTGAAAAACTCTGTAGTAAAATGGAATCACTTGAATGTAGACCAACATTTTACTGGTTGCTTTTACTTTTTCATTCCATGGCAGTGATTTGCTATTTTGCAGAGATCTCTGTTCAATGTCATAAAATGAAATGATGTGGATTAAGGGCACAAATGTGCAAGTAATGATGCGTTCCCTGTTTCTTAACATAGAATAATGCTAAGCAGGCTCCATTTTTCTACAGTGCGACATTCGTGCTTATGATGACAGATTTTTATTGGTTCTGTCTCATATTTCTGCACTTTCTTATATATTTTATTTATTGTTGGAACAATGTATCTTGTGGCAAAAAGACTGCTAAAAAGTATAATTGGTAGATATAGTGGAGAACAGAGAGCCAATTAAACCAAGTGCATGATTTGTACTGTGAGGATTCTAGCACTCTTGAAGAAAACTCCAGTCTTAAAGGGGTTTTCTGGGATTTTAATATTGACCTATCTTCAGGATAGGTCATCAATATCACACGGCACCCCCGCCACCCCTGCCAATAAGGGTTGAAGAAAAGAAGGCCATGCTCCATGTAAGCACAGTCTTCCCTTCATTGTTTTCCTGCTCGCCGCTGACCTCACAGTAGTGAGTAGGTGTAATTACAAGAAGCAGTCCTGTTCACTTCTATGTGAAAGTTCTGTAGTATTCAAGTGTACAGGAACGAGCCATCCCATAGGAGTGAATGGAACAGCTTCTTGAATTTACACCTGCTCACCACTGCAGTGTCGACAACAAGCAGGTAAACAACGAAGGGAAGTCTGCACTCACACGGAATGTGGCCTTCTCTTCAACCAGCTGTTCGGCAGGGTGATGAGTGTCGGACTCCCGCCGATCTGATATTGATGACCTATCCTGAGGATAGGTCATCAATATTAAAATTCCAGAAAACCCCTTTGAGGTCATTTTACACAGACCAATGCTTCAGGCAGCTATCAGGAACCAAACGTTCCTGATAATTTCCTGATCATTAGTGCAGATGAGAGCTGCATTTGCATGCAGAAATAACCTCTGCTGTATCAGGACAAGCGATTGCTACAGCGTCTAGGTCTTCCAAGCGAGCATGTATTCTAAATAGATAGAGGAGCTTACGTTAGGGCTGGATAATTCATCAAAATATAATGGAAACAAACTGCAGACTCCCTAACCTACCTACTCTTACCCATATCAATTAGTTTGGTTACATGCTGAACTGGGAGGATTCCCTGCTCTGCTCTATGGAGTCCCAATTTCTGTTGTGATGTACTGTATGAAGTCCCTGATTGCTCTGTGGAAACCCGAGCTGTGCTGTAAGGAAAGAGTTCCTGCTCTGTGAAGTCTCTGAGATTCAAGAGGGATCCTCTGAGGAGGAGCTCTTCATCTCTTCTTTCAGATTGTCTCTGCTAGGTCTCAAACCCAAGATACACGGGAGGCAGGACCTGTACTGGTGAGTCACAGGTTCACCTGTTGTCAATGGATTTTGTCTGGCTAAAAACCTCAATAGTATTCTTCACGTGCTAAAGGTACTGGTAACTACGGATATATCTCTATATGTTGGTACATTATATGTTTTTTAAAGGATAAAAGTATTTTTTAGTGATAATAAAATGTAATGGTGCTAAATAAATTACATTTAACACATGTTTGTAACATACTTTATGAAATCAATGTCACAAAAGCACTGGTACTCCCCCTGAAAACAGCTCAAGCTGGTGATGCTGGTAGTCTTGTAATATCCTGCTGAAACATTATTATACAAAGCTGAGTACATTGCCCTGTATAGAAGGTGGTACTCTTCCTTTACTCCCATATCAAAATTAGGGTTATTCACTTTAGAAAAAAGACGACTGAGGGGAGATCTAATAACTATGTATAAATATATCAAGGGTCAGTACAGAGATCTCTCCCATGATCTATTTATCCCCAGGACTGTGACTGTGACGAGGGGACATCCTCTGCGTCTGGAGGAAAGAAGGTTTGTACATAAACATAGAAGAGGATTCTTTACGGTAAGAGCAGTGAGACTATGGAACTCTCTGCCTGAGGAGGTGGTGATGGTAAGTTCACTAAAGGAGTTCAAGAGGGGCCTGGATGTATTTCTGGAGGGTAATAATATTACAGGTTATAGTTACTAGAGAGGGGTCGTTGATCCAGGGAGTAATTCTGATTGCCTGATTGGAGTCGGGAAGGAATTTTTTCCCCTAAAGTGGGGAAAATTGGCTTCTATTTCACAGGTTTTTTTTGCCTTCCTCTGGATCAACTTGTAGGAAAACAGGCCGAACTGGATGGACAGATGTCTTTTTTCGGCTTTATAAACTATGTTACTATGTTAAAAGAAACTTGTACTTGTGGAGGTAAAAGTGTAGTGCATGTGATACTTCAGGGTGCCCAGGTCTAATTTTAAGTCTGTTCATGCTTATCTGCTACCATGGCATGCACAGCATGTGTGTGGTCACTTCAAGGGAGAAACCATTGGCAGCTGGGATGAAAGCAGAGGGCCATTACTAAAAAAATAATTGTTCATTAATTGTAATTGAGATAAAATGGTTAATTAATCATTATTTGGTTTCCCGACGTTAAAGATGCTGCAAGAAACCTGTAGCAGTGGCCTACATGTATCTCTTGTGAGACCAAAGGATTGATTTAAATATCCCCTGAAATCATATTGGTGAGAGTCAGCACTCCCTATACACCTAGTCAGCAGGTCCTACTGAAATTGGGGAGTGAACTTTACTCTTATGTGTATGGGCATCTTAAGACCTCATCTACACTTATAAATTGTAGACTATACTTTTCTGCAGTATTTGTTACTACTATCAGTAGTGGATTCAAAACATGGAAGAGGAGCAAATCTTTCCATTTACAACTCTTCCACTCCTGCTTTTGGTTTACAAATACTAATGCAAATATTGATCAAATATTGCCATGTGGTAATGGCCAGAAGTATTATGATCAATGGACAGCTGCTGTGAAATGGTACACAAGAACCAATATATGAAATATTTACCTCTAGCCCCTAGGCATTTCTAGCAAGACAACAAAGCACTAAAGGTTCAGAAACCAAAAGGAGGTCAGAAATTTCAATTATGCATTTTAATTGCAGGCACATAACCTTTCCTGCAATACAATATAATGACTTGCTAATTCTATGGAAATCAATACAGATGCATTTTGATGCATTTTAGTAAAATGTTCCTCATAATGTGTTATAGCAGGGGTCAGCAACCTTCAGCACTCCAGCTGTTGTGAAACTACAATTCCCAGCATGCTCCATTAATTTCTAGGAAAATTCTTACAAAAACAGAGCGAGTATGTATGCTGGGAGTTGTAGTTTCACAACAGCTGGCGGGCCAGAGGTTGACAATTCCTGTGCTGTAGTAACACCTTCACACCAAAGATATCTATGTTGTTATCACCGCTTTTGTTCTTGTAGGCCATGTTTTACTATAGTACTACTACTACTATATTGGCATCATCATACCCTAAATTTAGATTTTCCCTAAAGCTATTTTGTAATGTTATGTTGCAGCCTTGTTCTAAAATGAAAATAAAGGGCACATTTATTAAGACTGGTGTTTTAGACGCCGGTCTTAATAAAGCCTTAAGCGGGTGGTGGATTCGCCGAAATTATTAAGAAACGCTGGCCTCTCCATAACTTCGGCACATCCAACGCCAGTTGTAAATGTAAGACATCTTCCGAGCTGTCTTACATTTAGACCATTTTCTACACCTAAAACAGGTGTAGAAAATGGTGAATGAGATGTGCCTTCAGGCCCGTTCCCTTCCCCCTCCACGCCACACCCACAGTTTTAGACCTCGCATGAAATGACCCCTAAAATTCAAATTTTCCCCCATCAATCTGCACTCAATACAACATAATGAGAAAGTGAAAAAAGAATGTTCAAAATCTTTGCTAATTTATTGAAAAAGAAAAAGGACTATATTGCAATGACATAATTACTCAAACTATTCATTCAGCACTTAGTTGAAGTACCTTTGGCAGCCTTTACAGCCTTTAGTCAACTTGGGTATGATTAGCATTGAGTAAATCGAAGTCAAATGAATTTATTTCAATCTGAATTTCAGGAAAAATATGATTCACGCAAAGCCGAATTTTCTTGCGCTTCGTGGTAACGAATCAATTTTCCCTGAAATTGCAGTAAAAAAAAACATACTCACCTCACCTATTTGCGCGCGAAGAGGCCGTCACGGCCATCTTGATTGAAGATACCATGCGAAATCTTGCGCGGTGACGCGGTGGGGGAAAACTTTTATATTTTTTATTTTAGAATAATGCAAAATAGAAAAATGTAAGAAAAATTGAAAGGGTCTGAAGTAGAGATGAGCGAACATGCTCGGCCGAGCATGCTCGAGTACCATTTTCGCGTATTTGCATACGCATTTTAAAATTGGTACGCTAATACATACGCATATTTTAATCTGTACACTAATGCGTACGCATAACGTACAAATTGTTAAAATGCATGCTCGCTCATCTCTAGTCTGAAGACTTTCTAGATGCATTGTATCACAAATAAACCAAATCATATAAAAACCTTGGCACCTAGCAAACTATAATAGTCATGGTAGATTTGTACTAGTGAGAACTATTGAGAGTCAACCATTCTTTAGTTGAACTACAGGAAGGGTTTGTAGATTTGCTTGTTTCCTACCTAAATTATAGATCATTTATATATATATATATATATATATATATATATATATATCTATTGGACATCAATGTGTCCTCCCATATGTGGGGAGAACTATCATCATGACCCTGCAGGAACAGGTCAACAGACATTGGTCATACAGTATTTAGTGAATGGATGTTCAAGACACAGCATCTATCAGAATGCAGAAATAACTTACAACAGCAACTGTTCCCAGCTCCACCACTAACTGATCTGAAACCTTTAAATGCAGTAAGATGTATTGGAATATTTCTAAATCAACACCCTGGTTCCCCTAAGTTGAATGAAACACTGAAAAGTTTTCATGATTGAACTTTAGTTTTTAAGGGGGTCACATTCTAGTCCTGCAGCGCAGATGTTATCTTCCTGCAGGCAACTATGACGTTCCATATACACTAGGTCATCATACAGCCAGTCATTGGCCTCAGTAGTATACTGCATGTACCTGGATTTAGTGGTGATTTGGCATGTACAGGATGTCACCACTGTAGCCAGGAAAAGAAATACCAGACTGACGAAGACTGGAGTGTGGCACAGGAAGACTGGAGCATGGCACAGGAAAAAAGTGGTAAAGTATGACTTTGTTATTTTAATTTATCCTGGGAAAAAGCTTGGACTACCCTTTTAATTACCAACTTCTGCTTGCTCTATGATCATGTGTTTTTGTAATCTTAGTGTCATACAAACTGGCCACTGACACTATCTCATGTTTTATGTAATATTTTAGTGTTCTTTTATAGTATTTCAGTGTATTTTTTATAGTATTTATAAATGCAGTTACCTTCAAAACAGCATACATTTTTTAGCTCACTGGTTGTCAGAGCATACAGTAGTGCTTGAAAGTTTGTGAGCTAACTTCTCAATACAAAACAGGTTTGTGTTATGTTAGTTGGTTTCTTCCAATAAACTGCTTGCTTCAGGTCCTTCCTCAACATTTCTATTGGATTAAGGTCTTTATTTTGACTTGGTCATTACAAAACGTTAGCTTAATTCTTCTATAACCATTTTTTGGTAGAACGACTTGTGTGCTTAGGGTTGTTGTCTTGCTGCATGACCCACGTTCTCCTGAGATTCAATTCATGGACATTTGGCCTTTAGAATTTACTGGTGTAATTCAGAATTAATTGTTCCATCAAATGCAAGCCATCCTAGCCCAGATGCAGCAAAACAGGGCCAAACCATGATACTACCACCACGTTTCACAGATGGGATGAGGTTTTTATGCTGGAATGTAGTGATTTCCTTTCTCCAAACACAAAGCTTCTCATTTAAACCAAAAAGTTCTATTTTGGTCTCATTCGTCTACAAAACATTGTTCCAATAGTCTTCTGGTTTGTACAGGTGATCATGATCAAACTGCAGACAGCAGCAATGTTCTTTTTAGAGTGCACTGGCTTTCTCCTTGAAATCCTGCCATATGCACCATTGTTGTTCAGTTTCCTTCTGATGGTATCTCATTAACATCAGCTAATGTGAGAAAAGCCTTTAGTTGCTAAGAGGTTACTTTAGGTTCTTTTGTGAACTCATGGATGGTTACACATTCAGTTGGTTTACCACTACTGGTGGGAATAATGGTCTCGAATTTCCTCAATTTGTACACAATCTGGCTGTGGATTGTTGAAGTCTGAACACTGTAGAGCTGGTTTTGTAACCTTTTCCAGCCTGATGCGCATCATATTCTTTTCTTTGGAGGTCCTCAGAAATCTCCCTTATTTGTGTTATGATATACTTCCACAAACGCGTTGTGAATATTAGACTTGGATAAATCCTTGTTCTTTAAATAAAACAATTTTCCACTAGCACCCGATTGTCATCCCATTGACGGAAAACATCTGACTCTAATTTCACCTTCAAATCATCTGCAAATCCAAAAGGTTCATTCATATACTTAAGGAAACCCAGTCACCAAATTTTTTTATTGACTTTATTTGAAGAAAATATGTTTTAATGAAATAATAACATTTCTAAATACAATATTAAAAAAATGAAAGTTTCCTATACCATTGCACTGTCTATGCACCTGCTCTTCATGTAAACTGCAGACTCCTCTGGAAGAGTCGCCTCCAGGCAGCTCCCGGCATGCTCAGTGCTCTGAAGTCATTTCCTCCCCACGCTGAAGTGTACAGATGTAGCAGCACTAGCGATTACTGTTTTCGCATAGCGTTGCTAACGAATCGCGACTTCTCTTTCACTCCTTTCACTCGCAGTAAAAGTACGCTAATTAGGTGAATTCGTACGCATTAGCGTACAATGTGTAGCATTAGCGTACAAATCATCAGATGCATACTCTTTTACGATATTGTTCTACGCTCACACGATTCTCCTGTGATCGCTAGTGCTGCTACATCTGTACACTGAAGTTTAGAACAGGATCCCTGGATGAGTGAGATACAGAGCCCTGTCAGACTAATTCATCCACCCAGGGATCCTGCTCTGAGCTTCACTGTACAGTGCATTGTGAGAGTAACAGCACCAGTAACTTTCAGTTTCTTCCCCTGCACTGCCCTCACTACTCAGCGGAGCTGCAGACATCTTGTCTCTGGGAGAGGACAGAGCCTGACGCCCGACAGATGCTGACACCCTCTGCATAACGATCCTCCCCACCTCATGGCTGAAGATATCTCCTCTCTCCGTCACAACCCATTAGTCCCTGCACCTAAATGTAAGTTTGCAGAAAAGAGTTTGCTTCACATGTATATGAGTGTCTGTGTGTATAATGTATATCTTCTGTATTAATGTGTTAATGTACTTCTGTGTGTATAAAAGTTTGTGTGTGTATACCCTGTAAAGTTGTATGTATGTGTGCATATACCCTGTATATGTGTATGTATGTGTATATATACCCTGTATATGTGTATGTATGTGTATATATACCCTGTATATCTGTATGTATGTGTATATATACCCTGTATATGTGTATGTATGTGTGCATATACCCTGTGTATGTATGTGTACATATACCCTGTATATGTGTATGTATGTGTGTATATATACCCTGTATGTGTGTATTCATGTGTGTGTATATATTCCCTGTATATATGTTTGTATATACCCTGTATATGTGTGTGTATATACCCTGTATATATGTGTATATATATATATATATATATATATATATACACACACACACACTTTGTGTACTATATCACTTTTTAATCATTTTTGGTTTTTCTGGTTGTGAATATGAAAAAAAAATAAAATTATAGCATTTTTTATCGCAAACGACGTAGGGGATAAATGACATGATTGTGTAGTGTGGGTAGTCACAGACGCAGCGATACCAAATATGTGGAGGGGATTTTATTTTTGCATTTTTTTTTTGTTTGAACAACCTTTTTGGAAAAAGCTCCTATCCTTATCTGTGATACGGACAAGAATAAAACATGTTCTATTTTTTTGAGGTGCGGAGGCAGGGACCAAAAAGCGCTCTGTAGTGCTTCTGTGGGCTTCTGCACCAGTCCTGGTTGCGGTCCGCATTATGGGCAAGGCCCTTACACGTTCGTGTGCATAAGCCCTAACAGACGATCTCTTGTTTGTTTGTATAAGACCAAATATACACATGTGAGTTCAGTGTAAGGAACTTGGTGCGTGTGGCAGGGTTATTCAGTAGACTTCAGGGACACGTAGCCTAATAAATCATTCTGAGGGCCCATTCACACCCCACAAACCGCGCTTCAGTCCAACACATGTCACACAGTACATACACACAGACACATACACATACATACTTACATGCTCCTGGCAGCTCCGCGCTCCACAGTACAGGAGGAGGATGGCGCGCACATAGGACGATTTCCGCAGCGGGCGCTGTGGGGAATTGTCCTATGTGCGCGCCGTCCTGCTCCTCCTGCGCTGTGGAGACCTGCCGGGAGCATGTAAGTATGTGTGTGTATATGTCTGTGTATGTTTATGTGTATGTCTGTATGTGTGTATGTATGTATGTGTGCAGGTGACTGATCCGTCATGAACTCCATTGAAAGTCAATGGAGCACTGATCCGTTTACCATTGTGTCACACCAAACGGATCCGTCCCCATTGACTTTCATTGGGGGTCATGACAGATCCGTCTTGGTGCGGATGCCTGGACCGGAGAGCAAACCGCAGCATGATGCGGTTTGCTCTCCGATCTGAAGACGGAATGGAATGCTTTTAGGAGCATTCCGTTGTCTTCAGTTCAGTTTTGTCCCCATTGACAATGAATGGGGACAAAAGTGAAGCGTTTTATTCCGGTATTGAGCCCCTATGACGGAACTCAATACCGGAATTAAAAAATTCTAGTGTGAAAGTAGCCTTAGATACACCAGAATTATCGTGAGTGATAATGTGCTAATGTATCTGATCCCATGATTTTTGAGACAGTATAATTTTCATCCAGTGTCTCGGCCTATAATGTGTGATGCTGTGCTACTAAGCCTGTGTATCTAAACCTGTCGAGGGTGATACTGTAGCAGATACATTGCCTTTGCAGCATAGCATTATACATTATAGGCTTAGATACACAGAATAAATCACCTGCCTCAAATAGAGGAGACTAGCAGCACAATATCACACATGATAAAGCCACTTATCCAGTATATGTAAGCCTATCTGAGTTATCATGCGGTTATATACAGGGGCGGCTGTGATCAGTGACACTGATAGAAGGCTCTAACTGCTGTTACACAGAGCTCAAAGGCCAGGAATGTGGGGGCGGGGCTTGTATGCACACAGCACGCTGAGCTGCCAGTCACAAGATGGCTGCTCCCAGGAGCTGTTTTCTCTCATAACATGATGACTGAATTTACTGTTGTTATGCTTCCAAAGGTATCTTCTTGTGTGTTTAATTATTTGTATCTCTCCTTTTTTTTTAATTTATCTTTATTTTACAATTAATATAAAACAAAATTATTTCAAAAGGAGAGATTTTCAAACCAAAAAGGAAAAAGAGAGAAAAAAAAATACAGAATTTCTCCTTTTCCTTCATACAATCCTTTGTCCTATAATATATATTTTAATACAGCATGTACAACTTTAAACATCTCTAGGCATCCTTCGGGAGGACCTGAGCTCAAAGAGGTCACGGGAGTACATTAATGATCCTATGTAGTTTCATCTCAAATTTACTAAGCTTATAGTAGAGAGGAAGAGAGGAAAAAAAAACAAAAAAAAAACCCCAAAAAACAAAGTAATAATAGATAAATAAGATAAAAAATAAAAATTAGTTAGGAAATACAACAGAAAAAATTACAAATAAAAAAAAAAGAGGAAAGGGACGGAATCCACCACCTTTGTCTCGCATAGTTCACTTCTTGCTAATATATATTATTTTCGGATGTTCTCTTTGACCGAGCCCAGGAGTTGACTTACCAACACTTTATGAGTGTCGGTAGCCCCTTCCCTATACTTGAGGAAGACCCTGATCTCCAGTGGCCGGCCAGGGCCACCAAAATCTCAGTCCTTCCCCTTACTTTGCTCTTTTTGGTCTCCTCATCCTTAGCATTAAGCCAGATTATTGCAATATAAATCTTCGGAGCCCATGATTTCTTCATCTACTTTTTGTATCTCCTCGCTACTGTGATGTAACTTAGTATACTCCGTAGTCTCTTTAAGCCACTCACAGACAAGTGATATTGGATCATTTTCCTCAATAAATACATGACAAAGTCTAATATTTTGGCTAACTTGTTTGATTTGGTTATCTTTATCTACTTTTAGGCTTTGTGTGAAAATCTGATATAGTTTTAGGTCGAATTTATGCAGAAATATAGAAAATTCTGGAGTGTTCAGAAACTTTCAACACCATTCTATATGTTTTCTCTACACCTTTATCCGTTACTGTGATTATCTGATTTGTCTGCCCTACATGAAATATTCTGTCCTTTTTGGCATCCTAAGCACCTAGCTTTCAATATTTAAGCATTCTTTTTGTGTCATTTTAACATGACAACATCACATGGTCACATAGTGTGACACATATCAACTATTGGCTAGCACATATTTAAATGTCCTATAACTTACTTCTGGTCCACCGAGGATTGGTAGTGGGGGGATGGGGGGGGGGGGGAGCAGGTGCCTCAACACTAGAACGATGTGACTGTGTATAGAGTGTCTATTTTTCATTATGTTAAGCACATTTTTTAAAATTGGTTTTAGGGTTAGAAATTAGGAAATCACATGCCAGACTCTTTGCTCTGTGGCTCAAAGTAAGAACAAAAACCAAACAAAAAGATACTGAACATTTTAATTTAGTTTTGATAAAGGAAAAATCAAAGACTAGTTAAAAAGTTTAACAATGCTGTAGTACAGCAACATTTTGACAAGCCTGAAGCCCATTCTCCATGTGGAAAACAACATTGACCTCGTTCTCTTTCCATTTAACCATAAAGGATCAATTCTGACTGTCAGCTGTGATATAATATAATAGTGCTCACCGAAAGGGAAAAAAAGTTATACAAGATTGCATGACACCACTGTACCTGAAATAAATAAACTGTAAAGGATTTGTACACATGGAATTGGAAAGGATATGTGCTTCAGGTACTGAAAAGTACCATGAAAGTGTAGTTGAAAACCAGGCATTAAATCTTGCTATCAATAAAAGTTAAAAATGGCCTTAGCAATAAAACATGGACTCTGTATAGGCTTTAAATCACAATGAGCAAAGCAATAAAGGTGACTGAAGTCTACACACCAAATGTGAGACACAAGACAACCAAATGCATCAATAATATACAAAGCCAAACAACAATAATACCTGGGACACGGATCAAACCGAGCTGTAAGGATGCTCTTTGTTCTACTTCTTTTTATGACCTTTTTACACATTACATCAAGCATTTGTTACATAGCAATAGACTTGGCACCTATTGATTTCTTCGCTAAATAAAACAAACCCCTTTCTGTAATTAAATCCATTGTAGACTTGGAAGAATGACTATCCTAATCAGATAAACCTTCCAACAATTAATGCTGCTTAAAGGTGTCCAGACTCTTTATGTGTGATCCACTGGATTGTTTCTCATTTACAGTAGATTATTACAGCATGTTGCCGATTTGAACTATTTTCCATAGAGATATTTTTCTCCCATCAAGAATACATTGGTGGTAAAGCAGATTTCTTGCCTATTACAATAGAGCTCCTCCTTTGTATAAAGGCTACACAGTCATCAAATGTAAAATCTAGCATCTTTAAAATATTTTCAATTTTTTAAAAATTTTCCACTTAATTTTCAGTTTTTATATTCAGAAATACATAAAATATCTCTCATAGCTCACTGGAACCAATCAATTGTTTATCTGGCTTGCTTTGTACTGTACATTGAGGTTTAATAGAAAGTTAAATACCTGTATGAATACCAGGTATTCATGTTCTAATTATTTGAGTTCTGTCTGTCATAGACATGTGGCATGAGGTACTAAGGATGGCCATTCCATCATACAAATGCATGCTCTATTGACGGAGAAGGGAATAAGTTGCTGCTGTACATGCCTGACAACCATGCCCAATCCTAAGGACAAATGATCAGACATGTTGGAATTCAACTCACTCAATTGTTTTTAGGCCCCAATATATTCTAAATGAACATCTGGTGAGCAACTAATACACATTAGATCTAATCCCACCAAAATCGACAGGTTCGGCCAAAATTAGTTTAATGTGTATGGCCACCTGAAAGTGGTAAAGAGCCAATGATGCCAACAGCCCACAAATTTTAAATCTCTATATACCCATTGTACTAAGCAGAGGCAAGAACAAGAATAAGGGCTCATGCACGTGACCATGGTACCAGTGGAGTGACTAGAACTGACTGTGCCCCATGGCAAATTTTTGAGCGGGCCCCCCCCCCCCCGAGCAAACCTATCGTCCCATGCAACCCCCACTCCCAAGTCTAGTCAAGATCGTTCTCTCTGACCAGGCAGTCACTCCATTCGTTTCCTACATGCATATTCAGGATGTCATGTCACTGTATATACTGTCACTGTATATAATTTATTGAATAACACTTATATAAAATATGTAATATGTATGTATATGTAGGCACACCCCCACCTGAAAAACTGGAGATCCACAAATATATATAGTATAATTACTATTTGTATATTTCACTACTTGTATATTTTTGTGGATCTCCAGTTTCTTTGAATCTCCAGTTTTTCAGATGGGGGTGTTCCTACATATATTTTATATAAGTGTTATGCAATACATTTAGCACCATTTGATCAGACAGTGGGTAGGTCTGATTTTTAGTGCACCCCTTTCCATATACCCAGTAGAGGAGAACTACCATATTGATAATTATTGTATAATAGTTTTGAGGGGGCTCTGACTATAAAATCTTTTAGTCCTCCTCCTGGGTGCACGCCTTCTGAGTTCAGACCCTGTAGCAGGTGCTTCCCCTGCTTCTACTGTAGCTACGCCCCTGCATACTATGTCTCTGTACAACTTTGAAGTTGTAGGTGGGCGTGCTTGCACACTATAGGAAAAAAAGCACTAGCCTATGTGCACTCCCACTGTCCCGGGCCAACAGAGAGGCCGACGCTTTTTCATATAGTGTGCAAGTACGACCACCGCTGCTGGATTGCTGTGTGGTTGTAACCATGGAAACAAGCTGTGTATAATGTGATGGAAAAATGAATCCAACCAGCAAAGGAGGCAATATGGACAATCACAATACATTAGTAAGTGGCTTGTATTAACTTCCTATACCTATTAAATGCCCCTTGCTGAAGTGAGACAACCTCTTTAAACCTTAAAGGGGTTTTCCGAGTTATAGATATTGATGACCTATCCTCAGGATAGGTCATCAATATCAGATCGGCGGGGGTGTCGGGTAGAGGAAGTTAATACAAGCCACTTACTAATGTATTGTGATTGTCCATATTGCCTCCTTTGCTGGTTGGATTCATTTTTCCATCATTCATAGAAATGAATGGGGCGGTGAGGTGTAATTACACCTACTCACCACTACCCCATTACAGCCAGCATGTAAACAGTGAAGAGGAGGCAGCGCTGATACGGCGTGCGCCTCCTCTTCAAACAGCTGATCAGCGGGGGTGCCGGGTGTCGGACCCCCGCCGATCTGATATTGATGACCTATCCTGAGGATAGGTCATTAATATATATAACTCGTAAAAACCCCTTTAAACATCTTTTGCATGGAAATGCTACTCCAGAATTTTTTATGTAACCAGCGCCCCCCCCCCACCACACGCACACACACTCACACACTGTAATGAGTTTGCAACTCTTTTGCGGCTTTTTAAAAAGTCTCAGTGATAAATCTGGGGTGAAACTACTTACCACATTTCAAATCTGGAGTGTGACTGGTTGTGTGGCAAGTGAGGCCAAAAGCCCTTTTTTGCAACTTTTAATAGCTTGAATTCTGGAGTGCAGGGTGTGATAAATCCGGAAACTAAATCTGAATCCTGAATATCTGAATCTGGCAGAAAAAAATTGGAAGCACTGCTTTTAGAGAGCAATGTCTCAATAACACAATGCCGTAAGGAAGCACTATGAAGTACAGAGATCAGAATCCAGAAAAGCCAATAAAACACCATAACATGAAATATGTAGGATGAGAAACCAGACCTTTCACATCTAATGTAATAACATATTGATGTCGTTTGTTTCAACAGAAAAAGTTCCCCCTTATGTTTCATTACTTTTTAAATTGCATTTCATGGTGACTTATACGAGTGAAATGTCACTTTTAAGTAGTAGATAGAAAGTTATAATTTTCTAAAACATTAATGTGGTCGTAAAAACCCCTAACTTGCTATTCCATCATATATTATGAGGAATAGGCTTGTGGCGAGAACATTTTGCATGTTAACATACCACGAGATTAAAATCATTTAAAAACTGAAATGTTACACTTCAAATTGAGTTAATTTTTTTCTATCATCTCAAGTTGTTCTGAAGTCATCATAACTCCCGCCGAATGGTTTTTAACTTTAATGAAACAATTTTCAACCAGACTGGGATAAAAATGCTATTTGTACTGACATACAGAATAGTCCCTGCATGAGCCATAAAAATGAAATGAGTAACAACTATAATGCTTCGAGTCTTGTTCTGCACAAATCAATATATTAATCAGTCACCAAGTCAACATTTAAAGGGGGCGCTTCTTGAAATCTTACTAATGTCAGCAGTGGTTTATGTGGTTCTTATTGCTTGGATGCTGCTTAAAATGGTTATGAAGGGTGAACATATGAAGACAACAGAGAGGCAATGAAAATTAAATTTATTTTCCTACTGCTTATATAACACTGGACCTACTACATTGTAATCCCTCTTATCCGGTCTAGCGATCCTCACTTTCTCATGTCCGTAGGTTAGATGCACATGTACCCATAGGGCCAATCTCTTTTTAGAATAATACCTGTCCAGGTTACACATTTAAGAAAGGTACTATCATATCCATGTCTAATGTCTTAAAGGTTACTTGAGGAAGAATTATTTCAGCTGTCAAGAAACAAAAGGTCATAAAAATGTACTTAAAGAGGACCTGTCATTTTAGTAAATACTTGTATTCCCCATGAAATAAGAATTCTGAAGAATCTTCCTTAAAGCTCTGTATTATAAAGTTCCTCTATTATCCCTACACACCTTGACATCATCCACTCAAATGGCATACTCACCATAGAGGCAGACCATGCCACTGCTATGCAGCCTGTGGTGAGAGTGGGCCCAGCACTAAAAGAGCATCTGTCAGCAGTACCAATCCTATTAATCCTGGTATCACTGAACTTGCTAATTAAAGGCATATCTTTCTTTAGCAGATCCATACCGAGCATTATACCTGGAATAATAGGGCTGATCCTGCTTGCAGATGCTCTTGAATTTCTTATGGTTATGTAGAGCCAGAGCATTTTCCTACAGCCGCCACACCTTTGCTCATTGTGTCTGAGGAGTTATATTTTAAATTCATCAGTCCTCAGGCCTTGTTTCCAAAATGCATCAGGCTTGTTTACATTTTCTTCTGACACCAAATTTTATTGTGAGGACACAGAAAAGGTTTTCTTCTGATGACTTTTCCATGAAGGTCATTTTTGTGCAGGTGTCACTGAACAGTAGAACAATGTACCAGAACTCCAGATTCTGCTAAATATTCCTGAAGGTCTTTTGCAGTCAAGCGGGGGTTCTGATTTGCCTTTCTAGAAATCCTATGAGCAGCTGTCTCTGAAATTTTTTAAGTCTTCCAGACCTTCTCTTGACTTCCACTATTCCTGTTAACTGCCATTTCTTAATGAAATTTCAAACTGAGGAAATTGCAACTTGAAAACACTTTGCTATTTTCTTATAGCCTTCTCCTGCTTTATGGGCTTCAACATTTTCATTGTTAGGCTACTTTCACACTAGCGACAGCCTTCTGGAACAGCCTGCCGGATCCGTGCTACAGCTAGTGTACCATGCCACCAGAAGTCCACTCCGGCCCCATTCACTATAATGGGGGCATGCCAGAGGTCCGGCCTCAGCACAGCAAGCATGTCGAGAGGCGGCTGGAAAAAACTACAACGTGAAATCTGCTTAGAAGAACTCATGGTGGCTGTTTTTTGGGACAAGGTTAGAAAATTCACCAGGCCTTCCCTAAAGATGATTGTGAACAAGCCTTAACCCTAACACACTATTTAAGGTCTAAGACCTCGGTCAAACATAGTGTAATCCCCATAGACTACAATGTTGGCAAATCTAATGATTGCTTGTTAAAACTCTCTAGGGGAACTATTAAAGAGTTGAAAAGAAAAACGTTTTTTAAAATATATAAAAATAAATAAAAATTCACATTACCCCCTTTCCCTAAAATGAA
This sequence comes from Rhinella marina, assembly GCA_900303285.1. Taxonomy (NCBI): domain Eukaryota; kingdom Metazoa; phylum Chordata; class Amphibia; order Anura; family Bufonidae; genus Rhinella; species Rhinella marina. The sequence continues at coordinate 277,266 of ONZH01005089.1, read as the reverse complement.
AATAAAAATACATAAACAATTCAAAAAATTAAACATCATGGGCATTGCCAAGTATGAAAACACCCGTACTGTTAAAATATAAAAATAATTATCCCATACAGGAAAAAAGGCAAAATGGCCGATTTGCAGTTTTTTAGTTAAAAGTGATCAAAATATCATACACACCCCAAAGTTTCTAAAGTTTTTATTGTTTTTTTCAGTATTAAACCACAAGAAAGCTATAAATATGGGGTATCGTAATCATACTGACCTGGAGAATGAAAGTAACAGGTCAATTTTACCACAGAGTGAATGCTGTAAAAACAAAACCCATAAAACTATAGCGGAATTGTGTTTTTTTCATAATTCCACCCCATTTAGAATTTTTTACCTGCTTATCACTACATTGCATGCAACTGTAAATGGTGCCATTAGAAAGTACAACTTATTCCACAAAAAACAAGTTATCATGCTATGTGAATGGAAAAGTAAAAAAGTTATGACTTCTACACAAAAATGAAAAAAAAAGAAAAAAAAATGAAAATCGTCTGTTCCTGAAAGGGTTAAAATAGACTAAAAGCCCTTGTCTATCTTGGATATAACGGTGTATAAATAAAATACACAGTGATTTAATCTGTTATGGCATTGAAATGTAATTTGTACAAACAACCCATCAAGGACTCACAAAATGAAACAAAAGTGCTTGCAAGATGTTGATCCTCTAAAACTGCTTTATGGAAATTTACTGTGTGTTTTTGTATTAAATTTTGTATTATGAATGTAAATAAAAAGGATTACATGTAGTGAAGAGACAACACAAAAGAATGGAAAAACACAGATGAAAGTGAATGTAGCTATAACTGTCAGACAACTTGTTTCTGATTTTGTCAGATCAACTATACTTGATAATAACTGAAGGTTTACTTCAGAGTCACTATACTTTTATACAATTTCATTTCATTTATTAGAGAATGGTATAACTGGCAAAATTATAAATCAATTAAAAAAATATGCTTTCTTCGACCTGACAAAAACTGTAAAGTCATGGCCACTGGGGGTCTTACTTCCACCTATTTGTTGCTTGTTGGCAGGCAAGATCCATCCCTAATAATTGAGAAACAGACAGAGGAAATGGTAACGTGTCAGAGCTAGCTGAACTCCTGAATCTGAACTGCTTCTACATGGCTTTTGAAGATTATAGAGCCTCCTGTGTGTCTGTATGTGTGATTTCCCCCTCCTTATTTGTTCTATGAGCTCTGGAGCTGAAAAGAAACATAGTGAGAACGGAAAGGGTGTGACTACAGTAAAGTGCTTGCAGACTTCACAGAACTGTACACCCACTGCTGCTGAGAGAAATGCATCTAGCTGAATCGTATCCTCTCAGGGGGTCGACATCACACAATATCTTCACAACACGGGGATTTTCAGGTCCAACTCAGTTTTATTGGCACCAGCACACCAAAACAAATCATAAAAACAACACCTGCCCGGCTGGGCTCTGACTAAACATAGTTCAGCTAACTCACCTAAATACATACGCTGTTCACACACAGCTTTTAAGTGCGGCTTCCTCAGCCGTTCAGTCCAACAGCCTCCTGGCTGTGACTCCAACCGTACCTTTGGGGGGAGATGGTCCAATAGTCCTCCCGACTATGACCGTGTGACCCTCTTCTCCTAGGGTCACTGGGCCCCCCAAACTTCCAGGCTACACAGAGCCTTGTGGCCCCTCAGCCCTCCTGGCTGAGACCACACACACAGAGCCTCCGCAGGCTCTACCCTCTCAGGCCTCCTCAGTCTTTCTCCTCTCTCCAGACTGACACTATCCACCCCCTCCAGACCTCTATGAAGCGTGAGGCCTGTCACTGGATCACAATATATATATATATATATCTATATATCTATATATCTATACATATATATAGTTGTGTTATGCAGAGGTAGGATTGGGACACATTCCAAACACTGTTTACCCTACAATTTCTTTCTACTGTTGTTCTAATCCACATTATGGCAAGAACCACTCAACTATTTAAAGGGAGTCTGTCACCTCCTAGGCCCCTATAAAGTACATAAAGATGCCCATAGCACATGTTGTAACAACAGTAATGTTACCTTTGGCGCATTCCTCTGTGTTTTAGAACTCCCAAAAATGGAGTTTTAAATTTATGCAAATGAATCGCCGCATGAGCCCGGAGGCGGCATTTAGTTCTTGGAGCCCGGGCTCCAGTCCTTTTTAACATGCAATCCCTGCCCCCGCTACTGCCTCCGCCCGCCCTGCACCTCGTTCGGGTCCTCCTTCTCAGCCGGTGAGATCTCAGTCTCTCGCTGGGCCGGGGCATGTGCACTGACTTCGGCGATGCCGTGCCCAAAATGGGTACCACAGTGCGCATGCCCCGGCCCAGCGAGAGACTAAGATCTCACCGGCTGAGAAGGAGGACCCGAACGAGGTGCAGGGCGGGCGGAGGCAGTAGCGGGGGCAGGGATTGCATGTTAAAAAGGACTGGAGCCCGGGCTCCAAGAACTAAACGCCGCCTCCGGGCTCATGCGGCGATTCATTTGCATAAATTTAAAACTCCGTTTTTGGGACTTCTAAAACACAGAGGAATGCGCCAAATGTAACATTACTGTTGTTACAACATGTGCTATGGGCATCTTTATGTACTTTATAGGGGCCTAGGAGGTGACAGACTCCCTTTAATGAGAAGCAATAGATAGTATATCATTAATTTAAAGCATACCTGAGTTTTCAAAAAAAGAAGTTAGCATAATTGCTGTGCTTCTTTGTACAATCATAACTGTTTTATCAGGCTTACAATCTCAGCTAGCTCTGACATACTCTGTTACTAGGATCTTGCCTGACAACAAGCAGTGGCCTGCAAATTAGGTGGAAGTGAGATCCCTAGAGGCCATAACTTTACAGTTATTTTTTCAGGCATAGTTATTTATACATATTTTTTAAATGAAGTGATTTAGAAATATGCTAGTTACACTATTCTCTATTAAATTAAATAAAATGTGTAAAAGTACAGTGACTCATGAAAACCACCCCAGGAAAGGTAGACCAAGTTACCTCTGCTACAGAGATAAGTTCATTGGAGTTACCATCCTTGGAAAACACAAAAAGTTAACAGCACCTCAAATTAGAGCCTACATAAATGCTTTTTAGAGATCAAGTACCAGACACATCTCAACATCATCCATTTTAGAAGGGATTTCAAGAATCAGACCTTTATGGTCAAATTGTTGCAAAGAAGCCACTACTAAGAGACAACAACAGGAAGAGAGCTGATTGGGCCAGGAAACATAAGGAAACTGTTGATTTTGGTCTTATGAGTCAAAATTTGACATTTTTTTTTCTACCACCATCATCTTTGTGAGATACAGGAAAGGTGAGCATATGGTGTTTGTATGTGTGGTTCCCACCTTGAAGCATGGAGGATTAGATGTGATGCTGTTAGGGTGTTTTTCAGGTGACACTGATGATTTATTCAAAATCCAAGACACACTTAACCTGCATGATTACCACTGCATTCTGCAGCAACATACAATCCTATCTGGTTTGCACTTAGTGGGACCATCAAACACACCTCCAGGCTATGTAAGGACTACTAACATTTCTGAAAGAACGGGTCACTCTAAAAAGCTCACTGAATTCAAGTGAGGTACTGTAATAGGATGCCACCATTGCAACAAGTTAGTTCATAAAATTTCTCCCATCATAGATAATCCAAAATCAACTGTGAGTCATATTATTGTAAAGTGTAAATGTTTAGGAACCACACTGACTCAGCCAAGAAGTGGTAGACCACATAAAGTTACAGAATGGGGTTGCCAAATGCTGGAGCACTTTGTGCATAAAATTCGTCAATGTTTTGCTGACTCAATGACTGCAGAGTTCCAAACCTCTTCTGGCATTGACATCAGCACACAAACTATGCATTGGGAGCTTCATGGAATGGGTTTCAATGGCTGAGCATGTAAAGCACACCACCACTAGACTATGGAGCATTGGAAGCATGTTCTGTGGAGTGAAGAATCTCGCTTCTCTACTGATGGATAAGTCTGAGTTTGGCAGATGCCAAGATAATATCTGCCTGACTGCATTGCACAAACTGTAAAGTTTAGTAGAAGAGACATAACGCTATAGGACTGTTTTTCAGGAGTTGGCCTAGGCCTTTTAGTTTAAGTGAAGGAAAATCTTAATGCTTCAGTTAAAGGGACACTATCGTGAAGAAAAAATTTTTGATATGTTTTACAACATAACAAAAGCAGGTTTTAACATAATGTATTTTTCAAATTGTGTAAATGTTTTTTTTTTTTAATTCAGTTTTCTTGCCTTACATGGGGGCTGCCATGTTGGAAGTAAAGTGTGACAGTCTGGGTTTACAACACAATGGCACCTCACTTATGGCAGGCATGTACATAGGTTTCCTCAGTCGCTGCCGACCCTATAGAGAATGAATGGAAGACGTGAGCCCGCCCCTGTGATGACACCAGTAACACACAGCCAGGTCCTCCCTCCTTGCTGCTGGGGGAAGCCCACTGTGCCTGCTCCTCACTCCTGCAGCAGCGTCCTTGTCTTCATTAGGCTGCCTGTTCTTAATTCTATGGCAGCTCACCCCAGCAGTGCAGACAATTTTTGCTGAGTGTACTGCTGGGGTGAGCGGCCCAGGACTCAGAAACAGAGTAGATGGAGGTTCTTGGGGCTGTAGGACCTTAGTGATGTAATCGGCCATGTGACCAGTGGGGGAGGAGCCTGAGGAGCAAAGATCTGTGTTTTTGTAACGAAGCCATTGTCTCATCTTATCTTGCTGAAGCAGTGATGTCACAGCTGAAGGTGTGAATTGGTGATGTCATTGGTACCACCCACTTTTTTGCAGCATGCCTACTTACAGGTTGCTCAAAGCCTCATTTGGCCAGCAGAGCTCCCCCTGGTGACCAAAGATGGTAAATATGGTAAAATCTAATATTTATTTATAATATTTCACACATTGGAATTTTTATTTATTTATTATTATTTCTTACAAATATATAATAGATTTTTTTAGCATAAATAAAATATAGAACAGGTTTTTGTGATAGATTCCCTTTAACCAAGACATTCTGGACAATTTTATACTTCCAACTTTGTGGGAACTGTTTGCGGAAGGCCCTTTCCTGTTCCAGTATGACTGTTCCCCAGTGAACAAAGAAGGTCCGTAAAGATTGAGTGAGTTGGTGTGGAAAGAACTTGACTGGCCCACAAAGAGACCTGACGACAACACCACTAAACACCTTTGGGATGAACTAGAATGGAGACTGCATGCTGGCCCCTCTCATCCAACATCAGTGTCTGACCTTACAAATGTAAAAATTCCCACAAACACTGCAGAACCTTGTAGAAATCCGTCAGAGAAGAGTAGAAGCTGTTTTAACTGCTAAGGTGGTCAAATTCAATATCAACGGATATGGATTTCAGAAAGGGATGTCATAAAAGTTCCTGCAGGGGAGATGTGTATGATTCCTTGTTCTTTTGTCCATAACATGGGGGTCATTTACAATGGCTCAATGGCAGTTTTCTGGCATAAAAAGGTTGCAACTTTTTAAACAGCACTAGTCCTAAAATTATCTGCAAGTGGTGATCTAGGCTGCCCTGGCCACTTTCCAAAAAGGGGACATGGCATGTGTCGGTGAGGCCATTAGTTCAAGAATATTTATCAAAATCTAGACCAGATATGAGTTGAAGCAGATTTCACTCTAGGTGCACAGTCTGCTGGAGAATGCACTTAATTTATAATGAAGCTTCAGTCTCATCATAAATTAGGCGCAAGGAGGATATCAAGAACGGTATATAAATGCCAGTCTTGATAATTGACCCCCCAGGGTATGAAATGCTTTATATAGCATCTTTCACCTAAATTACACCCACTTCTTCCTATGTGAGGATTCCTTGAATGAATATGAGATCTTGCAATATTTTTGCCAAAGGGCAAGAGAAATGTTAGTCACTGAATGATATAAAAAGCTTAGAACTCAAATGAGATTTTCTTGTTCTTAAGGAATATGTATACCTTCGGAGGCAATTTTTGTTGAATATTGCATTTTACTAATTTTTGGCTAAAAAATCATATTTTCAATTGGCCTTTATTAAAAACATGGAGGCTGGAGCCATTCTGTCACAAAGGGCTAACTGTGTGATCAGTACTTTCACTTTGTACGGGTCATCTAATAACCCATATCCCTAAACTACTAAGAGGTCATAAACATTTATTTAAGCCACATTCTTATCGGTAAGATAAGAACTGAGGTATAATGAGTGTTTAAAGTCAGAGAGTAGAGATAAGGAATCCGTCAGCTCCCCAGATGACGGAAAAGACAAAAAATCCACAGGCACCTCAGGCAGGTAGAGCACCTCAGCTCTGTGCAGAAAAAATAGCTCCATATTTTTAATAAAGACCAATTTAAAAATGATTTTTAGTTCAATGTGAGTACAATGCCATAATTTAAAAAAATTGCCCCCAAAGGTGTACATAGCCTTTAACTTATTCAGTGTATTTATGTCCTTTCTATACTTGTACACTGTAAATGAGCTGCAGTTTCTAAATGTAATTTCTCTGCCCGTAAATAAACAAAGCTATGAATAGGTACACATACAATGTGCCATACTTTTGACAGTCTGTTAGGTCTACTATCGCCTTTCTTAGAAAAAAGGCATTTTCTTTACATGTGACTTGCTCTGCAGAATGCACACAGTGCATGTGAACTGAGCAAAGGTAAATTGCCTCCTCGAAAGTTCAATATTTCTCTACACAGCTGACAGATTTTTAGGACACTGATCCATAGAGGAGATTAGGGACTGAAAAGATTTTCTTAGTGGAAAGCAGACCTGCTGTTTGCACTGTAAATACTGCTTGGAGTTTTTTTTTAACAATTTGATATGAAGCATACTGTTTAATGCATAAAATATTCAGAACTAGGAAGCCTTATTATGCGTTAAGGTAGTGCTGTGATTCCAATCACTGAATGAATAAAGCATGGAAGGATTCAGAATAGGAAAACTCTAATCACTTTTCTTAAAAGATTTAGCATTTCTTCCAAAGTAAGTACATAGCAGATAACTTTCCATTATAGCTTTTGTGGCTATTTCCAAGAAGAAGGAGAGGTGAACAGCAGTCCAGCTGCCATAGATTTCAGTGTAGGCACAAGGACTGCCTGAAGATGCTCCTAATTTATGATGATTCATGTGTCTTGTCATAAATTAGCTGCATCCTTCGGCAGCTCAGGATATATCATAGGCCGTCGTAAAATGCTGGTCTATGATAAATCTCCCCCTATGAGTATCAGCTCACATATATCTAATGTCCATGGCCAGCTTTAGACTCTCCAAGATTTCTGTGGCTCAGTCAATCAGTCCCTCTTGTTTCTCACTTTACTTTGCTTATATTTGCCACTAAACTAAGCCTTCTCATAATATGCCCAATGTTATACTGCAAGGACAGGACCACATCTATAAGCATTTATTCTCTCTCCCCATCTGCTTTCAGCTATTGCTATTACAGCATCTAATCTCCTAGATATATTTTTTCTTTTAGATTTTAGAAAATAGCAGAAGCCACCTTGATGTTGGTAGATGGGCCCGATACACATTTGATCACGTATTTTTTTTTGCTGTTTCCATCAAAATAGTAGCAGCAATTTTCATCCATTTAGTGAGGTTGGGTCATACAGCTAGGTTCTCAATTAGCATTTCATTAAAAGTTGAGTGGAAGAACAGTCTTGACTGTACAAAACCACACTTGTTCTAAGGTTTTATCTGGTTCTTTAACCCTGTGATGACTGGGCAATTTTCCGTTTTTTTTTTTCATTCTCGTTTTTTACTCCCCACCTTCCCAAAGCCATAACCTTTTTATTTTTCCATTCACGTGGCCATATGAGGGCTTGTTTTTTGTGGGGCAAGTTGTACTTGGCACCATTTAAGGTTGTATACAATGTAGTGGAAATTGGGGGAAAAATCCAAATGAGGTGGTCACAGTCAGGGGCTACATAAGAACTAATGTGCGGCTGCCTTGGATCGTACAGGAGAACCGATGTTGCCGCCCACACCATCCAGCTCCCCGATCCTCGCTAGAGGTAGCTAATGCATGGTTGGGAGCGTGTGCTCCTGGTGCGCCCACCACTTACAAAGAAATACGCTTTCTTTGTGAAATTCAGCAAAGCAGCCCAATCGAATTTTTGATAAGTTCGCTCATCTCTACCTTTTAGACCAGGCTATATTCTTGTTAGAAGAGGTATGTCTAGGGAGTGTTTGCACGGTTCACAGATGTCATGAATGAGGGAAGGCAGACTGTATGTCCTGTGTGAGGAGATGTTAGAATGGTGGAGAGGAGACTGTGATTGACACAGAAGGGGTTGAATATACGGCGGTGTCTGAGATTTAGAGAAAGAATAGTAAACGGACCAGATCTGAATAGGGATTTTTAGGCTAGGGTGCAGATTTTGACTGGGTTTGTGTGATGGGCAACCACGTGAGGGACTAGGTGGCATTAGAAGAATGAGATGAGAGGTGGAAGAGTCATATAGCAGGGTTTAGACGACAGATGTAGCATACTCTAAATCTGAACAGCTGCACTATGCAAACAGTGGAGAACCATGTGGCATGCTATGTTAATAGCAGAACACTGATGGCTCCTGTATTGCATGCAGACTACGAAAGAGTTACAGGTGTTACAGTAGTCTAGCCAGGAGATTTTACATTAAAATATATTAGATAATTAATATGATAATCACCACTATGAGGAGCTTAGGAGCATCCCAAATAGGCATTTCTTTTTGAGGTTAGTGAGAACTACGCATATTCTAACAGAATAGGCTCCCCCTAGTGGTGGCTGCAGACAGATAGAATTTTATTACATTCCTCTAAGGCTGTGTTAAGAAAGCATCATAAAGAATGGCCCCCCCATCCCTACAATAACGTATAGTAATGATTAAAGTTGAAGGTGCACTTCAATTTAACTGATTTGTTGCTATAATATTTGATTTCTACATGTTTTAATTATGTTCTTTCTTTACTCTGTTTAATCTTTCTCATAGGGATAATAAGGTTGTCTTCACCTACAGCTATAATATGTTATAATACTGTCATCAGCATATTCAAGTTACTCATCTGTAAAATCATAGTATTCAATTCACCAACTCAAATAATGGTCTACACACTGATATGACATTTACCAAACATTATTAATATTAAATGTGTGCACAGTTTCCTTCCACAATTAACATATTAATCACCCGTGGATTAATGGCTCATGCGAGTTTGCATTATTTTATCTATGCTCATGTCCCTGGTTAACATCCTTTAATTGGGGGTTTAATTTTAAAAGTATTAGAAAATTGCACAACATTATAGCATCAACTGGGCCACTGTATATATTCCAGGCCAGAGCTAAATAATTTTGGCACTTTTTAGCAAATTATACACTGCATGGCTTAATACTCATAATAATTATATGCAATTACTGAGGTAAGAGGGAGTAGAAGTGGGTCGAGTAACATTAAGCATATAGAATGTATAGTGTATATATATATATATATATATATATATATATATACACATACAGTACAGACCAAAAGTTTGGACACACCTTCTCATTCAAAGAGTTTTCTGTATTTTCATGACTATGAAAATTGTAAATTCACACTGAAGGCATCAAAACTATGAATTAACACATGTGGAATTATATACTTAACAAAAAAGTGTGAAACAACTGTAAATATGTCTTATATTCTAGGTTCTTCAAAGTATCCACCTTTTGCTTTGATTACTGCTTTGCACACTCTTGGCATTCTCTTGATGAGCTTCAAGAGGTAGTCACCTGAAATGGTTTTCACTTCACAGGTGTGCCCTGTCAGGTTTAATAAGTGGGATTTCTTGCCTTATAAATGGGGTTGGGACCATGAGTTGTGTTGGGCAGAAGTCAGGTGGATACACAGCTGATAGTCCTACTGAATAGACTGTTAGAATTTGTATTATGGCAAGAAAAAAGCAGCTAAGTAAAGAAAAACGAGTGGCCATCATTACTTTAAGAAATGAAGGTCAGTCAATCCGAAAAATTGGTAAAACTTTGAAACTGTCCCCAAGTGCAGTCGCAAAAACCATCAAGCGCTACAAAGAAACTGGCTCACATGAGGACCGCCCCAGAAAAGGAAGACCAAGAGTCACCTCTGCTGCGGAGGATAAGTTCATCCGAGTCACAGCAGCTCAGACTAGAGACCAGGTCAATGCCACACAGAGTTCTAGCAGCAGACACATCTCTACAACAACGGTTAAGAGGAGACTGTGTGCAGCAGGCCTTCATGGTAAAATAGCTGCTAGGAAACCACTGCTAAGGACAGGCAACAAGCAGAAGAGACTTGTTTGGGGCTAAAGAACACAAGGAATGGACATTAGACCAGTGGAAATCTGTGCTTTGGTCTGATGAGTCCAAATTTAAGATCTTTGGTTCCAACTACCGTGTCTTTGTGCGACGCAGAAAAGGTGAACGGATGGACTCTACATGCCTGGTTCCCACCATGAAGCATGGAGGAGGAGTTGTGATGGTGTGGGGGTGCTTTGCTGGTGACACTGTTGGGGATTTATTCAAAATTGAAGGCATACTGAACCAGCATGGCTACCACAGCATCTTGCAGCGGCATGCTATTCCATCTGGTTTGCGTTTAGTTGGACCATCATTTATTTATCAACAGGACAATGACCCCAAACACACCTCCAGGCTGTGTAAGGGCTATTTGATCAAGAAGGAGAGTGATGGGGTGCTACACCAGATGACCTGGCCTCCACAGTCACCAGACCTGAACCCAATCGAGATGGTTTGGGGTGAGCTGGACTGCAGAGTGAAGGCAAAAGGGCCAACAAGTGCTAAGCATCTCTAGGAACTCCTTCAAGACTGTTGGAATACCATTTCAGGTGACTACCTCTTGAAGCTGATCAAGAGAATGCCAAGAGTGTGCAAAGCAGTAATCAAAGCAAAAGGTGACTACTTTGAAGAACCTAGAATATAAGACATATTTTCAGTTGTTTCACACTTTTTTGTTAAGTATATAATTCCACATGTGTTAATTCATAGTTTTGATGCCTTCCGTGTGAATCTACAATTTTCATAGTCATGAAAATACAGAAAACTCTTTGAATGAGAAGGTGTGTCCAAACTTTTGGTCTGTACTGTAAATGAATGGAGGGCGGCTGTGCATGCACTCTCCTTCTTTTTGGGAGCTCCATTTTAGAGATAGCTGTGGGTCCCAGAGGTGGAACCCACACCTACCCTAGCGATATGTCACCAATGCTCAAGGTGAGACAACCCCTTTAAAGGTGTACAACACATATGATAAATGAGAGGATTAGAAATGCTCAGTGCTCATAACTTCCAGTTATAATTCTATAGAAAAACAAAAAATTGAGTTTTATTTGTTTAGCAGATAAAGAGTGTAACAAACATTTCTTGTTTTTATGCCACAATAAAATGGCAAGCTGAGGTAGTCATGATTACACCAAGCTATGTATAAATGCAATCACTAAGAAAAGACATAATGAACCACGATAATAAACACTGCCAGCATGATTTTTGTATTGTGGGCTCTTTTCCCTGCTTCCCCAACAAACACATTTAGTAATATTGTGCAGATTTGTCTATCCATAATAGGTTTTCTCTACTGCTGCCGTCTTTATTTGTCTCCCTTGTTGGTTACATTTCCCTTACGTTTTATTCATGCAATTATAATCGATTTTTTAACATGTAATACATTCTACTCACTTTGAACCTTTGAAACAAAAGTTTGCTAGATACATACATCTCATATCCATTTTCTTATAGTGTGTGGTATATTTTTATGAGGATAGAAATACCAAATTGAAATATGTAATATAAGCAAGAAATTGGGAAAGATGACTTAAGTTGAATTTACACAGCCCCATATTCGAGCAGATGATTGGGAACGAATGTTCCTGCGAATGCTCATTCCAGATAATCTGCCCATCTAAAGGTGCAACCAATCACCCTATGAATGAGCGAAAAGCTCGTACATTATGTTGAAACTGTCGTTAAATTGTTTCTAGGCAGCAGATCATACTGTGTAAAGGGCACTCTGCTGCCCAGAAACCATGTAGCTGTATGAGGATGAGTGATCACAATAGCAACCAATCGTCCTTATACTGTGGAGGTGATCACTACATGTAGATGCTTCATCCCCACTGAACGAGAAGCCAGTTGTCGGAAAGGAATGCTTCCTTCCAGATAATCGGCTTCACCTCTACACATGTAAATCCATTCTTAGAGTGATAGTAAAGATAGATTAGATAGGTAGATAGATAAATAGATAGATAATAGATAGACAGATTGATCACTTACCATTCAATGCAACATTCATCAGCACAAAAGGCATTATCAGATTTCAACTTGATACTGTGCACAATACTAATAATAAGGTTTCTTTTAATTAGTCGTGTAAGGTCCAAAAATCCTTGGGTATGAAATAATTACTTATAGAGCAGATGACATTGCAAGGATTATGGCTAATAACAACCAGTGTCAAGTACAGTATTTAAAAATACCAAGGATCAAACTGCATTTTTGCATATATTACATATCACCCTTTCCCCTGCTCAAACATTCCCAGAGATTTTTTCTATATTGTGCTATTTCTCTGTCTGAATTGACCAGCAGTCATTACATAAAAAAGCTAAGAATAATTACTGCATCTTTTTAAAGCCAGCCCAGCCAATTTTCTACCTAAAGGGACTGTGCAATAATGGTGGTGGTGGTGGCAAATTCTCCCATTTGGCGAGACCTGTAAAGGGAAGCTTACTTACCTGCTTCCCTGTGCTGGATCCCCGCTATTTCTTCTGTTGGGGGGTATCCAGCACTTTGCCTATTTCTCTTGGCTGACAGCTGAGGTAAAGTCACAGTGAAGACTATAGGGGGAAGTGATTGCAGGGCAACTGATTGGTACTGTTGTTGGCACTGATATGGGAAGCAATGTGGAAAGCAATGAAATGCAAAGCAATATTGGTGACTCAGTTTTAGGTGCTGTGCCTAGTCCATCATGGGCAGTTGAAATTAGCAGTGGTATGGTAGCTCTGTGGTTGTCATTGTTGTGTGACCCCTGTGGTTGGCACAATTAAGTCTGTACTGTGACTGCCAATACCATGGGGACTGAGGTGGATTTAACCATGATTGTGCATTTATGTATATCATCCCACATACCCACAAGAAAATACTAAATATATTCCTATATTTCACAGATTTTTTTTCATCCTGCTGGGTCTCCACCCATTTCTAAATCCTCCCCACTTCAAATATTTTCCAATGTACACTTCAAACACATGCCACCATACGCCTACACTGGTATAAATTGCCCACCAATCTAAGTCAATATCATGTATACTGTACGTATTGTTTGACAGCATTGCTTGTATAGTATAGTGTAAAACCTCCAGTCAGCACAGTTTTCAATTACATCTCTTCTTCCTGGAGATGGGGGGAGGCACCAAACTGAACACTTGCCAGGTGAAGGAAACACCAGGTGAAGGAAAACCTAGCTACCCCTATGGTCATCATAAATATCCATGATTACCATTGTGTGCTGTGTACTTGGTATTGCTAAATGGTAGTTCTGGTTGTGCTAATGTCAATCAAGAGCTCCGTTGCCTCTAAGCCTGTGTGAACAAGTTCTCCAAAGTAATTTACAGAGTTAAATTGACATTTTTTCCTCTGTATTTCGGATTGTTCGTGAGAGTCCCCATGACTATTATTCCACTCGGTTGAGTGCCTCTGTGATCCACTTTTGAAATTGCTAATAACTAACTCTGTCTCAAACATTTCAAACTCTAACGCCAAATTGCTGTAAAAGTTGTTTCATAAGAAACACAGAAATCAAAGTCCTATCAACAAAAAGCTTTCTATTTTGCTACCTCTTATTAGACTCGTAAAATAAAATGATGAGATGTATTCCTGTTGAAAGCAAGAGAAGAGATGACAGTCATTTTGAAAGTGGTAAAAGCCTTCCAATTTATAGTCCTATATTCCTGGACTGAAAAATGAAAGGTAACGAATCATATTGAGTGTTATAGTCTTCCAATAAGACTTCAAAACCCAACTAAAGATGCCATTTGAAATGTTATAATATCCCCTTGCATGTATGGCAAAATAACTATAATTATGTAAATGGAATCACTGAAAACTACCATGAGGATGATGAAACCAAAGCTGTCATTAACACTCTAAAGTAAACTCATGCTCTTTTCTCAAAAACAACCACTAAAAAATGTATGATATATACAAGGTCAGCAGACAAAGTTGTTAAGGTTCCACTATCTTGTTGAATCTATAATTGAGGCTATCTCTAGTCAGCAACATTGATGTATGGATTTCACTTCTACTGTTTCTCCACATAGGAGCAAGACGTTAACCACTTCAGCGGGATCCAGATACACGTTAACACTGGTGATGCTCAATACAATGTGCATAATACAAATTAATTTACAAAACTTAGAATGCTTCTGAATGTAGCAGCATGCATCAATTTACTGCTATGATGTACCATATGTATCAGGATACTAATATATTATATTAATTACAACAATTTATACTGTCTATTGTACATTACTAAGGTCACATATGTACCAATTGACTCTCCTTTCTTGTTTTTATCTTTAGATCATCTTTTGGCTTCTATCAGGCTAATGGTTACTTGTAATATATATGCCAGGAAGGAACACGGCCTTACATTGATGCTGGCAGTACATTCTTACAGTACCTTAATTGGTATGCAAAATAAATGGCTTCCTTGAGGTGTCTGTCTGGAGGAACCCTTAGAGAGTCTAAGTGCTAGCTCATTTAGAAAATAATTATTTTCTCTATTTGTTCTTGCTGAGCAAAACAAAAGTACCCCAGCTCTGAAAATTGATTCTTTCAAGGCTTATAACAAGGCAATATCATGCAATTTTCTAGTTTTCACCCAAAATAACAAATGTAAAAATCTTGCTGTATGTTAACTGAATGCATTATCTCTCCAACTATGCAGTCTAAATTCTAATATACTGCAATGATAAATTCCCCTATTTTGTCAATTGTGTTAAACATGCAATATACTATATGTATACTCTATAGCATCATATTCCACCTACACAGTCAGTGCACAAATGGCCTTGATTTTCTGGAGAATAAAAGCTGAATGCCATTCTGTGTAAAGAAACAATCTTATGGTTTGAAGTTTATTGTGAGCTTGTGATCCAGCACTGTGCCATACATTTATTTTTAGTAGTCCACACTGTATGTACAGTGACATATATGTAAAAGACAGCCGACAACTTGCAATAAACATTATACTGTAGATTGTAAACCCTCGCGGGCAGGGCCCTCTCTCCTTCTGTACCAGTCTGTAACTCGTCTTGTTCATGCTTAATGCAATGGCATGAATGTCGCTTTAATAATAAATAATAATAATAATACTAGAAATGGCAAGGAACAGAGTTAAAGTTTAACCCCTAAGGCTGAGGCACCTTAGAAACATCAGTTATTTATTTTACAATCCTGGGTCTGACAAACTAATGCACTTGCATAGTACAGTCATTAGGACCATGGCTCTTCAGGGAGCTTCTTGCTACTGTGCATGCTCAACTTTTGGGGCAGTGGGAAAGCCAAGTAGAAGGAACGGGCTCACCAGACTGTGTATCAATGTGCCGGGATTATTGAGCTAGATCCAAGATATTAGTTTCCTGCACATGTGGTTTCTGCCAAAGCCTCACTATATGGACATGCAAAGACCGGTTAGGCAGGAACATCCAGGGTGCCAATTGAAGATGTAGACACCTTAGGGCAGATTTACTAATAGTGTCTAAAAGTGAGACAGCGTAAACTTACTCAGTATTAAACTGTCTCAGGTTTACAACAGTGGCCGATGAATTATAAATCTTGAACACCTATAGACTGTCTAATAACTTTACAACTCCACTTTGTTGGCTAAGTTTACTCCCAAAAATGCACCCTATTTTTGGCATATTTTTAGTACATAATGGGACGGTAAGCCACACAATTTTTCCAATAAGTCACACCTCCTTATCGGATGAAGCAGAAACAGTGTCTAAAACTGGTAATGTAGACCAGTTTTTGGGGAAATAACGCCAAGCTTCAAGCACATTTTAAATAGTAAATCTTACCCAACATCTCTTGACAGAGACATGCTCAGGGAAATTTCAGCATCATAAAGGAATCATTTAATGGCTACTTGCATCTGTGGGACAGCCCCTATACAGTTCAGGACAGTGACATCCTTAAAGGGGTTCTCCAAGATAATTAAAAATCTCTCCAACTGACTAAATAAAAAATAATGGTACCCACATCTCTTTCTCTAGATCTCTCCAGCACAGCGGGTCCAGTATACTGGTACATCACTACTACAATTTGTAAACTAGAGGCAGCAGGAGGACAGAACTAGTGGCTCAAAAAAAGGGGGCGGGGGGGCTTATTCAATATTTCCACGTGGGGTAACAGCACTCGTCCAAGATAAGGCAAGTGTGGGTGCACGTCTATATTCAGGATCCTGCTTCACCTCAGGGTCACCATTCAAATTATACGTAAAAAAGTAGACAGCACTCCAATTTGCAATTTAAAGATGAGTGTTTTAATTCTCAGCTGAACATTATGCACAAACAATGGTGCAGTGGCAACGTTTCAGGCGTGTAATGCCCTTCATCAGGCTGTGCATAAAGAAAAATAATAACAATAAATACTTAATACTAGCTAAATCAATCAAGGGTGCTCAAATGTACATAGTCATAGTACATAGTCATAGTATGCTGAATATCATATCAGCATAGTATGCTGAATATCATATCAATTAGATTATCTACTAAACAGGCTGCCAATGAATATTATGACATAAGAGAAGTTTATAAGTCACATCAATTTCCTAAGACTAGGACAACCCTAATGTGAGTTTTTGGAACCGAGGGCCAGTGAGTAGGCACCATGATCTAAGATGTCATAGTGATAACCCCAGTTCAAGAACTCAAAACATAGGCTGAGAAGAGTCACATATAAACAGTGGCATATATAGTAAACGGGCATATTTAGTAATTGTACATATGCATAGATAAACCAATCAGGACCATGAATTGGGCGAAAGAAAACAAGGAGTTGTCGGTATATATAAAGAAGTCGTCGCTTACCCAATAGATATGGTGGCAGCATGTGTGGTTGTCGGCCATACTGTTGGGAAGGTGTTAGTAGTGTTTATATAGGGTGTAAGGGATCGTACACGCTCCGGGGGTCACATCACACAATATCTTCATAACACAGGGATTTTCAGGTCCAACTCTATTTTATTGGTACCAGCACTCAACACAAAACAAATCATAAACCAAAATACCTGCCCGGCTAGGCTCTGGCTAGACATAGGTTTCCCTATCTCACCTTTAATAAGACACTGTTCACAAGCAGCTTTTGTTGCGGCTTCCCTCAGCCGTCTGGGTCAGCCGCTTCCAGGCCGTGACCTCCACACAAATTCAGTCTCGGGAGAGATGTGGCTATACGTAGCCCGTGGTCCCCTTCAGCCCGCCTGGCTGAGACCACACAAGCCTCACTGGCTTCACCCTCTCTCAGGGTCAGTGCCTCCCCCCAGACTGACACTGAGGGCTGGCTTATCACAGCAGTAATTACACCCAGGTGGCCTCACCTGTGGTGGAATAGGGATGTGGACTGGAATATCCACCCCCTCCAGACCTCTCTGAAGCGTGAGGCCTGTCACTGCCTCACAAGGGCAATACTGGCGCCAAATCGCGCACTAAAGCGCCGGAAGTGCAGGAATTGGGCGGACCGAGCCGCATGTACTCGCTGTGCCGATGTGTAGCCGGATATGGCGTAATCAGGGCCGGTTTTAGACAAAGTGTGGCCCTGGGCAAAATTGAAAGTGGGGCCCCAAATCCTGAAATACTGGACCAGAAGTCAGACAGGACTTTGTAGGCACAGACAGCGGTTGCACCCACAGCAGCTGATTGTAGAACGTCACATTATATCTCTTTAGCCTTTCGGCTGTAAGCTGCAGAATCCGCATCAGGTTTTTTTGGAGGTGTTTTTTTTTCTGATGCACTTTTTGATTCATTTTTGCTGTGGATTTTTATTCGTGACCATTTTCAAAGGGAATTCTGGACATAGAACCCGCATGAAGAATGGCCAGAGCACTTTTTTTCCTGGTGTATTTTATATAACCACAAGCAGAAAAAAAAGGGGTTGTCCCATCCGGGTGCCTGAAGTGAAGGGAGTGTGCAAGTACGGCACAGCATCCTCCATTATGCTATGATGAGTGGCTGATCACATTTTTTACATTTTCATGTCCCCCTGTGGCTCCCATACAGTATAATGACCCCACAGTGGCCCTCCATTGAGAATAATGACCCCCAGTCAACCCCCATTTAGAATAATGACCCCCACACTGGGGGTTAAACTGTATGAAGGGGACACTGGGGGTCATTATATTGAACGGGGTCCGTAGGGGTAATTGGGGATCATTATAGTAAATGGGGGGTACTGGGGTTCATTATACTGTGTCATTGGCCCTCACACAGTGTAATGACCACCCAGTGGCCCCCTCAAATACTTATCATGCTGGAGTGCAGGGGAGCTGGCGGTCCTTTCATTCACTAACCACAACTCATCTCCCTGCACTCCTTCTCTCCTCCGGCCCGCTGCAGCAGTCATGATGTCACTGCTGGGCCTGGAGGAGAGAAGGATCTGTGCAGTGATATAGCTAGAACTGACTGGGCTCCACAGCAAATTTTTGTCCCCCCCCCCTTCCCCCAAGTGGGTTAACATCACGATTTGCAATGCATTTGATGTATACATTGATTTTTAAAAAAGGGCACTGCATACAAATATGCAGTGCACCACGTCCAGTAAAAAAAATGCATACATTACGTATGTTTTTGTTTTTGTTTTTTTACAATGGACCCGTTTGGAGAACAGACGCCACTGTATGGCATTAGTCTGAGGCATCTGTTAATGTATATGTTTTTAGTATACATTAAACGGATGGGAAAAATGTAATGTGAACCCCGCCTTAGTGCCAGAATAAGCACCAGTACTGACAGCGCACAACCTGGTCCTGGTGGTCAGGGGTGAGGACTGTGTTTCCCAAGAATAATTTATACATACAGGGCCCAGTAAAATACACTGGAATATATATACTATAAAGATATTAGCCCTACC
Organism: Rhinella marina; assembly: GCA_900303285.1. NCBI lineage: Eukaryota > Metazoa > Chordata > Amphibia > Anura > Bufonidae > Rhinella > Rhinella marina. Next base: position 258,052 of record ONZH01005089.1, on the reverse strand, counting down.
CTGGAATAATAATACAATTAGGGGGTCAGTTATTAAACAGAAATGCATCTATATTAGTGGATTTCTGACACAGATTGTGGCACAAAGATCCTTTGCGCCACAATCTGCAACTTTTCCCACCTCATGCCAGGTCTAAAAAATATGACGTGGGAAGGGAAGGGGAAACAGTTATTGCCATACAGTTATTGGATAACACCACTATACAGTTACTGGATAACACCACCATACAGTAAATAAATATAAATGTACAGTAAATACAATTTACTTGTTGATTGTATTGACTCCTGTCCTCCAGTTCAGATTGATTGTATTTACTATACATTTTGGCATACATTTCAAACCAGCCTTATCCTTTGTATATTGTTATCTATTTTTTTCCTCTATACACCACTTTATAACAATCTTCACCATACATAACCCACATTTATTCATAAGTACCCTTTTATGTTCCCTATACATTAAACTTTCTCCATAAATACCATTTTTATTTATCCTCACATTTTTGCCCTTAAGCCAATCCTCCTTAAACACATTGGTAACCTACCCACTTCAATGTAGTATTCTACCAGACATAGTGCTTAATCGTACACCAATAAAATACATGTGGGCAAACTAACCTTTCCCAAGATGGCGGCCGGGTTCTCCAGATGTAGCGCGCATGCGCCAAGAACGAGAGACTAGGTCCAGCTTCCAATATGGCAGAACGGGTCCTCCCAAGGCTACTGCGCATGTGCCACTATGTATTACGCCATATCCGGCTACACATCGGCACAGCGAGTACATGCGGCTCGGTCCGCCCAATTCCCGCACTTCCGGCGCTTCAGTGCGCCATTTGGCGCCAGTATTGCCCTATATAAACACTACTAACACCTGCCCAACAGTATGGCCGACAACCACACATGCTGCCATCATATCTATTGGGTAAGCGACGACTTCTTTATATATACCGACAACTCCTTGTTTTCTTTCGCCCAATTCATGGTCCTGATTGGTTTATCTATGCATATGTACAATTACTAAATATGCCCGTTTACTATATATGCCACTGTTTATATGTGACTCTTCTCAGCCTATGTTTTGAGTTTTTGAACTGGGGTTATCACCATGACATCTTAGATCATGGTGCCTACTCACTGGCCCTCGGTTCCAAAAACTCACATTAGGGTTGTCCTAGTCTTAGGAAATTGATGTGACTTATAAACTTCTCTTATGTCATAATATTCATTGGCAGCCTGTTTAGTAGATAATCTAATTGATATGATATTCAGCATACTATGCTGATATGATATTCAGCATACTATGACTATGTACTATGACTATGTACATTTGAGCACCCTTGATTGATTTAGCTAGTATTAAGTATTTATTGTTATTATTTTTCTTTATGCACAGCCTGATGAAGGGCATTACACGCCTGAAACGTTGCCACTGCACCATTGTTTGTGCATAATGTTCAGCTGAGAATTAAAACACTCATCTTTAAATTGCAAATTGGAGTGCTGTCTACTTTTTTACGTATAATTTGGGGGGCTTATTCAAGCTTTTTTTAGAAGAGGTTTTAGAGGAGTAGATTTTGTCTTACAGATTGATCAAGTAGTTTGCAGAAGTTTACTAATCTGGACATCATAACTCAGATCATGTCAGCTTCAGTAGATATCTGCCTGCACAGCAGCCTGTACTTCATTGATGTAATCATTCCACACAACAGATCCATTAGAAAATACACTTCGATAACTAGTAATACTGCACTTATCATTGTAAAAGTAGTAGAAACTGGTTTTATGAAAACAGAGATGAAGAAATATGATTTTTACAAATCTGATGAGAAATGTGTTTTGGACTTTGGGTTTTTTCTTTTTTCTTCTTCATTAATTGTCTTACCTCTTGGTCATGAAGTTAAAGTTTATCATGTGAAAGGAGGCAAGGGGGAGGTGAAGGGAATCGCTACTGGCGTAGGGCTTCCATTTCCTTTTTATGATAGACCTTGGGAGAGATTTATTAAAACTGGTACAAAGGAAAACTGATAGTTTGCCCTAGCAACCAATCAGATTAATCTTTAAATTTTCCAAAGGAGCTCTAAAAAAAGGTAGAATCTTATTGACTGCTACGGGAAACGAAGTCAGTTTCTCTTTCCACCAGTTTTGATAATTATTTCGATAATTCTTTGCAGCAAGCCTAATCTGAAGGTGAAAACAGGGAGAAGCACATTTTGGTACACTATTAGCCACAACTAAATGAAACCACTTTTTAGAAAGCTAAAGATGAAACAAACACAGTAAAACAGATGCACAATAAAAATGACCAAAAAGAATACTATATACTTCAATCTATATACTGCCAAAGAGCTGTAATGGCAGGTTCCAGAGGCGTAACTAGAAAAGGCTGGGCCCAATTTCTGAATGGCTCCTCCCCTAGCAACTCTTCTGCACCCAACTCCCATAGCTATTAAAGACTGTCCACACATCATAAAACCCTCCACCCATTTGGTCGTAAAAAATATGAAAATAAAACACTAGTACGAGACTGGTGAAGTCAAGAGTTTACAGTATGACATACTCTTTGGGCCCTGTACAGTAATTTTCAGCCTGAGTCTGGCTGTTGTGTCTGTCATCCATTCTGGCCCAGGACAGATTGCCATTATGCACACACACCTCAGGCGGCCTAGTACGTACCTCTCAACTTCTGAAAAGCTCAAGGAGGGACAACAGTAGCAGTGTGCTATTTGCACCATACCATTTGTTTTTACACTAAGTCAAGCCTCTAACTCTGCCCCATGCCTATCTATATACACCCAATTCCACCCAGTCACCCCCTTCTCTGGAAAATGCTTCATTAGTACCCTCTTCACACTACAGATGCTTCATTAATGCCCCCACACAGTAGTTATTTCCCCTCCATACCCCTTTCACATTAGAATGCTCCCTTAGTCCCTCACACAGAAGCTATGCCCCCTTAGTGCCCCACACAGTAGTTATGCTTTTAAGTGCCCCACACAGTAGTTATTCCACCTTCGTGCTCCCTTGACAGGAGTGATGTTCCCTTAGTGTCCCCTTTGGGCCCACTCACAGTAGTTATTTCCCCTTAGTGCCACCACACAGCAGAATGCCCCCTTACTGCCAAATCACAGTAGAATGCCCCCTTACAGCCCCCCTCATAGTAGTTCTGGACCCTTAATGTCCCCCATACAGTAGTGCTGCCCCTTTAGTGCCCCTGTACAATAGTGCAGTCCCTGCAGTGTTCATAAAATATAAAAAAAGTAATACTGATCTAGTCCTGTTCCCCCCATGAACAGAGCACATTACGTCATTGCGCCTGTTCAGCTAAGCAGAAGAGCGTACAGGGTGGGATATAAATCATGGCCTGTGCACTCTCCTACTGAGCCGAGCAGACACGATGATCATGCCTGCTACTGTGGTGAGCATAAGCTGAGGAAGGGAGCTGATCGCTCTCTGCTTCACCATTGCCCAGGCCCACCCTGCTACTGTGGCAGAAGTTCCATCCTTGACATATTTTTACCATCATGTAACTAACAAAATGGCTGGAGGTTTCTAACAATGAGATTTTCTGATCATGGCATAGAAGGTGTTTGAGGTGGGAAGGGTCTCTATGGGGTCTCCACGCTGCAGAGACAGGGACCCGATGGTTGAGAAGGCAGCTTCATGGCATCAGGGCTTGCCTTCCACGGAAGGCAACTGTCAGTGTATTACACTGGTGATACACTGACAGGCAATGCATTACAATACATGTTGCAAAAAAGTTGAAGTCCAACAGTGGCACAAAAATAAAAAGTAAAAAAAAGGGTTTTTCATAATAAAAAAAATAAAGTTTCGAGTAAAAAAACCCTTTCCCCTAATATACATATATAAAGTTGGAAAAAATAGGAAAACACACATATTAGGTATCAACGTGTCCATAATGACCAGCTCTATAAAAATATGACATAATCCACTCTTTATGATAAATAAAGATAAATGACAAATAGTGTAATATCAAGCCATCAAAAAGTCATATATACCCGAAAATAGTACCAATCAAACCATCACCTCATCCCACAGACAATGAGCCCCTATATAAGGCAATCACCCAAAAAAAAAACAAAAAAAAACTATGGCTTTCAGAAAATGGAAACATTAAAACATTATTATTTTTTCTTTCAAAAATGCTTTTATTGTTTAAAACTGAAATAAATTAAAAAAGTAGACATATTAGGTATCGCCAGGTCCATAGCAATCTGCTCTATAAAAATATCACAAGACCTACCCCCTTAGGTGAACACCTTAAAAAATAAATAAAAACTGCCGAAAAAAAACAAATTTTTTTTGTCGCCTTACATCACAAAATGTGTAATACCAAGTGATCAAAAAGTCATATGTACCTCAAAATAAGACAATCGGCCAAAAAATAAAAAATATGACTTTGAGAAAAGAGACACTAAAACATGATTTTTTTTTTTCAAAAATGCTTCTGTTATGTAAAACTGAAATATATATATTTTTTTTAAAAGTAGGCATATTAGGTATTGCGGCATCTGTAACAACCTGCTGTATAAAGATATTACATGAGTTAACCTCTAAGGTGAATGCTGTAAAAAATAAAATGTCAAAAAATAAAGTGCCAAAACAATCAATTTTTTTGGTCACCTTGCCCCATAAAGTGTAATGTTGAGTGATCAAAAAATCATACGTACCCAAAAATGGTACCAATAAACATGTCAACTCTTCCCACAAGAAAACAAACTCTTACACAAGACAATCAGCAGAACATTAAAAAAATGGTTTTTAGCAAATGGAGACACAAAATCCTGATTTTAAAAAAATCCTTTATTATGTAAAACTGAAACAAAAAAAGTGGTATTTTTAAGTCTATAACAACAGGCTCTATAAAAATAGCACATGATCTAACCTGTCACGTGAACACTGTAAAAAACAAAAAATAAAAACTGTGCCAGCCATTTTTGCCTCCTGAAAAGTGTAATATAGAACGATTAAAAATCATATTTACAAAATAGTACCAACGAAATTGTCACTTTATCCAGTAGTTTCCAAAATTGGGTCACTTTTTGATTTTCTACTTTTTTTTTATTGAGTTTCTACTGTGGGGTGCTTCAGGGGGTCATCAAATGTGACATGGTTCCTAAAAACCGTTGCAGCAAAATCTGCCCTCCAAAAACCATATGGCGCTCCTTTCCTTCTGCGCCCTGCCAACATACAGCAGTTTATGACCACATTTGGGGTGTTTCTGTAAGGTGTGGAATCTGGGGTAATAGATTTTGAGTTTTGTTTGGTTGTTAACTTTGCTGTGTTACAGGAAGAAAATGGATTAAAATGGAAAATCTGCCAAAAAAGTGAAATTTTGAAATTTCATCTCCATTTTCCTTTAATTCTTGTGGAATACCCAACAAAGTTTGTAAAATCAGTTTTGGATAACTATAGAGGTGTAGGGGTGATTTCTATTATGTAAGCCCCACAATGTGACTTCATAACTGAAATAGTCCTTAAAAAGTAGGTTTTTGGAAATTTTAAGAATGATTTCTAAAATTCTAAGCCTTCCAATGTCCTAAAAAAAATAAAATGACATTTACAAAATGATGCCAGCATAAAGTAGACATATGGGGAATGTTAAGTACTAACTATTTTATGAGGTTATCACCATCTGTTTTAAAAGCAGAGAAGTAAGACATTTAAATTGCAAATATTTTACAATTTTTGGTAAATTTTGGTACATTTTTTAAAATAAATAAAGGTGAAATATAATGACTCAAATTTACCATTGTCATGAAGAAAACAGTCTCAGAATGACTTGGATAAGTAAAGGAGTTCCAAAGTTATTACCACATAAAATGACACATGGGCAGGAAGGTAAAAAGTGGCCTGGGGTAGAAGGGGTTAATGAAGAGGCAAAATAACATACACACATCCCCCTGGGGTTATATACAATTATACAGGTAGAAGAGTATCTACACCTCCTCCATGTTGACTGATACTATAGCTGGCTAAAGGGGAAATAGCTCAACCTACTGTATCTCAGGCTGTATAGTAGCTACATATGTGAGCAATGCAAGCTTTAAAACAGATCAAGATCAAGGTGCTAGCCACTATGTAGCCAGATATACAGTAGGCTGAGCTATTTCCCCTTCAGCCAGCTATGGTATCAGTCAGCATGGAGGAGGTGTAGATACTTTCGAAATCGGTTAGGCAGGGAGATCTGCAGTTGGATGCATTTCTAAAGCCCATATTCAGCTCCTGAAAGTGCACTGGAGACTGAGCTTCACTGTAAGCTGCTCCCTGCACTGAGTCTCTTCACTGTTCACTGAGTGACAGTTGTAGCATCCAACAGAGAAACCATTATATCTGTCACTCAAAGCAGAGGGAAAGGGTTATGAAACATTTCACTGCATAGAACGTAGCAGCACCCACCTTGCAGGAGCTGAATCTGGCAGAAAAAATGCCATATTCAAACTACTCCTGATAGGTATGTTGTCCCCCCCCCCCTACCTAATGCTGTCAGCAGTTTAGCATGGTCAAAACTGCTGACAGAATCCCTTTATGATTTAGATGTAGTAGTACACTATGATGCATACGGCAACAGTGCCGTACTACATTCCAAGAAGTTCTGCTGTTACGTGATTCCTACTGTAATATTCTTAATACTGATAATGGGACCATCTATCATTCCTTCCTTATTGCATCATTTAGTAAACATGAAGTACCAAACATAAATTTGTTTCAGTTCCATGCCCCTGTCATGTGAAAAAAATGAGGAACTGGACAGTACGTAGAGCATATTACCTGTCTGAAATGTTATCTTGCCGTCTGCAAAGGTCGTGCTTCATGTTCTAAATCAAGTTTCAAGGGTACGCACCGTGTCCATGTGCTACGTCAGATTTCAAGTGCTAGGTCAGGCTTTGTGTGCTAGATAAAGATCCATCTCCTAGGTCTGGCTTTATCTACTAGGTCAAGATTTATCTGCTCTGTAGCTAAAAACTTGTTTTCTACCTATCATAAGTGAAAATTGTGTCCACCTATGCCAAGATTTCCAATTTGCTGCTGTGGAATTAAGATTAAGAAGAGACTGTAATTTGGTGCTACAGTCATAATAACATTATCAATAAAACCAAAGGCAGTTCATTGGATGACATATAATGCATTCACATTTCCTTTATTTTACACACTGACCTTACTATGACCCTTATGTACAAGCTAGTCAGTTAATCATCTGCTAGCAGGTTCAGTAGGGTGAAGGCAAAAAATCTAGTGAAAGTGCTAAAATCTCCAAATGATCAAACAAGTCATTACTAATAAAGATCATTGATTACAAAATATATAAATTGATCAATGTCCCAGATCAAAGTTTTTTTCTGATTGCTCTCTAAATATGGATAAAGAAAACACACTGCAGTACATTCTAATACTAATAGTCTAAAAGTCCATTCACATAATAGTTTCTCTCACAAAGTCATTATACAAGTGCATCTCAATAAATGAGAATATCATCAAAAAGTTTTTTTTTTCAGTAATTCAATTCACAAAGTGAAACACATATATTATATAGAGTCATTACAAACAGAGTGAACTTTTTTAAGTGTTTATTTCTGTTAATGTTGATGATTATGGCTTACAGCCAAGGAAAACCCAAAAGTCATTATCTCAGAAAATTAGAATATTATATTAGACTAACTAATTTTTTTTTACACAGTAGGCATTTTGCACATATGTCCAGTAAATGCACTCAATACTTGGTTGGGGCTCCTTTTTCATTAAAAACTGCATCGGCATGCGGCGTGGCATGGAGGCGATCAGCCTGTGGCAATGCAGAGGTGTTATGGAAGCCCAGGTTGCTTTGATTTGCTGGCCAATCAAGCACAGCGATACTGTGGTTATTAAACCAGGTATTGGTACTTTTGGCAGTGTGGACAGGTGCCAAGTCCTGCTGGAAAATAAAAATTCCATCTCCAAAAAGCAGAGGGAAGCATGAGGTATTCTAAAAGTTCCTGGTAGACGACTGCAGTGACTTTGGTCTTGATAAAACACAGTGGACCTACACCAGCAGATGACATGGCTCCCCAAACCATCACTGATTGTGGAAACTTCGCACTAGACCTCAAGCAGCTTGGATTGCGTGCCTCTCCACTCTTCCTCCAGACTCTGGGACCTTGATTTCCAAATGAAATGCAAAATTTACTTTCATCTGAGAACAACACCTTTGACCACTGAGCAACAGTCCAGTTCTTTTTCTCCTTGGCCCAGGTAAGACGCTTCTGGCGTTGTCTATTGGTCATGAGTGGCTTGACACATGGAATGTGACACTTGTAGCCCATGTCCTGGATAGATCTGTGTGTGGTGGCTCTTGAAGAACTGACTCCAGCAGCAGTCCACTCCTTGTGAATCTCCCCCAGGTTCTCCCTGTGGCTTGTACACCTTTTTCTACCATCCTTTTTCCTTCCATTCAACTTTCCCTTAATATGCTTTGATACAGCACTCTGAGAACACCCAGCTTCTTTAGCAATGACCTTTTGTGGCTTACCCTCCTTGTGGAGTGTATCAATGATAGCCTTCTGGACATCTGTCAAGTCAGCAGTCTTCCCCATGATTGTGTCGCCTACTGAACCAGACTAAGGGACCTTTTTAAAGGCTTAGGAAGTCTTTGCAGGTGTTTTAAGTTAATTATTAGAGTTGAGCGAACGTGCTCGTAATGAGCACTGTACTGCTCGGATCCCCTGCGCTTTGCTGCGCAGCCATCCGGATCCGTCCTCCTCACCCGACTGCAAGTCAGTGGGGACGGATCCGTTTGGTATGACTCACTCGTGTGTCATACCAAACAGATCCGCCCCCATTGACTTACAGTCAGGTGAGGACAGATCCGGATGCCTGCGGCCATGCGAGCACAGGGGATCCGAGCACTACAGTGCTCGTTACGAGCATGTTCGCTCAACTCTATTAATTATTCTAATTTTTGAGATAATTACTTTTGGGTTTTCCTTGGCTATAAGCCATAATCATCAACATTAACAGAAATAAACACTTGAAAAAGTTCACTCTGTAATGACTCTATATAATATATGTGTTTCACTTTTTGATGATATTCTAATTTATTCAGATGCACTTTTATTTTATGTGTCCTACTGCTGGGACCCCCACAATCACAAGAACAGGTGCCCTGTACCCTGTGGAGCTACCCTGAAGTGGACGGTGCTGAATATAGCGCTCAGCTGTCTCCAGCGCTTCCTTAGAAATGAATGGAGCGGTGGCAGGCTTTTCTGACCAGCTGCTACTTCCATTTCACATGGACTCCACAGGGTACAGGAACCCAGTTCTCGTGATAGGTGGGGTCCCTGTGGTAGCACTCTCACCAGTCAAATAGGGGATACTTTTCTATAACCCGAATACCTCTTTCTTCACTAATACATGAATAGTACACATTTCACCGACATATCAGTAATTATTATACTCAGTCCAATTCTGCGGTTCACTGTGCTCATGAAAATCATTCATGGAAAGCAGCATAGAAATGACTCCTCCTGGAGTCCTCTCCATTATGAACACACAGAAGAGTCCTCTCTGTAAATTACACATCCAGTTTTCAAGCGCACAGCAGGAGAACCAGAGTGAGTATAGCAGTAGGAATAACTAATGTGAAGTCAGCAGTATGTGTACTATTCAAGCATTAGTGTCATTAATTGGCCGAGGTGAAAGGCTCCCTTTAAAAAGGGAAAAGCGTTTAAATGCTAGCAAGAAGTACCAAATTACTATCTTCTGTTAGACATGAGAGAAAATGTTGCCAGGCTTGATATTCACAGTTCATCAACGTGGAAAATTTCCAGTTATGAATTGTTCTATCAAATAATGTGATTTATGACATAACCCTGCAATTTGCAGTGCTCTTCTGCTGCCATGTGCTTTGTGAAGAGGGACCTAATGAGAGGTCAGATCCTTACAGTGCTAATGCATGGCAGATATTAGGAGTGAGATATATATATATATATATTGGATGGGATTTTCTTCCTGCAAGAGAAGATAGCGGAAGCACAACAAACAATTTTAATCCATGACATTTTAGGAGCTCTCCTTATTCAACATTCCTGTTTTTCATTGTCTGTGATATAGAAGGGCACATTGCTAAGTGAATTGTTAGTACAGGAATTGGGATAGAATACAATCGGGAAGGGGGGGGGTGCCTGCTCTCAGGGGGGTGCCAGAAACAATGAGCGCTTTCATCAATACAGGTGGAAGCGCTCATTGCTGGAGCGCAGGGAGCTGGGTCCTGTCACTCACCGCTCAGCTTCCTGTGCTCCTCCTCTCCCTCAGGCCGGCAGCACTCTGAATGGTGAAGCAGAGAGACTTCTCCCTGCTCCACCATTCAGTTTGCAGGCAGAGATTGTGCTGCCGGCATGTGTGGGCGGGGCCTGCAGCCCAGAAATCTGCATAAGCTCTGCCCGCACAGTGTTGCAGAGCAATCTATGTCTGCAGAGAAGAGAGGACTTCAGAAACAGGACAAGGTGAGTAGCTACTGTGTTTTTTTTAAGTACAGATGGGGCACAGAGGGCATTACTTATGTGAAGGGGGCACAATGGGCATTTTGTACTATGGAGGGGGCATAGAGAAAGAGGGCATTACTACAATGAAGGGTGCACAGAGGGCATTACTACAATGAAGAGCGCACAGAGGGCATTACTACAATGAAGAGGGCACAGAGGGCATTACCGCAAAGAAGGGGGCACAGTGGACATTTTGTACTATGGAGGGGGCACAGAGCCAGAGGGCATTACTACAATGAAGGGGACACAGATGGCATTATTACTGTGAAGGGGGCAGAGACGGCATTGTTACTGTGAAGGGGGCTCAGAGGGCATTACTACAAAGAAGGGGGCACAGTAGGCATTTTGCACTATGGAGGGGGGGCCATAATCATGCTGACCTGGAGAATGAAGAGCAAAAGTCAGTTTTACCACATAGTGAACGCTGTAAAAAAAACAAACATAAAAATATGGCATAATTGCATTTTCTTTCCAATTCCACCCCATTTGGAATTGTTTTCCAGCTTCCCACCACATTCTATGCAATATGAAATGGTGCCATTAGAAAGTACAAAACAAGTCCCCATACTGCTATGTGAACGGAAAAAATAAAAAAGTTATGGTTCCAGAAAGGCAGGGAGCAAAAAATGAAAGTGCAAAAACGGGAAATCACTGCATAAGGAAGAGGTTGAGCTAGTTTCACACTAGCGTTCAGAGAGCCTGATGGTAATCTCTGGATCTAGCACTGACGGACACTTCCTGAATGCCACATTAACTACAGTATAATGGGGACTGGCAGAGATCTGGTCGCAACCTGGCAAATATGCTGTGAATTGGGCAGGCTAAGGCCCCTTTCACACGAGCGAGTTTTCCGCGTGGGTGCGATGCGTGACGTGAACGCATAGCACCCGCACTGAATCCTGACCCATTCATTTCAATGGGTCTGTGTACATGAGCGTTTTTTTCACGTATCAGTTCTACGTTGCGTGAAAAACGCAGCATGTTCTATATTCTGTGTTTTTCACGCAGCCCTGGCACCATAGAAGTGAATGGGGCTTCAGTGAAAAACGCATTGTATCCTGAAGCAAGGTCAGATGCAATGCGTTTTTCACTGATGGTTGCTAAGAAATGTTGTTTGTTTGCTTGCAAAATGGTGCGAGTTTTCCTGAACGCACCCTGAACGCATCCGGACCTAATCTGTGACGCTCGTGTGAAAGAGGCCTAAAACCACTGTGCGTACTAAGCAGGGAAAATTACATGTTAATTTTATTCTGCTGGCCCGAATACAGGTATACCAATTTTAGTTTTTTTTTTACACAATAAAAGCATTTTTGAAAAAAAGTTTTAGCATCGGCATTTGCTAAGAGCCATATTTTTTTTATTTTTTTTTTGGTTTGGGAGTGGGATGATATGACATTTTCATTGGTACCATTTTGAGGTACAGTATATAAGACATTTTGATCGCTTGATATTAAGATTTTTGGGAGGTAACCAAAAATGTCTGTTTTTGGCATTTTTTTATAGTGTTCACCTGACGGTGGAGGTCATGTTATATTTTTATAGAACAGCTCATAATGGACACAGTGATAAATAATGTCTTTTCACTTTTGCACAATAAAAGCATTTTTGAAAACAATCATGTCTTTGTGTCGCCATTATCTCCATGTCGCCATATTTGTTTTATCTTTCTGGTGATGGTCTTGTGTGGGTGCTCATTTTTTGTGGGATGAGGTGATTTTTTCATTGGCACAATTTTGGGGTATGTATTACTTTTTGATCACTTGATATTATGCTTTTTGTGAGGCAGGGTAACAAAAAAATGGCTGTTCTAGCAGCATTTAAAAATTTTTTTTGGGGGGTGTTAACTTGAAGGGGTAGAGTATGTGATATTTTAATAGAAGCATTCATTATGGATATGGAGATACCTGATATGTTTATTTTTTCTATTTGTTTAATATTAAATTGGCTTAGTGGCTTAATATTAAATGCTAAATCGTGTTTTTTTCTCTTTTTTTTCCGTTATGGCTTTCAACGCACAGGGATTTTTTTTGTATTTTAACAGTTCTTACATTTTCAGACGTGGTAATACCTGATATGTTTATATTTTTTATAGTTACATTATCTTTATATGCAAAATAAAGAAAGGGCAGTGATTTAAACTTTTAATATATACATATTGGCCCCTTTAGGGGGCTAAAACCTATGGACATTTGATCCCTTGTCCTATTCCCTTAATAGAGATCTATTAGGATGAATAGGATGTTCACATGCTCCCTGCTGCACTGTGCTTTGTGCACACAGCAGCAGGGAGCTTACCATGGCAGCCATGGAAGGCTTCAGCAGCGTCCAGGCTGCCTTGGTAACTGATTGAAGCACCGTGATTCCACTGTGGGGGCTCCAGTTGGAAGGCAGACAATGCTGTATCCCTGTGCCTTGCCTCACAGGTGCTGCAATCAAAGTTGATTGCAGCACCTGAGGGGTTAAATGACGGGGTTCGGTGGGATTGCTGTTCCCCGTCATTGTGACTGCATATGGAGTATGCTCACTGCAGAAGCCCGCTCCATACATTACCTCAACCACCGTGACGTAGGGGTACATCACAATGGTCAAAGGGTTTAAGGAAATAGGATGAGGGGGCCTTTTTTTTGGAGTTGGCTTGTGACAGGCCTCATCCTTGCATGCACTTTTTTGTGACTCCTGGGTCACAGAAAGCACAAAAAAGCTGACATCAAAATGTGTCATATCTCAGTAAGTGCTAATGCATACGACCATATGTATTTTGCGGTCTGCAAAAAATGGATCTTCAAAAAATACGGATGACGTCCGTGTGCATTCCGTATTTTGCGGAACGGAACAGCTGGCCCTGTAATGCGGACAATAATGGGGCATTTTCTATTTTTCCAGAACGGACGTATGGACATACGGAAGTGGAATGCACAGGGTGTGACTTGAAATGAAAGGTTTCCGCATAGGGGCCTCAAAAAAACAAACAAAAAAAATGGCACGGACATGGAAAGAAAATACATTTGTGTGCATGAGCCCTAAGATATCTAAAAAATCTGGAAATATAAATCCATTTTATATATTCTGTTGCCCAAAGTTATGCACTGATACATTGACATGAGCATTACTTTGGACAAAAACAAAATTTACAATTTTCTTTCAGGGACAAATAGAGCAGATTTTATGCTAATTATCTACTTAGAACAACGTCTTTAGCTCATCTCATCAGTTCAGAAAGAGAACATGCAATTTGCAAATTACAAGAAAACACCCTTTTCCGTATTCTCAAAGACATTTATGGGATTAAAATTAAAAAAGCTCTTGATGTTTACAGGCTTCAAGTAAATTCCTACCAATTTAAGAGATGATTTTGTGAAATTAGAAATGTGAAAGGTTCTGTGGAAAGAAGTCCACAATTAGATACTAAACCGTTATACAAAATGCATGTAGCTTAGACAATTTGGGAATCTATCATTGCCTAGTGTTACTTCAGCTGCATTTGTCCGTCACTGCTCCGCTACTTCTTTTAGGAAGTAGGAACTACTACTCCCAGTTTTGCCTTCATTACCACTCCCCTCCTCGCTCTGTCTTCTGCTGAATGGCTGCTTCTAGTTGTTAATCAGCTTCTGCTATAACTCTATGCTGCTGACCTCATATCCTTGCCAGAGCTATTAGGTTCCAAGCTTGCTAAGTTCATTGTGTGTGCTGTTTCTTGTTGTCTGCCCATGTACTGACCTGTGCCTGTTTACCACTGTGACCTTATGCTGCCAGCTCTGACCTCAGATCTGTGTTTGCATAAACTCTACCTGATACTACTCTATGTACTTTATCTACTCTTCTTTTGCATGAATTCTACCTGCTCCGCCTCCTCCTGTTACTGTCTACATGTTCTACCTGTTCCTTTGGTGCCTTGAACCAGTGTTTTTGACCCCCATGGGTCAGCTGTCAAACACACCAGGGCTACTTCAGGAGGTCACGGTCTGGTCGGTTCCTGCAACAGTCCAGATCCCTGAATAGGGGTTAAAGGGTGGCATACAGGATAATGCCATTAGATTTAGCCCAAAGTCAAACCAGTTGCTTGCCACAGTGGTTTCACACCCACTGATGTAACACCTAGGTTGTTAACGGGAGCCTATCACCAAGAAATTCACTATTAAACCATGCACAATGCCTTGTAGGGCTAAATCAGCTGAATCTAATGCCACCTTTCATTTAGCAGTCACTCTGGAGAAGGCATACTTTTAAAACAAGGGCAAATGGCAAGTTAAGTGCACAAAGGACAGACCCAAGCGACTCTAGGCACCCTTGCTCCTCTGCCAGTCCCTTCTTCTCCTTGATTGACATGTCCAGGTTCCTGCATAGTCATGTCACCTAGCCCTATTAATTTAAAAAAGTGGGAAGGAAGGGCAGGGGAAGTAGGAGGAGAAAGGGTACACAGGTTGGCTTGGGGCAGCTCTTAGTGTACTTGGCTGCTTACATGTCTATGGAATAAAAGTAAATTTTCTTGAGAAAAAAGAAATGGATCGCTAAGTGAAAAGGTATCATTACATTCAGTTGAGCTAGCCCTGCAAAGCAATGTGTTGGTGAATTTCCTGATGACAGTCTCACTTTAATCTGATGAGCTATATTACCTGAAAAAGGTTGTCTGCTTTTGTAATATTGAATACTCTCCTCAGGATAGGCCATCAATATCAGGTCAGCTGTGGGCAGACTGCCGGCACTCCTGCCAATCAGCCTCTTTAAGAGAACGCCTCTCTTGTTCGAGCACTGTGTTCTCTGTTTACCTCGCCATCGCAATTGCTGCAGCAAGCAGATGTAATTACAATTCGGCCATACCATTCACTTCAATAGGACCGCTCCTTCCTATTCAATTGTCAAATACACTCAAAGATTTCTTGGAAACTGACTGGTTTCCTTGTTTCCTTCTTATTAAATCTCGGGGATAAACATACATCAATGCTCAAAAAAAAAAAGAAAAAAAAGCATACTGTGAATATAATACTGCTATAAAATACCACAATATCTCGTGTACACATTTTTCTTTCTTGTTGTGGCAGCCATAAAATTTTAATCAGCTTCACAGGAGCTGCCAATGTTTTATAAGGTCCTATCAAAACTTTATTCTTCTACATCAAGCAAACTTGTTTGAGTGGCACTAAATGTATAACCCATATGTATGCTACTGTATACTTATATACTTGCATACCGTACATATTCCATTGAATTCTAATGTCCAATGTGCTGCACATGGGCCCATAGAAAAAAGTTATATTTATATATATATATATATATATATATATATATATATATATATATATATACACATACATACATACGTATATATATATATACACACAGTGGAGGAAATAAGTATTTGATTCCCCACTGACTTTAAAAGTTTTAATACAAAAAAATAAATGAAACATCTCATAAGCTTTATTTTAACAGTGCCACATAGAATATCAAAAGAAAAACTAAGAAAATTACATGAAATGAGAAATAAAAAATAATTTGCATTTCTTTGAGGGAAATAAGTATTTGATCCCCTACTAAAACCATGACTAATGTTGGCTCCCACAGACCACTGACACACCCTAATCACAGTGAAGTCGTTACCTGGATGAGAGACACCTGTCCCAAATTGTCACCTGTATAAAAGGCCACCTGCCAACAGTCTCAGTGACACTCCAACATCTCCACCATGGGCAAGACTAAAGAGCTGTCTAAAGATGTCAGGGACAAAATTGTTGACCTACACAAGGCTGGAATGGGCTACAAAGCCATAAGTAAGAAGCTGGATGAGAAGGTGACAACTGTTGGTGCAATTATTCGGAAGTGGAAGAAATACAACATTACTGTCAATTTGTCAGGCCTGGAGCTCCATGCAAGATATCACCTCGTGGAGTCTCATTGATCATGAGAAAGGCTAAAAATCAGCCAAGAACTACACGGGAGGAGCTGAGTAATGATCTCAAGGCAGCTGGGACCACAGTCTCAAAAAAACCATTGGTAATACACTGAGACGTAATGGTTTAAAATCCTGCAGTGCACGCAAGGTTCCTCTGCTCAAGAAGGCTCACGTCCAGGCCCGCCTCAAGTTTGCCAATGAACATATTAATGACTCCGAGAGAGACTGGGAGAAGGTGCTGTGGTCAGATGAGACCAAAATTGAGCTCTTTGTCCTCAACTCAACTCGACGTGTTTGGAGGAAGAAAAATACAGAATATGACCCTAAGAATACCATCCCCACCGTCAAGCATGGTGGTGGAAGTATTATGTTTTGGGGGGGGGTTTCTTCTAAGGGCACAGGCCAACTTCACCGCATTGACGGGAAGATGAACGGGCCATGTATCGCAAAATCCTGGGTGACAACCTCCTTGCCTCCGCCAGGGCACTGAAAATGGGTCGTGGATGGGTCTTTCAGCACGACAACGACCCAAAACATACAGCCAAGGAAACAAAGGAGTGGCTCCATAAGAAGCATATCAAGGTCATGGAATGGCCTAGCCAGTCTCCAGATCTTAATCCCATCGAAAATCTATGGAGAGAGCTGAAGCTTCGCATTTCCAAATGCATGCCTAAAAACCTTAAGGATATGGAGATGATTTGCAGAGAGGAGTGGGCCAAAATTACTCCTGAAGTGTGTGCAAACCTTATAAAAAACTATAAGAAACGTCTGACTGCTGTGCTTGCCAACAAGGGTTTTGCCACCAAGTATTAAATGATGTTTTCCTAGGGGATCAAATACTTATTTCCCTCAAAGAAATGAAAATTATTTTTTTATTTCTCATTTCATGTAATTTCCTCTGTTTTTCTTTTGATATTCTATGTGGCACTGTTAAAATAAAGCTGGCATAAAATTATGAGACGTTTCATTTATTTTTTAGTATTAAAACTTTAAAAGTCAGTGGGGGATCAAATACTTATTTCCTCCACTGTATATATGGTTATATTCACACCTCAGTTTTCCACCACTAACTGTTTTTCATGTAAAGTGGAACTGGAGACCATTAGACACAACTGACTCTGGTGGTCATCAGTCTATGTCCTAAGTGGACATACATAGCTACATAGGGGCCATTAGGGGCCATAGATAGCTACAACTGAGGCCTTCTAGTGAGGCTGAAACACATCAGAAACTGTGCATTTATGACTACATATGTCTGAATTTGGAACATACTGGATGCTTCAATAACAAATTTTTTTTTTTTTTAGAAGATCGCGGTAATTTCTCTTTCTCCTTTCTCTCATATTCTGGGTGACTTGGCTGTAACGAGTGAGCTGTACTAGAGAATTGCTTTTAAAGTGAACCTGTTACATTGAAACTGCAGCGCAATCTGCTCAGCTTTTCCTGCTCTATAGCATGCCTCCTTCAAATCAGACATGTTTAACATGACAGGTTCCCTTTAAATGTGTTGTCTTGTACTTTTATATTCAAATATGTGTATGGAATTCTTTGGTCTGTTTATTACCTCATAGGCAGGTTTATGGGTCACTTTTTCAACCAACAAAAATTTTGTGTGCTAGCACCAAGTTTCTAGACACATATCCCATTCTAAATCCATAGGCATTTAAGTACATGGAGTTTGTCCCCCTTTGCAGCTAAAACAGCTTCCATACTACTGGGAAAGCTTTTTTTTTGGACATTCGTCACTGGAAATTTTGTACATTCATCCAGCAGAGCATTTGTGAGAGTAGATACTGATGCTGGATGAGAGGGCATGGTTCACAATCTCCATTCTAGTTCATCCTAAAGGTGTTCAATGTGGTTGAGACCAGGGCTCTGTGTGGGCCAGTCAAATTCTTCCACACCAACTCACCCAACCATGTCTTTACGGACATTGCTTTGTGCAGTGGGGCATAGTCATGTAGGAACAGAAAAGGGCCTTCAGCAAAAAGTTCCCACAAAGTTGGAAGCATACAACTGTCTTGATATGCCAAAGCAATAAGATTGCCCTTCACTGCAAACAAGGAGCCCAGTCCATCCCCTGAAAAACAACCTCATTGCATTGTCCCTCCTTCACCAAACTTTACAGCTGGCATAATGCAGTTAGGCAGGTAACCTGTTCCTGGCATTCCCCAAAACCCAGACTTGTCCATCAGACTGCCAGATAAAGTATGACTCTTCACTCCACAGAACATGTTTCCACTGCTCCAGAGTACAGTGGTGGTATGCTTTACCCCACCCCATCTGACGCTTGGAACTGCGCTTGAGCAGCCGCTCAGCCATGGAAATCCACGCCATGAAGCTCCAGACGCACAGTTTTTTTATGACGTTAATCCCCAAGGAGGTTTTTAATTCTGCAGCTACTGAGTCAGCAGAACCTTTTATGCACTACGCCATTCAGCACTGGGAGATACCTCTCTGTAATTATGTGGTCTACCATTTTGTGGTTGAGCTGCAGTGGTTCCTAAACGCTTCCACTTTAAAATAATACGTCTCACACTTGACGGTGTAATATCTGGGAGGGAAGATATTTCATGAACTTACTTGAACTTACAATAGTGGCATCCTACTACACTACTACTCTGGAATTTAGCGAGTGCTTTAGAAGAAGCCATTCTTTCACAAATGTTTTTAAAGGCAGATTGCATGGCTAGGTTTGGGACTTTATATACCTGGGGCAAAAGGACTGAATGAAACACCTGAATTCATTGATTAGGAAGTGTGTCCGAATACGTTTGTCTATATTTTGTATGTCCTATCCTTTGTAGCATTGCTTATTGAGACAAATTTATGTTTTCTTATTTGTTATATTTTCAATTTTTCTTTTCTGTAACATGTTTTCCCAGTATATTCAATGTTGTATTTTTGTGAAATATATTTCAAATACAAAAAAGAACAACATTAAAACAAAAGAATGACAGAATTAGCAATCATCTCAAAGAGAAGACAGCACACATCTCTTGCAGTAAAGAAGCAAATTATAATTAAATACTTCTAACGATACCATGGGACAATCTGTAAATTAGCAGTAGTCTTCCTAAATTGATATAAATCACGCTTCATCATATATAAATGTGAAAATGCCTATTGCCATTAGAGGTGTGCAGTACAGAATCCCAACTCTAGAAAAAACAAAATCCTTATATAGACACTGGTTAATTAGGAATAGCAGCTACAATATATCCCACAGTCTTTGTAAAACTAGTGCTGGCGTTAAGCAGCACATTGTCTTTCTAAATCTGTAGGCCAATTTGCAATGCATTACACTAAGAAAATATAACATAAAGCAACAATAAATATGCTAGATTTACTGTGCATTATGACTACACAAGACCTCTATATGATAAATGACCATGACAATATGTCTTAAAGAGGACCTTTCACGACTTTGAAAAAATGAAACTGCACTATGTACCTGATAGTGCGTCCAACACTGATGCGAGCAGCGTTGTTTTTTTTCCAAATGGTCCCCCGGTGGCTTCGCATGTGACTGCTGCAACCAATCACCATCCTCAGTGGTATACTGCTAAAGACAGTGACAGGCTGCAGCAGTTACATGTTGCATACCTGCACTTCACCTCTGGGTCTAAAAACAAGCAGAGGCAGGAGGACCAGCACAGAGGACGTGCTGGAGAAAGAGTCAAGTGTACCACAATTTTCTATTTTACACCATTCAGGGGTAAGTTCAAGATTTTTAATTATCCCAACAACCCCTTTAATTCAGCTGACAGCTAACACAACTTGTCCATCCAGATGCAACACCATATATATAATACAAGTAGGAGACACCTTTGATAGAGAAAATTGGTTCAGACAATGCTTTCCCCTCTTCTCTCAAAGGACCTCTAATTCAGAAACTTTCCGCTTATTATTTCTACACTGACTGTTTGCTCTAAATGAGAGAAGCAAATGCTATTGATTGAAGGACACAGGGGCCATTGCAAATACAGTTCTTCACATTACCCTGTCTAACTTGATATCCCCTAGAATAATGTAAGACCTGGAGAACATATTCTCCATTTTTCAGCACTTCAGCCACTGAAACATATCTGACCGTTAAATCGATGTATTCGAGTAGAACAGTATGAGATTCAAGACCTCAAAATAATTGACTTTGTCTTTAACACAAGTGACTAATTTATGGCCATGTTTTTTTCAGTAAAGCACATCGTTCCAGGATCTGTTTAAAATTCAGTTTGTAACATTTTGTAAGAAAGCTTGATATCTAATTCTGAATTATTTATTAACTTGCCTCTACGTCGGAGATAAATCCAAATGTGTACCTCAGCAGAAACACTAATATTTATTTCTTTTACTTTGTAAAGTACAAAAAGAGCCACTGTCTCCAACAATTTCTGCAAAAATAAAAGAGTTTAGAAGAGAGATCCATCATACAGACTCTTACGTTATTTTGATCAAAGATATCGACAGATGAGTATATTGACTATTACGATTTATAGTTTAGTTTCTATACTTTCCCAATATAATCCTTTTATGTTTCATTACAATAAACTTGCCAGTGATACATTAATATCCAATAATAATAATAATGATGCATAATGTTATCTCCCCAAATATAATTATATGTCAGATAGGATAAAATGTGCACATCCGTGTCAGCTAGCAGTTACCATATAATCAAAAACAAGCCCAACCAACCTGAGTGCTCCTATGGTCAACAGAGTTGACAGGAGCTTACACCACTAAGCCCCTGAGATGAATGACAATGACAAACATTTATAATTTGTTTTTCTCATAGGGACTCAAAGTGCAGAGATGATTGTGTGGCTGGGGCAACTCCCTGGGAAGTCAGTGGCTTCCATACAGGTGCTGGTCCTCAACACACAATGCACACTAAGGTCAATTTCATAGGAAGCCAATTAGCCTATTTGTATATTTTTGGACTGTGCAAGGAAACAGAAGTACCCAGAGGAATTCCATGCAAACACAGGAACATACAAACCCCATGCACATATTGGCCTTGGACCCCAGCACTGCAAGGCACCAGTTCTAACCACTAAGCCACTATGCTGCCCTGTGCATATTTTTGACATATTTCTAGGATCTTGATACCAACCATTATTTTAGCTATCCTTCTGGTCCCTCCATACAAAAACCCACTCGGCTCAGCCAAGCAGTCATGTGTTCTGATTGGATAATCAAAACGCATGTCGAAATCTTTGGTTTTAGCTGACATTTGTCTAATGTGTATAGTCTGCTTAATAGTCTTAAAAAATAAAAAGTGCTCCATGGAAAGCTAAAGGCAAGATAGTTACATCCTCTATACTTTGACTAATGATAATGGAGAAGAACAACTTAAAGCGATTGTCCGGGTTCAGAGCTGAACCCAGACATATCCCCGTTTTCACCCAGTCAGCCCCTCTGACATGACCATTGGAGCATTTCATGCTCCGATGCTCTCCCTTGCCCGGCACTGAATCATGCCTAACAATGAGCCTGGTGATGTAATCTGTAAAATGGCTAGGGCAGCTCTAAAGCCTGCCCATCAGTGCCGGTTACAACATCGGGAACACTGCTAGGTGGAAGACTCCACCTAGCAGTGTAAACATGTAAACAAAAAAGCCCTTGCCCTGCGCTATACAGCCCAGGGCAAGGGAGAGCATCAGAGGATGAAATGAGAGAAGTGAGGGAGAAGGAGATAATCCCTTTAAGATCTATATTTTTGGTTCTTATTTTTATATTTTAGTATCTTAGGGCATGCTCACATATTCACTAGATGTTCCATTCAGGGCCTCCATCACAGATTCCTCCAAAGAGAGCAGACTTTTTTTCCTGCTAAAAAACAGACAACTGAGCGGAAACCAAACTGACCTGTTGGTTTCTGTTAGGTGCTGAATCCACCACCTCCATTATTTTAATTCTTCTAACAGAGCAGAGCAACAGAAATAACTAGCACAGATGTGAATGTGGCTTTAGAGGTAGATGTCCTGTAACACAATCCTTAATACAATAATTGTTCTTTTATCTCTGTAACCTAGATGTATTATGTCCTTATCAAGGTGGAATTTGCCTTTCTTTTCCAATAAAAAGTCTCTAATCAGAAGCTGTTAAAAACTGACAGAGCAAAGCTTTCATAAAAAACATCTCACAAAAGATTAGTTGTGGCTCCTTCCTGTAATGCTAAATAAATGCAGTTTCTCTAGGGCAAAGAATATATGAAAATGAGTAGCAAACTTGTGCTGGCCATTTGTTATCATGATAAATGCTGGAAACTTTTCAGAAGTGAAAAAGTTCCACCTGTGTAGTAATGCTCCAAGGGAGCAATTCTGAAGATTTATAGTTGACATCACAAAAGATGAGCAAGTATCTTATTCTCTACCATAAATTTCTGACATATATAATTGCTTTGTATGCTCTGAGGCAAATGTTTATAATATGGATTCTGCATGCACAGTCCCACATCAGCTTACAACCAATGTCAAAGTCTCTTAAAGGCCATAAGCAAGACCCAAATGTACAATTGATGACAATTAGATGTCAGTCCCCTGGAAGTACATAGTGAGAGCAGTACTAAGTACGGAGGTGAAACTTTTTCACTTTTGAAAAGTTTCCAACGTTTATCATAATAACAATTGGCCCAAACTACTTTGCTACTCCTTTTCATATCTCCTTTGCCCTAGAAAAGCATAGAATAGCATTTATTTAGTATCACAAGAAGGGACTACAAATACTATTTTGTGAGAGGATTTTTATTAATGTTTTGCACAGAAAATAACAGATATAAAGTACTGTCTGGATCTGCAAAATAATCTAACAAAATATTAGCACAGAATACAACTACAATATTTTTCCCTTGGAATTTTATGATATCGGAGGGTCTCTTGAAATATAGTATTCCCATATTAAATTATTGATATAGAAACAAACATTAAAGCATATGAAGTTTTGAAAGCTAGAACAGTTAACCCCTTAACGCAAAATGTCATACATGTACATAATTTGTGTTAAGGGGATGTATGGGGTATCTCACTCATTAAAAAACACAAATATTAAACATTCAAATCACCCCTCTTTCCCAATTTTATATATAAAAACATAATGACATAATTTTTAGTATTGATGTGTTTGAAAATGTTTAATTAAAATATAAAAATATTTTTGTATGGTGAATGCTATAATGGACATAAATGTGCTATTCACACAAAAACAAACAAACCTGAAAATAAGTGATCAAAAAGTCATACGAACCACTAAATTGTACCAATAAAAACTACAGCACGCCCCACAAAAAATAAAAAATAAAGAAGTTATGGGTGTCAGAATATGGCAATACACAGCAAATTTCTATTTTTCAAAAAGTAGCAAAGCACAATAAAATCTATCCAAATTTGGTATCATCATAATGACCCACAGAATAATGCTTTCATGTCATTTTTCAGCGTGCAGTGAACAACCCATCACCCATAATGCTGTGCAGTCAGCCAATCTGCAGATAACCATCCCCTGTGATGTCACAGCCCTATAAAGCCCTCATCTCGCGCAGTCTCCGCCATTGCCCTCTGAGCTGAGCATAGGAAGAGATGTGTGGCAAGTGCTCATGTGCTAGGAACAGTGTTCTTGACAATGAATAATAGAAGAATATTTGAGTGCAGAGAGACTTATTCTGCGTCAGATTTATTTATTCCTACATTTACTTATTCCTACATCAGCTGTAATCTAAGATATGTAATTCAATATCTATAAGATAGAAGCCTTTATTATTCCACTGCCAGCGTGCCAACCAATACCATCCAGTCTGCACCCCTTACGGGGGCCAGGTCTTAATGATGACCATTAGTGTTGTGCGAATTGAAGAATCCGAAGTGGAATTCGGTCCGAAGTTTAGGAAAAATTTGATTTGCAACGAATCCGAATTTCCTCACACATTGTGGTAATGAATCTTTTTCCCCCTAAAATGGTGGCTACACATGTTACAAAGTGAAAACAAGAAGCCTGGGAACATGATGCAGTGCAACCAGCCCCTGTGATGTCACAGCCTTTTAAAAGCCTCATCCTATCTGGTCTCCTCCATTTCACTGTGAGATGGGCACAGGAAGAGATGTGACAAGTTATAAGGACAGTGTTGCTAAACGCTTTTAATTGTGGAATATTGGAATAGGGAGAGTGCGGGGACAGTGTAGGGAGAGTTTTTATACACTGTAGGGAGATCATAGAGAGACAGAAATCTGAAGCTGAAGGGATCCATAGGAGACAGCACAGTTTGTGTCAATCACGGTGTAGGACACAGAGCTATCTAACTGAACAGTGTCCTCCTTGTTTAATAGATAAGCAACTCTATTAGACCTTGATTCTCAAATTGGGGTGAATAAGCTGTCTAGTTCTAATGTCATTGGGGTGTACACCTTGTTTAATAGATTAGCAATTCTATTACGCCTTGATTCTGAAATTGGGGTGAAAAAGCTTTCTAAGTTTACTGTTATTGGGGTGTCCACCTTGTTTAATAAATAAGCAATTCAATTAGGCCTCGATTCTCAAATTGGTGTAAATAAGCTGTCTAATTCTACAGTTATTGGGGTGTCCACTTGCCTGTCACAGTAACTGTTTCACTACCGGAAAGGACTAGATATGCATGTTACTGCAATGCACAGTGATATACACCGAGATACACTTTCCCTGCAGGAAAAAATATAGCTTATTTAACACGCTTCGTGACAAATTAAATTGGAACTAAGCAAATTTCTTGAAAAGAATCGGCGAAGAATCCGAATCGAATTTTAAAACTTTGCTGATCTCTAATGACCATCCTCATTTTTTGCTGGCTTTACTTCTTCCAAATCATCCTTCAAAGTCTCCGTGATCTAGAAATAAACAGATGCAGAGAGAGAGAGAAGGATCTGGATGTTCCTGATAACATATTCTCATCGATATTAAATGATGTGGAAAAGGAGGAAAAGTAGGTGGTAGAAGAAGGGCTGGATTCCAAACTGTAGGGAGAGAGTGCTGGGGTTGGAGAAGTGGGTACAGCCCCTGTTTAAAGGTGCATTAAAGGTGTTACATGGCCATTAAATGAAAGGCAGATTTGGGCTAATTTGGCTATACCCTAAGACAGAGTGTCCTGGGTATACTTGATTTATAGTAATTTGTGACAAATTAATTAATAACGAATCAAATTTCTTGTGGAACTTCCGTAAAGCTGTCGAATTGAATTTTTCAAAACTTTGCTCACCTCTACAAAACAATTGTCGTGTTAAAATGCTCACACCATGCCTTAGTGAATTCTGTGAGGGGTGTAATTTCTAAAATGGGGTAAATTTTGGGTAGTTTCTAATATGTAAGTCCCCCAAAGTCACTTCACGACAGAATTAGTCTTTAAAATAAAGTAGTAGTTTTGCACATTTCTTTAAAATATGAAAAAGTGCTTCTAAAATGCTAAGGCTTATAATATTCTATAAGATAAAATAACATTCACAAAATGATGACAACATAAAGCAGACAATGGTTAAAAAAAAGTATACAGTTTTTTTTATTTTTATTTTTACAATGGAACAGATGGCGAACAGATGCCACTGTATGGCATCAGTCGGAGGCATCCGTTTATCATATAGCAACAAATGACGACGTGCACTCCTGCACTCAGGAGGACGGCAGGCCAGATTTTCACGGACTGTGGTCCGTGAAAATCTACGTATATCTAAATGAGGCCTTACTGATAAACAATCAATATTAGTAAGTGATATGATGTATTGTTTCCTGCCAATTGATACAGGAAATTGCTAAATCAGAATACCCATTTAAAGGATTGAAGGGAACCTATCTCTGTACTTCATGCTGGGCCCCGTAAGAGCGCTCATCTCAGCTGCAACACATGCAGTCAGTCCAGGTACTATCAGGTACCAGTGCTGCCATACTAGTACAGCATGTGTTGCAGCTAAGGAGAACACTCTGACTGAGCTCAGCATGAAGTACAGTGACAGTGCTGGGCCCCTTTACATGTGAGTGAAGACTGGGGGCAGTGGGGGACATTAATGGGGCAGTGGGGGACATTACTGGGGGCAATGGGGGACATTACTGGGGGCAGTGAGAGACATTACTGGGGGCAATGGGGGACATTACTGGGGCAGTGAGAGACATTACTGGGGGCACTGAGGGACATTAATGGGGCAGTGGGGGACATTACTGGGGGCAATGGGGGACATTACTGGGGGCAGTGAGAGACATTACTGGGGGCATTGAGGGACATTAATGGGGGCAGCGGGGGACTTTACTGGGGGCAGTGGGGACATTACTGAGGGCAGTGAAGGACATTAATGGAGGCAGTGAGGGATATTACTGGGGGCAATATAGGGATAATACTGTGGGTGCTCTAGGTACATTAGTGGGGAGATATTATTATTACCAGAGACCAGGGATGTAACAATCGCTGATGCAGAGGGTGCGACCGGGCCCAGTGGGGGGGGAGGTGTTGTGTTGGGGGGAGGGGGTTCTGATCCAAAGTTTGTCCTGGGGCCCATATAACTGTAGTTACACCACTGGTTATGTAGCAAGGTGAGCTGAATAGATTGATATATAGTAACTTGTATTTAGTTTTATTTAAATCCCTACTCATTTTATGCTTAGAAGTCAAGGAGGTGGTCCTATTCCTCTGCCGGATGTAAATAGCAGAAAGGGAAAGCGCAGATGTTAAAGTAGCCTTAGTAAGCTTTCAGCATTACACTGGGAAATCTTATGGGTAGAGATAAGCAAAATGCTGGACATTTTCTAATGCAAAACTGTTCTTTCCTTATTTACAGCAATGGGGCTAAAACATAGATTTATATTTCAGTCTCCATTGTGGCCAGTCAGAAAATTGGCCAGTCAGTAAACTGCCAAGTAGTTGAATTTGCTAAATTCTTGTTAATACAATTTAGTTACACAGTTTCACATATTATAAGATAACTGTTCAGTATAAAAATATGAAAAAATCATATACCAAGTAACAAAATCATGTTAAAATGACACGTATTCCCAAAAAGATACTTTTCTTTATCCTACAAACAATGACATTTACATCATTTGATGTAAACGGGAAGATATTCAGTAAAATCGGCAGAGTTTTCCTATGCAGCTCATTTCCTTTGATTCAATCAAAATAAGCTACATGAACAGTTTTGGGTAGATTGGAATTTTCCTACATTTTGCTGAATCTAGTACACGGTGACTAACCCAGGAAACAAACAGGCAGAACTATAACCTTGATCTGAGAGATTCAGCTGAAGTGTTGACTGTTATTTGCAGAAACTAAACACATGCTCAAACACACACACAATTTTATTAGTTAGGGCTCATTCAGACGGCAGCATGTATGGGTCAGCATCCGTTCCACAAAACACTCACAGCCGTCTGAATTCTCATGTTGTGGTCATAAAGTGGTAGTGTGCCATGTGGGTGAGAACTGCCTTCCAAAACCACACATGGTTTACAGCAATTTATTGTGGCAAATACAGGTTGATAGCCTTCAAAATCTTGTGCCTCTACTGTACTTGTCAAGAAACCAAAGAAACCATGGTAATTTATGATAATCCCTGTGGGTGCAATGTGATGACCCATTCTGAATAGGGAATGTACAGTTAGAGAGCTAGGAGGAACCTAAGCACCCAAGAAACACATAAAGCACTGATATGCCCGCTTCCATTATATATCCACACAACAAAGACGCACTGTAAATCTTTATTCTAGGATGGGGAAGGTGACATACAAAGTCTTCCTTTCTGTCCCTAGAGGTCATATGTACATCCTGAAGAGCTGGTGTGTAGTACGGTATATAACAATTTAATCTAAATTGAATGCAGCATTTGGTTCATTTTAGACCTCATCAACCTTTTCTTCTTCCATGGGGTGCTCCCTACTTCTACAGATCTTCTATACTACATCCAATCTCTTCCACTCATGAAGGTTAATAAGCCCAGAACAATAATGATAAGCTTCACACAAGTTGGAATAGATGAATGTATACTTATTAGGCTGTATCTGTGCTATATGGCAATGGTTCTGGCATTACAGCATGGATAATGTATATCTGCCCCAAATAATTACATACGTATATGAAACACACTCTTCAATTTGTAAGCACCCCTTATTAGCACATGTAGTTAAAATTTCATGCTAATTTTGACCATATGCATTTTCTAACTATAACGTTGGAATTCTGTTTAGTAAGCAATATTTATCAAAACTATGCATACAGTAGCAAACACTACTTTATAAATACCCCTTTATGACTTAAGATGAATATATTCCATAGTAGGCGATTGCAATTTCCCATACTGTCATGTGAGATAATGATCTGCCACTGTACCCACAAGATCATCATCAGGAGCATGGATGCTATATTAACAGACCTGCTATTGCCTGAACAAAAAAATCCGTATCCTAGTAGTTATAGAGCCCCATTGTAATGGTGAAAAGGTCCCTGGGGCTTTTTTTTATGAATTGCATATTAGGGCATAAAAATTCTATGCGTTGAGACGATGGTCAATGCAATGAAGAGGAAGTAGTGCTTGCATGGAACGTCGCCTCCTCTTTAAACAGGTGATCGGCTGGGGTGCTAGGTATCGGACTACCGCCAATCAAATATTGATGACAGGTCATCAATTTATACAATCACAAGAATAATCCAAAGGAAAATTATCCAGCAAGCGTATCTTCCATTAAAATATTGCAAGCTTTATTTCCAAACTTTTAAAAATGAAGTGTATACATCATTAAAATGCTGACATATTTCAGACACACAATGTGTCCTTAGTCATAACCAAACTTCAGTAAGTGTATTCACATATAAATATACAAAAATATTCAAATATGTGAACCTACTATTACAAGTCTGTACAAATCATCTGTTCCTCACACTAGGTGAGGAACAGATGATTTGTATCGGCTTGTAATATTTGATGGAAAGAGGAGGTGAACTGTTTTGTATCAATACATACAGCCGACACAACCCCTTTAAAGGCTATGTACACCTTAGGAGTCCATTTGTTATGATTGCATTTAACTTATTTTGGCTAAAAATCATATTTTCAATTGGACTTTATTAAAAATATTGAGCCGTTCAGTCACAAAGGGTTAACTGTTTTTCTAGCTGTATGACTGGTACTTTCACTTTGTGCTGGTCATCTAATTATCCTTATCTCTAAACTACCAAGAGCTCATAAATACTTATTTAAGCCACATTCTTATTAGTAAGATAAGTATTGAGCTTTAATGAGTGTTTATAATGTCAGAGATCAGAAATAAGGAGTCCGGCTGCTCTCCAGAAAAGAGATAAAAATCCAGAGGCAGCTAGCAGAGTATGTCAGCTCTGTACACAAAAAGGATTCTATATTGTTAATAAAGACCAATTGAAAAAAAAATTTTTTTAGCTCAGGATAAGTATAATGCAATAATAAACAAAAATTGCCCCCAAAGGTGTACATAGCCTTTAAGTTAGTAATGTGTAAATACTTATTTCTCCCATGGTTTTGCCGACAGGGTATTGAACACTTGCTGCTCCCACCCCTCCAGTAGATTACAGTTGATAGCTGGGGATCCTAGCAATGAGAAACCCGGTGATCAGCTCATTGGGGAGACTTCCAAAAAATGGTTTTACTAAATTAGACAACCATTTTAACAAATGTGCTCCACTGCGAATTTGAAAGACAGGCAGATGTTATAAGACTTGAACATGCCAACTGGATGTCAGCGACAGTTACTCTACAGTGATGTTCACCCTATCAGAAATGTGCACAACTCCAGTATGTGCAATCTACTCCTAAAATATTGCTGAAAATTTGGCAGTTCATCCAGGGCTTTTCAGGCTCTCTGTATATGCTCTATTTTATTCTAACAAATCAAATCCTTTGAAGATATTTAAATAATGTTGGCACAGTTCATGCAGCAGAAAAGCTTTTTGTATGACCTTTAAAAATTAATGTAAGGTGAAATTTAATTTTCATTTTGTGTTCCTCTGAACTTGTACTGCATCCCAAATCATTTTGTTGCATTCAGCATATAGAGTAATTTTCAAGCATGTCTTTTTTATTTCGACCAAGTATATGAATCAAGGGCGGCCGGAATATTATGTATTATAATAAATGACACAACAGTCAGTCTAAAGGAACAGAAAAGCTCATTTGTCCATAATAGCAACATTGGCACATTGTGATAAAATGTCACCAATTGCCTTTTGCCTATAACATTGCCACACAGAACAGATTGTATTTAAATGAGAAGACATAGGGCCATGCAGAAAAGGTTACTTGCATATCCCTGGCCACTGAGATATATATAGATAAAAGCCATATAAAGGAAACATATTGAATTTAACCTAAGCTAACTGGTGACTCATAATACTTAATGATGGCAAACGTTACCCATGCATGGATTCATTCTGGAATTTAGAGCAGAGAAAATGAAAATAGAAGAAACTACCCTATTCAGTGTGAGTAATCCTTTCTAAGAATTGTAAAGCACTAATGGTATCCATTTCATGACAATACACAGATATGCGTGCATGAGGGTGTTATCAGCATGCAAATGTCTGAAATCAATAATAACCATTTTAAGAATACTGGTTGGTAACTTGATGGCGCATGCACGCGCCTCACATCAGAACATCCTGCCTCTCTGAACCTTTCCTCTGCACCAACTCGCTGTGGTTGCTGGCTGCTTGTGTGCCTGCCTTAGGATCTACAGTGTGGTGTTGTGCTGGATGTTTTAGCTGCATTTGAAGGGTCCACCCTGGCTTCTGCTCACCCTTTAGACATCAGGAATGAGCCAAGCCTTCTCTGTTCTGCTCTTGTTCTCTATATTGCACCCAAGAAGTATGGCAAGCCCAGTGCTGAGACTTGCCAGGTTCTCCAAAAATTTTGTGTCCCTTTTGGGGGCCTTTTCTCTATGTGGTAAAAGATTGCAAAGGAGATCACTGGACCCACAACTATGGGCGATAGTGACTTCTGGGGGCCATCTTTGGCAAGGAATTGGTAGTCCATTTATATGTTCATTATTAATTTGCAGACAATTAGTAATGAACATATAAGAGGTGTTTTAACTCCTACTCATAAATGGCTATGTAAAAGGAATGTAATAGAACATTCTTAACCTTTCTCCTCCTTGATAATACACATGAAATAATGCATACCATAGTAAGCACAGCGTCGGAATGCAAGTGAGTATGAAAATAAAAATCACATAACTGGACAAAACATTATACACTGCTTACTCTAGTTTGGGAGGCTTTTTTGAGCTGACAGTTTCCCTTTAAAGAACTCATTCATGTCAACAAGATGTTGTGCAGTGACATAAATATTTTTTTGAATAAGTCATCCTTATACACTACTCACAAAAAGTTAGGGATATTTGGCTTGTGAGTGAAATTTTGGGATGAACCTAAAATACACTCTAACCTTTACAGGTGAACTTTCAAGTGACCTTCTTTAAACTTTGAATGCATGTGTCCAACTGTTCAATGTTTCAGTACTTGCACAACTTGCTGTTCTCTAACAAGGAGCTTAACGGGAAAATTCACAACAGGTGAATCACCCAATACATTTCCTGGTTCAATTAGAATTGGTATTTAAACAGTTCTCCTTATCATGCTGTTAATATTTTGACATCATGAGACCAAGACAACACCTAACAATTGATCAACAGTCACAGAACGACAGAGAAGTGGACGTCGTTTGGCCA
Organism: Rhinella marina; assembly: GCA_900303285.1. Lineage (NCBI taxonomy): Eukaryota > Metazoa > Chordata > Amphibia > Anura > Bufonidae > Rhinella > Rhinella marina. The sequence goes on along the minus strand of ONZH01005089.1, from coordinate 225,926 downwards.
CATCCCACACTGATGACTGCTTCATTGTGAACAATGCCCTGCGGAACTGGATGATGAATGCCACACAACTCCAGGCACATTTACGGGAGGAGAGAGGCACCCAAATGTCACGTCAGACCATTCAAAACCGTTTACATCAGGGTGGTCTGCATACTACACGACCTTCAAGTGTACTTGACCACACCACCAGGCATAGGCCTCATCGTCTTGCATGGGCCAGGGAGCATCTACGCTGGACAAGGCACCAGTGGAGCTCAGTTCTGTACACTGATGAAAGTTGATTAACGCTGAGCAGAAATGACGTTGGAGACATTAAGGAGAGCGCTATGCATCAGCCACTGTTTGCCTTTGGTGGTGATGGTGTTACAGTGTGGGCAGGTGTGTCTAGTCAATACAGAACTGCCCTACACTACAGTGACAAGCCCATACTACTTCAATCTACATCAATAATGCAGTCATTGTGCCTCTGCATGCACAACACAGGCCTGATTTCATCTTCATGGACAACAATGCGCCAGCTCATCAAGGTCGCATCATTAGGGAACAGCTGCTGGAGACTGGGGTATCTCGAGTGGAGTGACCTGCACTTTCTCCAGACATGCATCCCATTGAAAACCTATGGGATCAGCTGAGTCACCGTGTAGAGGCTCGTAACTCTGTACCCCAGAACCTCAATGACCTGAGTGCCGCCCTTCAAGAAGACTGTGATGCCAAGCCTCAGTAGACAATAAGTAGACTTGTGAACAGCATGAGACGTTGTTGTCAAGCTGTAATTGATACTCAAGGCCACATGATAAGCTATTGAGACATTGACATTTTTTGTGGTGGTATATCCACCACTATTGTTGGCTTTTGTTTCAATAAATTGTTTGAGAGTGAGGAAATTACCATTGCATGCTTCTACTTAAATGCCATATTTTCATGAAATAATATCACTTCAGTGTGAAATTTTTATGTTTTCCATAAATTTAACCCGAAAGCCAAATATCCCTAACTTTCTGTGAGTAGTGTATATGTGTTGTAATTGTTTGTAGAGGTTATAATAAAGAAACTTACAAGAAAGGCTCATGACAAGTAGGTGGCATCAACCTCCTAGTGTTACCTTCACACTTATTAACAGACTAATTTATTTGTGGCAGGAACTCTGACCAGGAGAGACACACTTGGCATAAATGTCAATGTGAAACTGTGCTACTGAGCGACATTAAAAACAACATCATTTTATTGATTGTATTTTTTCTCATGCAGCTAAAAAGATTAAGACACTATTTGGGATAGCATAGTACTGTAGGATGAGCAGCATGGGGCAGTATAAATCGTTTAACTGCCCCAGTGAAGTCTTAAAGTGTGACTGTCAATTCAGGTAACTATTCAGATTAAGCTTTCATGGGTGTATAAATGAGGTAAACACTGTATCTAGCCATTATATAACTTGTATCTGACACTTTTTAGCAATTTCCCTCTCTGTAGTCTCTATCTCTGATTATTAGTCTACAAAGAGAGAACCAGAGACCTACTTTCTTGTCTCTCTGTAGCACACCTTTGTAGGCATCATTAGTAATGAACATTACAGTGGTACTAAACAGTTTAGATGTGAATCCATCAGTGAAGTGAGACAGCAAAACACAGCATGGTCTGTGTGTCTCTCTGCCTCTCTCTGGCTAATCCTTTTCCTCCTTGCCCTCCCCTATTCATACACTTCTATGGGCTGTAGATATAATCTGATTCCTCAATGAGCTGCTATCTAATCTTCAATGTGTTATGGCAATGGTTGTGGAACCACTGTGGCAACCAACTGGTTTGACTTTGGGCTAGACCAAAGGACATTTTCCTGGTGGTCCGCTGGAAATCATCCTTTAACCCTTATATGGGAATCTGGACTATGTTGCAGGGGGTCTCTACATCTTAGAATAGTCCTGGTGTGGTTAGTTTCTGACCCACGCAGATCAGAGACTCTGGTGCATGGCCCTGAGGGAACAGGCAATACACATAGCCAGGAAACCAGCAAAGGTTTTGACTGGCAGAGTTTGTGCAAATTTGTGAAACAATCCAAAAGTCAGGGAAGGCAACACAGGAACAGTATGGTGAACAGGCACAAGAATCAAAGAAATGGATAATAGATATTTTACAGGTTCTAGCTAGCTAGAGATATCTAGCAGGATCTGTAGAGACCAACTGCTAAAGCAAAGACTGAAAGTAAATAAGATGAAACAGATGAACAATTGGACCTACCCATGCAGCAGCTCAAAGAGCAGGAGAACATTAAACTTGGCAAATGTACAATGAACATAAGCCTTAATTCACACACAGGCAGCTGGCACCTGTGCGCACAGGATACCAAGGGCCATGAACACTATATTGTTTTTGAGCAGTGATTTGTAAATTAGAAAAGCAACAGAGGTTATGGGGGAGCAAGTCCAATAAGTGGAGAAAGAATTATTTTTCACTAATAAGCTATATTATAAGTTTCTTATATTTGCTTGTACTATTAATTTATGAAAAAATTGAAACAATAGCTACTGTTTAAAGCATCAATATCTTGAAACAGGAGCAATTTATAGAAGAGTTTCTATACTTTGTCTCCAAAGGGTTACACTTGCACTGTTACCGAACAGTGCATCTCTCTCACTTTCAGAGTTTCACACGCGATGTTAACGAGGTTTGTTCCAGTCCCGGCCTGCTATTGGTTGCCCCCCAAACCCCCTCCCCCGTCACCAGAAGTTTTCATCCGCGTGATGGGGAGATGCAACAGCATCAGAAGGGACGTGGGTGCGGGGAAGCAAGGTAAGTACTATCTGTATGAGGGGCCCGGACATATGGGGGGGGGGGGCATTATAGGTCTTGGATAACCCCTTTTAAACCTACGTATTATACCTTTTAAAGGATCTTTCTTAGTTGATATAAATTGGGTTGAGTACTAGTATCAAGAACCACTACCACAGGGAAATTGGTAAAGGGGTTGGCCCAACTGATGGCATATTGCTAGGAAATGTCATCAATCTCAGATAGGATCAAGTCCCACAAGTGGGTTCCACACCTATCACCAGAACAGGGCCCCTGAAGTTTACCATGCATTTGCTGCCACCACTATGGGAGTTCTGAAAGGATATTTCTAGCTGTACCATAGCAGTGAACAGAGTGGTAGTCACACTTGTGTGGTGCAATTTCCATTTACCACTACAGAACTCCCTTAGCGATGAATGAACAGCATGCTGCACATTTGTGGTGTGCTCCCTTTTACTTCAGGAACCCCATTTTGGAGATAGGAGCGGGTTCCTAGCGACATGTCATCAATGTTCCAGATGGTTCAGCCTCTTTAATTTACGTGTCATGAGTCAAATTTCATCTTGTCTAATTTCTTATGGATGGTCTAAAAAGAATGAGGTCACTAGTAGAGATGAGTGAAGTTCTCTAAAATTCGGTCGCCAAATTTTACACAAAAATTTGCTTTGTGACAAATTACTTTGCAACAAAGTGCATTTCTTTGTAAATAGCAGGTGCAATGACAGGGAACGGCGATCCAGCGCAAAATCTTGCGCAGCGCATGATGTCATCACATGAGCTGGCGTGGTGACGTAATACGTCACTGTGCATGAGATTTCGCGTAGGATCTTCAAGCAAGAAGGCCGCAGCTGCCTCTTTGCATCATTCAAATGGATGAGGTAAGTATGCTTTTTTTTAGCACCATTGCAAGAAAAATCAATTCGTTACCAGCTTCGCAGCAAATAAAATTTTTCCTGAAATTCGGATCAAAGTCCACATCACTAGCTGCCATGTCTGTACCATAAAGATTTTCAAAGATATCACAGGCAGGTCCTTAATATCCTTAGTTTATGGACTGCTGTGTAAAACACAAAAGGTTGGCTATGGCTACTGTCCCTTATTCACACAGGTTCATCTATACATGTACAGTAAGTATCTAAGGGGTTGTTCACATATCAGTTATTTGATCAGTTATTTCCATCAGTTATTGTCAGCCAAAACCAGGAGTGGACACTAAACAGAGATCAGGTATAATGAAAAGGTCTGTACCTGTTTGGTGTTTTTGACCCGCACCTGGCTTTGGCTCACAATAACTGATGGAAATAACTGATCAAATAACTGATATGTGAACAACCCCTAACATGTATGCTGGTATTTACATAGTAGGATAAAAAAGATCAATTACAGTATATATTTAGATGACCTATACCAATGTAATTAAAGATTTTTTCTATACTACAGATATTAATGACCTGTCCTTAACGTAGAGCACTTGAATGGAAACGAAGCTGCAGTAACCTGGCATGGCAACTACACAGAGAGTGGAGCTGTCTGCCTCTCTGATCCATTCTGTGTTAGTTCTGGCAATGGCAGCTGCTGTCATTAGTGCGCATACTTGGTGGTGGACCCAGCAAGCTGAAGGATAGGTCATCAATATTTGTAACTGGGAAAACCTAAAAACTCCATTTTGCTTTTTTAATGCAAAATGGAAAATGTTTCTGATTATGTATAGCAAAATACATTTTACTACACATACACTTATATAGACAGCACCAGCAGAACAAGACTAAAACACCCATTCACTGCATGCACATGGCATTTTCTAAGGCCGTTTACATAATTTCCAGGTACCAGTCTCTGGTTTCACAGTACAGCGAAGCAGTAATGCATCAACAGCAGAATATAAATCACCAGTGTGCAGGGAGTGTGGCACCATGACAGATTAATGGAAAGGATTGTAAAGCAGAATGACATACATGCATTAGCCATATCCAGGAGAACCTCTATTTGTTTTTCCAATTTTTTTCCACATACATATGACAAGATGGTGACAGAAATATAATGGTAATATAGTGTTTGTATAATACTGTTTTGAGTTTGGAGATTACAAAACCACACAGAAGGGTTGTCTATGAGAAGTCACTGATAATACTATACGATCTTTATGATGTTTATAATTTTTAGTGTATAGGTTACAGTATATTGTTGGTACATTTATTAGTATAAACCATTAAAGAGGTTATTAACTTGTTTTATTTACATATGAATTTTTGGAAAAATCCCATTAATACATATCATCCAAGTGCCCTCCTCAGGGGTTTCCTCCCTCACCCTGCTAAGTCCTACAAGGTCAGGGAGCTGGGTACCATCAGGAGATGGGAAGCTACAATAAGACTAGTTTCACACTAGCGCTATAGTTGCCTGCCGGAACTATACCGCAAATGTAAGAGAAGCCTAATCCAGTCTGTCTCCTGCTGGTGGACAGACAATTTTGGTCTGGAGGAAGTGAGTATTCTGCATGAAATGGAGACTGCTGCTTTATAGAGGGCCTATGGACTGATACAAAATACAGATGTTTACCGAGTCTTATTGTTTCCTGAAACTTATGAAATGGCAGCACTGTACCATCATACTTAGATGAGTCTTCACAATCACGTGTCCTTCACTTATGTTAAGATTTATGGGCCATATTTATGAGTGCCATTTTATACACCAGGCTAAAAATGTATTATTGGGGTGAATTGTGTCAAATTTATTAAAAGATTCATGCCATTCATTCATGCCATGCCATTCTCAAAGCCAGAAGATGTTTTATTGTCTTATGTTTTTTATATTGGTTATTAATTTCATGTATTTTTACATATTTGTCATGTCACGTGTTTATACATACCTGTTACTTCTTTAACACAGAAACTAGTATAACAAGAGCAGATTTTCTTAAGATTGAACAAAAATAGTGAAATCATCAGGGCCTAAAATATCACATAGCATTCCTTTCTATCTCTGTTTAAAATTATTGTTAGAATCCTCTTGGTTTTTTAATTGTGGTTATATCAAATGTACTTTAGTGTGGCACAATGCCCGGAAACTGTTTCAGTAAATTACACACCAAGATGATCGAATCTTTGGATTTTCTCCAGTACAAAGGCGGTGATGTATAATTAAAACCAACCAACAATTAACTCCAATCAAAGTGTAACATGATAAACAAGCACCTATGTTCAGTAAATCTACAATGACCTGTATTGAAATGCAATTACAATACGACCAAAAAACAACCAGTATCACAATTTACATTTATAACATACAATTGTAATTACAACTAATATCTATCTTTCTAAAAAACCTAATATATTTTACTGGACCCTGTCTTCTAGTGTGACAACTAAGCTACAATGATGCTGTGACATCATGTCCCATGGATGAACAGGTCAATACATGGATGAACTCTCAGGGATTCTGTGGTACTGTAAATATATATGCTTTTTACGTTGTCTGAATTTTTATGGTCCCAGAATCTGCACCATTTATCATAGTGCTCACAGCTCAATTTCCTGATGAGTTCCAGATTCCTTTCTTTACTGTACATTGCCATAGAGTAAAAAAAAAGGAAAAAGTCTGGTATCATTTTAGCCAATAGAAAACTAGTTTAGTGCTCTCATTAAGAGAAACAAGATAAGAGTATTGCGGGTTTGATACCTTTTAATGGCTAACAAAAATAGAAGTAATGATGTTACATAGCGAGCTTTCGGGACATCATCAGTCCCTTCATCAGGCGTACTACAAGAATATATGAAAAAACAGCAATATATATACAATAAGAACAGAGACATATGGGGGGGAGGTGACATGTTTTTAAAATGTCCATTCAACCTCCACCCCCCATGTCTTTGGAGTCAAACGGAGTCAAAACAGAAGTATTATGGCAGTGATACTTCTATTGGCTATCCAGAAAAAGTCATACTCCAAGTTTTCAGAGCACAGAGCTCCTTCTTCAGGCAAAATTACAAATCAATGACTGAGAAACAAGCAAATACTGAAAAGATGTTATATCAAGATATGTGAATGGGCAGATGCATAATTAACCCATTGAGGACATTGGAGATTTTGCATTTTTTCATTTTATTTTTTCGGGACATATGGGACTCGTTTTTTTAAGGAACAAGTTGCACTTTCTAATGTTACCATTAAATATTGCATACACTGTAGTGCAAAGCTGGAAAAAAAATTCCAAATGGGATGAAATAGAATAAAACACAAATACACCATAGTTATATGGGTTTTGTTTTGATGCTTTTCCCTATGTGATAAAACTGACCTGTGCTTATCATTCTCCAGGTCAATATGATTACAGCAACATTTATATACCACATTTATATACCACATTTATATACCACATTTATAGCCATATTCTAACCCCCATAACTTTTTTTATTTCTACTGTATGTTTTGGAGCTGTGAGAGGGCTGTAGTTTTAAGTAATATGTGTAGTGTATGGGAAATTCTGTATATTCCAATGCAGTACTGCTACCTGCAGGCCTATATTGAAATATACCTGTGATAGCCCTGATAGTCCCGTACAGGGTGGGGAAGCCATTCGGGCTCCGGGAGCACATAAAGGACATCCAGAAACAATCTTGCCAAGGAGCTACACTGAACAGGTATGACTTTTCATTTAGGGGATATATTCTTCATAGCAATGGATGAGCACAGTATACTTGTCTAATACAAAACAAGCAATAGACTGATTCATATTACCATAGAACAATGTTTACTATCAACAGAAATTCATATGGGGAATGTTAATGGATTTTCAATCAATATAGCACATTATACTGTGATAAGTCAAAGAGTAAATGGCATGATACTAACCAGAAAAAGTCAACTCCAAGTTTCAGAGCACAGAGCTCCTTCTTCAGGCATTACAAATCAATGACTGAGAAACAAGCAAATACTGAAAAGATGTTATATCAAGATATGTGAATGCAGATGCTAACTGAGCATTGGAGATTTTGCATTTTTCATTTGGACTGGGACTCTAAGGAACAAGTGCACTTCTAATGTTACCATTAAATATTGCATACACTGTAGTGCAAAGCTGGAAAAAAAATTCCAAATGGGATGAAATAGAATAAAACACAAATACACCATAGTTATATGGGTTTTGTTTTGATGCTTTTCCCTATGTGATAAAACTGACCTGTGCTTATCATTCTCCAGGTCAATATGATTACAGCAACATTTATATACCACATTTATATACCACATTTATATACCACATTTATAGCCATATTCTAACCCCCATAACTTTTTTGTATTTCTACTGTATGTCTTTGGAGCTGTGAGAGGGCTGTAGTTTTAAGTAATATGTGTAGTGTATGGGAAATTCTGTATATTCCAATGCAGTACTGCTACCTGCAGGCCTATATTGAAATATACCTGTGATAGCCCTGATAGTCCCGTACAGGGTGGGGAAGCCATTCGGGCTCCGGGAGCACATAAAGGACATCCAGAAACAATCTTGCCAAGGAGCCAACCCTACAACTGAACAGGTATGTACTTCATCACAATTACTTTTCATTTAGGGAAGATATATTCTTGCAATTTATGGGTAGCACCATGGGCAGCTGAATGTCACCACAGTATGCCAACCTGTGTATGTCTAAACTACAGGAGGAGTTTCTATCAACCTGTACAACCAAACCTCTAGCATACTTTTGGTATACTGATGACCTGATGATCATCTAGTCTGGCTCTGAGGAGCAAATACTGAAATCCCATAAAAATGTCAACAAGTTGCACCCGACTATCAGGCTCACTCTTAAAGATTTCCAATTCCACATACATTTCCTGGACACAAACAAATACATAAGAAACAATACCATACAAACATCTATCTATCGTAAACCAAAAGGTTGCCCATCATATCTTAGACGTGACAGATTTCACCCTAAACACAATAAAAAGTCCACCGTCTACAGCCAGTCCTGCCATATACTTGTATCTGTTCAGACTGTGAGGAAAGGAAACAACGCCTACTGTCACTAAGGAGTACATTCCTACAAGAGGTATCATCCACTGGGTATAGATGAACAAATACACAGATCCACAAGTATTCCAAGGAGCAGCCTCTTGAAGTACAGACAAAAGGAGGGTACCATTAGTGGCCACGTAGATCCCCCCAAAAGAACATCCTAAGGAAGATTATTGCGGATCTCCAACCCACATTTAACAAAGAAAACAGATTAAGAGAAAGATTTCCGGAATTACCTCTTCTGGCATACAGATAACTACCAAACTTATGGAATCTCCTTTTCAGAAGCGTCTTCTAATCAGTCATCATGCCCTCTCAGAGAATTGCACTTTTCTGTGTAACAATAATAAAATGCAAGTCCATATACCCAAAAGTCCTACAGTATAACATCACTGACACTTTCTCATGTGCATCCTTCAATGTTGGGTACATGATACTTGGTACAAGGTGTTCTAATTGAGGAATTTATATTGCAGAGACTTTACAGAAACTTTGATCCAGGATGAATTTACACAGATACACAATAAAGCACAATGTTGATACAACTGTGGCAAACCATTTCTCTGGACCAGGACACTCTATGGATGACTTGAAGGTTTTAAGTCTTAAAGAAAATTTTAAGAATCATAGGGACAGAAAAACGTGGAAATTTAAGATAACCACATCCCAGCCTTTGACGCAAGGACTGAATCTAACAGCAGGCTTTATGAGCCACTACATGGACATACTTCACCCTGTGGAGCTCCAAATCCCTAATCTACACACTCATGATCTTTGTTACAATTGTCTATTTGTAACAAAACCTGTTTTTATTGTTCTGTCTTATCTTAACCCCTTGACACGAGGCATATATGTAAGCTGTATTTTGTCTCTTTAAAGATGGTGTCTGCTCACACAGCAAGCACCAGAGCTCTCTGTGACAGGCAATAACATCAATTGTAGATAGTTAACCCCTCAGATGCCGTGGTCAATTGTGGCCATGACATCTCAGAAGGCTTTCCTGTGCTGAGATTGGGGAAGCTGTTCCTTGGGCGAGAAAGGCTGGAGCCTGTGTAAGGCTACCAGCAGGGTTGCCAACTGTCCAGAAGTTTCTGGAGAGTCTGTAAAAATAAGCGGCTTTTTTCCAGAGTCTGTGATCTTTTTGAGGCTGGTGATAGTCGACTATTCTATTTTGATGGTAATTATCATCATTTTACAGCTCACAGAAAATGCAGGTAATGAGCAGTATATTGAGCTATAAACATGTTTACTTATAATCTTTATAATTCATTATTGTTGTTCAATTTGTCTGAAAAAAATATTGTCTGTCTGTGATTTTGGGATAAGTTGTCCAGATAAAACAAAAATTCTGTTTGGCAACCCTGGCTACCAGGCCTATCACGGGTATATTCTAATGTAGGGCTGCAGGTGGTTGTACTGCATCAGAATACACTGAATTTGCCATACACTAATATATATCACATTAGTGTGTAGGGAAAGCAATCTGATGATTGTACATTCAAAGTTAAAATAAAGTTTTTAAAAATATTTTTTTAAATCAAATTGCTTCATTTTGCAATAAATAAAAACAATAAAAAATAAAAATCATTTGCATTACCAAGTCCCAAAATGCTCAGCTTATTAAAATATAAACATATGCACCCCATATGACAATCAAAATCACTTCACTTCCCAAAAAATTGAATAAAAAAGGTAATCAAAAGTCATACACACCTCAAACTGAATACTATGCCCCATAAAAAATTAGCCCCACACATCTCCAAATACTCCAAACTTAAAGGGGTATTCCCATCTCACAAATGTACCCTTTAGAAGATTTGCCAATTTGTATAGGCATTATCCCACACACATCAGTCAGGCCGTTGCCCCTGGTTACGGCCACCGCGACCATGTAGTAGTGGTGGTCAGCTTGCTGTTGTTCAAACCCGCTCTGAGGTAATTGCTGTATTGTGAACGCACATCGCATGAGCATGCAGAGACACATCTTAGGGTACTTTCACATCTGCGTTTTGGGTTCTACCAGTCCAAAACGCAATGGTCAGGATCTGTCCAAAACGCAGACTTTATAAACGGATCCTGCTTCATAGAGATGAATTGATCTTGGAACAGGATCCGTTTCTCTGCGTTTTGGAAGAGCAGACAAAAATGCTACAACCCTTAGATGTGTCTCCGCATGCTCATGCAATGTGCGTTCACAATACATCAGTTACCTCAGAGCGGGTTTGAACAAGAGCAAGCCGGCCACCACTACTACATGGCTGGGGTGGCCATAACTAGGGGCAATGGCCTGACTGATGTGTGTGGGACAATGGATATACAAATAGGCAAATCTTCTAAACGGTACATTTTATATACAGTACAGACCAAAAGTTTGGACACACCTTCTCATTCAAAGAGTTTTCTGTATTTTCATGACTATGAAAATTGTAGATTCACACTGAAGGCATCAAAACTATGAATTAACACATGTGGAATTATATACTTAACAAAAAAGTGTGAAACAACTGAAAATATGTCTTATATTCTAGGTTCTTCAAAGTAGCCACCTTTTGCTTTGATTACTGCTTTGCACACTCTTGGCAATGGTATTCCAACAGTCTTGAAGGAGTTCCCAGAGATGCTTAGCACTTGTTGGCCCTTTTGTCTTCACTCTGCGGTCCAGCTCACCCCAAACCATCTCGATTGGGTTCAGGTCTGGTGACTGTGGAGGCCAGGTCATCTGGCGTAGCACCCCATCACTCTCCTTCTTGGTCAAATAGCCCTTACACAGCCTGAAGATGTGTTTGGGGTCATTGTCCTGTTGATAAATAAATGATGGTCCAACTAAATGCAAACCGGATGGAATAGAATGCTGCTGCAAGATGCTGTGGTTGTTAGGCCACTGAGGCACAAATAAAATAAATAAGTGACTCTGCCACTTGGCAGAATCACTGGGGATCACTGGACCCAAACCCTGGGCAGCCGGACAATAACGACCGCTTCCAAAGGGCGAAATAATACAGGAGGCAAGATACACAGTAGTAAGGTAACAGCTTACACCAACACGTTCTGCGCAACAGCGCTTGAGGCTGGAGCCAGAGCTTTGGCTACACAGGCCTCCAGACGGGCGACGCCCACCGTGTACTCGTGCTCCAGGAAGCGTGGCCTTCAAACACTCAGAGTAATTCACACTACACGGACAGACTGAGACAGTGAAGCAGGTACGGGAGCCCACGCAAGAAGGCACTCAAACATACAAGGCACCATACAGCGTCAGTAACAAAGGGACCGGACAGAATAGCAGTCGCACATGAACAACAAAACACCGGCCCTGCCCAGCAGAAGCTCAGGGTTTAAATAGCAGCGAGTAATTGGCAGGGCGTGGTGCCTGACATACTTCCTGTGAACGCCTGGCGGGAGTGACATCAGCAGAGGTCTCAAGGACCTGGTACATGACCACTTCCTGTGCCGGACCTTGATCCCTGCAGTAAGACTGTGGGCGCAAGGATACCGCACTGCGATTTGCCCGTACCCCTTCACCAACACCCGGAGCCCCGGGAGGGCAAGCGACCGCGTGCACGACGTCGATGCACGCGCCTTACAGTGGTAGCCATGCTGGTTCAGTATGCCTTCAATTTTGAATAAATCCCCAACAGTGTCACCAGCAAAGCACCCCCACACCTCCTCCTCCATGCTTCACAGTGGGAACCAGGCATGTAGAGTACATTCATTCACCTTTTCTGCGTCGCACAAAGACACAGTGGTTGGAACCAAAGATCTCAAATTTGGACTCCTCAGACCAAAGCACAGATTTCCACTGGTCTAATGCCCATTCCTTTTGTTCTTTAACCCAAACAAGTCTCTTTTGCTTGTTGCCTGTCCTTAGCAGTGGTTTCCTAGCAGCTATTTTACCATGAAGACCTGCTGCACACAGTCTCCTCTTAACAGTTGTTGTAGAGATGTGTCTGCTGCTAGAACTCTGTGTGGCATTGACCTGTTCTCTAATCTGAGCTGCTGTTAACCTGCGATTTCTGAGGCTGGTGACTCGGATGAACTTATCCTCCACAGCAGAGGTGACTCTTGGTCGTCCTTTCCTGGGGCGGCCCTCATGTGAGCCAGTTTCTTTGTAGAGCTTGATGGTTTTTGCAACTGCACTTGGGGACACTTTCAAAGTTTTCCCAATTTTTCGGACTGACTGACCTTCATTTCTTAAAGTAATGATGGCCACTCGTTTTTCTTTACTTAGCTGCTTTTTTCTTGCCATAATACAAATTCTAACAGTCTATTTAGTAGGACTATCAGCTGTGTATCCACTTGACTTCTGCCCAACACAACTCATGGTCCAAACCCCATTTCTAAGGCAAGAAATCCCACTTATTAAACCTGATAGGGCACACCTGTGAAGTGAAAACCATTTCAGGTGACTACCTCTTGAAGCTCATTAAGAGACTGCCAAGAGTGTGCAAAGCAGTAATCAAAGCAAAAGGTGGCTACTTTGAAGAACCTAGAATATAAGACATACAGTATTTTCAGTTGTTTCACACTTTTTTTGTTAAGTATATAATTCCACATGTGTTAATTCATAGTTTTGATGCCTTCAGTGTGAATCTACAATTTTCATAGTCATGAAAATACAGAAAACTCTTTGAATGAGAAGGTGTGTCCAAACTTTTGGTCTGTACTGTAAATACATTCTATTAGTAATAATATTGGTATGGCTATATCTAACTATACAAACTACATTTGTGAGATGGGAATACCCCTTTAAATTGAATACGGTGATGAAAAGAAAAAAAATAATTCCTTTAAAAAGCTTTTATTTAATTTTTTTTTACATATTAAAACTGAAACAGGAGTAAATGAGACGGCCCGTCCCCTTCACGCTCAGTTTTTTAGACTTGGCGTGAGCGGGGAGAAGTTGCAGATTGTGCCTGAAATACACCTGATTTAGGCGGATTTCAGATTGATAAATGACCCCCAAAGAGTTAATCATGCATCTCCCCATGTACATATCTTGATGTAACACCCACTCAATGCTGTGTGTGCTTCTCAGTCATTCATTTCTAATCCTGCCTGAAGAAGGAGCGCTGTGCTCTGAAAGCTTGGAGTATGTTTTTCTTGTTAGTCAATAAAGGTCTCACTTTTAGAATACTTCTGTATTCATTACCACAAAAGTATTCTATATCACATAGGTTTTTTTTGCCAACACAGTATGATGCAATTTTTGTTACACCTCTGGTTTTAGATAGATAGACAGACAGATATATATTTCTCTTTAGTGTGTTGGCTTATTAACAAACAAGAGGAAAAGAAGAAAAATATCCAATTACATATGTATAATTGCTGGCTGCTTTCAGTTTGGTTATTGAATCACTTGCATGGGGATAAAAGTCAATTCCTATCAAGAGCTTGTAACAAAATTTAAGCCATCACTCATGGAGATCTTCATTGCAATGGCATATATAACTGAGAATACAGAATGACTCAGTTTGGTTTGGTTTTTATGATCAAAACAAATTAGACTTCCTGTGTAGAGACACATATATGTTATAATAACAGTGACATTTTAATCAGTTTTACATGAAATTGTTTACTTCTAAATAAGGTTTGTGGAGTTTAATTTGTATATTTTATTTTTCACATATTTTCTGAAGAAAAAAAAGTTTCCGTGTTTTGTTTTCATGCTCAGTCTCCTAACCAATTTATTATATTCTTATTTTTTCCAGGCAAATTCCATTTCAAGGAGATACACAAGTCTGCCTTACAATGTAAATATCTGTAATAACCTATTTTACAAGGCAGCGACTTAGAAAATAAAATTCATCTCAGTATCCATGTACCTTAGCCACTGCATCCGTTTACCAAGATATGTTTGAGCACAAGCTTGTTAGCTCAGGACTTGTGATGTGGGGTACGTCTCTACAGTTTTTGAGATACTCCAAGAACCTGAATGGGGCATGTAGTACAAATCTTTGCGCAAAGAATTTCATAGCACCTGGCTGACCAGGATAAACTGGAGTGGTCTGGATTAGAAATGTAACTCTGCCAGGAGATCAAGTCTAGTATCATGAGCTACTGTATGGACATTTATTGTGTATGGGGCAGCTTTATGATTGACTGTATTGGCACTTCTGTGGCCACAGGCTATCAGGGCATGTTGGGAGTTAGTTATTCTACAGCTGGACAAGCCACAGTTTGAGGAACATTGTTCTAGAGCAGGGGTCAAAACCTTTTTTGGTCTGAGGGCCAAATTGTCAGGGCTGCAAAAAAAAAAACAAATGTCGATCAGTGCCGGTTTTTATCGGCCTATTACACAGGCTGACAATAGTAAATGGGGAGGGATGATGCCTACCACAGTCATTCCTCCCTCATTCAGCTGTATTGACTATCGAAAGAAGATTGTTGATTACACAGGAACATGTGCTGATAATTATTGTACATCTTTCATCCTGATAAAATATTCACGACATATCGATGACTGCTTGTTTACTGGATGATCGGCTGCTCGATTCTACAGGCCAAATGATTTTTAAGTACCCGCAGCATAGCCCTGGAACAAAAGATTTGTACTTACCTGCTTCCCGTTGGTCTGGTCCTCCATGCTGCCCCTCTGTTTCCACCTTCCGGCATCTGGCTGGCTGTGGGCATAGTCATATGCACCAGTCCAGCCAATAACTGGCTTCAGCAGTGATGTGGCCACAAGCAGCATTTCACTACTGAAACCAGTCATTCACTGGAGCGGTCCATGTAACCATGCCCATAGCCAAACCCATAGATGAAAACAGACCAGGGACCAGAAGATGGAGACAGTGGAGAAGGGGAGGAGGGTGTGGTGGGGAGGGTCACGTGGAGCAAGTATGAATCTTCTGTTTCAGGGACCAGGGTACAAGAACTTGTTAAAAAGCCATTTTTACCAGAGAGCCCCATTAAGTGGTGACATCTCCTCCCATCTTGCTTCCTATTCATAAATGAGCACCTTTCTTCACTACAGAGGATGGCCCTTACTGGTTATTACTGCCTCCCAATTATAGGTGCTCTGCAATAACCAGTAAGCACTTTACCTGACTAGCAGGGAAAGCAATTATAGATGCTTTGCAATAACCAGTAAGCACTTTACCTGACTAGCAGGAAAAGCACTTATGGGTTGACCATTTAATGTCCAGTCATTTTTTTTTTTCAAACTATAGCTCCTTATTCTTCAAATATGCAAACTGACAACAAAACACATTATTAAAATTAGTTTCATATTTTCTGCCGGTTGTTTTGTTATACAATATGTAAATATGTATAGTTTCATGTGAATGGGATGATAATGGCAACTGTTTTGGTTGGAGTGGGTGTTTTTTTTTATTTTTTTTATCATTTATTCTTTAAATATATTTTTGTCAGGTATTTACCCCAAGAGGTCATAAAAAAGACCTATGGGGGACACTGACACTTTAAAAAAAATGTTTTTTGCACGTTTCCTGTTTATTTTTTCTTATATTTATTTATTTTTACTTATATTTTTTTATTTTATCATTTTTTAAAAACTTCCCCTTTGGGGAAGGCAGATTTTTTTTTTTTTGTAATTTGGACCCCAGTTACAGGAAAACCAGCCTCCTATGGGGGCTTTGTAGAAGGCAGGGCTGATCAGGGTCTGCTAAGGCAATCACTTGATCGTTGGCTCCAACAGAAGAAGAGGCTCAGTCGCTTCCTTTGTTCACTGCATAGAGCTCATTCAGCTATCTAAGGAGAAGGCAGAAATGGTAATAAACCACTTCTGCCTTCTCCTTGGGTCCTCATATTAGAGTACAGGAGCAGGAGCTGTAATCCAGCACCAGAAACTGTTTCTGTGCAGCAGGACGGGGGTTGCAAATCATGGTTCTGCGGGCCGCATGCGGCCCTGCGGGTTACGCACCCTTGTTCTAGAATATTGTCTTGGCTGCATATAGTTGTACCTAGTTCTCAGTTAAGAGGAGGATTATGTATGAGGTCTTGAAAATAATGAGACGTTAAAACTTAAAATACACAACTTTTCATTATATTGTTATGCATTATTAATCTAACACTGGAAAACCATTTGGGACCAGAAGTTTCCAACAGAGTGCTGACAATTTGTTGTCCACTGTGTTATATTACATATGCAAACAACATTCACAGCTCATATTGCCTGCAATGGCCATCCATTTTTCAACGCTATATAAAGCTTTTCATACCTATTGGCAAGTGTAGTAATATTATTTACTTTTTACTGCATATACCCTTCAGAAATAATTGAAAGATGTGATTTAATCTTTATCCAAAATGCACTAAAATGCAAACGTAAAAATCAATATAGCAATATGTCAGCCTGGGGCTTCAGTTCTTATTTTTTTCAATTTTCCAAACTGCAAATAACATCTAATCTCTTCTAAGTGTCCTAAATGTCTAGGTGTTCTGTTGCTGTTTTTAGTCCCCACATCAGCTGCCTGCTGAGTTAAGGCCAGCAGTGTCGGCAAGCTGTGATAACCATGGCCATCACTTTAAGCACTTCTTCGAGTGTAGTTCTACAGCACATGAATAGTAAATGAAAAAAATAGATCCCTTTGCCGTTAAAGTGTACATCCTGAAATAATACAATTAATAATGCCCAATTAAACATTTTCCGCATAGCGAGCCACACTGACCCCAGACACAATGGAATAAGATACCCTGTGGCTATATCATAACAAAACCCCCTTCAATATGAAAGGCTGGCTCCAGAGACCCCTAGCAAACAGATCATTTTTCCGGGGAAAGTTCCCTTTCACCGCTCAGTTAGGCACCTTTCAGATGGTCGATATGAAACTTCTTCATGTTCCAGACGAAAATGCAATCAATTTTTTTAAATGGACCACACGTGCTGTGTTATAGGAAAATGTAAGGCTACTTTCACACTAGCGTTTCTATTTTCCGCTATTGAGATCCATCATAGGGTCTCAATACCGGAAAAAAATGCTTCCGTTTTGTCCCTGGTCATTATTAATGGGGACAAAATGGAACTGAACAGAACAGAGTGCTCCAAAATGCATTCCGTTCCATTTGGTTGTGTTCCCATACCAGAGAGCAAACCACAAGCTGCGGTTTTCTTTCCGTCCTGGGATGCGCAAAACTGATCCGTCATGACCCACCATGCAAGTCAATAGGGATGGATCCATTTTCTATGACACAATAATTTACTTTCAATGGAGTTCATGACAGATCCGTCTTGGCTATGTTAAAGATAATACAACCGGATCCATTCATAACGGATGGAGATGCTTGTATTATCAGTAATGGAAGCATTTTTGTTGAACCCTGCCGGATCCAGAAAAAACGTTAGTGTGAAAGTAGCCTAAGTGAGAACATGCTGCAATTTCCTATGAATGGACAGATGGTCTAGTGCGGAAAATAGCCCATGTGAATGTACCCATTTAATTAAATGGGTCAGTGTTCAGCCTAGGTGCTATCCATTCTAAATTCAGACAGCACGGATGGAAACACTGCCCATCTGAAAGCACACTTGGCCATGCTAAACATATGTTTAAGCCTTTTTGGTGTTTTTTTTTATTTTTCTATGTCCCTATATATAACAATGTACAAAACCCTGCAATTTTCACACTGGTGACTAGATCTAAAATATGGTAAGGCTTCCTGTCTTTTGAAAGACACAATGGACAGGAAGGAAGGGACCTCCCTGACTTCTATGAGATAGTTGTCTTGGCATGCTTTGTGACCTGAGAAGAGGTCAGGAGGGAGCTGATAAGCAGTGATATCACCTAATGTGAATTGTGGACCATGTGTTATGTGTGCAGAGGTGTTACTTGTCATTGTTATTCTGGCTGTTATGGTAATGAGATAGTTACTGAAAAGTTAACCCTACAGAACGGGGAATCATGAGCTATTATTAGGCTTATAAGTTCACCATTATAAATATTTTAAATAAAGATAGAAACATAGAAAAATAAAAAAAAACATAACAAAACACATCAATTTCTGATGAAAAATTCCCTTTAAAGCCTTTGCATAATTGACTCTCTGACTTGGCTCCGAAAGTGAGTACAGAACAGGGTTCAAATAAATGTATGCTTTGTCAAGTGAACATTATATGTGCAATAAAAAATAACAGCTTGACGTGAAGAGTTTTTAGTCAATGTATTTTCCATACTTTCAGACTGCCATTCCGCAGATTTTTTTTTTAGGCGTACAGAAAGTATTAATAGTATTGCATGAAGCATCCAGGAGTCAGAAAATAGCTGAAAGGAAAAATTCATGAACAGGTGTTTGAAGTCTGTTAAATTAATACCACATATGTGTCTGGTTGCCAATAGAAATATATAATTGGAAATTCTGTTCTATTTCCATAATCCTATTTTCTCACCTACTTTTATGGCTCAGTTTCTGCAGAAATGCCAGAAGTAAAACAGAAAGAAATGCTAATAATGCACTTTTTGTAACTCTGAACGGAAGAGGTTTATACATATGAAGAAGAACACTATTATATTTTATGATTGCTGTTGCTGACTAGCTGCAATCTACACTTGATGTAGTGTAGTGATGTGATGTAGTGCGTCCTACCTGAAGGTAAAACATCAATTTCCCCTTTTCAGTGATTTAGGGAAGGCACTGGCACACTGGCACTTGGCCAACCTTTGGTAAGGAACTGGATACCCTCTGTGCACTGCCATACATGCTTCACTGGATTCTGTATGAACATACGTAGATATGTTTCCCTAGAAGCAAACTGATGGATCATGTCACAATTTTCTATGTTGGATTTGTAAGGGATCAGACAAAAACCCTTTGTATGAAATCAGAAGCACAAGAAGGTACAGCAGGTCTCAGGTGAAACAGTCCCAGATCCCCTTCCTGCTGAAGCTGCAGATACAGTTGAATGCAATGGTGAAGCAGCAAGCTGTCAGCTCCCTGCTCCACCATTCGCTGACCGAAGCTTTCCCCAGCAGCAAGCATAATACAGTGACGTCATCACGCCTGCTAACTCCCTGCTCTGTGTGTTCTCTTCCCCAGCCCAGAAGGCACAATCACATGACTATATTTCATCTGCTGCTAGAGAGAGAATGATGTTTTCAGCTTTTTGGGGGAACGGGGCTAAGTGAGTATTTGTTTTATTTTATAGTGGTAGCATTACTGTTAGGGCAGCAACTAGAACCTTACTCTATTGTAAGTGGGTGGATAAGGGAGCAGCACTATGGTGAGGGAGCACTACAGGTGTATTCTACTGTGTGGTGCACTAAGCTGATATAACTACTATGTGGGGGCACTAAAGAGGTATATCTACTGAGTGGTGGCACTAAGGGGGCTTTATTACCATGCAGGTGCACTAAGGAGGCATAACTACTGTATAGATGCACTAAGGGGCCATTCTACTGTGTGAGGGTACTAAGGGGACATAATTACTGTGTGGTACACTAAAGGGACATTCTATGGTGTGGGGGCACTAAGAGGACATCACTACTGTCTGGGACTGACAAAGGGACTGGGCGGGGTTGAGAGTGTATAAATAGCGGAGTTAGACGTGTGACAGTGTAAAAAAATTGCCACAACACACTACTGATGCTCTCTTTGGCCTTTTCAAAAATTGGGAGGTATGTGCAACTGTATGTCAGCACTGCTTACAGGGTAGATAATATACCACACAGAGAACATGGTAACACTGTACAGCAATATAGGTTTCTGTTTTGGACCTATATATGCCTGCACACCTCATGTGTATGAGGCTTAACTCTTGGGGCCTGCATTGATATCATTCTCTGAAATGGAGAACCTGTCAACACAAAATGCATTGCAGTCTGACTAAAGCTGCCCATATACCTACAACCATCTCTCCAGCAACAAAGATCTGTGAGAAACCTTTCAATGCTCAGACATCTGTGGTGCCAGTACATGGAAATATGAATAACGTCCATGTGACATATGAGTCGCAGCCATGTTTTTGTTTTTTTTTGCGGACCCAATGACTTCAGTGGGCCCGTGTTCCACATCTGTTGTCAAGAATAGGACATGTTCTATCTTTTGCAGAACGGACATATGGAGGTAGAAAGCACACAGATGTCTTCTGTTCTGCAAAGTATAGAACATGTAAAATGTAGTTCACAGACCCATTCAAGTAATTCAAGAAAAAAACGGATGCAACGTGGACATCAACTGTATTTTTGCTGATATGTATTTTGAGAACTGCAAAATACATATGGTTGTGTGAATGTGCCCTAACTTTATTCATTTAACTTCCTGTTCCTTTTTGTCTTAGGAGTCCAGTTGGCGGTCCTATCAATCATTGGCAGCCTTTATTACATAGAGGATACAGAGAAAGCTGTCAATCACTGAATAGGACCTCCTACTGGACTTCTAAGCATAGAAACAGCAGAAATTTAAATGCATAAATGACAAGTTATACTGATTTGTCACCCACAGAACTACAGTGCCTTGCGAAAGTATTCGGCCCCCTGGAACTTTTCAACCTTTTGCCACATTTCAGGCTTCAAACAAAAAGATATAACATTTGAAATTTTTGGTAAAGAATCAACAACAAGTGGGTCACAATTGTGAAGTGGAACGAAATTTATTGGATCATTTAAACTTTTTTTGTAATAATAAAACTGAAAAGTGGGGCGTGCAAAATTATTCAGCCCATTTACTTTCAGTTCAGAAAACTCACTCCAGAAGTTCATTGAGGATCTCTGAATGATCCAATGTTGTCCTAAATGACTGATGAAGATAAATAGAATCCACCTGTGTGTAATCAAGTCTCCGTATAAATGCACCTGCTCTGTGATAGTCTCAGGGTTCTGCATCATGAAGACCAAGGAACACACCAGGCAGGTCCATGATACTGTTGTGGAGAAGTTTAAAGCTGGATTTGGATACCAAAAGATTTCCCAAGCTTTAAACATCCCAAGGAGCACTGTACAAGCGATCATATTGAAAGGGAAGGAGTATCAGACCGCTGCAAATCTACTGGGCCTGGGCGTCCCTCTAAACTTTCATCTCAAACAAGGAGAAGACTGATCAGAGATGCAGCCAAGAGGCCCATGATCACTCTGGATGAACTGCAGAGATCTACAGCTGAGGTGGGAGAGTCTGTCCATAGGACAACAATCAGTCGAACACTTCACAAATCTGGCCTTTATGGAAGAGTGGCAAGAAGAAAGCCATTTCTCAAAGATATCCATAAAAAGTCCCGTTTACAGTTTGCCACAAGCCACCTGGGAGACACACCAATCATGTGGAAGAAGGTGCTCTGGTCAGATGAAACCAAAATCCAACTTTTTGGAAACAATGCAAAACGATATGTTTGGCGTAAAAGCAACACAGCTCATCACCCTGAACACACAATCCCCACTGTCAAACATGGTGGTGGCAGCATCATGGTTTGGGCCTGCTTTTCATCAGCAGGGACAGGGAAGATGGTTAAAATTGATGGGAAGATGGATGAAGCCAAATACAGGACCATTCTGGATGAAAACCTGTTGGAGTCTGCAAAAGAACTGAGACTAGGACGGAGATTTATCTTCCAACAAGACAATGATCCCAAACATAAAGCAAAATCTACAATGGAATGGTTCAAAAATAAACGTATCCAGGTCTTAGAATGGCCAAGTCAAAGTCCAGACCTGAATCCAATTGAGAATATGTGGAAAGAGGTAAAAACTGCTGTTCACAAACACTCTCCATCCAACCTCAAAGAGCTCGAGCTGTTTTGCAAGGAAGAATGGGCAAGAATTTCAGTCTGTAGATGTGCAAAACTGATAGAGACATACCCCAAGCGACTTGCAGCTGTAATCGCAGCAAAAGGTGGTGCAATAAAGTATTAATGCAAGGGGGCCGAATAATTTTGCACGCTCCACTTTTCTGTTTTATTATTACAAAAAAAGTTTAAATGATCCAATAAATTTCGTTCCACTTCACAATTGTGACCCACTTGTTGATTCTTCACCAAATATTTAAAATGTTATATCTTTTTGTTTGAAGCCTGAAATGTGGCAACAGGTTGAAAAGTTCCAGGGGGCTGAATACTTTCACAAGGCACTGTATATAACATTTTGCTCTGCTTTTCTTACTCTGCTGCCGGCAGTTTCCACTGCATGGTCAATGTGACAGATTGCCCGTAATACCAGTAATAAATACCGCATCTTAAACCAGCTTGTTTATAGCACTATAATTATGTTCGTTAATTGTAGTACTAGCTCCTTTACTTCAGATCTGAGCTTTTAAGTGTTTCCATAACAACTGACCGTTCCTCACCTTCCCACTGATAAATGCTTATGGTGTTAAAATGGCATAGTATACTACTTGTCTGTGGGCATCTAATTGTTTAGTAAACCAGCCTTGTGATAAGGGGCAAGGAGTGGCAATTAGAAGCAAGGCTAAAGTTCTGACCAGCATGTAACAATTCTAGATCACATCTTTAAAACATTAAAGGGAACCTGTCATCAACTTTATGGTGACCTCACTGAGGGCAGCATAAAATAGTGACAGAAATGCTGATTTCAGCGGAGTGTCACACATCAGCTAAAAGTAAGTGGTTGCCGAGAACCAGCATCATAATAATTGCAGCCCAGGCCTTGAAAAGAGTCAAATCTACCTGAGAAGACTCATGGTTATTCCTAATCTCCTGCTCTCCCCGCCCTTCTGCTGATGATTCACAGTTCTCTCCTAGAGAGAAAGGGAGAAAACTAGGTAGAAGACTGTCAGTCATCAGCAGGTGGGCAGGGAGAGCAGGAATTCATGAATAACCATGACTCTTGTAAGGTGGCCATGACTCTTTTCCAGGCCCAGTCTGCAATGATTGTGATGTTAGTTCTCTGGAACCACTTACTTTTAACTTATTAATGACAGACCACTAAAATCAACTCACCTGTCTCTACTTTATTCTGCTGTTAATATGGGCAGCATAAAGTTGAGGACAGGTTTCCTTTAATATTAGTGATGTGTGAAGTACAGAAAAATTCAATTCAGTTGCTTCGTTGAATTTAAAATTGAATTACTTAATCACAAAGCACATTTCTTAGTAA
This sequence comes from Rhinella marina, assembly GCA_900303285.1. Taxonomy (NCBI): domain Eukaryota; kingdom Metazoa; phylum Chordata; class Amphibia; order Anura; family Bufonidae; genus Rhinella; species Rhinella marina. The sequence continues at coordinate 202,139 of ONZH01005089.1, read as the reverse complement.
GTAGTGGGTGGAATGTCAGGGAGCGGTGCTCGTCATTGTACCCCTCAGATACCGCATTCATAGCTGATTGCGGTATCTAATGCAATAATACAGTGTAAAAAAAAAAAAAAAATCATACTTAATCTCATACATTTGATCGCCAAGAGACAGTCGCCGCCATCTTGATTGAAGATCTAGTGCAAAATCTTGTGCAGCCCGTGGTGACGTCATATGTCAGGTGCACGGGATTTCGTGCAACATCTTCAATCAAGATTGCGGCTGACGGCTCTTCACGCTCAAACAGATGAGGTACGTATGATTTTTTTATTTTCTACCGCCATTCAGAGAAAATCAATTTGCTACCATGATGTGCGAGGAAATTTGGCTTTGTGGCAAATCAAAATTTCCCTAAAATTCGTATTGAGTTCCACTTCAATAGGTTCGATTCGCTCAACCCTATTCAACATCCACTTATATCATTACATGCTACATCACAGAGAGGCTTCAAAGGATCTTATTTAGTGAGATATATAATAATTTTATGAAATGACATATATGTGTCACTGCAGCGAATGTATAATCTTGTGTGCATTGGTTTTACATGGAGTTGACATATTCTAGGCATTACAGGCAGTGTGATTTCCCTGACGATTGTGCTGTGCAGAATGTCATGTGTAGTGTTGATCATCCACCATAATTAGAAGAGCAATAACCTGTTAGCGGTTATACTGAGAACCATTGATCCAGTATTGCAGCTTGGGGGAATAAATGATTACGGCCATTTAAAAAGGAACACGGAAGGTACCTATTGCCAATGTCATTTTTATATCTGCTCATCATTCTATCTAATTGGGAAAGGTTTACACTTGCTCTGTAGCCATGGCCGATAAACTCTCAAAGAGTTATAAAAATGTATTAGAGCTAAGATGACAGCTTGGATCTTCTTACCTTCACTTGCAAAATGATACTTGAATCCGATTATTGACATCCCAATGCACCTCTCTTTACACAATATCCCCAATATAGGTGTACCGGATCACAAACTACAGTGTGATACAAATCTCCACAATGTCATCATATTCACAAAACCTGTGCCACTGTACAAGGATGCTATTCCATTGAACACATAAAAAGATGAGTCTTTCTCACCGCATTTAGTGCTAGGCCACTTTCATGTGGTCAGTATTTTTCATCAGTATTTGTAATCCAAAACCAGGAGAGGAACCTACAGAGGAAAAAATATAATGAGAAGATTTGTGCCTCTTCTGTGTTTTGGACCTACTCCTAGTTTTGGCTTACAAAGAGGCCTTATACACGTAATTTCATAATTTAATTAGGTGACATGTTGCATATCTTTTTCTTGTACATCATGACATATAATAACTCTCCCAAGTAGAAATTGATTAGGCTAAAGTATGGGGACCTTGAAAACCCTTTAGTGGATCACAGAGACCTTACATAAAAAATTATGAGGCCTACTAATGCCTAAATTTGAGTTTTGATTTCTTATAATGGAAGCTGGTTCTCAAAGTTCAGAGGCATTTTTTGCAGCGCTCATGGTGCATGCATTTAGCGGACTGGGTCCATCCAGTTCATCTCTCTCGTAGTGAGATCTAATTGACCACAACTAATTATCACTTTCACTTCTAATATAAAAATGTCCTTTTGCTTGAGGGGGATGTATGTTCTACTCCAATCTGTGTATCATGACATGAAATGCTCAGTGTAAGAGCTTCACTCTATTTGCAGCTTGCTAAAAGAAAAGCTTCTTCCTTGGTCATTTTCATAGTGTGTATGAATAGATATGACCACCCCATGTGGTGATTACTAGCTTCTAAGAATACATGTTCATACACAGGTATGAACTCATTTGATAATCTTCCACATATGGCTGTGCATGACAAATGTGATTTTGATCCAAAAGGTTATACTTAAAGTTGAATCTCAAACCCTGAAAACGGGTTTCTAACAGAAAGGATGAAAATAGAAACACGGACTAAAATTGAGGGGAGGTGCAGGAAACCATTCATGGATTCTAAAATACAGTACATACTGCTGTTAAAACTGTTTCAAATGTTTTCTGAACTAATAAATTAGACTGCATCAATTATGGAAAGAACCACATAGCATCTGCGCATATGCAGACAGCCTCAGTACCTACATATGTGGAGTCCTGCTCATGGAATCAGGGCAATTGCGGAAGCCCATTGGAGTGGGGAGGGTGTTAGAGGAGGGGCCCTTCGGCACTATGACAGTGCGCATAAGATACCTCCAGGGGCATAGCTATAGGGAAGCAGGGGAAGCGGCTGCTTTGCGGCCCAAACTCAGAAGGGGACCACTCAGGAGGACTAAAAAATGTTATTGTCAGGGCCCCCTCAATAGTATTATACAATGACCTATATATATTTAATTAATTTAAGTTTCCCTTATGATTCTGCTGGGTCTCAAACTTAGGACCTAACATATGGGATGCAGAAACACTAACAGTGAGCCACACGTTGCACTAAAAAACATTGAAGTGCAGCTAATCACATAAGATAGTTTTTCAGAATAAGCTGCTGAATGTGCATACATAAATGACAGCACTCTATCTGACCATTATATGAATTGTATCTGGCACGTTTTAGCAGTTTTGTTCTTTCCAGCCTGCATATGTCATTTGCAATTGTCCTGACACATGGAGACAGATCTTGCTCCCTAAGGCCACTTTCACACTAGCGGCAGAACGGATCCGGCGGGTGAAGGGTCATGCTGGATACGTGCTGCCGCAGGTGCACGTGTGGGGCCGGAACCGCGCTCCGGCCCCACACGTGTCAGACACTGGGAGGAGGGTTACTTACCTATATATACTGTGCTAAAGCCGCCTCCTGTGTTCCCTCCCGGGCTCTCCGCAGCTCCAGCTCCTCCCCGCATTGTCCAAGCAGCTTCCTGCGGCCCCACTTTGTGTGAAAGACAGCTGTGTAACAGCGCCCCCTGGTGAAGGGAGCTGACAGGGAAAAGGCAAGGTGACTGATCCGTCATGAACTCCATTGAAAGTCAATGGAGGACGGATCCGTTTACTAGTGTGTCACAACGAACAGATCCGTCCCCATTGACTTGCATTAGTGCGGATGCCCAGGACGGAGAGCAAACCGCAGCACATTGCAGTTTGGTCTCTGGCCGGAGACGGAACGGAATGCTTTTAGGAGCATTCCGTTCTCTTCACTTCAGTTTTGTCCCCATTGACAATAAATGGGGACAAAACTGAAGCATTTTATTCCGGTATTGAGCCCCTATGACGCATTTCAATACCAGAATAAAACAGCGCTAGTGTGAAAGTAGCCTAACTCTCTTATACTCATTTGGAATCAGTCAGAAGCAGCATACAGGACATTATGGAAAAGTACTGAGCAGTATAGACATGAGTAAAGCACTTGGGGCACTTGATTCCTGTGCTGACTGGTCTTTGTACACTTCCTGCCTCACCTCTCCAAAAACTTCAGTCGGATGATTTAATCTGATCATTCAGTGAACAGGCAGCCCATCTTGGTCTCACAAGATGAATTTCTAATTAATTTCAGAGAGAAAGTTAATTTAGAAAAGGGAAGGGGGATAAATAGCTGATAATTCTACAACACGGCACTTTTCTCTGATAAAATATATTACAAAGTTTCTTACATTTGCATGTATTTTTCATTACAGGCCTAATACACTGGTATATACAGATACATCTCTATATGCCAGTAATTATAGGTGGAAGAAGAGCCAGTCAAGAGCAAGTCAATTTTTTTAGATAAAGTTAGCAAAACACAGCGGCACAAAAACAATGGCAATAAACTTTATTAAATAAACATCACAAAACAGTAAATAGCATAGACCTGTCCCTTTGGTAGAAACTACAGGGAAATATATTTATAATTAGAGATGAGCAAGCACTAAAATGCTCGGGTGCTCGTTATTCGAGTCAAATTTTTCCCGATGCTCGGGTGCTCGTTTCGAATAACGAACCCCATTGAAGTCAACGGGAGAGTCGAGCATTTTTTGCAGGGGACCAAGGCTCTGCCTAGGGAAGGCTGGGTGAAAACCTGGAAACCTCAGAAAATGATGGAAACACCACGGAAATGGACAGGAAACAGCAGGGGCAGCATGCATGGATGCCTCTGAGGCTGACTAATCCCATCATTACCCCAAATTCTCGGGCAACAGCCTGGTGGTGACCCTCAAGGCAATTGTGCTTACCCAGACCATAAAAATTTAGCATGGCCCTGTATGGCTGTAACTACAGAGTGACCGAGTTACACTGCAGGAGCAGGAGAAGCACATAAAAATTTATCGAGGCCCTGTATGGCGTGTGACTACAGAGTGACCGAGTTACAGTGCAGGAGCAGGCAAAGCACCTAAAAATTTAGCATGACCCTGTATGGCTGTGACTACAGAGTGACCGAGTTACAGTGCAGGAGCAGGCGAAGCACATAAAAATTTATCGTGGCCCTGTATGGCTGTGACTACAGAGTGACCGAGTTACAGTGCAGGAGCAGGCGAAGCCCATAAAAATTTATCGTGGCCCTGTATGGCTGTGACTACAGAGTGACCGAGTTACAGTGCAGGAGCAGGCGAAGCACATAAAAATTTATCGAGGCCCTGTATGGCTGTGACTACAGAGCGACCGAGTTACAGTGCGGGAGCAGGCGAAGCACCTAAAAATTTAGCGTGACCCTGTATGGCTGTGACTACAGAGTGATCGAGTTACAGTGCGGTAGCAGGCGAAGCACATAAAAATTTATCGTGGCCCTGTATGGCTGTGACAACAGAGTGACCGAGTTACAGTGCAGGAGCAGGCGAAGCACATAAAAATTTAGCGTGACCCTGTATGGCTGTGACTACAGAGTGACCGAGTTACAGTGCAGGAGCAGGCGAAGCACATAAAAATTTATCGAGGCCCTGTATGGCTGTGACTACAGAGTGACCGAGTTACAGTGCAGGAGCAGGCGAAGCACATAAAAATTTATCGAGGTCCTGTATGGCTGTGACTACAGAGTGACCGAGTTACAGTGCGGGAGCAGGCGAAGCACATAAAAATTTATTGTGGCCCTGTATGGCTGTGACTACAGAGTGACCGAGTTACAGTGCGGGAGCAGGCAAAGCACATAAAAATTTATCCTGGCCCTGTATGGCTGTGACAACAGAATGAACAAGTTACAGTGTAGGAGCAGGCGAAGCACATAAAAATTTAGCGTGACCCTGTATGGCTGTGACTACAGAGTGACCGAGTTACAGTGCAGGAGCAGGCGAAGCACATAAAAATTTATCGAGGCCCTGTATGGCTGTGACTACAGAGTGACCGAGTTACAGTGCAGGAGCAGGCGAAGCACATAAAAATTTATCGAGGCCCTGTATGGCTGCGACTACAGAGTGACCGAGTTACAGTGCAGGAGCAGGCAAAGCACATAAAAATTTAGCATGGCCCTGTATGGCTGTGACTACAGAGTGACCGAGTTACCGAGTTACAGTGCAGGAGCAGGCGAAGCACATAAAAATTTATTGTGGCCCTGTATGGCGGCGGTGACAACAGAGTGATCGAGTTAGACTGAGGTAGCAGGTGAACCACCCAGAAATTTAGCCTTACACAGCATGGCGGTGACACCACCAATGCCTTTGTCCGACTGAGATTGCAGTCAAATGGCTGTAGGTGAGCCTCCCAAAAATTTTTTTTTGGAGTGTCTGAAGTCGACCCTCCGAAAAAAAATTTTTTTTGTGTCTGTAGTTGACGCTCCGGAAAAATTGTTTGGAGAGAGGGCCTGCAGGTGGCCCTCCGGAAACATTGTCTTAAAAGAGTGCCAGTTGGCCCTCTAAAAAATTCCCTTTTGGGTCAGCGTTTGGCAATGTAGAGAAGGAGGAGGAGGAGTAGAGAAGAGGAATCGGATACATAAGGAATCTTATTCTTTAGCTGCTTTCCCCCGGAGGAGATTTGAATTCCGGTGAAATCCAGGCTTTGTTCATTTTAATAAGCGTCAGCCTGTCAGCGCTGTCAGTTGACAGGCGTGTACGCTTATAGGTGATGACGCCACCAGCTGTACTGAATACCCGCTCTGACAACACGCTAGCGGCAGGGCAGTCCAGCACCTTCAAAGCTCCAGTTCAGGCCACGTGTACAGCTTTGAAACCCAGTAGTTGTATGGAGCAGAGTGATCACGCAGGATGTTGGTATGGTCAGCTAGGTACTGCCTCACCATCTTTCTGTACAGCTCCCCCCTACTCTACCTAGACTGGGGACAGGTGACAGTGTCTTGCTGGGGTGACATAAAACTGGCAAAGGCCTTGGAGAGCGTTCCCCTGCCAGTGCTGGACAAGCTGCCTGCTCGCCTCCTCTCCCCCGCTTGGCCCACAGAACCATGCCCTCTGCCGCTAGCGGTGTCAGATGTGAAGGATTGTTTCAGCTTGTGCACCAGGGCCTGTTGATATTGATTCACTCTCATACTCCTTTCCTCTACAGGGATGAGAGTGGAAAGGTTCTGCTTGTACCGTGGGTCCAGGACAGTGAACACCCAGTAATCGGTGTTTGAAAAAATGCTTCTAACGCGAGGGTCACGGGATAGGCAGCCTAACATGAAGTCTGCCATGTGCGCCAGAGTCCCAACACGCAAGAATTCCCTCTCCTCACTGGCCTGACTCTCCATTTCCTCCTCCTCCTCCTCAACTCCTCCTCTTCAGCCCATACACGCTCAAGAGTTAAGAAGGACTGAGCATTGGTACCCTCTTCTGTCTCGCCAACATTCTCCTCCTCTTCCTCCTCATCCCCCTCCTCCAATACGCGCTGAGAAACAGACCGGAGGGTGCTCTGGCTATCAAGCGACTTATCTTCTTCCCCCATCTCCTGTGACAAGCGCAAAGCTTCTGACTTCATGCTGAGCAGTGAGTTTTTCAACAGGCAAAGCAGCGGGATGGTGAGGCTGATAATGGCGGCATCGCCGCTGACCATCTGTGTTGACTCCTCAAAGTTGCTCAACACCTGACAGATATCAGACATCCATGTCCACTCCTCATTGTAGACTTGAGGAAGCTGACTGACCTGACTACCAGTTCTGGTGGAAGTTGACATCTGGCAGTCTACAATCGCTCTGCGCTGCTGGTAAACTCTGGATAACATGTTTAATGTCGAATTCCATCTCGTGGGCAAGTCACACAACAGTCGGTGAGCTGGCAGTTGTAGGCTCCGCTGTGCTGCCCTGAGAGTGGCAGCATCTGTGGTTGCCTTGCGGAAATGCGCACAGATGCGGCGCACCTTGGTGAGCAAATCTGACAAATTGGGGTATGTCTTGAGGAACCGCTGAACTATGAGATTGAACACGTGGGCCAGACATGGCACATGTGTCAGTCTGCCGAGTTGCAGAGCCGCCACCAGGTTACGCCCGTTGTCACACACAACCATGCCTGGCTTGAGGTTCAGCGGTGCCAGCCACAGATCGGTCTGCGCCGTGATGCCCTGTAACAGCTCTTGGGCGGTGTGCCTTTTGTCACCTAAGCTCAGCAGTTTGAGCACCGCCTGCTGGCGCTTACCCATGGCACTGCTGATCCGCCTAGAGCTACCGACTGGTTGGAGGAAGAGGCATAGTACATCTGAGAAACCGTGACCGAGGTAGGCCCCGCAATCCTCGGTGTGGGCAGTACATGAGCGGCCCCAGGGTCAGACTCGGTCCCAGCCTCCACCAAGTTAACCCAATGTGCCGTCAGTGAGATATAGTGTCCCTGCCCGGCAGCACTTGTCCACGAGTCCATGGTTAGGTGGACCTTATCACTAACCGCGTTGGTCAGGGCACGGATGATGTTCTCTGACACGTGCTGGTGTAGGACTGGGATGGCACATCGGGAAAAATAGTGGCGGCTGGGGACCAAGTACCGAGGGAAAGCCACCGCCATCAGGTTGCGGAAAGACTCAGTCTCTACCAGTCTATAGGGCAGCATCTCCAGGCTCAACAATTTGGAGATGTGGACGTTTAGGGCTTGTGCATGTGGGTGGCTGGAATTGTATTTGCGCTTGTGCTCAAATGTCTGCTGCAAAGACAGCTGAACGCTGCGCTAGGACACATTGGTGGAGGTTGTGGAGGATTGTGGAGGTGAAGGGGTGGTTGTAGGGTGGGAGGCGCTCGTGCCGGGGTCCTGGGCGGGGGGTTGACTTGCCGAGCCAGCATGTGACACAGGGGAAGGGGCAGTGGTGTGACCCGCAGGCGGTGAACGGCCTTGGTTCCACTGAGTTGGGTGTTTAGCACTCATATGCCTGCGCATGCTGGTAGTGGTTAGGCTGGTAGTGGTGGCTCCCCTGCTGATCCTGGTATGGCACAGGTTGCACACCACAGTCCGTCGGTCATCCTCACTTTCTTTAAAAAACCTCCAGACTTGCGAACATCTAGGCCTCGGCACGGGAGCTTGACCCCGTGAAACAGTTGCTGATCTACCTGCTCTGGCCCTGCTTCTCCCTCTGGCCACCCCACTGCCTCTTCCAACCTGTTCTGGTGCTGCACTTGCCTCCCCCTCAGAAGCACTGTCTTGAGTTGGATTACCAACCCAGCTCGGGTCAGTCACCTCTTCATCCACCAGCTCTTCTTCCGATTCCTCACTCTGCTCCCCCCTCGGACATACTGCCCTGAAAACAACGTCACTGTCTGACAACCGTGTCTCATCATCATCATCATTATCATCCGACACCTCTTCATGCACTACTTGCAGTAAGTCCACACTCTCATCACCCACAGACTGTGAAAGTTCTAAATTTTGGGCATCGGGACAGAGCAACTGCTCAGATTGCTCTTGAGCAGTGGTTTGTGTCTCTGGGTAGGGTCCTGAAGAGTTCCTGTGAGTCTGCCTGATCTGAATCCATACTTACCGTGGGGGGGCAGGCTGGGGGGAAGGAGGTTGAGCTGGAGGAGCCAGAGGTCTACCCCCTTGGCTAGCGTGTGTGGACTGCGTGGAAGACTGGGTGGTGGATAAATTACTGGACGCATTGTCCACTATCCACGTCATCACCTGTTCGCACTGTTGTGGTTTCAATAGTGGTGTACCACGTGACCTAGTAAGTTGCGAGATGAAGCTAGGGAGCGAAACTCTGCGGCGTTCCACTGCTCCCTCATCAGCATGTACAGTGTCACTGTGTACCATGGCCTCTGCCCCCTACACTACTTAAACGCCCACGCCCTCGTCCTTGACCCTTAGCCCTTGGGTTCAACATTTTGTATATTCACCAAACTGTCGAGTTAATATCTGAGGCCAAAACCGTATTCAGTAGACAGTAGAATTACTATCTGAGGCAAAAAAATGTAGTCTTTAGACTCCAGCTGTTGCACCGCAAACCACTCAATTTTGCACTGGACTGTAGTTTATATAACTGAGAATAAAAACGTATTCTCTAGACTGCGGCTAGTGTATCACACACCTCACAATTGTTCACTGGACTGTAGTTTATATAATTGAGTGAAAAAAACTTATTCTCTAGATTGCGGCTAGTGTATCACACACCTCACAATTGTTCACTGGACTGTAGTTTATATAATTTTGTGAAAAAAACGTATTCTCTAGACTGCGGCTAGTGTATCGCACACCTCACAATTGTTCACTGGACTATCTCTTAATAATATAAAAATGAATTTCTGTCTGTCTGTCTGTTCTCTATGTGCGACCAAACTACTGGACCGATTTTCACCAAATTCGGCACACAGGTACATCAGGTGTCCGGGAAGGTTTTAGACCAGGTCTCATCTCTCTAGGACGTACCGTTCCCGAGATATTCCCAAAATATGATCTCCATTAGCCAACATTACAACTGGGAGCTTTGGTTTTAAACTCCAACTGCCATTCTCTGCAAAGCCACACAGGGAGGGCAGGTTTCCATAACAACCAGGTAATTATCAGCAGCTGAGGATCTCATCCATTTCTATTTACTGACACTGTTAAAGGTATTCCGGTTACCATAAATATAACTTATGTTTTTTTCTATTACTACAGTTCAGTAGTAATAAAAGATGTTTTCCTCCACTGCTGCCTATTGCGTGGGCTCATAAATAAGCATGGTATTGACCTTTAATTCAGGCCACCCTAAAAGAAGTACTTAAAACCCCCGCCCCAGGTCTCACTAAGCCACACCCCCAACTCTGTCAGGCCACACCCCCTTTCACTCCGCAGCCAACAGAGATTGAAAAAATAAAGGTAAAAATCAACTTCTGTCAGCTGCAGGGATGGGTGGGAGGTTGACTTTCTTTCTGCAACAACACACACAAACATTAAATAAAATAGATTAAATCCACCCATGCGAAGCGTCTTGCTAATCCACGCCCCGACTCTGTCAGGTCACGCCCCTCCCACTCCGCAGCCAATGGGAATTTAAAAAATGAAGGTAAAAATAAACTTCTGTTTGCTGCAGGGGTGGGAGGGTGAATTTCTCTCTGCAACGACACACAAAAATTTTAGATGAAATAGACTAATTATAGACTACAACCGTTCAAAGCCTTTTGCTAAGCCACGCCCCGTCTCTGTCAGGCCACGCCCCCTCTCACTCCGCAGCCATTCTGCAACGACACACAGAAACATTAAATGAAATAGATTAAATGCACCTATGCGAAGCGCTTTGCTAAGCCACGCCCCGACTCTGTAAGGCCACGCCCCCTCCCACTCCGCAGCCAGCAGGGATTGAAAAAATAAAGGTAAAAATCAACTTCTGTCAGCTGCAGGGATGGGTGGGAGGTTGACTTTCTTTCTGCAACGACACACAGAAACATTAAATGAAATAGATTAAATACACCCATGTGAAGCGTCTTGCTAATCCACGCCCCCGACTCTGTCAGGTTACGCCCCCTCCCACTCCGCAGCCAATGGGGATTGAAAAAATAAAGGTAAAAATAAACTTCTGTTTGCTGCAGGGGTGGGAGGGTGAATTTCTCTCTGCAACGACACACAAAAATTTTAGATAAAATAGACTAATTATAGACTACAACTGTTCGAATCGTCTGCTAAGTCACGCCCCCAACTCTGTCAGACCACGCCCCCTCTCACTCTGCAGCCATTCTGCAACGACACACAGAAACATTAAATGAAATAGATTAAATCACCTATGCGAAGCGCTTTGTTAAGCCACGCCCCAACTGTGTCAGGTCACGCCCCCTCCTACTCCGCAGCCAACAGGGATTGAAAAAATGAAGGGAAAAATAAACTTCTGTCAGCTGCAGGGGTGGGAGGGTGAATTTCTCTCTGCAATGACACACAAAAATCGTAGATGAAATTGACTAATTTTAGACTACGACCATTCAGTACTAATAAAAGATGTTTTTTTCCACTGCTAACCATTGCGGGTCCCCATAAATTACCATGTCATCGACCTGTAATTCATGCCACTCTGACCCCCGCCCCAGATCTCGCGAAACCACGCTCCGACTCTGTCAGGCCACGCCCCCTCCCACTCCGCAGCCAACGGGGATTGAAAAAATGAAGGTAAAAATCAACTTCTGTCAGCTGCTGGGGCGGGAGGGAGGTTGGATTTCTTTCTGCAACAACATACAGAAACATTAAATGAAATAGATTAAATATACCCATGCAAAGCAATGTTTTCTTCCACTGTTACCCATGGCGTGTCCTCATAAATTACCATGGCATCGACCTGTAATTCTGGCCACCATCAAAAGAAGGACTTAAAACCCTGCCCTAGGTCTTTCAATGTCACGCCCCCGACTCAGTCAGGCCATGACCCCTCCCACTCCGCAGCCAATGGAGATTGAACAATTGAAGGTAAAAATCAACATCTGTCAGCTGTAGGGATGGGAGGGAAGATGACTTTCTCTCTGCAACGACACACAGAAACATTAAATGAAATAGATTAAATATACCCGCGCAAAGCAATGTTTTCTTCCACTGCTACCCATTGTGTTTCTTCAAATTACCATGGCATTAACCTATAATTCAGGCCACCCTGAAATGAAGGACTTAACCCCCCCCCCGTGTCCCATTAAACCACACCCCCTCCCACTCCGCAGCCAATAGGGATTGAAAAAATGAAGGTAAAAATCACCTCCTGTCAGCTGCATTGACTTTCTCTCTGCAACGACACACGGAAACATTAAATGAAATAGATGAAATATACCCAGGCGAAGCCGGGTCTTTCTGCTAGTAGTTTATATAATTGAGTGAAAAAAACGTATTTTATAGACTGACGCTGCTGTACAGCACACCTCACAATTGTTCACTGGACTGTAGTTTGTATAATTGAGTGAAAAAAACGTATTCTCTAGACTGCGGCTAGTGTATCGCACACCTCACAATTGTTCACTGGACTGTAGTTTATATAACTGAGTGACAAAACGTATTCCCCAGACTGCACTACAGATCCCAGCAAGCCAAGGTACAGCAGCAGCAAAAATGAGTACTGAGAGGACTTTGGGCAATTTCATTGGGGTCTGTGTGGACGATGTGCTGTCCCCTTTCTGCCACCAGTGTACAGTGTGCAGCCAAGATGGCGGTAGCTGCACTACAAGTCCCAGCCAGCAGCCAGGAGGAGACAAAAAAAAAAAAAACGTGCTTGTAGCCCTTAGAAGGGCTGTTGGGTTCTTTGTGGGTGATTCCTGCCTAACCAACAACTAAATTCAGGCCCTAACAATCTCCCTGACAGACAGCAGCTCTATCCCTAATCTTATGCAGACGGCATATGACGCGAGCAGCGCGGGATCAGATTCTTATATTCCCAGGTCATCTGATCTGGCCAGCCAATCCCTGCTATCGACTTGTAGGGGCCCCACGTGATGCTAGGAGGTACCAAAGACTCTCCTGCATGTTGATTGGCTGAAAAAAGGCGGCTAAAATGCAGGAAGAGGAAGTTGCCATTTCCTCGAGGATCGCGATATGCTCGTCCGAGTAGCGAGCATATGCGAATACCCTAATGCTCGAACGAGCACCAAGCTCGGACGAGCATGTTCGCTCATCTCTATTTATAATCCTTTTACAAAAAAACAAAAAAGCACCAAAATATATGAAAAAAACTTCACTGATGTTATTACTGGTGCATAGTATGCATAGTGGTGATTATGCAGAATATAGAGGACATCACAGAAAGCATGTCAGAGGGAACCCTTTGACATCACCATAAGGAAATCTATCAAAATGACGATTGGATCACAACAAAAGGGAGAGGAGATACATTCCTTAAAGGGTTTGACCAAGATTTTAATATTGATTGCCTATGATAAGAAAAGGCCATCACTATCTGCAGGGACCTGACACCCAGCACCCCTGCAGATCAGCTGTTCTGAAGTACTGTAGCTCCAGCGCCGAAAGCAGGCATCGGAACTATATAGTAGTGTCCACTGTGCATTAGATGGAGCTGGTGTCAGAACCCTGCAGATCAGAAACTCATGCCCTACTCTGAGGATAGGCCATCAATACAACACCTTTAATACTTTCTTTTCATCTAAAACGAGATTCGCGAAAGAGTCATACAACAATGAGTAAATTTCCACTGTTCATTTAGTATCATGATATCATGCATTCACCTGTGCTGTACATCATAGAATTGAACCTATAGACAAGAATATGTTTAAAGGGGTTGTCCAAGTTATGGATAAAAAAATATAGCACTGTAAATCTGATGGGCAGCAATATATAACTAAGTTCAGCAAGTTTTAGGCAAAAAAATCTATATTTCCTCATTTCCCTGGTTCTCTTCTGGCCTTTGTTTACATGCAGTAATAACAATCTCTGCCCCTCCCCCCTTCTCTGCAAAGGCAGTGAATATAAGTGCTGTGAGTACATGTCTGCCTGCTGGGATACTCAGCAGCATGTTGTTTGTGTAGGACTACAAGTCCCAGCTGTACAATGACACTGCTGATACACACAGGAAATTCTCCCTACCTGTTCTTGTACAATTCCTCTATAGCTCCTTGCCCAGCATTTGTCTCCTCTCACTGCTGCAGCTACTATTTGTTGTAAAGCCTTGAGCCCTCAGTGTGTTCTGGCTGATGGGGTTAATGTTTTATCTGAAGGAATCCAGGGAGAGAGCAGATAGCAGGAGCCCGGCAAAGAAAGGGGGTGTGGCCAGTGACGTCTCCTGTACAGACTGTTATCTGAACTCTGAGGCTTGTACACGAAACATCACAGACCAGGGAGATAAGGTGACATCACAGGTCATGTGACCCCAGTCAACTCTGAGAAACCAGCAGCTTTAGAAACACAAAGTATATGGGAAAGTTGTTATACCTGACAAGTTAGAAACATATAAAGAACAAAAAAAATAACTCGGACAACCCCTTTAAATACACTATTTTAAAATATGCAAATTTACCAGTATTCATTAAAATGTGTAAGCAGGTGGAAGTCTAACAGATAATTGTACCTTATAATTCTCTGTGCATAAAGAAGTATATGTATAAAGTGTGAAACGGAAAGTAGTGTTCTTTAAATGTACCATGTGCAAAGGTCTAGCAATAAATAACATAATCAAAGTCAAGAGCAGCACAAAGTGCCAAAAGAAGACAGGATGGTCTCATCAAACACCTTCTTTCAAGCTTGATGTACACCCAGGACATCCGAACTATGACTGCAAAACCAATTTCAAAGACAGATAAGTACACTACTAACATATATATGATGAATTGTGACAAAAAATGAACCTGGCATGAACTGTGTGTTGTGTTCCCTGCTATGGCTCTATTTTAATCATTCAAAACTTTGGGGAAAAATTGGGTTTTAAGGTCAGTTCTTGACTATACTGTTTGATGTATTATTCTGTTTGTGAGGAGCTTAAACATAAGCTAGACATGCATTAATATTTCCAGCGTTAGATGACTTTTCTATTGTATCTCCTACAGTATTTGTGCATGAGGAGTCTTATGGGAGTAAAGTGTGGAGATTTCTATTATGTGAACTGGTTTTCTAAAGAGAAACTGAATACTGTACATATAACTGATGGTTTATATTTTATATAATGCTTATATTCAAGGAAAAGAAATGCTTTGAAATGCACACAGTCACGAACCTCTCACCAGGATTGTCCCCTTATCTGTATGAGGATGTCCTACAAAAGCTTTAATAGTGGACACAAATATACTTACTAAGTAGGCCCCCATAGTGTCATTCAAGGGGCCTGTTTCTATGGAGCCACGTCTTTGGAAAGTGAGTAATGTAATGGCTGATATCATTCATGAGAGGAAACAATCATAAGCGGTATATTATTTTCCAGATGATTTGGATCTTCTATGGAATCATGCAGAGCAGATGTATTCAACTGCTTAAAATAAAAGTCCAATTAGCTGGGTCTGCCATATGCTGCAGGTCTGAAATGAACACTGATAGTAAAGAAATGTTAACACAGCACTTTTTGATGTGGATTGTCTGCACGTCTCCATGTGAAGAAAAGCTTAAAGGGGTTGTCTCACCTTGCAAGGATATGACAGGAGCAGGTCCCACCTCTGGGACCCGCACCTATCAGTAGAACGGAGCCTGATAAGTGAAGGAGCAACATCTCTTTAAATATTTTTCCCTAGCACATGCCAAGGCACCCCTCTAAATTTATTTACAGATGGTCTGTAAAACCAAACAACGTCTTTTTATTCCATGTGCTTTACTCTAATTCTAAAACATAACTTTTATTGAATCCATTTACTTAAGGAGCTCCATTCAGTAGTGCTTTGCTATTTTCGGAAGCTCCATTGAAATGAATGGGGAGCACACCACACAAGCGTGGTCACCACTCCGTTGACTTATATGGGGTTGACCGAAATCGCTTGGTGCTCCCATAGAAATGATATGGTGAGGTGTAGATAGCGTTGTTATGGGGGCACTATGGTTATGTGGTACTGTGACTATCATTGCAATAGGATTGCGACTGTTATTGTCACTTGGCAATAGCATTGTCACTGTTATGAGGAGACTACTGTGGTGGGCACTGTTATGGGGACACTGTTGCAGTTATAGGGCACTGTAGCTGGATCATTATGGTCACTGTGACTGTCACAATTAAATGTCACTGACGATGACATTCACTATTGGGGCATAGGGGGGAACTATGGTTACTGTTATGGGGCACTGTGGCTGTAGTTGTCAGTTTTGGGAGCACTCTCCTTGTTAATGTTATTTAGGCACTGTGGTTGAAACTGACAAAGAGAGCACTATTGCACTGAATGTCATATCTGCCCAGTTATAGAGAGATATAGGGTCAATGAATGTTTAACTTCAGAATTAGTATTTTGGAATCTAGGAGAACTACTCTGTAATGGTAGCCATATTTGTTACCACGTAGGTTTTATATATGAATATCACTGAAGAAGAGGGATAATCCTCGTTCGGAGGAGTTCCTGATATACTTTTTATCGAAATGTTGGTCACAATAATTCTAAAGGCCCCTGAAAACCAGTGTAGCTGCAGGTACAGTACCTCTGTGCAACACATGCAAGATGATTAAAATAGATGATAATTTACAAATCCTGTGTTGTAGCATTTTAGATGTAATCAGACAGTATATCATATTGTAGGGAATCTCAATTCATATCCATAGATGTTTTCGAATATTTCATGACTAACTGTGCAACAATTATCTGAACTCCCATAGTTTACTGCTTTCTGGAAACAGGAAACCAGAAGAAATTGGAATTCAGCTTTGGGCATGCATAGAAAATCAGATGTACTCATGTACCATACGTACCAAGGCATATTATAGATCAGTGTTGTATGGATCCACATTACATCATCCATAGTCCATTTAGGCCTATGCTGCACATCTGTGTGTCTCCAATTTTATAAAGAAGCATACAAAATTGTGTCATGTAGCATGGCTTACTGTTTTATACAATGACGTATCAGAAGAACGAAAAAATAATGTGAACTCTCCCTTAAAGGGGTTCTCCAGGATTTTGATATTCATGGCTATCCTCAGGATAAATCATCAATATGGGTTCAGTGGCGATCCGACTCCCAACACCTCACAGATCAGTTGTTTGAGGGGACCACGGTGCTGTGCAGTGGCCCCTTCACAGCTTACAAAGCATAGAACTGTCCAATATATAGTAACTATGCTTGGCATCACAGCTCTGCTCCATTGACTGAGTCATGACACCGATAAACTTGACATCACTGTATACTGTGGGGTGTTATACTATATACTGTGGGGTGTGATATTGTATAGGGTATACTGTAGAGTGGTGCACACTATGAGGGGCTGAGGGTTTTATATTATACATGTGATATAGTTTTCTTTAATATTTACCAGGGAAAAATAAATATAGGGCAGAATGTGAAAGAGGGAATGGTTGGGGCAAATGGAGAGAGAGGGCCCAAGATGGGTAACCAGCCTCACGCTATGATACACTTATATCAGGTACTTAGAGCTGGTTGGAGGCTGACATTGTGCTGACAGGTTCCTTTTGAAGCTCCATTGCCCTTATTTGCCTAGAAACCAGAAGTACTTCTTCAAATGACTCATAATGAATCATGGTCATGGTCAATATGATCAATAATATTCTCTGGATCAACGTGCAGGATAACAGTCTGAACTGGATGGACAGATGTAATTTTTTATAAACTATGTTACTAATGATTAATACTTCTAAATGTGAATATAATACGAGGTATAAATTAAAGGGTTTGGTGTTATGTAGATAAATTTTAAGTTCAGGAGGTACTGTTATTTTCCTCACTGCTGTCAGTGAGCAGGGACATTTTATTTTACACATAGGTTGAAAACTAGTCTTAAGAGATTAGAGCTTTGGATCATAGATCCAAAGTTGATTCGTTCAAAAACTTTGTTTTAATGCTGTACGGAAACCTGTCCGTGGAGGCAAAATTAGTTTCACCAGAAGTCATGCGAAACATCGGTGAATGTATTAGGTATTCATTTCTGCAGGGTAGTCATAACCATGGAAACGAGCAGTGCATAATGAGATAGAAAAATGAATCCAGCCAGCAAAGGAGACAATATGGACAATCACAATACATTAGTAAGTGCCTTGTATTAACGTTCTCTACATGGTAAATGCCGCTTACTGAAGTAAGACAACTCCTTTAACTTCCGGTCAACACTTAGAAATACACGTAAGTATGTTGTTTAAAGTTAAATTAAAAATATTAGGCGCTCAGGGCATTTATAATAATCATTAAACTAGACCAGCTTTTAACTGATAAAGAAACATTAGAGAAAGTGCCAGATAAATACATACCAAGCTATATCTGCTAGTTTCAGTGAATGTCTACATGTAAAAACCTCAATTCTGTTTCATTAAACAAACCATCAACTGCAAGGTTAAAGGATCTCCCTACGCTTACAGCCTCCCACCTGCTGGAAACACAAAAAAGGCACTAAAACCGTAATAATCAAAGTGCATTCAGAAAATGTCCTTTATTCTAATAGACGCCTGCGGGAACGTTCAGGGTCCCAGAATGTCCCTGCTGGTTAATTCAAAATCATAACCTATACAAGATCAAATTTATGTGTAATAATATGTTCTGCTTACTCCACCACAGATAATTTTTATTATAGTCCTTTAATGGTAGTTAACATAGAGCTAACATATTTGTAAGGAAAAAAAAGATCAGTCAGCATAATCTCTATGAATAAAAGGTATGAAATACTATACACTCAGACCCGTGGTCTGCAGTTGGTGCTGCATATTGAAGGACAGTTGTGAGGTTTAGTGCTGGAAACACTGGAAAGCTTAGGTATAAAACAATCAGATGCTTGCATATACATGAATGCGACTCATAAAGTGACAGCTACTGTATAATATGAACACGTATAGCAGAAATAAAACCAGTAAAACCACCACTTAAAGTGAAACCTCCTCTTAGGTTTAAGATGTTTAACACCACAGGATAACATAGCAAGTCTTTAATTTATTTTTAATGCACTGGGCTGGGACTACACACAGACTTTTTGCAGCATAACAATATATAGGAATATATAAAGATGAATGCACATACAATTTCAGGAAGATTTTCCTGTATCTACCGTGTGATGCACATTATAACAAAGAGATGGAGAGAGAAAACAGGTTTTAAACCATTTGAACATTGCTGCTGAAGCTGACTCTTGTAAGGTGCTCATCAGTGCAAATGAGTTTTGTCAAAAAGTCTGTGTTTAGCTCTGTCCTAGGTTACCCTCTTGCTTCAGAAACTGAGGCTGATGACATTATGGCAGTCTTAAGATGAAGGCCAATTAACTAATTCTACAGGGAGAACTGTAAATGACTGGGGCAGGGTAACCAGGACTCTTGTTGTCTCTCCTAGGAGTCCTATTAGGATTCAGTTTGGAAGAAGTCATAAAAATGTGCATACTACCTAGCTCATCTTTTCTCCATCTGTCATACCCTGCTATTTAGATAGGGAAGCCAATATCAATTGACAGGTTTGCTTTAAATCAACCTTGTACAGCTAATAAATCTCTGACTTGGCAAGACATGGACTTCACAAGTTTTCTGTGGCATATGGCACCAAGATGTTAGCAAAAGTTCCTTTTTAAAAGGTTGTCCAACCAAATACAATTTTTGAAAACTGTTTACAAGGGTCAAAAATAACAAAAGGAGTAATTTTCACCTTGCCATTGCCCTTCTGTTCCCATACCAATTCCTACCTAGTCCCCTACCAGTCAGTGATCAATGTGACTTCTGGGACAAATCAGACTAACCTTCACTCACCATGTGTATTAATGAGCCTTGGGTATCCATGATCCTGTAGCTGGTGCAACAATTCTCCTTCCTTAAACCATTTTTGGTAGGTTCTAATCACTGCATACTGGGAATAGTCCAAAAGAACTGCTGATTTGCAGATCTTTCAACTTTGTCATCTAGCTATCACATTTTGGCCTCTGTCAAAGTTGCTCTGATCCTTTAAACCTGTTTATTTTTCTGGCTTCCAACATATCAACTTCAAGAACTGGCTGTTCACGTTCTGCCTAATATATTCTATCCCTTGAAGAGAGCCATCTCTTCACAAGACAACGGTAAGTGGTGTATTGTACTTACATTATGAAGCCTAAAGAGGCCTAACAGCCGAGCTTACAAGAGAAAGACTGCACATAAAGATTCACAGCACAGAGAACTTTTTTTTTGGGCTAGATGTATATAAAACATTCAAATTTGATTAACAGCTGTCTGATATATGTGTTTGTTAAATCAGTCATAGCCTGCAGGGGAAAATGCGATCACTAGAAAAAAAAAAAAAAAAAAAATCTAGATGAAACTGCAGTGTTTCATAAAACGTACCCCCCCAAGCCAGAATAGGAAAATGCAATAGACGAGACAAAAATTGAGACGTAAGATAAAATAAAAACATACTGAGGGACAATTATTAAAAATGGCGTTGCCATATGCCAGTCCTGATCCCTCTGCGCCGGAGTGAGAAATCAGGGGCACCTTTGGTAGTACGTATGAAACTAAAGTCTATGCCACACCAGGACTGGCTTATATTTCATGAATAACTTACACTAGTTTCTGCTGTAAATTCTAGTTAATCCGGTGGGCCAGGCTAATCCTTCTGCTAAACCCCTTTTATCGCCAATTTAGAAAAGTGTAGAGAAGCTTCAAAAGTCACTAATAGGGATGAGCGAACTTTTGAAAAGTTCGGTTCGTTTCGCTTCGGCGAACTTTCTTGAATTTCGGATTCGTACGAACCGAACCTAAAACAAACCTTGCTATAACGGCTGAATAATTGCTTCTACAATAATGGGAGTCAGATAGGGTATAGTTTCGTTTACTTGCAGTTGCTATTACAATGAAAAAAGTGGAAAAAATCCAAGTGACTTCAACAATGGCGACGCAAAATATACGCATATTTGAGAATTTACACTAATGCGTACGCTAATGCGAACATTCCCGCACAAATAACGAAGTACGCTACTTAACTGAATATGTACACATTAGCATACTCATACACTGCGTCTGCGAACATTCCTACTCAAGTAACGAACATACAGTGTAGCGTTGTCAAAGGTACGCTACTTAACTGAATATATACGCATTAGCGTACTCATACACTGCGTCTGCGAACATTCCTACTCAAGTAACGAACATGCAGTCTAGCGTTGTCAAAGGTACGCAACTTAACTGAATATGTACGCATTAGCGTACTCATACACTGCATCTGCGAACATTCCTACTCAAGTAACGAACATACAGTGTAGCGTTGTCAATTGTACGCTACTTAACTGAATATGTACGCATTAGCGTACATTCTCAATAAATATGCGTATATTTTGCGTCGCCGTTATTTTAACCAGATTCGTTCCGAACTTTCTCAAAATTCGGTTCGGTGACGAACCGAACTTTTGGGAAAGTTCGTAACGAATCTGGTTCATTACGGTTCGGTTCGCTCATCCCTAGTCGCTAATTATTGTTCACATATGGCGTATGCCATAATTTGTTTACAGAAGTGGCATAGAGATATTAGTAACTGCTCCTTCTTGAATATTTTCTCGACATAGATGTCTCTGGTGCCATAGGGTGTGCCATTTGTGTTGATCCAGGTTTTTTTTTTTTATTTAGTTTGAGCTGAACATAAATGATGGGAAGATCTGTGCACCTGTCGGGTGTAAATAGCCGTACAGAAGAAAAGTTGCATGCATATAAGTCTCAGACTGAGCTGGAATCACAAATGCCGCCACCTGACACAAGACTGACCCCATTAGAAACTATGTAATGAATTCCATCCTCATTTTCCCTCAAGTGTTCCTGTCCTACTCTGGAGGGAAAAGTGCCAGAGGCTCCCTTACAGTACTGATTTCAAGGAGCTGGTCTTCTGTATATCTGACAATAGAAATGGAAACATATATTTCAGTATGAAACTATTTTATCTACCTGGGCCAAACAACATTTTGTTCTCCCCTTGACCATGGTGAATTAGGGGCATAGCCGAGATATCAAAGCACACTCTGTGTGTATATGGCAAGCATTAATTTCAATCGAAATGCTTGCTATGCGATCCATGCAGAATGCAAATAACTCAACATAAATGAATTATAAGGAAAATAAATGTATGTAGGGCAAACTGCATGTTAGAAATACTGCTTACGACACATAATTCCTATAACTGTTTAAAATGACGAATAATACATAAACTAAATACTTCACATGAGGAAGATGTCACGGAACTCGGCTTAAATAATTCAGTGAGAAGCTCGCCATGTACGCATTGTTAAAATATTATATTACTGGAATAAAAGAATGCTTGATATGAGAAAAGGATGTATCCTGATTAACATAACTGCACTGATCATCAAAACCATGAAGCATCATTTTAACCAAAGGAGTGATGAGGTCTTATTTCCACATTCATCATCAGTGTTTCTGCTGATAGCCTCGAAATATAAAGGACTGAAAAATGCTCATTCCTAAAATTTTGCTTTTCTGTGTAATATTTGCAAATGAATTGAATAAGCTGTCAATTTGTATTTAAATGTGGGCTAGAATTTCTACAAGTCCTTCTCCAAATTCCCATAACCTATTAAAAATGATTCACAGCTATATTGATAACATTTCTATCTCTAGACTGATGAAGACTTCTTCATTGTACCAAAATATTTTAATCAAATCACGCATTGAAATGTCATTTGATTACAGCTGACAGGATACGTTAATATGTATGAAACTGAAATGCTTACTCCTTCTGGAGTGTTATTTGACTGATCTCACAGGAGGAATGTTCATAATGTTAACACAACCAGAAATTGCATAAAGTAAAGTCTATGGGTACAGTTGTACCAAAAGGTTTTTTCGAGTGGCGATTCAGCACAAGGTAGGGGGCTTCCAAGATATGCAAAATAGCTCTTCTCTGCCTCTCAAATACCACCTACAGATGGCTATCCTGTAAGTCACTGCTTGCTCTCCACTAAGCCTAGTAATATGACTCGGATGATCAGCCAGAGACATCTGGCTGTTATACAACTTGGCTCGCACCATAGTGTACTGTTAGCATAAAGATATCATAATGTATACAATGATCTGCCCATAAATCTAATAAGCAAATGTATACTGGCTGATTTTTTTTTTTTTTTATTACAGTCAGGAATGTTTTCACCAAGGCAAGTCCAAGTCCAGATTCACTTGGTTAGCTTCATAAAATTATTTAGACTTTGGATCAACTGAGTGAGAGATACCACCATTTAAGTACACATGCGAGGCTGGTCACAGAAGATTGTATGTGCTCTGCAATTCACGGTCCCTCCAAATTTCACAGACCTGTTTTAGATCTCTTCTAAACAGCAAAACAAAGTATGAGAATACGGCAAGAAAAAAGGGAAATATGGTCAGTTAGGTGGCATATGGATAGCGAGAGGGAGGCTTAAATGGGACCTATCACCATCCGGACCCAATCTGTTTCACTTTAAAACATTTTTTAAATATAAGTTATTTTTCTTGAACCCAATTAGATAAATTTGTCACCATGTTGATATCGGTGGTATCATCCTGGTGTCAGATCTATTATTATTTATTTGAAAGTGCCATTAATTTTATGGTGCTGTGCACCATGAGGGGGGAAATACATACATAAAGAGGGTAAAGAGGGGAGAGAACCCTGCCCGTGAAACCTTACAATCTACAATGTGGAACTACATACTGTGATCTCCTGGAGGAACCAACCAAGGGGCAAGAAACAAAGTGACGATTTGGGATAAGAAAGGAGAGATAATTTCTCATAGATACAGGGTTCAAGAATCAACATTACAAGGGATGATAGTCCAGTTTCCTGACAGTTTTATGAGGGTTGTATTAAGGTTGGAGGCCCTCATCCATTACCACAATATCTGTGTGATCCAGGCAGAACCTCAGTAATGTGAGTAGCATAATATGTCTGTATAGTATAATGAACACTGTATCACATATCCCTAGTATCTTGGTAAATATTGTTTGTGTTGTACTGGGGTTTGTTCTTTTAGATATACTAAAAGTGAGATCTCATGATAGATAGCGAGATCTTGCAGCTCTGGCTGTGTGCCATCAAGGGTTATGGGAGCACTGAGGCGAGTCAAGTTATTTGCAAGTACTTGGTGAGTATAAAGCACTTTTATTTTACATATGTAATAACATATTTAGAAAATGTTTTTTTTTTCTGGGGCTAAAGCCTCATGCACACAAATGCAAGATACAGAAGCGATCTGTCTGCTGACCGCATATTTTGTTCACACCCATTGACTTCAGTTGGTCTGTGGTACGTATTTGGGGGGACATATTCTATCTTTTAGCATAACAGATATATGGATGCGGGAAGCACATGGATGATCTGTGTGCTTTCCCCATCTGTATGTCTGTTCCACAAATGGATAGAACGTCCTATGCTTTCCTGTAAAATGCAGACCACGGACCCACTGAAGTCAATTAGTCAGCAAACTATGCAGATGCAGCATGGACCGTGTCCATATTTTGCCCAAAAGTAGGGTTCAGGATGGTGATAGGTCCAAAGACACTAAGGAGGGGAGACAACTATCTACTCCTTACATTCCATAGTATGCCAAAAATTTATTCTGCCTGTCTCTTCCTGTTTTTCTTCCATTTTTTTGTGTTCTTATACATTTTTCTTTGATTTTGTTTTCTGCAGTCTACAAGTTAGGAACGCAAAAAACAAAATGTTTTAAAGACATTCTAATCGTACCTTTTCTGTTTCATCAAGGAAAATGAAGTGTGTTATTTTTATAGAATTTTACTTATTCCTGTTGGAGAGTTTATATGCCATTTTTTGAAATCTGCTACCATACAATATGATGCTGTCTGCATGATTATAAACCTCAAGTTTAGTGATTTCAAATAGGGACCATTTCTTCCCTATGGCCTCCATGGCAACAGCCTTTCCTCCACAACGGGCTCAATAACATGGCCATAATTTATGACTAGCCTGCATCTTGATCTCCTTCCTAGAAACATAAAATAATATATGGAGTGAAATATGTATGGACTATAATGATGCTTGTTGGATTGACAATATGAACTATATATGTAGTTTCACAATCTGAAATTTGCTAGGAGCATGTTCCCCGCCTTGCCCCTGTGCTATTTTTGATAAGTCAGCCACAATAACAGTGACAGCAATGTGCTTATTTCTTGGACACAGCTTGAAAATATTTGTCACGCAGTCTAGATATAACTTTCCGTGGAATAAAGAATGGCATGAGGTAATTTGGTGAGCCTATGTGTAGCTCAAGCCTAATAATAATAATAATGATAATAAAAACGAGGCGGTAGAAAACAATTACACAAGACAATGAATAAAATATGTCTAGAATTTTGCAATCATATCATGTTCATGCCACATAGCGTGGATTTCCAAATAACATGAGGAATAACATGAAATTGTTCTTTGTTACACGCATCTCATATGAAAAGAAATTGTTTGCTGCAATGAGCTGTGTGCAGGAAAATGCAATTTTCACCAGACTGAAGGAGCATTTCATTCCACCTATCTTTATTGACCATTTGTGGTATATACTGTACCTACCAGCTTTACATTCTGAGGATAGATATTGATTTTTTTTGTTTGCCTCAACACTTTTACTCTTTTAGAAACATGAGATATGCTGTGGGGTATTCCGTTTGAAACGTTGTAAAGAAGATTAAACTGTTCTTTGCTAATAACATTTTCTGGTGTATTTCCTAAATGACCAACCTGGGAGCAGTGAAAATGACATGCTAATCTCATGCCACAACTGCTCATCGCGCACTGAGCTCTCCACTTTTTCAGATAAAAGTTTACATCACTGATGCTTACTTCATTGAATTACAGATGTCCTAATTAGAAACAATTAACAATTTCTTAACATCAAGTGTTACATACATAGGCGCTTTATAACAAGACATGTTAATATTTTACTATGCTTTGGTATGCACTGCATAGTCTACCCTAGGCATAAATTGGGGAGAGAACTGACAAGGTGGCATCCTGTTTAGCACCCTAGCTGTCCAACAGCACAAAAGCCCTTCCCTGTGGATTCCCTTAATTCAAACAAAGAATGAGTTCGGCTCATGTGGCACTAGGAAGCCTGGAAACCCTTGCACTGTAAATGTCTGGGTGTCGCTCTATAACTAAGTGAAAAAAACACATTTATTATGCACCAATAAAATAACATAGTAGCTATGTTAGTTCACAGTGTACCTCCAATTACATTAATCATGGAGGACATTTAGTAAGAAAGGTGTTTTCCACAGATGTCTTAAATCCCTCTGCGCTGCTGGAGGAGGTACCAAAGTTCTGAAGAGGCACAGTGCTCTACATAAGTTTGGGGCTTTTTTTTATTAATGCATTGTACTCATTTTGAGCTAAAAATAATTTTTCAATTGGTCTTAATTAAAAATGTGGAGCCATTTTCTACGTACAGAGCTGATGTAACGGGGAGCCGGCAGCGCGCTCCCTCCCTACAACCCCGCCGGTCTCTCGAGTCGTTTCAGGAGCAAGGTCGCAGCCTCGTCTCCATGGAGATAAGGAGGAAGGAGGAGTTGGCCGCAGATGCAGTCGGCGTCCTCGTATCCCTAACAACCCACGTCCTCCATCCCCTGGACAACAAGCAGCAAGTCGGCGCTCAGGTGTATAGAGGTTTCTGATGTGGGTCACGTGATGCTGGCCACATCACGTGACCCATCTGCTGAGTTTATTTAGACATGCAGCCTGCTGGCCACAGGTTTCCTGTGATTGGTCTTAATACCTGAACTTGCGATTTGAACTGCCGAGACATTGTGCTTCGACATCGGCCTGTATATTTGGCCTCGTCCCCGTCTCTTCCTTCTGTATTTCGTTACCTCCCGGCTTTGACCTGGGCTCGTGTGTTTGACCTTGCTCCTGTTTGTTCCTCTGGTGTTTGACGTGGCTTCCTGGTTTGACCGCGGCTCGGCGATCTTCTTATATTGTGTGGGTTCTGTCTTTGTTTATTGTTTTCTCCCAATTGTTCCCCTTCCTGTATGCCCCAGCACGTACCTAGGCTAGGGACTGTCGACTAGTTGTACGCTGTTGCCTAGGATGGGCCGTGCAAGTAGGCAGTGGCAGTGTCAAATTAGGATAGGTCCACCTTTTTCAGGTGAAAGAACAGAGAGCAGATAAGATAGATGACTAACTGAAACTAGTATTACCCTTTAATAGTTTAATAGTTAACAGTATAGGGCCATCACAGAAATATTGGCATTTACTGCAACAAGATAAAGTGTTAGAACCAACAACCACCAATAGTTTACACCTAATGTGGGTTTACAAATCGCCCCACACACAGAGATCTATAGTGGTCCCATGGTCATCACTTGAAGGTTTCTATAGATGTGGGCTATGTCAAAACTGCCAGACAACAAATTTTCCAAGAAAGCCTCAAAGGTAAAATCAACAACCAGTGGATTTGAGTAGGAAATCAAAGACACTCTCACATGTCACAGCAAAGCAGTTATCTATTTAATAGAGTGCCCATTTTCAAATCAATATATTGGATGTACAGGGAGAGAATTGATAACTAGAATTGCCAAACACAGCAACATAAAAAAACATATGATAAACATACCCTGTCTAATCATTTTAAGATACACCATGGGTGCGATCCGAGTGAATTTAAATTCATGGTGATCCTGTCAGTTAAAGACTAAAGAGGAAGAGATTTCTTGGCAAGAATATTCAGGAATGGGTCCAAGAAGATATCTGAACTTGGGTCTTTGGCACCTTTGGAGTTAAATGCAGAAATTTAGATTTTTTTGCTTTATATAACAGGGATGCGGGGACAGGTGACGCAGTGGTGTCGACGCCAAGCGTTGACACAGTTTGGTCCTTTCCCCTTATCAGTCAAGACGGGAAGTGTCTACAATACAATATGGTTTATTTGTTCCTCTTATATTGTTTTTTTATTTTTTACTTTGTTATTTTTATTCTTTACTGTAAAGTTCATTATGTATTTTTCTCATATTTGGATCAAATATACAGTACAGACCAAAGTTTGGACACACCTTCTCATTCAAAGAGTTTTCTGTATTTTCATGACTATGAAAATTGTAGATTCACACTTAAGGCATCAAAACTATGAATTAACACAAGTGGAATTATATACTTAACAAAAAAGTGTGAAACAACTGTAAATATGTCTTATATTCTAGGTTCTTCAAAGTAGCCACCTTTTGCTTTGATTACTGCTTTGCACACTCTTGGCATTCTCTTGATGAGCTTCAAGAGGTAGTCACCTGAAATGGTTTTCATTTCACAGGTGTGCCCTGTCAGGTTTAATAAGTGGGATTTCTTGCCTTATAAATGGGGTTGGGACCATAAGTTGTGTTGGGCAGAAGTCAGGTGGATACACAGCTGATAGTCCTACTAAATAGACTGTTAGAATTTGTATTATGGCAAGAAAAAAGCAGCTAAGTAAAGAAAAACGAGTGGCCATCATTACTTTAAGAAATGAAGGTCAGTCAGTCCGAAAAATTGGGAAAACTTTGAAAGTGTCCCCAAGTGCAGTCGCAAAAACCATCAAGCGCTACAAAGAAACTGGCTCACATGAGGATCGCCCCAGGAAAGAAAGACCAAGAGTTACCTCTGCTGCGGAGGATAAGTTAATCCGGGTCACCAGCCTCAGAAATCGCAGGTTAACAGCAGCTCAGATTAGAGACCATGTCAATGCCACACAGAGTTCTAGCAGCAGACACATCTCTACAACAACTGTTAAGAGGAGACTGTGTGCAGCAGGCCTTCATGGTAAAATAGCTGCTAGGAAACCACTGCTAAGGACAGGCAACAAGCAGAAGAGACTTGTTTGGGCTAAAGAACACAAGGAATGGACATTAGACCAGTGGAAATCTGTGCTTTGGTCTGATGAGTCCAAATTTGAGATCTTTGGTTCCAACCACCGTCTCTGTGCGACGCAGAAAAGGTGATGGACTCTACATGCTTGGTTCCCACCGCGAAGCATGGAGGAGGAGGTGTAATGGTGTGGGGGTGCTTTGCTGGTGACACTGTTGGGGATTTCTTCAAAATTGAAGGCATACTGAACCAGCATGGCTACCACAGCATCTTGCAGCGGCATCCTATTCCATCCGGTTTGCGTTTAGTTGGACCATCATTTATTTATCAACAGGACAATGACCCCAAACACACCTCCAGGCTGTGTAAGGGCTATTTGACCAAAAAGGAGAGTGATGGGGTGCTGCGCCAGATGACCTGGCCTTCAGTCACCAGACCTGAACCCAATCGAGATGGTTTGGGGTGAGCTGGACCGCAGAGTGAAGGCAAAAGGGCCAATAAGTGCTAAGCATCTCTGGAAACTCTTGAAGCTCATCAAGAGAATGCCAAGAATGTGCAAAGCAGTAATCAAAGCAGAAGGTGGCTACTTTGAAAAACCCAGAATATAAGACATATTTACAGTTGTTTCACACTTTTTTGTTAAAGGGGTTATCCCATCTTGTGAAGTAGCACTGATCAGATTCCATATATCACGGCATTCAACTTACCCAATATATGTAATTATCAATTTCTCCTACTTTCCTCTATATTTGTTATCTTTCCTGAGTTGTGTTTACCCATGGTTGTCATTGGTTACGGCCACCGCAGCAATAACGCAGCTGTGGCCGCGCTTGCGCGGTGTCATCCTCTTTTTCCTTGTCGGCCGGCAGGGTACATTTGCGCATGCGCAGTCTCTCTCGTTCCGACCCCTCACTGCAGCTCCATTTAAACTAATTGAACTGCTCCTGGGCATTTGGAGTAGCTTTCAGCAACATGGCCAGCACTCAGAATCCTGTAAAAACTCCCTCACTGACAAAGCTGCTGTGGGACACTGCTAACAGCAGCACCAGGAGCACACTAGTAGAAGCAAGTGATATTTCCTGAGAGCAACTTTCCTGTACTGTCAGTCAAGCGTGATGGTACCGCCCCTGGCAGATACAGGAAGAGGAGAACTGTTGCGGTGGAAGGTTAGTGAAGAGCGCAGATGGGATAACCCCTTTAAGTATATAATTCCACGTGTTAATTCATAGTTTTGATTCCTTCAATGTGAATCTACAATTTTCATAGTCATGAAAATACAGAAAACTCTTTGAATGAGAAGGTGTGTCCAAACTTTTGGTCTGTACTGTATATTTGTATGCTGTGGATATTAACAAAAGCTGCACATGTTATATATACACTATTACAAAAATCCACTGTGTGCACACCACAGCAACTGTATTATTCAGATAGTGACTGCAGTCTGGTCCACGATTTATATACACTATCCTTATCTATAAAAAGGGTCACCATACCATAAAGAAAGCTACTGAGGAAGGAACCTAGTGTTCCGAAACACGTCTAATGAACATAGCCAGGCACAACTACAGAAATATTGATCATTGTTGAATTCATCTGACAATGCATTTACCTACAATATTGCGCTCAAAGAGAGACCGGCACCTGGGAACATCAAAAGCACGTGCGTGAAACTAACTTGGACGGCTACTGCCTGGAACCACAGTGCACAGGAGACTCGGAGTGGAGACTGGAGATTGGCGAGACTCGCTGAGGCGCGATCTATCTACTCTGTGAAACTACAAGGTGCAGGAGGCACACAGAGGAGACTCTGAACTGGTGAAACGCATTGAAGCTCGATCTATTGACTAATTTACACCATCTATTATAGTGTCCATTCCCTAACTGACCCGACTGAACTGGCGCTCAACAGTGTGAATTAACCTCTATTCACATAGTAGATCTTGAGTGCAGCTCTGGAGATTAAACATACCTACCGATATAGAGCTGAGAACTAACTGGGAGGACACTTTGAAAAAGTGGCATGAGAAGGGAAAAGTTGCAGAATTTGTCACAAACTCTGCAACTTTAATACGTTAAAAAGTGGTATATAAGAGTTAATAAATATCCCCTATATGTGCAGAGAAATCATTTCCAGTATTTTCTTACATTATTAGTCTGGGGCTACATCTAGACTTTCTGTAGTATGAATTATTCCTTTAAAGTAATCCAAACCTTAACAAGTGATTATTTAGAGATTTCTGAGAGATTTTTTTCATACAACTTTATGGGTTAAAAAAAGTAGCTAAATATATAGAAATCTCTAGCAACTGCAGTGACTTTGAAGTTATATTTAAACGAAATACATTTTTATGGACACTGATTTCAGTGAGACGTTTTGTAGTGAGTGATAAAAAAAAAAGTCTTAGGGGGTCATATGATTAAATCCCAGTTCTCATGGCAAATTGCTTTCCTACCCAGCAATAAACAATCCATAAATCTCAAGATTTAACCCCTTAATTGCTGCCGATATGCCAGTGACTGTGGCATCTAAGAGCTTTCAGAGGGAGGGCACCAGTGTAGGCCCCGAGGTTTGCCATTTGTGCTTGCCTATTAAGTTGTGCCACAGGCCTGTCAGTTTCCTACTAGCAGCATAATACACTGCACTACGTAAGTAGTACAGTATATTATGTAAGCAATCAGAGGATCACATGTTAAAGTCCCCTTGTGGGACTAATAAGTGTAAAAAAAATTATTAGAGTTATTAAAAAAAATTTCAGGTTAAAACATACACACCTTTTCCATGAAAAGATGCTTTTTCATAAAAAAAATAAAATCCCTTCGACATATTTAGTAATACCGCATCTGTACCGACCAAAATGATAAAATATAAGTTATCCTGCACAGTAGGGAAGAGCGAATCGACTTCGGATGATATATCTGAAGTCGATTCACTAAAAACTTTATTCTAATACTATACGGAGCTCTTGCTCTATACAGTGTTAGAATGTATTAGTTCCGATGAGCAGAAGTTATTACTTTGCAAACTTGCGTGAGACTTTGTGTAATAACTTTGAAAATTAATTATTACTGTAAAAAATCTTGGTACCGAACTCAGGTTCGGTTTTAGTGTACCCTATAAATTAAGCTCCCACACAACTCCGTATAAAAAAAAATGCAGCATTGAGATGCAGCATTGCCATTGGGATGCCGCGATGCAAAAACATTTTTTGGTAAAGGGTTTTTATTGTGCAAAAGTAGTAAAACTATATATAAAAAAACTATATGATACCGCTGTAATCATACTGACCTAGAGAGTAGTGAGTAACGTTATCATGTTATTTATGTTGCAAAGTGAATGTCACAAAATTAGAAATGAAACATGAAAAAAATGAAAAATGAAAAAAAGAAATGAAACATAAAAATTGACACTGTAAAAATGAAAAAGTCACGGAGGCCCAAAATTCATACAGGTGAAGGGGTTAAGAACTTCTAATAAAATCCTTTAAAATGTTACAATATTGTCCATGTACATAAGATGCAACACACTTATGTGTTTCCACCTTTGCAGTTCTTGATCACAGCAGCTTTATTCAACCTTGCAAAACTATTAAGTTCCATACACAATTTTTTCTAAAAGCTCACACAGAGTTACAAGGTGTACAGAACCACAATACTCTTCCTCTTTGTGCCTCCAGAGGTGTAACTTGAAACTCCTGGGTCTCAATGCACGTGCCATTTATAATATTAGTAACATAGTAACATAGTTTATAAGGCCGAAAAAAAAAACATCTGTCCATCCAGTTCGGCCTGTTTTCCTACAAGTTGATCCAGAGGAAGGCAAAAAAACCCTGTGAGGTAGAAGCCAATTTTCCCCACTTTAGGGAAAAGAATTCCTTCCCGACTCCAATCAGGCAATCAGAATTACTCCCTGGATCAACGATCCATCTCTAGTAACTATAACCTGTAATATTATTACACTCCAGAAATAAATCCAGGCCTCTCTTGAACTCTTTTAGTGAACTTACCATCAACACCTCCTCAGGCAGAGAGTTCCATAGTCTCACTGCTCTTACTGTAAAGAATCCTCTTCTATGTTTGTGTACAAACCTTCTTTCCTCCAGACGCAGAGGATGTCCCCTCGTCACAGTCACAGTCCTGGAGATAAATAGATCACGGGAGAGATGTCTGTACTGACCTCTGATCTATTTATACATACGTCTTTTTTCGAAAGTGAATAAGCCTAATTTTGATAATCTTTCTGGGTACTGTAGTCCACCCATTCCAGTTATTACTTTAGTTGCCCTCCTCTGAACCCTCTCCAGCTCTGCTATGTCTGTCTTGTTCACAGGAGCCCAGAACTGTACACAGTACTCCATGTGTGGTCTGACTAGTGATTTGTAAAGTGGCAGGACTATGTTCTCATCACGGGCATCTATGCCTCTTTTGATGCAACCCATTATCTTATTGGCCTTGGCAGCAGCTGTCTGACACTGGACTCTACAGCTTAGTTTGCTGTTCACTAAAATTCCTAGGTCCTTTTCCATGTCAGAGTTACCCAATATTTTACCATTTAGTATGTACTGGTGACTTGCATTATTCCTTCCCATATGCGTAACCTTACATTTGTCAGTGTTAAACCTCATCTGCCACTTCTCTGCCCAAGCCTCTATTCTATCCAGATCCATCTGTAGCAGTGTACTGTCCTCTTCTGTGTTAATTACTTTACACAGTTTAGTGTCATCTAAAAAAATGATATTTTACTGTGCAAGCCTTCTACAAGATCATTAATAAATATATTGAAGAGAATAGGGCCCAATACTGACCCCTGTGGTACCCCACTAGTGACAGTGACCCAATCTGAGTATGTACCATTAATAACCACCCTCTGTTTTCTATCACTGAGCCAGTTACGTACCCACATACAGATATTTTCTCCCAGGCCAAGGATTCTCATTTTATATACTAACTTTTTATGTGGTACCGTGTCAAATGCTTTGGAAGAAGTCCAGATATACGACATCCATTGATTCGCCGCGGTCCAGTCTAGAACTTACCTCCTCATAGAAACTGATTAAATTGGTTTGACATGACCGATCCCTCATGAAGCCATGCTGATATGGAGTTATTTGCTTATTTTCATTGAGGTACTCCAAGATAGCATCTCTTAGAAAACGCTCAAACAGTTTACCTGCGACAGATGTTAAACTCACCGGCCTATAGTTCCCGGGCTCTATTTTTGGACCCTTTTTGAATATTAGCACCACATTTGCTATGTGCCAATCCTGTGGAACACTCCCTGTCAGTATAGAGTCCTTAAATATCAGAAATAAGGGTCTGGCAATAACATTACTTAATTCTCTTAGGATACGGGGGTGTATGCCATCCGGTCCTGGCGATTTGTCTATTTTAATCTTTTTAAGACGCAGCTCTACTTCTTCCTGGGTCAGACAGGGCATTTTTAATGGGGAATTTACTTTTATATTCTGCATTTCATCTGACAGTTTATTTTCCTCAGTGAATACAGTGGAGAAAAAGATATTTAGTAGCTTTCTTTCTCCTCATCGCTCTCTGCAACTCCTCCCTTATTACTCTGTAAGGGGCCGACACCTTCAGGTTTATACTTTTTACCATTTATATAATTAAAGAACATTTTAGGGTTAGTTTTACTCTCTTTGTCTGTAGTTTGGCTGTTTTTATTTGTCTTTTACATATTCTATTTTTTTCCATTCTTTCCTAGTGATTTAAATGCTTTCTGCTTGTCAATTATTGCTTTCTTTACAGTTCTATTTATCCACATTGGTTTTTTCTTGTTCCTTAACCTTTTATTCCCATAAGGTATGTACCTCTCACAATTAGATATTAGGATGCTTTTAAAAATATCCCATTTTGTGGCTGTATTTTTATTTTTGAGGACTTTGTCCCAGTTAGTTAGGCCTATGGCCTCTCTTAGTTGACTAAATTTTGCTTTTTTGAAGTTTGGTATTTTTGTTCCTCCCTGAAGAAACGCTCTTTTGAATGACAGTTGGAAGGTTATTATATTATGGTCACTATTTCCCAGGTGTCCCCCGACCTGTACATCTGTTGTTCTGTCAGGTCTATTGGTTAATACTAAGTCCAGTATGGCCATCCCTCTAGTCGGGTCCTGAACCAGTTGGGAAAGGTAATTGTCTTTGTCTCTGTTTCCTTTATGAGATATACAGGTTTCAGTTTCCCAGTCTATATCTGGGTAGTTGAAATCCCCCATAATAACGACCTCATTATGTTTTGCCGCCTCATCTATTTCATTTAGAAGCAGATTTTCTGTGGAGTCTGGTATATAAGTTGGTTTATAATAAAGTCCTATTAGTATTTTATTATTGTTTTTTGCTCCATTTATTTCTACCCACAGTGACTCCACATGTTCATGTCCCTCACTTATATCTTCCCGCAGTGTGGGCTTTAGACAGGACTTTACATAAAGGCAGACCCCTCCCCCTCTCCGGTTTTGGCGATCCTTTCTATATTGTTGTTTTCTTATTCGGCAGAGGGGCTTATGGACCCCCTTTGGTCACCGGCAACCTGTCAGTACATCCTTGTGTATCTCCAATTTGTGTGATCAGTGTGCTCTATTGCAGGTGATATTACACAAGACTTCTTGGTCCATATTATGGGCAGCTACACAACTAGTGGCCATAAATATATGATTTTCAAAATCACAAGATAGACATAATCGCTCTTTCCCTGATTTACGGTATTTGTCCCCAAAATCTTGCAGCTAGAGAAAGAGACAAATATAATTAGTCTAATTGTTTATAGCTGATTAGGAAGTTTATCAATTCCAGTCCACAAAAGCGCTAGAGATCATGTGAAATTAGGCAGGCTAAAGCCATCAGCGCTCGCTAATTAGAAAGAGTAAATGCAACAAGGTGACCTTACATGCCTCTCATTCATCTATCTCTGACACTTAAAGGGGTTGTCCGAGTTATGAAAAAAAATATAGTACTTTAAATCTGATGGGCAGCAATATATAACTAAGTTAAGCAAGTTTTAGGCAAAAAAAAATCTCTATTTCCTCATTTCCCTGGTTCTCTTCTCGCCTTTGTTTACATGCAGTAATAACAATCTCTGCCCCTCCCCCTCTCTGTAAAGGGAGTGAATACAAGTGCTGAGTGACATGTCTGCCTGCTGGGATACTCAGCAGCATGTTGTATGTGTAGGACTACAAGTCCCAGCTGTACAATGACACTGCTGATACACACAGGATCTCCACCCTACCTGTACTTGTACTTTGCATCTTCTTCAGATCAGCTCCAGTTTCAGCTTTGTGTCTGTAGGGTGAGGAAGGCAGATCCTGTGTCTCTTTACATCACAGTGACGTCATAGGCGCAGGCGCAGTGAGGTAGCCGGGAGCCTGGCAGCCAGCGGCACAGACTGCGCCTGCGCCGATTGAAGGCCGCACGGCACAGGCGCGGGATTTGCAGCACGGACAGGGCCCACAGCAGATAGAGCGAGCTGTCTGGCCCTGTCCATCACGACCACGGAGGCGTAACTACAGGTGGGGAAACGGCTCTACTAGGTGCAGGGTTACCGCCCCTTGCACCTAGTAAGCCTAATTTGCATAACTTAAAAGTGTGTTTTTTACAAAAACGGGGGCACCAAAAGAAAAATGATTAACAGATTGCAAATGTCATCCTGTTTGATATGCCCAAAACTGGTGACAGAAACCCTTTAAGCATTATTTATTACTTGCATAGACAGATTCTTGTACAGTATGTGCATCTCATTGCCTCTGACTGTAGATGTTGTATTTCAGCCCATCACTCTCACTGTACTGATGTTTAATGCAGAGCACCACTGGTATAAGTAAAATACATTACAGATACTGTATGAACATATTTATAAAGTTCAATAACATTAAAGGTGTTATCCAGGTTTTTAAAATGGTGGTCTATCTTTAGACTGATGGGGGTGCCCTATATTAGATCAGTGGGGGAACGACTCTGAAAACCTGTATGTTGTACATATAGTACACTTGAATGGAACAAAGCTGCCATACCCAGGACAATTGCTACTAAATGTACATTGTGCAGGTGTATGGAACAATGTGCACAATGAAGAGGCAGTAGCACTCATCTGAACACCGTGGCTTTTTCAAACATGCTGACCTGCAGTGTAGCCAAGAGTCAATCACCTCCAATCTAGTATTAATGACCTACCCAAGGCTATCAATTGTAAAAACCTGGATAAACCCTTTAACGCACTCTGAGTTCTAAGTGAAGGCTTCAGGTGGTGGAACACTGACTACTTGTATGTCCATATAAAAGAAAACAAAGTGATAGGTAAATTACTGTAGACTTGAGGGAACTGTATTAATTATCAACCTAAAAAAACTGGATACCAGCAGAAAAGTTCTAGGCACCTTGATGATGTACGAGGCACACTCATGGAAGCATACAAATTCAATAGGAAGTGACAAAAGGAAAAAGAAGGGCTTCACTATAGTGCCATGGCTGTATTAGTTCTCCTTTTACTGTGTGGGTCACCAAGTAAATCACATTCTAGGGTAATGGTTGCACTTTAGGTGGATCTTTTACCTTGCCATTTATGACTTATGTTGGTTTTAAAGTACAGAAAGCAGATGCATTAACATGTATTATATTTGAGTGACAAGAACCAGCCAGCTATGCTGTAGTGAAAAGCTGATCAAGAAGACTTCCCAAATCATAGGGATTTATCAAATATCTTAAAAGAACTGTCAAAATAATTAATAGTTTGTGTGTAGGTGCTTCAAAACTGATGGGTTGGAAGTAAGCCAGTTTCTTACTTTCTGACAAACCTGGAAAATTATAGACTTGAAACTGTAAGCTATTCTACTGTACTTAACAATCTCTTACATACAGAAGACTGGAGAGGAAAATGAAAAAAAAATGTCTACAGTGCCTGCAAATAAAATGTACTCTACAAGCATCAAATAAAACAGTCAACAATATAACCCAGTAAATATCAAATAAATCAAACAGTTCCCTACTGTCCATGGTAGTAAATCATGTGCTTTATTTTTATAAATATTTATTTTGTTTTATGGATTTAAGGGGTTATCCTATGATTAATGCAAAAAGTGAAAAACATCATATAGTACAGTACATGACAATTTCTAACAAAGCTACAACCAGCCCTGCACCTCACATGGATCCAGAGATCCCCTCACTCATTGCTTCAATTGTTCTGTTAGATTTATTTCAGGCTGGCAGCTGAGGGGGATTTGCCCTTTCAGGGGGCATGTCCTTTTTGCTGCCCTCTCTGCCTGTAACAGCTTAGGGGGTATATACTTTCTCAATGGGTTTGGCTTTTCTGCTGTAACTCTCCCTATAATTGTCACAGCTTTTAACAAAATATATGGCTGGTGGAAGGATGAAACTGAGCACGTGCTTCCACTTTGGCGATGTTACTCAGGTGGACAGAAAAAACTAGGAAAAGAACAAGCAGGTGGCACTATACAGGTTTATCTATTTATTTTACTCACTTATATAGTGCTTTACAAACATTATCACTTTTTGCTGTCTCCAATGGAACTCACAATCTAAGTTCCTTAGATTGTCTCTGGTTGGAACTCAAGGTGGCTTCAACAGATGAGGACCTAAATCAGAATTGTCTCTCTTGGGCATAACGCCTACAACATTCAGGGCACTGTTGGATCCAGCTATGGCATACTCTATTTAAAATACTTGGGTAGGAGTGCACAATCCAAATTGAGGATGCCATTCCTCCATATGTACAATGCAAGAAATTTTCATACATAGTAAAGTATGTATAGCAGTACTACACTTAGGAGTTATCCATGTTTTCAGTATTTGGATGTGTTTTTTCGCTTGGAGCAGCCGGCCTCAGTTTGGCCTTCTACCCAAGGCTTTTAAATAGAATATACTATAGGTGGATCTTACACTGCCCCTAATGTTGTAAGATTGATACCCAGAAGCCATCATGCCATTGGTAGATAAGCCCGACACAATGTTAATCAAAATGTGCACAAAGAGCTTCAAATTTTAATATACAGTATTTGTGGCAATAATGCAATTCAGAGTAATCCACGTTTCCAGTGTTTGCTTGTGTTTTTGGACATGTTTGTTGGCAATAATGTGGCAATAAAAGTATTCTGTTCTCCAAAATTTGAGAGAATAGATGGATATTTTGTGGTACAAAATCACCTATGTCCCAAAAATATTTTTTTATGATAAATTAATTTGATGTTAATTTAAAAAATCTGATTATTGGAGGCCTGACCGCTGGTATCTCTACCAGGTCTGAAAATGCACCTGTGTTCACAGTTAATAGCAGGCAGCCATATGTGAATAGTCAATCTCCATGGAGATAAAATGTACAGACACAAGAATTCCCCCAGTGACTTCACTACGAAATTTCTACAACTCCCATTTATTTCAGTGCAATGCGATCATTTATGTGTGGCCACTTTCCATTAATATAAGCACTGGACTGTCATACAGGTGTTTTCTCATGTGCCTACATTAATAGCGTTAGTGCTGTGCCGCATGCTAAAAGCCACAAATTTCTATTATATGGTTTTACCTGCACTGTAAGAATACAGTCTTAGGACTCATGATCGCTGCCTTATTACAGCTCCCTTTTGTACTGTACTGTACCGCTTCATACCTTGATTTCATATGTATGTTTTATTTTCTGTGAGATTCCATATGGATCTGACAGATAAAAAAAAATGTGGTATGATGCATTGCAGTCTGTATGTACAAATGTATTCTCCCCTAGAAGCACTGTCAACGCCATGCAGTAGCATTAGGAGCTCCATGTGTGCATGATCCCTTTGGTTCAGTGGGGATCCCAAAAGCCATACATCAAACAATATCTACAGTAATTCACCTATTTTATTTTTGAGTCAAACCCTCTGGACGATGGATTTAAAGGGTTTTCCCAGATATTTTAACTGATAGATCACCAATATCTGAATGTGGGGGTCTGAAACCCAGGTCCTCCACCAGTCAGCTGTTTGAGAGGGCACCGGTGCTAGCGGTAGCGCCACAGCCTTCTCCAGCTTTTCCTAGGGCTGTGATACTAAGCACAGCTGCTATACAATGTACAGAACTATGCTTGGTGAGCTTAGAAAAGGTGTTGGCACTCACAGGAGCGCCACTGCTTTCCCAGGTGTTGGACCCCTACCAATCAGATATTGATGACCCATCTCAGAAAACCCTTTAATAAACGCAAAAAAGGCTAATGGAAAACAGTCAGTAAGTGAATGTTTTATGTACCATTTTCTTATTGTAAACATATAATTACCAATGATTACCAAACTGTAAATCA
Organism: Rhinella marina; assembly: GCA_900303285.1. Lineage (NCBI taxonomy): Eukaryota > Metazoa > Chordata > Amphibia > Anura > Bufonidae > Rhinella > Rhinella marina. The sequence continues at coordinate 162,191 of ONZH01005089.1, read as the reverse complement.
GTGAATAATATTACCCAGAACTAGATTTTTATTTCACAACAGAGAAGAGATGAATATTTAGCTCATGAGTCTACTTTAATCTAGTCCATGCAAAGTACAAAATAAGAAGACAGGATTCCAACCAGCATTCACTCATACTTTCACACTCAATTTCCTTTTTGTCAAAATAGGAGACAAATGAGCCTTGAACAGTTCTCTAGCACCGGTCATAACTAATAGATGCGCAGTATTATATCTTCTATTTCATGATTGCTCTCTCAGCACTGGAGCAGATGTTTTAGTAAAGAGGCAGCAGAGCTGATTTTAGGATAATGCAGTATATGTTAGTGTAATCCTATGTAAAAACACAGTAACACACGTCCAATTTAATTTTCTAACACATGACTAATGGAATCTTGCTGATCACTACAAAAACCGTCACAGAGAAGGAGGTCTGGTATAACTAATGAACTGAGTCAGACACCCAGCTCCCTTAATCACGTCATTGACACGGAGAAAGGGGGGGGCGGGGGGAAATCCCTGCCAGTATCGGAACAGATGTGAAAGTGAGCAGTGCACTGTTCAAAATTAAATACATTATTACATTTGATTACCGTATTTACCACTCCTTAAGACGCACTGAACAATAACACATACCTAAGTTTTAGAGGAAAAAATAACAAAAAATATATTTTTCATCAGATCTCAGACCATCAGAACCCAAATCTTCACCTGACCTCAGACTCCCAAATCAGACCACCCATGGCTCATCAGAACTCAGATCAGACTGCCATCAGACCTCAGATCAGACCCCCATCAGATCTCAGATCAGATCCCATCAGACCTCAGAAAAGTCCCTGATCAAACCTCAGGATCATATGAGACATAAAATAAATAAATGAACTTACCTCTCCTACTCCGATGGCACTCACAGATCCAGAGAGGTCTTCATGTACTCACCGCTCCCTGGTCTTCTTCTGCCACAGCCAGGCTGTGACCTGACATCACACAGTGTCAGGTCATAGTGCGCTTATGCTGTGTATCGTCAGTTCACAGTACAGCACGTGGCGCCAGTAGAAGATGTCCAGGGAGGGGTGGGTACAACGAGCACAAGTGGCGCTGTATTCACTGCTCCCCGATCCTACTGTGTACTAGTGAGTGCTTCCATAAGAGCTCACTAGTATTCATTTCATAAGACGAAATGACATTTTCCCCCCACTTTTGGGGGAAAAAAGTGCGTCTTATGGTGCAGGAAATACTGGAACTGCAATTTTGTATGCTGCAGGACAACCCTTTTAAACGTTATATGCACACAACTCCTATATGGACGCACAAATATTATACTGTATATGCACACATATTGGAATTGCACACAAAAACTGTACATGTGCACACAATCTCAACACAGTAAATGCATGTAATCCTTTAAGAGCATATATGCACAAAAACTGTGCACTACATCACACAAATCTCCATACACTACATAAAAATATAGTAAATACATATAAACGTTTATACCCATAAACCTTTATCCAATACATACAAACAACCTGTAAACTGTATATAGCCACAACCCATTATCCATCGTTGTTTGCCTCGGTCTTTATTTTTTGTAAATGAAGACATGCTTTCATCTTTTGGCCCAGTAACAAGTTGTATGAGAGGCTCTTATCTGCCGTACACGCCATGACAAGTTGGTTCTTTCCTGGAACATCCTACTAAAGAATAACAAAACATCATTAAAAGAACAAACTGACAGAAAGGAGATCTCTAGATGGAGAACATAATTATTTGAGTATTTCAGGGAAAAGAGGCCTCATTAAATATGGGACAGGTCGCTTTTCTGAAGTTTTTAGCATCAACTATACTCATGAATTCATCCTTGTCTGCAGTTTCCATATTCTGAATGGCATCCTTGTTATTAAGGCATAAGGAAAGAATAATCGAAAAGGAAAAGTCAGTTTCACTGCTCTTGACAGATGTATTTTTAGGCAAACTATGAATATCTGCATATATTTATTAGCATTTTTACAAACATCCCCTCTGCTGCGTGACAAATTTTACCTACTAATTGTGACACAGATGTCCTGAATAGGGTTGCACGATATATCGAAAACTCGGTACGGGTTCGGTACCTAGTGCGGTACCGAAGCTCGATACCGAGTTTTCTTGCAGTCCGATACTTAGAACATGGCGCGCGCATCACTTTAATGCGTTGCCCCATGTTCTAATATCTGCCTGCCGCGCTGCCAGGGCCCCCGCACCCCCCTCAGATCAGCCCACCCAGGTCCCAGCCACTTAAAAAAAAAATCATACTTACCTGTTCTGGCCGCCGCTGTCCTCACTGGTTCTGCGCTCCACCGTCTTCCCTGGCGCGCACTATGACCTGACGCAGCGTCAGGTCATAGTGAGCGCCGGCAGGCAAGAGAGTGGAGCGGGGACCTGAGGACAGCGGCGGCGGCCGGAACAGGTAAGTATAATTTTTTTAAAGTGGCTGGGTGGGCTGATCTGAGGTCTGAGGGGGGGCACAAGACACTGACCTGAGGTCTGAGGGGGGGCACAACTCGCTGACCTGAGGTCTGATGGGGGCACATGGGGGCACAAGAGGCTGGTCTGATGGGGGCTGATGGGGGCACAAGAGGCTGGTCTGATGGGGCACAAGAGGCTGGTCTGATGGGGGCACAAGAGGGGTCTGATGGGGGCACAAGAGGCTGACCTGAGGTCTGATGGGGGCACAAGAGGCTGACCTGAGGTCTGATGGGGGCAACAAGAGGCTGACCTGAGGTCTGATGGGGCACAAGAGGCTGACCTGAGGTCTGAATGGGGGCACAAGAGGCTGACCTGAGGTCTGATGGGGCACAAGAGGCTGACCTGAGGTCTGATGGGGGCACAAGAGAGGCTGACCTGAGGTCTGATGGGGGCACAAGACGCTGACCTGAGGTCTGATGGGGGCACAAGACGCTGACCTGAGGTCTGATGGGGGCACAAGACGCTGACCTGAGGTCTGATGGGGGCACAAGACGCTGACTGAGGTCTGATGGGGGCACAAGACGACTGAGGTCTGATGAGGTCTGATGGGGGCACAATGTGTTGATCTGATTTATTATCCCTGTACTGTGACGTCACTGTTTATTATCCTGTACTGTGACATCACTGTGTTTATTATCCCTGTACGGTGACATCGCTGTGTTTATTATCCTGTACAGTGACATCGCTGTGTGTATTATCCCAGTGCAGAAGAGGTAAGTGGTCTGTGTTTGTGTGTTTGTTTTCTATTTTTCAGGGTCGTGAATGCAGAGGACTACGTCGGATTCGGTGGACTACGTCGGACCAGCTTTTTTTTTTTTTTTTTTTAAATAAAATGGTCAAACAGGGTCTGGGGAGTGTTTATTTCAATAAAATGTTTTATACTTGTGTGTGTGTGTATTTTTTTTTACAATACTACAGTTTTAGTAATCACGGCTATCTACAGACGGCCCTGATTACTAATATTGGGCTTAGTGCTTGCCGGTATGGCAGGCCAGCACTAACCCCAACATCTATTACCTCAGCACCCACCGCCAGCAGGGGTGCCGGGAAAGCCGGGTACCCGCAGGACCGGACCTTCTAAATTGAGGGTCTGGCTCTGGGGCGGCTGCAGGCTGGTACCATTAGGCTGGGAAGGGCCAATAACCGTGTCCCTTCCCACCCTGGTAGTGCCAGGCTGCCGCTGCTGGTTGTATCTGGCTGGTGAAGGAAAAAAGGGGGGGACCCCACGCCATTTTTTTTTCAAAAATTTCATTATTTAAAAAAAAAAAAGGCGTGGGGTGCCCCCTTTTTTCCTTCACCAGCCAGATACAACCAGCAGCGGCAGCCTAGCACTACCAGGGTGGGAAGGGACACGGTTATTGGCCCTTCCCAGCCTAATGGTACCAGCCTGCAGCCGCCCCAGAGCCAGACCCTCAATTTAGAAGGTCCGGTCCTGCGGGTACCCGGCTCTTCCCGGCACCCCTGGTGGCGGTGGGTGCCGAGGTAATAGATGTTGGGGTTAGTGCTGGCCTGCCATACCGGCAAGCACTAAGCCCAGTATTAGTAATCAGGGCCGTCTGTAGATAGCCATAATTACTAAAAGTGTAGTATTGTAAAAAAATACACACACAAGTATAAAACATTTTATTGAAATAAACACTCCCCCAGACCCCTGTTTGACCATTTTATTTAGAAAAAAAAAAAAAAAAGAGCTGGTCCGACGTAGTCCACCGAATCCGAAGTAGTCCTCTGCATTCACGACCCTGAAAAATAGAAAACAAACACACAAACACGGACCACTTACCTCTTCCTGCACTGGGATAATACACACAGCGATGTCACTGTACAGGGATAATAAACACAGTGATGTCACAGTACAGGGATAATAAACACAGCGATGTCACAGTACAGGGATAATAAACACAGTGATGTCACTGTACAGGGATAATAAACACAGTGATGTCACTGTACAGGGATAATAAACACAGTGATGTCACTGTACAGGGATAATAAACACAGTGATGTCACTGTACAGAGATAATAAACACAGTGATGTCACAGTACAGGGATAATAAGCACAGTGATGTCACAGTACACCTGTGCAAACAAGGCCTGGGGGGACCAAGATAAGGCTAGGGGCTACACTGAAAAGGGCCAGTGGCGCACAGATAAGGGGTAAGGGGCAGGGTCACAAGCAAGGTCCTGGGGGGGAAGGGGGGGTGAGGGGTGCACAGATAAGGGCCAGGGTGGCGCACACAGGGGGCAGCAGAGACGACAACCAGAGAGGCACAGACAAATAGGGAGTGGGGCACAGATAAGGGCCCAGGGGCGGCAGACCAGGAAGAGGCGTACAAAGACAAGGGCCAGATCCCAGGGGTGCAGACGGGCCAGGTAGGCACAGCCAAAGGGGCGCAGATAAGAGCCAGGGGCTGCATTGAAAGGGCTAGGGTGGTGCACAGAGCAGGGTCAAAAGCAAGGTCTGGGGGGGGGGGGTGAGGGGCGCACAGATAAGGGCCAGGGTGGCATTAATAGGTTCTTTATTTTGGCGAGGTATCGTATCAGTATCGAGTATCGTGATACTTTTGTACGTATCGGTATCGAACTCAAAATTCTGGTATCGTGACAACCCTAGTCCTGAAGATGAATGACAGCTTGTCTCATTCCACCTACAGTACCAGTGTTGCTGAATAGAGATGAGCAAATCATCCAAAATTCGCTTCGCCGAATGTTCGTCGAATTTTTTAAAAGATTCGTACGAATACGAAGCTATTAGGTCGAAGCTGCGTACAAATCATTTGTTATTCTGTCGTGTTCTGCGAACATTCCCTTGAATACTTACGCCTGACCGTACAAAGTGTGTACAAAGCTTTAGCGTATTATTGTCAGGACTCGCACAAAGAATGAATATACAGTAAAAAGTACGCTACTTAACTGAATATGTATGCATTAGTGCAGCATTAGCTTACAAATGATATACTGCGTACGTAGCGTTAGTGTACAAAGATTTTAGACGAATCTTCCAAAGCGAATCTGAAAATATTCGGATTTGCTTCGGTGTAAACAATTTCCAAGATTCATATCGAATCTACGAAGTGGCGAATAGATTCGCTCATCTCTAAATGGTTTATTAACCCATTTTACCACATGCTGAATGGTTTATTAACCCATTTTACCACATGCCTAGGCCAACTCTCATTCTTAACACTTGCATCCTTGCATCCACTTGAATGGGTCCGCAATTGGTAGATATGCTGCGGAACAGAATGCTTCAGTGGGTTTTCTGTCTGTGCTTCCGCACGGCAAAAAAGTGTTGCATGCACTACTTTTTTGTGTTGTGGACTGTCGGATGTGAATCTCGGACACCACTCAAGTGAATGGGCCCTATGATCGTTGTCCATGCATTGCAGACTGCAATTTGCTGTCCACAGCCCGGGCCCGGCTGGCACACGTCTGTGTGCACGAGCCCTTAGGAAACAGGATCTCCTCTTTTCTCCACGTGCAGTGTATGGAAGACATTATAGCAGCTAATTTCTATTCACTAGAAAAATTACAGTTAGTTCTAGCAGCCAGGAAAACCGCTAAACATTACAAAATACATGTTACGTAATAGCCAAACAGTGTTATTCCTTATGACAGCTTTTTATGAGACGTCACCATAAATATATTATTCTGCATCTATAAATAGCATGGTTTAATTTTAGTGGACATAAAAACAGAACATACCATAAGCTAAAATAATGCACACAGTTTTAAACAAATAGGGAAATGGAATTTCTTATTATAATTATTTAATAGGGAATCACAATTTTCAAGCCACAACTTAGTAGTAGCAAATATTACAAGGGAACAGGGGTAACTGTTTTGCCCCAGTCCAGCTAGAAACATGCAACTGTTCTTGTTTGAAAGCTGGCATTCCTTTCAGACAATACCAGAATGACAGCAATATGTTCAGTACAGGGGAAGATATCACTGATAGAAATCAGCATCCTGTGAATGCAGCTGAAAGTGAAAGTAAATGCAGGTTTTACCCGCAATTATTCCCGACTTGATTTCTAACAGTGATTTCTCCTCTATTACTTGGACTTTAGCTGTCTTGTATGAGAGTTTGGAATGTCAGCTTTCAAAAAAGACCAGTTGCATGTTTCTAGCTGCTACCATTCAGGAGATAGCAAAATTTAAAGCAGCCCTCCCCCCTCCGGTTAGTTTTCCCACTGCTGGAGCTGGACTCGGGCAAAACAGTTAGGTGGTTAAAACATGTCGTATGGCCGGCAGCAGCAAACTCCACAGTTATGTAGAGACCGCTCCTCAACATAACTTTGACGCATCCCCTGACAGTGCACAGGGATTAAGAGCTGCTTATCTAATGCAGGTCTTAAAAAATGGCCCCCTTAAAGGCTATGTATGACTTCTAAGGCAATTTTTATTATTGCATTTAGTCATTTTTGGCTAAAAATCATATTTTCAATTGGAATTTTTTAAAACATATTGAGCCGTTCTGTCAAAAACTTTTTTTCTGTGTGACTGGTACTTTCACTTTCACTGGTCATCTAATAACCCATCTCTAAACTACTGAGAGGTCAGTAGCGGGGAGGGCTGTTTTAGATGCTGCTACCACCTCCAGAATGGTAGCAGCTAGAAACATGCTACTGGGTTTGTAGATATTCCAAGCTTTCAGACAATACCAAAATGACAACAATATGTTCAAGATATTGTGTACAAAATATGATAGGCACACTCCTTATCTGGTAAGTATATTTGTGTACTGTTCACCAATAGTTAAAGTAATAGTTCACTGTAGTACTGTACACCAATAGTTAAAATGATTATTTTACAAAACAGTATTTTTAGTAATTATGAAAACATGCATTTATTGATACTTTTCAAACAAGTTTATAAAAAATAGTAAAAATGATATATACATCAACAGGATCCTGTATAAAAAATATATGTATATAATAGATAATTAAAAATTAAAAATAAAAAATAGATAAATAAAAAATAAAAATAAAATGAAATCACGTGTAAAAACAATAGAGCTATGTGCACTGTGTTCATATATCCCTGGGAATACAATATAGAAAGAGATGGCTATAAAAGCTAATAATCTATATCCACAGGCAGTATCTGTATTATACAGTGGTATGGAATAAATTATGTATTTGGTGGAGGTATAGTATCAAACCCCTACATTATCCATCCACTGGTAAACGTCCTGTAACATGATGTTGCCGCAATATAGATGAATAAAGTGTCCGCCAGTAAGTATCTTGTATGCTTTTATCCGCTTTCAAGTCTCAATATAGTCAATATAGTCACTCTGTATTGTATACAATAATGTATCCCAATGTATTATTAAAGTAACACAATGTTTTTGGTACGTTACCCGTCTGTAGGTCTGGGGCCGAAACTTCTGTATCTGCCGGCCGGCTTCTCTTTCTGTTCTCCCAAACGGCGTCCCACGTGGCGTCCCACGTGGGAGTTCGCGGTCTTTTGTTCCCTTGAAGTGGTGCGCTTTGAGAGCGCTGTATCCCCGTTTGCTCTTAGGGGTGTGCGGGTAGCGTAGTTGTATGCGGGTAGTGTAGTTGTTCACTGTTTTACTTGGTAAGTGAAATAGCAGTTCCTTGGGATGTATTTGGAGCTCCGTTTAATGTTTCAAGTTGCAAGTCTTTTGTCACGCCAAACTCGTTTCAGGGCTTCATCACAATGCCCCTTCCTCAGTGGTTAGTAGACTTGTAACTGAATCTGATTGTTTTAAATAGTCTGTGAACCCCTGTTGATAATGGGGGTTGTATAAGTTCTGGACTGGATCGTCCTGTATTCCCTTTCTGAACGGACAAAGATATTCAATGCAATAAATGTATATATACAAAAATGCAGAAAATATATATGTACAAAAATGAAATGGCAGATAGAACATGTATATATACAAATGGACAGTAAATTCATAATAGACTAAACATTAGGAAATTCATCAAATAAACAGCTTTCCCATATATATATGTATTACCCTGTAAGACAGTTGTCGTTCTTCTATCTGAGGTGGACAATATATAGTTGTTGATCATAACCACATGAAATATTAACTTTCTATTCCAAATCAGAAATAGGCTTGTATATATATAGATATGCAATATTTCATGTTTTGTAGCGATGTTAATTATTTAGATAATTTGTATTATGATTATTTGTTTTCTATTTTTTATTTTTTATTTATTATTTTTCTATTTATCATTCTTTATTGTTTTATTCTTCTTTGTTTCTCTATCTTTCTTTCTTTCTTTCTTTCTTTCTTTCTTTCTTTCTTTCTTTCTTTCTTTCTTTCTTCAATTCTTTTTCTTCTTAGATGAATCTATTAGGCCCCTTTCACACGAGCGTGTCCGGATTTGGTCCGGATGCGTTCAGGAAAATCCGCACGCATCCGCACCAATCCGCACGCAATCGCAGTCAGTTTTGACTGCGATTGCGTACGTTCGTTCAGTTTTTTCCGCGCGGGTGCGAAGCGTTTTCAATGCGTTTTTCACGCGCGTGAAAAAAAACTGAATGTTTACAAACAACATCTCTTAGCAACCATCAGTGAATCACGCATTGCATCCGCACTTGTGTGGATGCACTGCGTTATTCACGCAGCCCCATTCACTTCAATGGGGCCAGGGCTGCGTGAAAAACGCAGAATATAGAACATGCTGCGATTTTCACGCAACGGCGAACTGCTGCGTGAAAAACATCGCTCATGTGAAAAGCCCCATTGAAATGAATGGGTCAGGATTCAGTGCGGGTGCAATGCGTTCGCATCACACATTGCACCCGCGCGGAAACATCGCCCGTGTGAAAGGGGCCTTAGTTCGTCATCTGACGACCTTATTGGCAATGGGTGAGTATATTGATCATAGTCTTGTTGGTTGTTGTAAAGAAGTAAGCTCATAACCTGTTCTGTATTCAATGTTGTCCTTTGTTCTAATGTTGGCAACCTCCATATCCATTATTGCAACTGGTGAGCCACTAAATCTCCACTTTTATGTTCAAGATATTTTTTACCTGCAATTATTCCCGACTCAATTTCTAACAATGATTTCTCCTCTGTTGCTTGGATATTAGCTGTCTTGTATGTATGCCTGGACTGTCATCTTTCAAACAAGACCAGTTGCATGTTTCTAGCTGCTACCATTCAGGAGACAGCAGCATTTAAAGCAGCCCCCCCCCCTCCAGTTAGCTACTTTTCAGTTAGGTGGTTGAGCCACATTCTTATGAGTAAGATAAGAACTAAGCTATAATGTTGAGTGTTTAGGAGGTCAGAGAGCAGAGATAAGGAGTCTGTCAGCCCCCCCATGATGGAAAAGAAAGAAAATCCAGAGGATGCTAGTAGAGCATCTCAGCCCTGTGCAGAAAAAAAGGATTCCATATTTTAAATAAAGACCAATTGACAAAATTATTTTTAGCTCAAATAAGTACAATGCAATAATAACAATGCTCCCAAAGGTGTACATAGCCTTTAAAGTAGTCGTCTCACTTCAGTAAGTTGCATTTATCATGTAGAGAAAGTTAATACAAGCCACTTCCTAATGTATTGTGATTCTCCATATTGCCTCCTTTGCTTGATTCGTTTTTCCATCACATTATACACGGCTCGTTTTCATGGTTACGACCACCCTGCAATCCATCAGCGATGGCTGTGCTTACACAATATAGGAAAAAGCGCCGGCCTACTGTATGTGTGCTCCCATGGTCCCGGCCACCAGAGAGGCTGACGCTTTTTTCCTAGAGTGTGCAAGCACGACCACCACTGATGGATTACAGGTTGGTCTGTAACCATGGAAACGAGCAGTGTATAATGTGATGGAAAAATGAATCAAGCCAGCAAAGGAAGCAATATGGATAATCACAATACATTAGGAAGTGGCTTGTATTAACTTTTTCTACATGATAAATGCCACTTACTGAAATGAGACAACCCCTTTAATGCATAGAACTGTATTTGAACTGGCCACAGAGATTATATTATTTTATTATACACAGCAGCCTGAGGTAGGACCCAAAAGAATACATGATCCAGATGTCATATTAAAAATTCTGATATGAATGAGACTATTAGACGCAGCCGCTTTATTACAATGTCTTATGCAGAACAATTTAACATTTTATATTCAGCAAATGATACTCATGGTAACACAATACACAGAGCTTATTTTCCTACCACAATTCCATAAGAAAAATAGAAATACAGTGTATTCAAATGATTCAGCAGAACTTTAAAGAGACTGTCCAACGCTTTACAAATGATGGCCTATCCTCAGAATAGGCCGTCAGTATCGGATTAGTGGGGGTCTGACATCTCGCACACCTGCTGATCAGCTGTTCTGCAGTAGCTCCACCAACAGAACTACATAGTTCCGTTTTGCAGAGGACAGACCTGTTTACTGCACTGAAGTGAATAGGAGCGGTGCTTTAGAAACCAGGTCCATCCACTGTACAACAGATGGAGCTGTGTAATTCTGGTGCTGGAGCTGCTGCAGAACAGCAGATTGTGGGGGTGTGGAGTATCAGATAGTGATGGCGTATCCTGAGGATAGGCTATTACTTGCAAAGGGTTGGACAACTCCTATAAAGATATTTTGGGGTTGTTCACAGTTCAATAAAATGTATTAAAAATAAAATGAAAAATGATGGCAAAAATATGAGCAGGATTTGGCTTGACGCTTGGCTAAGACTTTAAAATACCCATTTTGTGAATTCTCTGCAACTTTGCCTCAATAAAACGTACTTACATTTACAAAAGAAAGAAAATATGAAAGAAACCCTGACAGCCCAAACTCCTACAAAATCTACACACAGAAAAAAATCACAACACACATCCTAAATAGATTTCATTGCAGATTTCCAAAACGCAGCAGAAGAAATTTCCATCACTTTATCTGTAGTTGGCAAACTATCAAGAAAAATATTTAATAATATGATACATTTCAAAATGTGTTAGCTTCATTTATTCTGCAAACAGGGTTTAAAGTTTTTTATGTGAAGTGACAAGTTATAATAGAGCAACATATTGCGGCTTATTCAGGGACCAATATGGTTTCAGTTTTAGGAAGTTATGTATAAACTCAATATCAACTTTATAAGTGCATTTCACTTTTTTTTTTAATAAATGTTACTGTGAAATTGGTTTTCTCTGTATTTTACTAAAAAAAACAACACAGTTTTACAAAATATCTGTGGTATATATACTTTTGTATACAGCAAGGTGACCCTTACTGAATGTGGTACTTGGGGAATTGCTGTTGGTAAGAATATTTGGGTATCACTTAGAGTAGAATACACAAAATGTTGATTGTTTCCCTAAATACAATAGATTGGTATACCTCAGTAAATACATTCCCCGGTACGTTATGACTGTGAATGGTAATATTATTGAGGCATTTAGGCAGAGAAGTCAACTTATTAATAGAGATGCAACCTCTGGCTCACTGTTAGTGTTGCTGGCCTCCATGAACCAAGCCCTAAGTCTGAGATGCAGTGCAGGTATTGGTAAAGTCAGACTAAATAATAATTGGATAGAAAATGGCAACCTTTAATGCCCCCCACCCCACCCACACACACACACACAAATAGATATGCAGCAGTGTTCGGTGTAGGAAGAGACTACAAGAGATGTAAATGCATGATGGACAGCGGTGGGTGACATCTGCCCTGTAGTAGCACGAAACCTTAAATGTATTATTTGTAGAGATGAGCAAAGCAATTCGTCGATTCGTATCGAATCTTGGGATTTTTCAGCTGCGAAGCGAATCCGAATATTAGGTGATTCGATTCGCTTTTGTACACATCGCTATGTAGTTTGTCCGCTAAATTATACGCTATTCTACGTATAATTTAGTTACTCTATACGCTGTTGCGTAGACTCCTCCCTGGTAGTTACTCTACACGCTGTTGCGTACGAAATTCTATTCAGCGATGCAGACTCCTCCCTGGTAGTTCCGCCCACTTCTCCTGCGTGCGAGGAAGACGTGGCAAGTCAGCAGGGTAAGATGGCGGCGAGACAGCGAGGTCCTGACTGGGGAAGCATGTTGTGGACAGACGACCCCTATGAGGAGAAGGAACCGGAGATCTATCTCTCACAACTCAACAGGAAGTCGGATGAGGTGCCTGCTGAGGTGGTGACTCCACTGGCTGACAAGGCGGAGGCGGCAGGAGTTCCCGCTCCGCCGCGCAAGGACTACTCCTTACGCCAGAATTTGATGGTCCCTGAGGCTGTCACCCGGAACGCCCAGACCCTCTGGGAATATAAAAAGCTGGTGGAGGAGTGGGTGGTGCAAGTTTTGGAGCACCCACGGTCCGGTGACCCTAAGCTGGAGCGCCAAAGGGGAACCGTTATTTGGTTCAACGTGGAGCGGGGAGTCGGTTTCATCGGCGATGAGGAGACGGTGGAGGAATTATATGTTACGTGCGCCTCATCCCTTTTTTTCCCCCTTTTCAGGTTATTTGGGGAGCCCCTCGAAAGAGGGTTTTTTAAAGGGGACCTTTGCTGCTATTTTTTTACCCATTTGGATTACAATTTTACCTATGTGGATTACAAATTGCGACTGAGTTTGGGACTCTGCTCCAGTTCTATGACAAGCGTCAGAAGAAAAGAGACTTAAACATGTCCATGAGCATACTAGGTAGGTGATATTTAAAATGTTTATATTATACTTATAATAATGTATTTGCACTATTTACCATATATGTGTCTCGAATATTCGCTCTGCCTCTGAGGAGTGCACGCCGCGGCCTCTCCTCGTACGTGCCTGCGTATTACGTAATCGCTTAGACAATAGTACGCTGAGATTCGTAAGCTATTTGTACGCTCATGTGTACGTCTTCTAAGAAGTTGCGTACATTTTGTAAATGAACGATCGTTATTAGTGAGCGAATGTTCGCTAATAGCACATAATAACGTATATTTTGTACGCAAATACAACGAATCTATTCGTCGAATACACGAATTTTAGGAAAAGTTCGGCGAATGTTCGGCGAATTATTTGTTAGACTAGGATACATATCTATCATCCTTCATGTTTTTCTTATAATGGATGACAATGTATGACATTACTCCTCATCCTTCATGTTTCTTTATCCATTGTCCCATTGGAAAAAGGGTGGACATTACATCAAGGCCACAAATGTTTGATCTGCAGAATTCCTTCCACGGACTGAGCTACGGTACCAGCCTCAGCCACACAAAAGTATGAGCTTCTGTGTATGGACATTCGGAGCCATGGTGTGTCCTGGAGAGGCACAACCCTTTCTTACTGCAAATCAGTGAGGTCTCGAGAGTCAAACCCCCAATGATCACACAATGATGCCACTAGTGTTTTTTCACTGAAACCCCTTTTAAATGTCAATAATCCTTCTCCACATCTTTTGGTAAAAGAAAAAAAATAACAGATAGGTGTGACCAGAGGCTTAGATATTTTTACAGTTACAATCATTCTGGGTTGATAAAGAGAGTGCAAGATTCTAAAAACTTCAGCAGGAACTAAAACTCAGCTGATGCATATACAGTATTTCAGCACCAGGACAGCTACTTTACCATGCCTCCCATCACTTGATTATTACTACTCTAGTTCTCTCTAGTTTTTATCAGATGACTTCTTATTTAAAGGGGTTGGCAATTTCTGGTTACTGTTGTCCAGTGTGTTTGTAAGATGTGTATATGACACTTACTAATATGGTCTTTGTTGAAACTCTGTGGCATTTTCTATATTTCAGAAGGTATGCACTCTTGTCTGCCAAGCCTTTTGTGTTTGTGTTTTCCACATAGAAATCTTGTCTATAAAATGACTGCTAATGGAGGGTCATATGACCAGGAAGATCACTTCCACATAGTATCTGTATTTGCTTTGTTGGGAGTTTACTGCAGAGACAGTGTGTTTGAATGTAGGAGACTTACTCATGTGCCTAGTCACATGACCCTCCATCAGCAGACATCTTATGGACAGGACCTCTATGTGGACAGCATGGAAGATTTGCCTAACCAGGGAACATGGCTTATGAAATATAGTAATTGTTAAACAGTAAGTGCCATATAGTCATCTTACATACACATTGGTCACAAGAAAGTAGCGAACCCCTTTAAATAAGCCACTTAGGGGCCATTCAGATGGCTGTAGCATTGCGGATCCGCAATACCACAGATGCCGCCCGGCGTGTGTTCCGCAATTTGCGGAACATGCGGCCGGCCGCCCGTTCAAAATGCCTATTCTTGTCCGCTATTGCGGACAAGAATAGGACATGTTCTATAGTTTCTTGCGGAGCCGTGGCTCGGCAAGATCCTGTGTAGGCCATAGAAGTGAACGGGCCCGCATCTATTACGCAATTTTGCAGAATAGGTGCGGACCCGTTCACACAGTTGTGTGAACAGGCCCTTAGAATAAGCCGTGTAGAAAATGGTCTAAATGTTCTAAAACATGGTAGTCTTTCTAAGCAGCAATGCTGTAGAATCAATACAATGGTATGACTGACAGTTTCTACAGTCCCACTAATCATTAGTAATATATATTTTCTATAAAATATTATATGTTACACAGTTGATCTGTCATCTATAATAAGCGATCTCAGAGTCATCACCAATGGGCTTCTCTGTATTTTGCCCACGCAGTCTATACACTGTCTAGGATTGCTGTGAGATTCACATTCACATGAGAGAAGTCCAGCAATACATCATGCAGCTATGTTATACTGCTGAATTCCATCGCCAATAACCATTGTGCATCCTTTGCAATTGACCTGGGACTTGAGGAGGATTATTATTCATCTGGCTAGCAGCCGCTATTAGAAAGAGTTCGACTGGGGTCACGAATGTGCAACCCTGTTTATTACATTACATCCTGCCTTAATCCCTATTGACAATGCATTATTCTCACAACTGGTGTACTTAATCTCTGCAGGTGACTATGTCCATTTATACTGAGCAGCCGTGCGCTGCCGGTCTAGTCCTGGAATGTGGTTTTTCTATGAAATGCAGATAAATTATTGCTCCAAAGCACATTTTAACCATTTTCACAAACCATGCCACTGCACTAAATGGCTTCAACATCAGATCGGCAGGGGTCAGACTCCAATCCCCCCACTGATTATCTGTTTGCTGGAGCTCCAGTGGTGGAACTAGACCGCTCTATCCACTATTTAGTGGCCATGTCTGGTTGACACAGCACTGCTCCTATTCAAGTTAACTGCAGAAGCATGACAACAACCATGCCTGACCGCTACACAGTGGATGGAGCGGTGTCGTTCCAGCGCCAAAGCTCCTGCAAGCAGCTGATTAGTGCGGTGTCAGAAGTCAGACTGATCTGATATTGTTCTGCTATTTTGATGGTAGGCCACCAATATTTAAAGGGGCTGTGTCACTTCAGCAAATGGCATGTATTATGTAGACAAAGTTCATACAAGCCACTTACTAATGTATTGTGACTGTCCATATTGCCTCCTTTGCTGGCTTGATCTATTTTTCCAGCAGTGCTGGCCGTGCTTGCACACACAAATAAAAACCTCCTGTCTCTCTAGTGTCTGGGACCGTGGGAGCACGCATAGGCACACATGTGCCACTGTTTCCATCATGGCCACTGCTGCAGTGCAGATAAGAGGAACCTAGGCTGACCCGATAACAACTGTTTAATGCAATGGAAAAATGAATCAAGCCAACAAAACAACAATATGGACAATCACAGTACATTAGTTAAGTGCCTTGTGTTAACTTTGTCTACATGATAAATGCTATTTACTGAAGTGAGACACCCCTTTAATTCCAAGAGAACCTATTTAATTGGCACTAAAGCTAACCAAATCTGGTCATCATTACAGGCTCAGACTGAGTAAAAACAAGAAGGAACGAAGGTAGAAGTGTCTCTCTTATAAAGTAAGGAGAAAGACAGAAATAGACTGTTTATGAAACAGTGCTGGAGTAATCTTTGTGAGTAAGATTTGAGCTATAATTCACCTTAGTTTCTAGCATACATTATAACAAGTCTTTGCTTAAATGTGGCAACAGCAGCAGTTAAGGTAACTTTTGCACGTTAGTTTTCTGGAGTAGATCTATTAATATTTTGCCCCCAAAAGATTATATCAATATGCAGAAAGTGAAGGACTAGTTCAGAAAATGTGACCGATAGGAGGTGCCTTATTTATTAAACAGTTACTCCATTTTTTAGACACTATATTTTAATAAAAACACACAACTTACAAATCTTAGATGTGCAGAACCTCGTCTAGGAAACATACCGTGACTCATGCTATATAAACAGTTCCCACAAAATACTGGAGCTGACACTGGAGCCTAAGCGTAAACTTAGGCTGCCTAGACATGCACCAGACATAATACATTAGCTCAGGCTGGATGATAAATTTGGAGCAGGGATAGACAATTTAGTCTAAAGGTGTATTTACACAGCCCGGGAATTGGGTAGATTATTGGGAATGACCATTTGCTGGCCATGTAAATGTGTGGCCAATCACTGGATGAATGAGCTTGTTCATCGGTGATTCTGTCATTCCTGGAGGCATCACCGATCATGGCTTCTGGGCAGCAGATCATGTGGTCTAAACAGCGATCTGCTGCTCAGAAACCATGTGTCATGCTCTGGTGTGAGAGAGAAACCCCACACAGTATATAGGAGCGAAGGGAAAAGGAAATAAGGCCTAAAAACTAGGGAAGGAAAATGGACACCTTCTAGCGAAAACCCTAACCAAAGCCCTGACTGACTACCAGTATGAACAGACACCAGAGGTAGGTGAGTTCATACACAGGACTACCTAAAGTCCTTTCTCACCCTAAAGGACCCTGGTACTAATGACAGGAAAGAGACAGCCCGTTCCTCCAAAAGAAGGATGAACGGGAGTCTCCCTGAGGCCAGATACAAAACAACTAGGAAATGCTAGAAACAGAAAAAGCAAAAATAAGAAACAAACAGGAAAGGTAACACTTAACTTCCAAGAAGCTATGGCAGTACAAGGAATTCGCCGAGATCCAAACACCAGCTATCCATAGGTCCAACTGAAGCTATAAACCGCACAGCATAGTGGGAGAAACAATAAATAGGGAAAGTAAAATTACCCCAATTGCAACACCTGGAAGCTAAGGGTGTTGCCAGTACCAGAAACAACACAGATGCATATGATCCACAAGGTAAACATGTCAAATCAAACCACATGTTGCCAGTCTCAAAGATCTCCTGCCACTCAGTGTCGTGGAGACGTCCGTGTTTCTTGATACGTCCATGACACCATGATTCTGTATGAGGACGAGGTATCTCAATAACGATCCCTCGTCCTCATACAGTGAAGGAGATCTCTGCATGTAAATGCACAGTCTCCTTTACTGAACAAGCAGCCGACTGTTGGGAATGAACACTTCCTTTCTGACAATCATCCCGTCTAAATCCGTAAATCCAGATCAGATCGAATTCCAGTTGTTTAACTTCGATTCACTCAACACTAGTCATGATTACAGATCCCACAGAGAATATAACCCAGATCTCCTACACTCCCCAGTCCTCTTACTTCATAACTAGTAAGAAAGCACATGAACTGAGAGAAAAAAAGATTTTATTTTTTAATAGAATTAATTAAATAGAAATAATAAGAATAAATAATGAACATTAAATCCGTGAATGCTAGAAAACTATCAGATGGTATGTTCAGGGTATCCCCAGCCCTGCAGATTTTATGTCAGGTGCCTGGTCACTTTAAGTTTCTATAATGCTTCAGGTGATGGAAATCTGATGGAGATGGTCCAACATTATCACTAAGTACTGATGCTATAACAAACTTTTGGTGTTATCAGGTTCTGATGTTATCATGAACTGGTGGAACTGTCTTTGATGTTAAGTCATTTACTCCAATGTCTTGATGTTGTAGCAGCAGAAAATTGCACTAAGAAATCCTGGTTTTCTGACCTCTGTTTTCCTGCTGTTGGTCTTCCTTTTGAGACATTTTGGAATCCACCACTTTCTTCTCTCATAGATATTTTCACTTCCCTCCTCTTCCTTACTGATTTTATCAAGATCAAAGCAATTTTGGAATCTTCTTAAACCAATGATGTTCTCTTGCTTGTCTATATCTCCAATGTCCTCCTCTTCATCGTCTATCCACTCTCCTTCCTCGCTCATCTCCTCGTTCTCCTCAGGAATGGTCTCCAGACTGGGCCAAGAGTCCTCTCCAAATTGAGAAGGCCAGAATGCTGGCTCTGCCTCCTCGACCATCTTCCTCCACCTATGATCCGGGTAATCTACCACCTCCATTCTAATGCAATGAAAGTGCACTCCAATGCTGCAAATACTCAATTGCAAACTACAACTATCAAGGGAATAACTGCCAACCAGCACCTTATAAAGGTGTGTGATGTCATAATGACCAGGTAGAGCTGACAACTTACTCATTCTGTGACATCACTGACAGCAGCAGCTGCAATAATTTAGAGACCATCACATTTTTTAAGATAATTCAATTCAATATAGATGAATTGATCTCCCAACTATTCACCTCAGCCTCCAAGACCTAAACTTAAATAGTTGATCAATTTGAATTTGTTCACAGGAGGAGTTCCACTCCATTAAGATTGTTTAATTTCATTACTCTTATTTACTATAATGATTTTTTTAAATTATTTGTAACCATAGTATGAAGGAGATATTTCCCCATCACACAGTAATATGCTACAGGCAAATAAATATTATATGAGATGTCTGCTTTCTGCTTAAATTTATCAAATGTCTCTTAAAATACACTTGTAATGGCATCTAAAAACCTAAAATGGCCCACTGTTTCTTCCAGTACAGCTGTAGAAGCCTCCCCTGCAACCCATGGGTGCCATTTGCAAATTAGCCTCTAAGAGCAACAAGGGCGTTTCCATTACACCTAGAGGCTTAGCTCTCTCTGCAACTGCCAAACCTCTGCACCCTGATTGACAGGGCAAGGCAGTGTAAATGTCATCACTCCTGGCCCTCTCAAAGTGGAAAGGGAGTAGAGGCTGCAGAGAGAGCAGAGTCTCTAGGTGTAATGGCAATGCTCCTAGAGGTTCATTTGCATACAATAAAATATACCTTCTCTCAGCAATGCGGGCACATATGCACATGGGACCAACACAGATGTCTTCAGCTGCCAAGTGCACGTACAACAGGTCAGCTAGTTTCATAGGTACAAATCTGCTGACAGATGCCCTTTAACAAACAAAGAACACATTATTGAGAAATATGGCACACAAAAAAAATGTTGGAGGCAAAATATTCTAGCATTTAATGTCACAATAGTAATAAATCCACCCCAATGTACCTCCACTGACTATCCAAAAAATATGAATCACTCTTCAAATCTCAAAGTTTACTACATCTACGGATGATGAACTGAGTATGAACATTTTACTACATTCAGGATACCATGCTATCTCTGAAATATGAATAAAGCCATACTTATGTTCTTCAGCAGCTAGTGTGTATTTTAAAGTGCTGTGTTACAGCTGCTGCAGAACATCATTAGGCACACAGCAGATGCTCTAAACCTTCCTTTTAAAAACAAGGAAAATATCATACTGATATATTGATATAGGCGGACTTTTGTGACCTGTATAAATCTACATGGCATGTGACTAAGGCTTTTATATGGTCACAAAACCTCTTGATTAGTTTGAATATTCTTATAATTTACAGTAGAATTTCATCTTATAAAGCTGGATTACATGTGTTGCAGGGTTTCTGTCTTTTTCAGAACATACATTAGTATTAGAGACACTTAAAGGGGTTGTCCAAGTGTTTCATACTGATGACCTATCCTAAGGATAGGTTGTGGCCTTGGCGCAGCTCGATCCTGTTCAAGTGAATGGGGCTGAGCTGCAATACTAAGCACAGCCACTGTATAATGTACGGCGCTGTGCTTGGTAAGCTGCGAGGTGGTTGCGATCAGTTCATAGTCCTGCCATTAAATGTGTTGCCTCATCTCATACATTGGTAGCATATCGTTAGATTTTCCACTAATGTCAGACAGGTGTGGGTCCTACCTCCAGAATTGGCACACTGTGCAAGAGCACCCTCCGTTCACTTCTATGGGAGTTACGAAGTATGCTCATTCAATTTGGGGGCCCAATTCTGGAGATAGGTCCCAGAGGTGGTACCCGCACACATCTGATGGTGGTCCCACCTCTGTGATAGTGGTGTCATGTCCCAATACATACCACCAATGTATCTGATGACACAACCCCTTTAACACTTTAACCTTGTGACTATATTGCAGTTTTATCAGTTATGAAAATCACTGTACTGCAGTACATAATAGGATGATGCTAAATATATAAATTATATAATAATCATAATAAAGTCTTCATATAAAGACTTGCCTGTACATTCACACATACTCTGTTTATTAAATTGCAAAAACCATGGCGGTGCAAAGTCTCAGAAGGAATGATTGACTGATAATTTATAGTCTTCTCAGCTATAAACTGAGCTGGTTTGGTTAATAGAAAAGATTGCAGATCTATTGCTGGACATCTGACCTCAGCTGACACACAAGACAATAAAGCTCTGATTCTCCTCCATGTGAATCAATCACGTGCAGAACAAAGACAGCTGCAGTCATTCTGTGTAATAGTACATACTCGTAGATACTGTGCAGCACAAATGTGATGCGTGTTGGATACGAATATATTATTCCCATGCCTGATGTCAAATATTACACTGGCTTTAGAAAGAATAATGCCAAGTCACAGTACCATGGACCAGTACATGGGCCGTATTTCTATATAGTCAGTACAGTAACGCAGTGTAGTGTACAGTAGGTTAATAAATGAAAGAAAGTTGATCGTAAGTGAACATCCAATAAGTTATACACAATGTACTAATAATGGGCCAACAAACATAATTTTAGATAGTATGAAGTCAACCTCCTGTGGCAGAATAAGATAATCCGGTGTGGAAACACTCATGCAAGACTTTTAACATGGGGCTGGCTTGTCCTACTAAGTTCCTTCCACTGCTGCACCTCTTTATGTCCTTAGTGACAGTTACCAAATCTGACCAGTATGAGATCAAAGCAGACCTGGATATGGAGTAGATATGCCTCATGGAAAAGCACTCACTGGAATGCTCCTGCTGATTAGGCAGTTGTGCCGGGAGTCAGACCCCTGCCAATCAGATATTGATGACCTATTCTGTCTTTTGCAGATCACACTGGGAATGAGGTCTGTTTTGTTTTCCTGTAAGACAATTTGGGATTTTAGACAGGCTTTAGGGATTCACTTTATGACTTCTTTAAAGGAATAGTAGCATGGAGCTGGTCATGTGATCACCACACATAATCAGGTTTCCTCACATTTCCCTGACTGGGGATTATTGAGTGGGTTCAATGGCACCCACCAGTCTAGCATTATTAGGGCAGCTAATTGATAGTATACTGTAATGAGATACTTCTAGTGGCAGATTCAATTAACCATATACGGTATCAAGTTGTTATGAAAACAACAATGATGGTAATGTACTGTTTCTATGTGTACTACAGGTGACAATGGTGATCACATTTGCTTTTAACTACAGTACATGGAGTACAGTTGTTTTAATTTGGTTAAAGGATACCTATCATTTTGACAAAGTTGTAACTGTCTCAGGCTACACACAGTAGCATTGGCATTATGAAATCCAGCAGAGAACAGCCTGCCACAGTTTACTCTATCTGGCATTGCCAGACGTGGGCAGGCACCGCCAGATCCCTATTCTGAATGTGATCCGGACCATTTCCGACATAAATGTCAGCTTTCATCTGGATAAATATATGCATGCAGCATTTTTGGTTTGACCAACAGCCACCATTTATGCAAGAACAGCCTACCGAAACAGGCTGCCGGATATCTTAAGTGTGACCATAGCGTTAATGCTAAAATCAAGGTTCGGATGACACTCCCAAAGAGGCCAGTGGATCTCCATTTAAAACCATAATCTGTGCAAAATTTTGACTTGTGACGTACCAGAAATTTTGATAGGGTGCTAAGACTTCTCCTGTTTTTGCCACTTTTGCCAAAATGACTTTCTATAAACCAGTTCCTCCACTCTCTGAGGAGAACTGAACAGAAACAAAGGAGCACAACTCTTCTGCTTGCACATTTTAACAATGTGGGGGCATCACCTGGATCTAAACTTCTGACATGTCACCTTGACATTTCAGAAGTTTGCTAAAACGATAGGTCCCCTTTAAAACGGCAGCCTCTTTTAATTTAATAAAAGCTCTGCAATGAAAGCTACTGTCATTATCATAGCCATTAGTATTGTCACTCAGGACTTGCTATTAAGTCAATACCAGGGACATCAATAGGACCTTTAAAATTAACAGAAGCTGAGACTTTTATTGGCTAATTGAAGAGCGCCATTACACCCATGCTTTAAATATCACTTCTGCCTCTCCTTCACTTGGAGGAGCAGAGAAAAGTATAAATGGATAAATCTTGGAAGTAGACACTATTACTGAGAAACAACAAGATGAATCTGTGCTCTTGGCTTGATGCTAAAGTAACCATTCGGGAATAACTAACAGTGCCGACCTAAAGATAAATAAATCTAATAATGGAAAATAAAAACATTTCCTAGAATCGACTCTGTTTAATATGTAAAACAGGATCAGTCTCCATGGGGCTTTATGTTTCTATTTCACTGGGAAGATCTATTGATTTTCTAATCATCTCTCTTTTGGATCAGTTTTTTTTCATGAGTTCTCTATTTGGATATGCCTTAGAAGCGAGTCCCAGCCAGTTCCCTAGTTTTTCCTTTTTTTTTGAACCAAAGAGACATTGTGAGGACACATCTGTGTGCTTTTCAAATGCAAATGAACGCTGAATTAATATGGTATATGTAGATGGCACCCAAACTAAACTATATACATTCATGGAAATGAACATACAATAAAGCAATCACTGCAGCAGCAAAGGGCTATGTTATAAGGAAAAAAAAATCTAAGATTATGTCAAAGTAAATGAGTTCTAAAATATGTGTTTATGCTTAAACAGACACTCAGATGAACTTCCATAGAAACTCAATGGGAGGCCGGGATCAAACATCCCAGATAAGCCAGTGGCTTTTATTCTTGCAATGCTGAGACTGAATCAGTTACAAAGAGGACTTTAATGTATACCTGTTTATATCCTATGTCGCAAATAATGAAAACAACATGTCGCACTAGGACGGATGACTCCAGGGTACAGAGATGCGTATAAAATCAGAATAGCTAGCTCACATCGCTGTACTATAGATCAGTTTTTATGGATCTGTATGACAGTATGATTCCTGCTATATGCCCATACCATGTGCCTCTAATAAAGGCCTCTGCACACAACCGTATCCATTTTGCGGTCCACTAATACAGATGTGGTCCGTGTGCCACATGTTTTCAATGGGTCCGTGGTCCGCATTTTTAAGATGTAATCTATATTTTTGAGGATTGGACATACAGATGTAGAAAGCACCATGTGCTTTCCGCATCCATATGTTTGTTCCCTAAAAGATAAAATATGTCCTATACCCGTCTGCAAAATGTGGCCTTTGGACCCACTGAAGTCAATAGGTCTGCAAAAAATGCGGATGCAACATGGACCACATCCATATTTTGCAGATCCGCGATTTGCGGACCGAAAAAAAACGGATATGGTTGTGTGCATGAGGCTTTAGTTAATGCATGAGAAAGGAAAAAATACTTGCATGTCATATTATGGAGATTTTCTCCTCTAGAAGCATAGCACTGGTAGTATATATGAGTTTAATAAAAATACAGAATACACAGCAAAGCATGATGGGATGGATAACAAAGCATTATAAAATAGTGCATGCACAGTGTTATTCAATGGAGGCCACTGATGGATGCTACTGGTCATGTGCCCCTTCATCAGCGGCCATGTTCTGGCATGGTGGCAGTGAACAGTCAGTGAAGAGACTATACTGAAACCAGTGGCAGAACTTCACCTTAATTTCCATGGCCAAAAGGAGAGTATTCTTAACAAATGACTGTTTATAGAACTCACTGGGGGAGATTTATCAAACTGATGTAAAGTAGAACTGGCTTAGTTAACCAGCGCAAACAATCAGATTCACCTTTCATTTTCCAAAAATCTGATTGGTTGCTATGGTCAACTAAGCCAGTTCTACTTTACACCAGTTTGATAAATGACCTCCACTGTGCCAGTACATAGCTGTATAAGGGAGCCATGCTTCAAGATGAGAATATTAATCCATCTCCTTCCATACTATTGTTCATAGCTGACTTCTCCACAAGCCTGCTCTCCCGGCATTGTCCAGCTATTCCTACAGCCGATTAAGATGCTTATTTCTGCTGCAATAGGTTTTTCCAAAAAGTCCCAAATAGATTGGCAGAGGTCCAAGAATTTAATGCAAGTGTCTGAGCCTTGCAGAGATCCATACAGAGCAAGGTTCTTGCTATTGAAATAAATTAATAACATACTCTGAAAAGCAAGAGAAGGGCCGGCATCAATGTGATGTTAAAATGTAAGAGAACATATTTTATGTCATCTTCCCTTATAATCTTCCAAAATTGAAATATAAGCAAGGATATGAAGGCCAAATCTAAATATTTTCAGCAAGTATCCGGTGATAAAGTCAACAATCTAAGGCGATATGCAAACAACGAATCCGTTTTGCAGTCCGGAAACTGCAAATCTGCAAAATACAGATACTTTCCCTGTGCAAGCCGCATTAAAGAACTGGCTATTCTTGTCCCAATTAGGCCGTTTATTGACGCCATGACCCAGACACAGAGCCAAATCGTCACACTAAACACACCACAAACACACAAGCATCAATAAAGTTTACATATTTCAATGTCCGTATCCTGTCTATTCCCGATCTATAGAGTGAAATATACAGGACACTTCTCTACGGACACCTTTTATATGCTGCAGTAATAGCTATAACTATTATAGCTGAGATGAATATCTAATATATTTCTGACAGATAGATATTAGATATAATATTTAGACATTTTCACTCTGACACCATAAATGATCTTTTTCAATACCCATCCTTTTTTTTCCTTTGAAACAACAGTCTTCAGACTGTTTTGTTCCCATATTATGAAGGCAACACCCGGACCTTCCCCTGGTTGTGGTACTTTAAAGGGGTATTCTCATCTTGAAGATCATGTTTTATACTGGCACAATGGTGCCATAGATTATTTTTGTAAATCGTTTCTATTATTTATTTTGCCCTCCTTTAGAGATAAACCTACCCCTCCTACCTCATTGTTTACTTCTTGTTACCCATAGATACGGATACTGCTCCGGGGCCAATTCTATGGCCGCGCATTCGCAGACCGCACTATTCTTTCACCCAGGCGGCCGCTGCTTGGATCGCGAATACGCACGCAGCCGCGCATGCGCATATATTCATTCTTCATTCTTGATACAGAGACGCGCATGCTCTGTATGCAGCGCGGCGATTCCAGCGAGCGGTGGAGATAACAGAGGATGTGTCTGCTGTGTAAGTGAGCCCCTGGAGTACCCGACATCCCTCAGTGAATGGTATGAAATTATCCACTAATCCACCAACGATTGTATTTATCATAATAATCATCGGGGGGTTATATGAGCCAGAAGGAGAGGGCAGGAATAGTTGAGGGAGGCTTGTTGACAACTATATGGTGTATGGGACACTTAGGGACAATATGAAGAGCATGTCACACTTGTGGACAACCATATGGAGGGCAAGAGATGCTTGGGGACAACCATATGAAGGGCATAGGACTATCCACATGACGAGCACGCAAGGACTGAGTTCTCAGTGTGATGTCATAAGGAGGAGTGGCATGCCTTCACTCAAACTGCCTAAGCCCGCCCAGCCTTAGAAGCAGGAAACCAGGAAGTGAACAGCAGAGCTGTCTGCAGGTGAGGATGAATTAGCAAGATGAGAAAACCCCTTTAAATTATTTTCTCACAAACTACAGTAGGTTCAGGTGTTCAGATCACAATACAGGAGTTATAAAGCACACATTATACCCGTCTGAAAGCGGCGTTAGTTAATACATTATATTAGGGTTAGGAATGTATCATTGTTCGTCACAAAGTTACATGAAGGTGGACATCATTATCAACAGTCATTGAAGGCAACTGCAATCATCAGGCTGTCCGTTTTGAGGACAAAATTGTATTAATAAAAACTACAGATTGTTCCACAAAAAAATGAGCCCTCTACACATCTCTGTAGACTTAAAAATAAAAAAGTTATGGTAGTCAGAATATAGCGATGAAAAGAAAAAAAAAAAAATTCTCAGTATTTAAACACAAGAAAAACTATACATAAAGTATTGCTGTAATTGTACTGACCTGGAGAATGAAGAGCACAAGTTTTACTGTATAGTGAATGCCGTAAATACAAAACCAATATAAATTTGGCGGAATTGAGTTTTTTTTTTCCCAATTCCACCACATTTTGATTTTTTTCCAGCTTCCTACTACATTCTATGCAATATTAAATTGTGCCATTAGAAAGTATAACTTGTCCCCCTAAAAACAAGCCCTCATACAGCTATGTGAACAAAAAAAAAATAAAAAAGTTATGGCTCTGGGAAGGTAGGGAGCATAAGGCCCCTTTCACACGAGCATCACGGATAAGGTCCGGATGCGTTCAGGAAAACTTGCACCATTTTACAAGCAAGTTCAGTCAGTTTTGTCTGCAATTGCGTTCAGTTGTTCAGGTTTTTCCACGCAGGTGCAATGTGTTTTGATGTGTTTTTCACAAGCGTGATAAAAAACTGAAGGTTTTTCTTAGCAACCATCAGTGAAAAACGCATTGTATCCGCACTTGTATCCGAAAAACACAGATTATAGAACATGCTGCATTTTTCACGCAACACAGAACTGATGCATGAAACTAATGGGTCAGGATTCAGTGCGGGTGCTATGCGTTCACGTCACGCATTGCACCCTTGCGGAAAACTCGCTCGTGTGAAAGGGGCCTAAAACAAAACCGGAAACTCACTGCATCAGAAAGTGGTTAAACGAACTGGCTCATCTCATACATAGATAGCATATCGCTAGGATATGCCATGAAAATCAGATAGGATCACTCCTATCTCCAGAACAGGGCCCCCCAAGTGAAGTGGATGGGGAGCAGCTGCACATACTTGGCTACCCTCCATTCATCGTTATTGGAGTTCATAAAATAGCTAAGCAAGCACAATCATGGTCCCCTCTCCATTTACTGCTAAGGGACTGCCAGAAATACCTCGGTTATTTTCAGAACTCTCATAGCAGAGAATGGAGGTGCCCGTGCATGCACAGCAGTTCTCCATTCACATCATGGGCCCTGTTCAGGAGATAAGAGTGGGACCCACACCTATCTGGCACTGATGGCATATCCTACCAATATGCCATCAATGTATGACATTAGACAGTCCCTTTAAGGATCCTATTTCACTAGATGTCACTAACCTGTACTCTTTGAAGAGATTCCCAAAATTAGTTAAAAAAATGGTCTTTTTTTCCTGAAACAGTACCAAGCCTGTTCATGGGATGCATCTAGTATTTATATGAAATGTATGCCCAGAGGTGGCTTCCCTTGGTTACAGCTGATTGGGGTGAGAAGAACAGGACCTGTGGCAACCACTGATCATTGCACTGGCCTTATTTCAAAAAGGGGCTGTCCTCATGAACTCTAAAGAGGAACAGCAAAGTGAATAGGCATTAGACATACACTCACCGGCCACTTTATTAGGTACACCATGCTAGTAACAGGTTGGACCCCCTTTTGCCTTCAGAACTGCCTCAATTCTTCGTGGCATAGATTCAACAAGGTGCTGGAAGCATTCCTCAGAGATTTTGATCCATATTGACATGATGGCATCACACAGTTGCCGCAGATTTGTCGGCTGCACATCCATGATGCGAATCTCCCGTTCCACCACATCCCAAAGATGCTCTATTGGATTGAGATCTGGTGACTGTGGAGGCCATTTGAGTACAGTGAACTCATGGTCATGTTCAAGAAACCAGTCTGAGATGATTCCAGCTTTATGACATGGCGCATTATCCTGCTGAAAGTAGCCATCAGATGTTGGGTACATTGTGGTCATAAAGGGATGGACATGGTCAGCAACAATACTCAGGTAGGCTGTGGCGTTGCAACGATGCTCAATTGGTACCAAGGGGCCCAAAGAGTGCCAAGAAAATATTCCCCACACCATGACACCACCACCACCAGCTTGAACCGTTGATACATGGAACATGGATCCATGCTTTCATGTTGTTGACGCCAAATTCTGACCCTACCATCCGAATGTCGCAGCAGAAATCGAGACTCATCAGACCAGGCAACGTTTTTCCAATCTTCTACTGTCCAATTTCGATGAGCTTGTGCAAATTGTAGCCTCAGTTTCCTGTTCTTAGCTGAAAGGAGTGGCACCCGGTGTGGTCTTCTGCTGCTGTAGCCCATCTGCCTCAAAGTTCGACGTACTGTGCGTTCAGAGATGCTCTTCTGCCTACCTTGGTTGTAACGGGTGGCAATTTGAGTCACTGTTGCCTTTCTATCAGCTCGAACCAGTCTGCCCATTCTCCTCTGACCTCTGGCATCAACAAGGCATTTCCGCCCACAGAACTGCCGCTCACTGGATGTTTTTTCTTTTTCGGACCATTCTCTGTAAACCCTAGAGATGGTTGTGCGTGAAAATCCCAGTAGATCAGCAGTTTCTGAAATACTCAGACCAGCCCTTCTGGCACCAACAACCATGCCACGTTCAAAGGCACTCAAATCACCTTTCTTCCCCATACTGATGCTCGGTTTGAACTGCAGGAGATTGTCTTGACCATGTCTACATGCCTAAATGCACTGAGTTGCCGCCATGTGATTGGCTGATTAGAAATTAAGTGTTAACGAGCAGTTGGACAGGTGTACCTAATAAAGTGGCCGGTGAGTGTAAATAGCTTAATGATCAGAAGCCACTATGATACGTGCTTGTACAATATCACCTTTACCTATTCTTTTCTCAGTAGCTTAAATGCACCATTTAATGTCAAAAGCAATTTGAACAAATTGATTTGCAAGTTTAATATATGATATCGCGTTCCTGCCTGATTTCCGTTAAATGGTATAATGAAATAAGAATAAAAGCAGTAGATTTTAACAGTGAATGCAAAGATTTTACATTATGTTTAGCATCATCTAGTACTTACAGATAAAATAACTCATTATTATATAAAATAATATATTGATTCACTGAAATATGTTACCTATGATTATTGCAGGAATTGTTCGTAATGAACAGAATAAAGAAATTAGAGCAAATTCATTCACAACTGAGACGTCTTTCTGTGTTAGGGCCCATTCAGACGGCGATAGTACTTTGCGGATCCGCAATTTGCGGACCGCACATGGCTGCAACCATAGTAGAAAATGCCTAGTCTTGTCCGCGATTGCGGACAAGAATAGGACATGCTCTATCTTTTCCACAGAGCTGCGGAACGGAACCATGGATACGGACAGCACACCGTAAAATGAATGGGTCTGCACCCGTTCCGCAAAATTGCGGTATGGATGCAGACTCATTCATAAGGCCGTCTGAATGAGGCCTTACAATAATGTCAATGAGATTGTTCCAGATAAAAAAATAATTAACCCATCAGTTTAAATGTAATCCCAATGTTTAACCCTTTAGTGACCAGTCTGTTTTGGGCCTTAGTGACCAAGCAATATTTTTTTTATTTTTTCATCATCACATTACAAGAGCTATAATTGTTTTATTTAATTGTCGATGTAGCTATATGAGGGCCTTTTTTTGCAGGATGAGTTGGTCTTTTTAATGGTACATTTTTAGGTACATACAACTCATTTACTAACTTTTATTAACTCTTTCTGGGGAGGAATGGGAAAAAACAGCAATACCTCCATTGAGTTTTTACGTTGTAAATTTAGCAACAATTACTTTGCGGCATAAATAACATGATAACTGAAGAACCATAACTTTTTCATTTTTCTTTCTATGGAGCTGTGTGAGGGTTTGCTTTTTGCGGGAGGGCTTGTAGTTTTTGTTGGTACCATTTTGGGATACATAATACTTTTTGATTGCTTTTTATTCCATTTTGTAAATAAGCAAAAAAAGTAATTCTGCCATTTTTTGGGGGGACGGATGTAGGGTGGGAGTCGGTATACTTTTTTACGGCATTCACTGTGTGAGATAAATTATATGATTATTGTATAGTACAGGTCAATATGGACGTGACAATACTAACTTTTTTATTGAAAAGCATTTTTACAAAATTGGAGATTTTTTTTTAACTAAAATTTTATTTCACTTTTATTCTCATCACTTGTTAGTCCCACAAGAAGAAATAGCAGAAACTTGGTGGCTATGATGCCCACTCTGTTCTGAAGCGGGCACCATCTTTAAAGTGTGGATATCCACGGTACGTGTATGGCGGATGTCCTGAAGGGCCATTAAATTTCCAAATTTGATGGTAAGAGAAATATGTTGAAATACATGAAATACATTCTATTCAATTTTTGTGCACTTTACACCTAATAAAACTCAAAAAAGAAAAAAAAATACTATAATACATGGTTTTCTATAAAAGGTATTTAAAACAGCTCTGTATGTCACAGAGAAAAAGGTGTAACATTTATTTAGGTAGCCCAACAAATAAAAAGTTAAATTACCATGTGAACAAAATTGCTAAAAATCTAAGTGCCTGGTCAAAAAACGCTCTAGTCATTAAGTGCACTCCATTTCGGCCTGGTATTTTTAACGTTTTTGTCGTTTCACCTAAAACTATTTTTAAGTGTGAAATTTGCTGAATTTGTTCTGCTGCAGACCTCGCCTGCAGTGCTTGAACATGCTCTCACAGTTAGGCTCCATTCACACGTCCTGTTTTTCTTTCCTGATTCGATCCTGATCTGGATCCATTCATTTCAATGGGTCCTGAAAAAATCAGGATCGAATCAGGAAAGAAAAACAGGACGTGTGAATGGAGCCTTATTCTTGACTGTAGGCAGCGACCTTCTTATATGTATCTGTAGTGGACATGGCAACCTGCTCATGAAAGTGCAATAGACTGCTCTTTCCACAGATGATGGTCTTTCACAGCTACACTGTTGCTATGAATACAGGGAATAAAACGCAGGAAGGGACTTGCTGATAAAGGCAATTTAACCACTATTAGTAATACCGATCTGCTATAGTAGAGCATGTTACATCTCCATGTTTATTGGCTTTTTAGTGAAAATGAACAAAAATACATGGAAAAGTTGAGAGTTTCAAATTCTCTGAATGATACCAGAACAGCATACCCCCAGGCTATATGAAAAATTACATATTTATCCAAGCTGTTTTTAATTGTGAAATCTCAGTGGCACACTATTTTCAACGTAAAAATATGAAGCAAATTATATTAATGCAAAAAGCAACAATTTTATAAATTAATAAAAAATATTGGAAAATTGAAAACATAAAAGCGACAATTGTATAAATTAATAAAAAATATTGGGAAATTGAAAACATAATATGAAGGTTAATTGGAGGCTAGGGACATAGCTGGTTTGCAAAGGATTAAAAAATTTACTTAAAATTTATTGCATTCATATGTGCAAATTATCTCTGAAATGGCTCGTGTAATAGGAAAACCGCAATCGTAGAATTAATAGACAACAAAGAAATGTCCTCTAACAAGTTGGGATTATTTTTTGGTCTGCACCTCTACGAAGCTTTGGTGCATCCACCGGCAGCACACAGGGATTAAGACCGGTGTCTAAATTGCCAGTCTTAATAAATGTCCCCCAATATTTGTACAAAAATGTAACAGAATTTTTGGCAGTTTTTCTTTTTCATTTTGGTAGTACTATACTAATGAAAATGAAATACAAAATATTGTCCTGTGGAAGTTAGCACAGACATATATACCATATCTGTAGGTAATCCATTGTCATTTTGCTGCCGCTATGAAGGGAAGACATTATCTGAATGGTAATCCAATTGATAACTCGACCTGGATAAAGATGCCCACAAAAAGAGTACTCTGTTTGAGTCACTCAACCCCCCCCCACTTCCCCCACACACCTTTCCTGGTTGCAGATAATGGTCTGTCTGAAGCTATATTACACCAACAATTTTTTTGACAAATTTTCTGATTAATCATTGGTAATATTGGTGTAAGTTCAAGTTCACTCTTCAGTTATTCGGTCAGTTATTATGAGCCAGCACCAGTAGTGAAGCCTACTCAGAGATTAGCAATAACGCACCTGTTCTGTGTTTTTGACCCGCACCTGGTTTTGACTCACAATAACTGATGGAAATAACTGAACATATAACTGAAGTGTGAACTCAGCCAAATGCAGCCCAAAGTCAAGAGCAACTGTTTTCTATGTTAAAAGCCCAAACAAAAGAGAAAGTTAAATTGCCAGGAAGCAGAATACAGAACTATATCCAGAAAACCATTAACCAGGTTTAAGAAAAAATACATAGAATATTCACATATAGGCTGTTTAAATGTGATTAAACCATTTTGATGGTAGTGTCTCTTTAAATCTAATGGTTATCTTTCTGCAAGAATTTAATAGGAAACTCATAATATAACAGAGGATAAAAGATGGAATCACAAGGTAAAATCACACAGTTTTTTTTACTATAAAGTGCCTCAAAGAGGTAGTCAAATGAAGACAACCCCTATTTATATGCCCTATCAAGGTATGTGGACGTCATGGAGGGGGATCACCCACTGAAGACCTCCATCTATTATCTTGAACTCCAACAGTGCGTCCAGCTCAGGCAGACTTGAGCCACCCATGTAATACAAAGACAGCCATTCATCTAAGTGGCCACATTTCTGGCTGGCCTCCAATGGAGCATATGCATTTTCTTACATACTTCAGATTAAAGTAAAATGAATTGACTTTGATCTGAATTTAAGGAAAAACTCGATTTGCCACAAAGTTGAATTTCCTGTGCTTCGTGGTAATTAATAAATTTTTCCTGAAATGGAGGTAAAAAAAACATACCTCATCCATTTGCTTGTGGAGATGCTCTCATGGCCATCTTGATTGAAGAGAACGCGCCAAATCTCTTGCAGGCTGATGTGTGACATTACTAAGTCCATGCTGTCCAGGCTGCCCAGCGATCGTGATGAGGTGGTGACATCATCACATCAGCCTGCACAAGATTTTATGCGTTTCTTCAACCAAGATGGCCACAACAGCCTCTCCGCATGCAAATGGATGAGGTGAGCATGTCATTTTTTTTTAACCCCTGAAAGGTCTTAATCTAGGCCTCTTTCACACGAACGTTGTGTTTTGCGGTCCGCAAATTGCAGAGCTGCAAAAACAACGGATGGCATCCATGTGCATTCCGTATTTTGCGGAAAGGAACAGCTGGCCCCTAATAGAACAGTACTATTCATGTCCGTAATACGGACAAGAATAGGACATGCTCTATTTTTTTTTGCGGGCTACGGAACGGACATACGGATGCGGACAGCACACGGTGTGCTGTCCGCATTTTTAGCGGACCCATAGAAATGAATGAGTCGGCATTTTTCATGTGAAAAATACGGATCGGAGTACGCAAAAAATACACTCGTGTGAAAGAGGCCTCACTGTCAGATACCGCAATCAGCGAACGCGGCATCCAAAGGGTTCAATGAGAGGGGCGGCATGATCTCTGTCATTGTGACTGCTACATACAATGGAATGAGATTTGTGCCTTAGTAATTCGTAATGAATCAGATTTCTTTGTGAAAGCAGCCAAATCAAATTTTTTATAACTTCTCTCATCTCTACTCATATTCATGCAGAATACAAAAGAACAAAACCCCCCCTAAAAAAACTGAACATGAGAACAATATGGCCTCACAGCAGCGAATGAGCGCTGTATGGTTGATCTGTATTACATGGAACCGCACTAATATAGCCATGTGCTAAGGCACTTACCTTGAACTCTTGCTAAAACCAAACAAGACTAACCTTGCATTCACAGGATGTTTACAATGCTTTTGGCCACTAAGTTATGCTCTAGTTTACTGGTGGGAATAATCTAGTTGTTTATCACTTACTTTCAGGTTATGTATACTTAGTAAATGTGAATGCATGCAAGGCTAGGCAAGCTAATCACCACGGGTCCAGCGTCTCTCAACCTCGGAGATCATCTGGTAGCAGCATTTTTCCTTTATATGAGCAGTAATCTATGTAATACATGAATGCAATGAGCCCACCAGAGCAGTCTGGCATCTATGATGCCTATGTGTCCTAATAGGGCACATGAACATCCAGTGACAACCCCTTTAACATGATGAGATTTCATAACTAAGCACATGCTAATGCCACATTTTCAAGGATATAGTGGAACAGAATGATGGAAAAACACATAAGCCAGCTTTCTTTCCATTCCTTTCCACAAAACTTCTTATTTATGGATCTTGCTATCAGATGAAGAAATAATATTGTGCTGCATCGGTGTAATCACTACTAAATGGTTTGCTGTATTGATCATTTTTTATATAATTTAAACTGTCTCAATAGTTAAATATTTATAAGTTACTGTATGAATATTCAAGTGATCAATATCTCTGCCTTATGATAAATCATTAAAGGGGTTGTGTCACAAAACATATTCCACATTTTTCAAACCATCACTTGGGTCTGAATACTTTTGCAATTGTACGTAATTAAAAATTTAGCATAGCCATCAAGCTATTCAGTAAAATGTATCTGTATGCTGTTTGTACTTTACCATATTTTATGTCTGTCTCACAGAGCTGGTCAAATACACTTAGTTTAAATCTTCAACTGCTTCCGGCCATACAGTACAGACCAAAAGTTTGGACACACCTTCTCATTCAAAGAGTTTTCTGTATTTTCATGACTATGAAAATTGTAGATTCACACTGAAGGCATCAAAACTATGAATTAACACATGTGGAATTATATACTTAACAAAAAAGTGTGAAACAACTGAAAATATGTCTTATATTCTAGGTTCTTCAAAGTAGCCACCTTTTGCTTTGATTACTGCTTTGCACACTCTTGGCATTCTATTGATGAGCTTCAAGAGGTAGTCACCTGAAATGGTTTTCACTTCACAGGTGTGCCCTGTCAGGTTTAATAAGTGGGATTTCTTGCCTTATAAATGGGGTTGGGACCATGAGTTGTGTTGGGCAGAAGTCAGGTGGATACACAGCTGATAGTCCCAGGTTAACAGCAGCTCAGATTAGAGACCAGGTCAATGCCACACAGAGTTCTAGCAGCAGACACATCTCTACAACAACTGTTAAGAGGAGACTGTGTGCAGCAGGCCTTCATGGTAAAATAGCTGCTAGGAAACCACTGCTAAGGAAAGGCAACAAGCAGAAGAGACTTGTTTGGGCTAAAGAACACAAGGAATGGACATTAGACCAGTGGAAATCTGTCCAAATTTGATATATTTGCTTCCAACCACCGTGTCTTTGTGCGATGCAGAAAAAATGAACGGATGGACTCTACATGCCTGGTTCCCACCATGAAGCATGGAGGAGGAGGTGTGATGGTGTGGGGGTGCTTTGCTGGTGACACTGTTGGGGATTTATTCAAAATTGAAGGCATACTGAACCAGCATGGCTACCACAGCATCTTGCAGCGGCATGCTATTCCATCCGGTTTGCATTTAGTTGGACCATCATTTATTTATCAACAGGACAATGACCCCAAACACACCTCCAGGCTGTGTAAGGGCTATTTGACCAAGAAGGAGAGTGATGGGGTGCTACACCAGATGATCTGGCCTCCACAGTCACCAGACCTGAACCCAATCGAGATGGTTTGGGGTGAGCTGGACCCCAGAGTGAAGGCAAAAGGGCCAACAAGTGCTAAGCATCTCTGGGAACTCCTTCAAGACTGTTTGAATACCATTCCAGGTGACTACCTCTTGAAGCTCATCAAGAGAATGCCAAGAGTGTGCAAAGCAGTAATCAAAGCAAAAGGTGGCTACTTTGAAGAACCTAGAATATAAGACATATTTTCAGTTGTTTCACACTTTTTTGATAAGTATATAATTCCACATGTGTTAATTCATAGTTTTGATGCCTTCAGTGTGAATCTACAATTTTCATAGTCATGAAAATACAGAAAACTCTTTGAATGAGAAGGTGTGTCCAAACTTTTGGTCTGTACTGTATGTTCTGTTAGAATCTGTGGCAGATACAGGGAAAGAGCTGCCACAGAAAGGACACACCCCCTGAGCTGCCAGTCTGAAGATAATCTAACAAAACAATTACAGCAATGAATGAGGAGATCTCTGTATCCTTGTGAGGTACAGGCTGGTTCTAGCTTTGTTAGGGCTCATGCCCATGACTGCTTGCCGGCCGGGCCTGTGCTGTGGACCACAAATTGAATGGGGTCCGTGATCAGCCTCCGATAGTCCACACCACAAGAAAGTCGTGCATGCACTACTTTTTTGCAGGGCGCAGGCACGGACAGAAACCACACAGAAGCACTCCGCATCCGTGATGCAATGCAACAACGGCCGGGGCCCGTATTTTGGACCTGCTGTTTGCAGACCGCAATACCAGCCCGACCAACACATGGTCGTGGGCATGAGCCCGCGGAAGAGGTTGTCATTTACTTATATGATGTCTAATATTAATTTTTTACATCAATCATGGCATAACCCCTTTAAACAATATAATCTAATTTTTCAGAGAACATGAGCCAATCACTTTAATTACCTTTTTTATTAAAACAGTATATGTACTGTATAGCATATTGTCAAATATTTATCTCCATCAAACGAACAAACTTGAAGCTCGACTAAAACAGACCCGCAAGGAATAAGCAGAAATTAAACCTAAATTATGAAGAATTTCATATACTAGTCATAGTTGGCAGATACCTACCTGTACAGAGAATACAGTCATTTGATTGAGTGTCTCTCCTAAACGAATTTCTAATTACTGAAGCTGGTGAATGTTTAGATTAGACATCAAGTGTAACATGTAATATCTGCTTATTCCTCAAAGACAAAGTGGCCCTGGGGATATAATACATGCAGCAGATTTACTGTCAAGAGGGGTATATAATTTACACTGGACAAAGTACGGTATGCAAGATTTCCTGCAAGATATACGACACTTCTGCCGCTGTTTCTGCTAATTCAGTGGCCAGTCCAATTGATTTCACCTCTTATGCTGTATGTCAGCTATGCTGGGAAACATCTAAGCAGTCTCTTTTATGACCATGACTATAAAGCCAATCTAGTCTTCACACGCATCAGCTTTTTTGTAAATGTGATCACATTTTTTATTTGACCTTCACTAAAAGCAAGTACACATTTTATCACATCTGATGACCATCATTTTCCTCGTTTATGATTATGCTGGCACACTCTTTTGTCCTCTCCCTAACACGGGGACGTTTTCTCTTACCATATTATCTACAGTACAAATACAATCATGCATATTTTATACCAATGCAATTCTTATTCCTCGTGGTGTCCTATCTATACTGATCACGCCTTTTTTTTCCACCAGATTTATGGGTCTGAAATAGTATATGTAAATAAGAATGCATCTGGCAAAACATAGTCTCAGAGAAAATTCACACAAATTGAGCGATTTCCATCTTAGAATTGCATCCTTTTATCTTGTTTAAACCTTACACTCCCAGCGCCGTACATGGGTTAATGTTCCAGCATCGGTGTTTTCACCGATGCTGGAACATTAACCCTCGCACTGTCGCGGTCAGAGCTTACCGCGGCATGTGCGATGTCTGTGGTGGGAGGGAGAGGCCATCGGGTCCCCGCGCTGCTGTGATGGGGACCCGATGGCAGGGAAGGCAGCCCGATGCCTTCCTTAGGCATCTTGCTGCCTTCTACGGAAGCCTGTGAGATCCAGCCCATTGGATCTCACAGGCAGCAGGCTGTAAGTGTATTACACTGTGTAATACACTTACAGCCAATGCATTACAACACAGAAGTATTGTAATGCAGTGTAGTATAGGGGATCAGACCCCCAAAAGTTGAAGTCCCAGACTGGGACAAAAAATAAAGTGAAAAAAGAAGTTAAAAAAATCGTTAAAAAAAAAAAAAAAAGTTTCAAGTAAAAAAAAAAAATAAAGCGTCATTTTCCCAAAATAAAGTAAAAAAAAATTGTAAAAAATAGGGGGGAAATGGGCATAATAGGTATTGCCGCGTCCGTATCGACCAGCTCTATAAAAATATCACATAAGCCACCCCGCTAGGTGAACATCGTAAAAAATAAAAAGTGTAAAAAAAAGCCATTTTCTGATCACCTTGCCTCACAAGGCCGATCTCCACGCTGCTTCCACACACTGACTGGCCTGAGGAAGGGCAATATATGCCCGAAACGTTGCCATGTTTTGTGCATAAATGCACGGCTGAAAATGAAAATAAAACCTCACCTTCATAACTAAAAAATTGGAGTGCTGTCTGCTTTGTATATACAATTTAAGCGTGATCCTGAGGTGAAGCAGGCACTATTTACAGACGTGCACCCTGGTAGTGCCTTGATTTGGATGAGTGCTGTGACCCCCTTGTTGCTGAATGCACAGATGCCACGGTCACTATTAAACATGGTATCTTAAGGGGCTAAATGACTGAGGGAACAAGGCCCCCATTCTCGGAACAGGAGAGGGTGGGAGAAACGTATATGGTCCCGGTCATTATAGCCAGGAGCCAGCTGTATTACACAGCTGGCACACACTGCAAATGCAATGTAAACAGCAATGTTGGTATAACATTTTTGGTGAAAAAATTTTTGGCATGTATATGGACATATATTTGGCACATGTGGACAAATTTTCAGGGCATACTGACTGCTGAGACCTCGACGATCACAAGAACAGGGGTCTCATTCCCTAGGTCGAGCATGTACCCCACTGTTTTATTCATTCTCTATTTGAGCACCGGAAATAGAAAAGAGCTGTACCCTGCTATTTTGAGCGTGCCCATAGAAAATTAATGAAGTGACAGGGCGCATGCCTAAACTGCCACTCCATCAGATTGGGGCAATGGGGCCCCTTCTTGGGATCAGTTGGGGGTCAACTCTTGTTGGAACACCAACAATCAGTTATACATAACTTGTAAACTTGGCAAACCCCATTAACTAAGTTTGCTATTATCCCTATCTGCTGCATTGAAAGTTCACAAGAGCATAATGACCTCCATAATTTTTAAATGTGAGAAGTTTGGAACAACCGGGACTCTTCACAGAGCTGGCTGCCCCACCAAAGTAAGTAATCGGGGAGAAGGACCTTGCTAACACAGGTGACCAAGAACCTAATGGTCATTCTAGCTAAGTTACAAAGATCCTGTGTGCAGATGTGAGAAACTTCAGGAAGGTCAACCATCACTACAACAGTCCACCAATGTAGGCTTTATTGTATAGTGGCCATAAAGACAACTATCCTCAGTAAAAGACACATTAATGCCCACCTGGAGTTTGCAAAAAACACCTAAAAGACTATCAGATTGTGAGAAACAAAATTCTCTGGTCTGATGAAACAAAGACTGAACTTTTTGTACTCAATTATAACCATAATTTCTAGAGAAAACCAGGCACTGTTCATCACCTGCTCAATACCACTCCTACAGTGAAACATGGTGGTGACAGCATAATACTATGGGGGTGTTTTTCAGGGGCTGGAACAGGGAGACTGGTACAGGTTGAGAGAAAGATAAATGGAACAAAATATGGAGATATTCTTAATGAAAACCTGCTCCAGAGTACTATGGACCTTAGACTGGGCCAAAGGTTCACCTTCCAATAAGAAAATGACCCTAAAGCACACAGCCAAGACAACAAAGGAGTGGCTTAGTGACAACTCTGTCAATGTCTTTGAGATATCAATCCAAAGCTCTGACTTGAAACATATCTGGAAAGAGCTGAAAATGGCATTCCATCGACGCTCCACATTCAACCTGACAGACCTTGAGAGGATCTGCAGAGAAGAATGGCAGAAAATCCCTAAATCCAAGTGTATAAGCCTTGTGGAATCATACCCACGAAGACCAGAGGCTAAGCTTGTAATCGCTGCCAAAAGTGCTTCAACTAAGGACTGAGTAAAGTCTGAATACTTACAAGTTATATTAATGCAAGATTTTAGTTTTTCATTTTAAATAAATTGGCAAAGATTTCAAACATTCTGTTTTCACTTTCTTATTATAAGGTACTGAGTGTAGAATGATGGGGAAAAACTTGCTTTATTTTTAAAATTGTATTTACTACAAGGCTGCAACATAAACTGTGGAAAAATTGAAAGGGACTGAATACTTTCATACGTACTATGATTGCAAGTAATAAAAAAATAATAAAAACAATGTTTTAGAATATATGGCATTAACTGTAATCCACCTTGTTTTATAATCTCCAACTATTAAAAGGAATCTTGAAAAATAGGGCTACGTTTTTCACATTTATATTGAAAAGCATATCACGCAAATACATATTGTATTTACTTCTAATCCCTGTCTTTCTCGACATCCTATTAAAATAGGTCAATGTCTGAAAAGTATTGAGATAAAAATAGCTATTTTGAATAACTCAGAAAATGTGCTATTTATGTGGTGACATCCATTATCTTGCATGTGAGCATTGCTCTTCCTGTTCTGATCACTTACACTAATCCAACAAGCTAATGCATATTAAAAGGAACCAATTTCCATTCATATATTTCAATCTCGGTAAAAGAAAGCTGATACAGCACAATAACCTGGCAGTTATATTAAAATTCATAGCATGATTCCCTTTGAACAGACATAGTTTCAACAGCTGAATGCATATGTTAAACTGCATTTGACCTCATACAACCCCTTTTCATTACAAGAAATATTACATCCTGCATTATTTATGGGCAAAGTTATATACAGCATGACACCTAGGGCAGTTTTCACATGGAGTCTTATATGTAGGGCACGTCTGAGAAGACAATGGCAAGAAAATGCCCTTTTTCATTATAATTATTCACATCCATTGTTTTATTCAGTAGAATATTTTAGAGCAATAGACAGTACAGCATCATTTGGTATTAAGAATGTGACCTGCATTACTAATAACTGTGGGCACACGTATTCACAAATATGTAATTGTCATATTTCTGGAACTGGAAAGATATACCTACCTTTTAAAGACATACAGTATTCTAGGGTATAAAACTTAAAGGGAACCTGTCATCTTCAAAACACCCCCTGAACTAGAGTAAGTATTGTATAGTGTAAGTGATGCTGAATCCGAATATGTAAGTTTTATCTTCAGACTCACTTCCATTCCGATGCTGTGCTCCCACAAACCTGCAGTAAAATGCACTCACTGGACTCCTGTGCTCACTCACATAATGGAGAAGACTCAAAGAAGAGTCCAGTGAGTGCATTTTACTGCCGGTTTGTGGGAGCACAGCGTCAAAATAGAAGTGAGCATGAAGATAAAACTTACATATTCGGATTCAGCATCACTTACACTATACAACACTTACTCTAGTTCAGGGGGTGTTTCGGAGATGACAGGTTCCCTTTAACTTGTACTGAAAATATGTGGCATAAACTCCTCAATATATAGTCATTGACTTATTTCTGTAGTTTCCCTTCCACTTCCTGGCCCAATATATGAGGGCTATAGTTCGCTGCCTAGTTACGACCTGTATTCAGCTTGCTGGTTGAGTACGCTCCATTCCAGCACAAGGGGCTATAAGATCTCTGTAACTGGGAACTAATGTGAGAGGCTCAGAAGTGTGGGAGCACAATATGAGGTGCACAGGAGAGAGGGGACTTGCTCGTCAGCAGCCCACTCTTGCTGCAATGAAGAAGAGAACATAAGTAGCAACGGTGTGGCAAAATGGTAATTATACAAGTTAAGGATGTAGCATTTGTGTTGTACTTTTCTCTGTACGTAATGGCCCTGTCACCTGCCTTCTAGTTTCTCGTGTGATTTTAAGGAAGTTGACCGACTATTTATCAGTTTACAAAATTTTTATTTGAAAATTTAGCAATGCACTTGCTTGAAAGCACATTACAACCTTCTTTTTGTTCAATATATGTAATATG
The DNA here is from genome assembly GCA_900303285.1 of Rhinella marina. NCBI lineage: Eukaryota > Metazoa > Chordata > Amphibia > Anura > Bufonidae > Rhinella > Rhinella marina. The sequence goes on along the minus strand of ONZH01005089.1, from coordinate 119,693 downwards.
TAATTGGTAAAGACTATGAGGGAGATCAGAACCATTGTAAAGGAAAGCTTGCTTAGTTGCCCATAGCAACCAGTCATATTCAAACTTTCATTTTTCCTACTGAATCTGATTTGTTGCCATGGGCAACTAAACCAGTTTCCCTTTACAACAGTTTTGATAAATTTTCCCCTATGGTTTTATCAAAAGTCACAGAAAATTTACACAGAAGGTAAAGAAATAGATAGGCTTCAATGCAGCAGCACTGCTATGTCACTCAGCAAATGCCTCCGGTTTATTCTGTTTGACTATACATTTGGAAGTCATTTTTACTCCTTTGTCAGGTCTGTATGCAAAAATATATACAGACACAATTTGTACACACCATAAAATACCTCTTTTCTGTGTTTGTAGAAATGTGAGCCTCATGAGCCCCATTGTGATCAACAACCAGATTCAAATAAACTCTGTACACACATATACCAAGTTGGAGAGTTATCGGCCTCAGTAGTTGTGATTAGCAATATAATAACCATGACTGATCTGTAGTTAATGACGTTTTTAAAATGCATTTTGTGCTTTGAGCCCTGTGAACTGCTGCAGTCAGTTGACTAGATAACCATGCTTAAAGTATATGATAAAGATTCTGAAATTTCCACTTAGTGGCGTCTGTGTATTAAGAGTAAAGCAAAAATGAAATGAAGTCTGAGGCGCAGTTTCTTCATGTATGTAGTAGGTAGCTGATGAGACCAAATGGGCCAACTCTTTTGGGTCCAAAGGGGTGGTGAACAGGTCACATCTAGAAAGTTTTCAATAGACTATGACTAATTTTTCATTTATAAAATGTTTATTTTCATAAAAAGAGCTCACAGTTTCACAATCATACTTACTACTTCATCAGGAGACCGCTCATAAGGGTAGAAATAATGACAGGTACACTACTTTGATGTAAGAAATGAAACCCCACAGAAACAGAGGTAATTACAAAATTACAGAATCAAAGAGGTTGCTCACGTATTAGAAAAAAAAAAAGTTGGCTTTGGGTACTGTCATGTGTTCTTCTTTTTGGTGGGATTTTTGTGGTTCTAGGGTTTTTTTTTAAGGTGGCACAACACAGTCATGCAATGTGAGAAGAGAGTATTTGAATTGAGCCACCCCTTCAAGAAATGTTCTTTTCTTTAAAAATTAAGCATATGGCCCAGTAACAATATTTACAATCTCCAACGCTGAAATCGCATGGGCGCTCTGACAGGCTCTGTCCATATATTGAACAGAAAAGTAGCATCTCATGACGTACAGTCCCGTTCCATTACTTTGAAGATCATTCTGTATGTTCCTACAGCTTCAAAATGCTCTCAAGCTATGACCGAGGAGATAAACCATGCAGGGTATACTTCTGTAAGTAATTGGTCATGGTGGTGGATGATCTGGTTATAGGGCCTTGTATATGGGATGTATGTCATGCCTTTATTACTATACAGTATGTCTCTTTCTTTCATTTCCAACCTAAATGATATCTTACATATTGTAGGCAGCTTTACTCATTCACACAGTTGCATGCACCAGTTCACTGACATCACAATGGGATACAGATTACTGATAGGAGCTTCAGGGAGCGAGGAAACTGCTAATCAGCACAATTCTGCTCAATGTATAGGTAGGAGTGTAATTTGTTCTGTTCTGAACAGGTTATTGGAAAGAAAGTATAGAAAAGCATTGATTGAGGTGTCTGTCTGTGTGCTGTAAAAGGCAGCTACAATTAAAAGATTCTTCTGATCTCTAATAGGGGATGGACAATGGTTATTCTTTCTTATAAGGCAGTATTAGTATACAGTTTACTAGATAATGTGATGTGGAATTCTCCTTTAAGTCTGTATACATCTACTTGAAGCAACCGGACTTCAATATGTATTTGGTATAATATTGATCTGCAGAACAACACAAGGGTAATGTCAAAATGTTAATGAGGTCTCTTAGGGGATATTACTCACTAAGACCTCAATGGCAGTCAGTCAATAAGTTGGGGTAGAAGTATCAAGGAGACGAATTATCATCTGTCACGACAGGGGGGAACACAAGGGAGAGTGAGCCCTGTCCTGAACCCCACCTCTTTCCCTGCCTACTTACAGTAGGAGCCCTAGGCGGCAACACCGTAACTTGGAGACGTTCCCTGTACTAAGTAAGTGCAGGGCAGGGAAGGGAACACAGGGATAGACACAAACGGACGGAACAAACACAATATAAGAAAGGTAACAAGCCGGGTCAAATACAGGAGATCGCGTCAAATACCAGGGGGTCAAGAGAAGAGTAGTCTAAGTCCAAAATCCGAGTCAGAGTCCAAATAGCAAGATCAATATGGCAAGGTAACAAGCACTGGTCAAAGGTAGAACTAATCACAGGCATCTGAGTGAGGCAGTTGCCATCTTTAAATAGCCCACCCAGGATCATGTGATGTGGCCAGCATCACATGACCTGAGGCGGAGCAAGCTGTCCAAAAAATATGCAAAGTAGCCATGTGGTGTGATCAGCACCACATGGCTAAACCCAAACAGAGAATTAACTCATGAAGTGCTGGCTGACAAGACCAGCACTTCAATTCCCTATTGCTCGTCTCTAGGGGGGCGGAGAGGTCCGGCGATGTCGTGCAGAGGGAGCGCGACGCCGACCTCGCGTGACATCATCTTTGTTTCTTGAGTGTAAATAGCTTTTACTTTTATAGGAGTATGGGATACAGAATGATCTCATAGGATTCCCATTAGCTCTATGAAGAATTATTGATACACATAAATTTTCCAATTTGCATTTTGTATAGTGAAGGAACCAAGTAAGATCAATCATGCTGATATTAAACAGGTCGTGTCAAACCTCAGCTGAGGAACATAAATCTTAGCACGAGAGTAAAGGTTACAATACAGAAGAAATATGCAGCAGCCCTTGGCAACAATTCTAAAACTCTGTTTGAATTTAAGAAAATATCTAATAAATCTGGAGTGGCATATATTAAATATTAGCACTGAATGGCATAGGGGGAATACAGGCTTTAAAATTCAATTTTTAGTCCACTGCATCATTTCTGTATGAAAAATAAAGCAAGACAAGGTATTCATTAAAATAATTTGACATGCATCCTGTTAACTGGATGTTTTGTTCTGTGCTCCAGTAAAGGCCCTATATTCAGGCAGTGTGAGTACAGATGGATAAACACATTAATCGGTGCTCGTTTGCACCGGTCTGATTACACAGACCGATGCAAACTTGAATCACTGCAACTGCAGTCATCCCTCTCAATATCGGCAGTACACCCCTGATTACACTGATGATAATTAGGCATCCCTTTTCATCCTGATGAAAGATGCCCAGCAGCCAACAAATGCTGCTCAATTATACAGGTCAATTATTGGGAACGAGCATTCGTATGAATGTTCATTCCCAATAACAGGCATGAAAACTGTTCGGTCTAAAGGGCCTTAAAGGGGTATTCCCATCTCACAACTGTAGATTGTATAGTTAGATATAGGAATACCAATAATATTACTAATATAATGTATTTATATAAAATGTAACGTTTAGAAGATTTCCCTATTTGTATATCCATTGTCCCAGACACATCAGTCAGGCCGTTGCCCCTGGTTACGACCACCTTGGCCATGTAGTAGTGGTGGCCAGCTTGGTCCTTTTCAAACCCGCTCTGAGGTAACTACTGTATTGTGAACACACAGTACATGAGCATGCACAGACACATCTTAGAGTACTTTTGCATCTGCGTTTTGGACACTACCAGTCCAAAATGCAATGGTCAGGATCCGTCCAAAACGCAGACTTTATAAACGGATCCTGCTCCATAGAGATGAATTGATCAGGATCCATTTCTCCTAAGATGCGTCTCCGCATGCTCATGCAATGTGCGATCACAATACAGCAGTTACCTCAGAGCGGGTTTGAACAAGAGCAAGCCAGCCATCACTACTACATGGCCGCAGTGGTCATAACTAGGGGCAACGGCCTGACTGATGTGTGTGGGACAATGGATATACAAATAGGCAAATCTTCTAAACGGTACATTTTATATAAATACAAAATCTGACTTTAAAATACTCCCAGTGCTGATTCAGTACACAAAGGGTCCTTCTAGGAGCAGTACCTGACACTGCACAAGTTTGGGTGACATTGTCAACATTGTCTCAAGTTCTTTCAAAACAGAGCATGATATATATATATATATATATATATATATATATATATATATATATATATACACAGTACAGACCAAAAGTTTGGTCACACCTTCTCATTCAAAGAGTTTTCTGTATTTTCATGACAATGAAAATTGTAGATTCATACTGAAGGCATCAAAACTATGAATTAACACATGTAGAATTATATACTTAACAAAAAAGTGTGAAACAACTGAAAATATGTCTTATATTCTAGGTTCTTCAAAGTAGCCACCTTTTGCTTTGATTACTGCTTTGCACACTCTTGGCATTCTCTTGATGAGCTTCAAGAGGTAGTCACCTGAAATGGTATTCAAACAGTCTTGAAGGAGTTCCCAGAGATCCTTAGCACTTGTTGGCCCTTTTGCCTTCACTCTGCGGTCCAGCTCACCCCAAACCATCTCGATTGGGTTCAGGTCTGGTGACTGTGGAGGCCAGGTCATCTGGCGTAGCACCCCATCTCTCTCCTTCTTGGTCAAATAGCCCTTACACAGCCTGGAGGTGTGTTTGGGGTCATTGTCCTGTTGATAAATAAATGATGGTCCAACTAAATGCAAACCGGATGGAATAGCATGCCGCTGCAAAATGCTGTGGTAGCCATGCTGGTTCAGTGTGCCTTCAATTTTGAATAAATCCCCAACAGTGTCACCAGCAAAACACCCCCACACCATCACACCTCCTCCTCCATGCTTCAAGGTTGGAACCAGGCATGTAGAGTCCATCCGTTCACCTTTTCTGCGTAACACAAAGACACTGTGATTGGAACCAAAGTTCTCAAATTTGGACTCATCAGACCAAAGCACAGATTTCCACTGGTGTAATGTCCATTCCTTTTGTTCTTTAGCCCAAACAAGTCTCTTCTGCTTGTTGCCTGTCCTTAGAAGGGGTTTCCTAGCAGCAATTTTACCATGAAGGCCTGCTGCACACAGTCTCCTCTTAACAGTTGTTGTAGAGATGTGTCTGCTGCTAGAACTCTGTGTGGCATTGACCTGGTCTCTAATCTGAGCTGCTGTTAACCTGCGATTTCTGAGGCTAGTGACTCGCAGAGGTGACTCTTGGTCTTCTTTTCCTGGGGCGGTCCTCATGTGAGCCAGTTTCTTTGTAGCGCTTGATGGTTTTTGCGACTGCACTTGGGGACACTTTCAAAGTTTTCCCAATTTTTCGGACTGACTGACCTTCATTTCTTAAAGTAATGATGGCCACTCGTTTTTCTTTACTTAGCTGCTTTTTTCTTCCCATAATACAAATTCTAACAGTCTATTCAGTAGGACTATCAGCTGTGTATCCACCTGACTTCTGCCCAACACAACTCATGGTCCCAACCCCATTTATAAGGCAAGAAATCCCACTTATTAAACCTGACAGGGCACACCTGTGAAGTGAAAACCATTTCAGGTGACTACCTCTTGAAGCTCATCAAGAGAATGCCATGAGTGTGCAAAGCAGTAATCAAAGCAAAAGGTGGCTACTTTAAAGAACCTAGAATATAAGACATATTTTCAGTTGTTTCACACTTTTTTGTTAAAAATGAGTTTCTGTCTGTCTGTCCGTCTGTCTGTTCTCTATGCGCGACCAAACTACTGGACCTATTTTCACCAAATTCGACACACAAGTACATCAGGTGTCCGGGAAGGTTTCCCAAAATATGATCTCTATTAGCCAATATTAGTCTGGGAGCATTTCACTTCAAATTCCAACTGCCAGTTTCTCCACATGCACACAGGTTTCCATAACAACCTAGCCAGGTAATTAGCAGCCAGCTGAGGAGCTCAGCCATTTCTATTCCCTGCTTTAAAGGGGCAGAGCTCTGTGGATGACACTGTTAAAGGGGTATTCCGGTTACGATAAATATAACTTATGTTTTAAACTAATTTTATTTCACAAGTATTTTATTAATTTTGGAACAGTGCAAGTAGTAAAATGTACACTAAATTATACATACACATGTCAAATAATCACATCTCTATTATACAGGATACATAATACAGTACAGTAAAATAAACAGTAAATAAAACAATTAAAAAAAAAACTGAAAATTTGGGCCAGAGATAACTAGCAAGCTAGTGGTAAGACTAGTATTAAAATCATATTATAGGGAGCGTCTGGTGGGGTATTTCTGGAGCCATCTGCTCCAATTCTTTAAGTACTTATCATAAGTCCCTCTACAAGAGGCCATAGTGCTCTCCATTACACAGTTATATCCTACTCTTTTGACAATATCATGAACAGTAGGGATCTGAGTAGATCTCCAAAACTTAGCGATCAAAATTTTTGTGGTTGTCAAAGTGTGAAATATAATAGTTCTATCCCATTTGTACATATCATTTAAACCTATAAAGAGCAGACAGAAGGCTGGGTCACTGGGAACATTTATCTCAAATGACTCTTTTAAGAGGGTTAGTATTTCCTTCCACAGAGTTGTAATTTTCTCACAATCCCAGAAAATATGTTTAATATCTCCCACCTTTCTCTCACACCTCCAGCACATACCAGAAATCTCTGGATATACTTTAGATAGGCGAAATGGAGTCATGTACCATCTATAAAACATTTTACGAGCAGATTACAAATGTGACACACATCAGTGCTCCAGACTAAAAAAAAAACCAAGGAGCCATTGGCTCCTAACCTGAAACATTTAGGAGCCAAATAAAATTTTTAGGCGCCAAATTTAAATACATAAAATTATAACGTCCAGCCCTTAATAGAATTGTCCTATCCTATTTTTGGGGGACAAGGTGACTAAAACATAGTGAATTGTATGGTTTTATTTATTTATTTTTCTTTTACGTGTTCACTGTATAGGAGATTTTTTTTATATTTTAATAGTTTGGACTTTTTGGACATTTATTAATATATTTTATATGTAAAATTGGGAAATGGGGTGATTAATGGGCCATTCAGACGGCCGTAGTATTGTGGAGCCGCAAAAATACGGATCTGCAATACCACGGATGCCTCCCGGCCTGTGTTCCGCAATTTGCCGAACATGGCCGAGCGTCCTGATCAAAATGCCTGTTCTTGTCTTCTGTTGCGGACAAAAATAGGACATTTTCTATCATTTCTTGCGGAGCCGCGGCTAGGCAAGTTCACAAGCCGCCCAAAATTGCGGAATAGATGCGGGCACGTTGGTGGGTTTAGTTTTTTTTTTAAACTTTTTATTTAATAATTATTGGCCCCATCAGACCTCAGATCAGCCCAGCGTGCCCCCATCAGACCTCACATCAGCCCAGCGGGCCCCCATCAGACCTCAGATCAGCCCAGTGTGCCCCCATCAGACCTCACATCAGCCCCCAGTGCCCCCATCAGACCTCACATCAGCCCAGCGTGCCCCCTTCAGACCTCGGATCAGCCCACCGTGCCCCCTTCAGACCTCGGATCAGCCCACCGTGCCCCCTTCAGACCTCGGATCAGCCCACAGTGCCCCCTTCAGACCTCGGATCAGCCCACAGTGCCCCCTTCAGACCTCGGATCAGCCCACAGTGCCCCCTTCAGGCCAGCCCACAGTGCCCCCTTCAGGCCAGCCCACAGTGCCCCCTTCAGGCCAGCCCACAGTGCCCCCTTCAGGCCGCCAGCCCACAGTGTTATTGTAGAAAAGGGAACCAAGCGATCAGATTCCCAAATCTGGCTTATTTCAAGAATGTCAGCCTCTATCCAATCAGTAAGAGAGACATTTGGTATACAAGATTCCAATGTATACAACGAGATATAGTGTAATTTTAATTATATTAATTGTTTCCCTTTCACTATTTTTGACCAAGAACTAAAGCTAGCTTTCACTGGTGGAAGGAAAGACATAGTAGGGACAGGCTTTATCAAATTTGCCATCAAACAGTCAATTAAGGGAGCATGCCCAAGTACGTTTGCTTCCAGTTTAACCCATTGTGGAGCCTTGTCCTGCATGAGCCAACACCTTGTCTGATCTAAAATGGTTGCATGGTAATATAGATATAGTTTGGGAAGGCCCAATCCCTCTTTCTCTACAGATTTATATAATGTGGATTTAGCGACTCTATGCCTTTTACAATTCCAAACAAAGTTATTTATCATAGATTGAAGCTCCACTATGTAGCGGTTGGGTATTAATATAGGGACATTTCTGAACATGTATAGTATTTTAGGAAGTACCATCATCTTCACTGCCGCTATTCTCCCTACCCAAGATAAATCTACCTTATATAAAGACTCTAAATCTTCCTTAATTGTTTTAATCAAGGGAGTATAGTTCTGGCTATAGAGCTCCCTAGAGGGAAAAGTGAGAGCGATCCCCAAATAATGTAAACTAGATTTATTCAATTGAAAGGGGAATTGGGAAGCTAAATTTGTTGCTTCTAGGGGGGGCAATCCCCATATTTAGTATTAGTAATTTATTAGCATTAAGCTTATAATACGAGATATCACTAAATTGGGATAGTATGTTCATGACAGCCAGAAGAGACCCTTGGGGTTCAGTCAGAGCTATGATGACATCATTCGCAAAGAGTCCTATTTTGAGAACAAAGCCATTAATGGTAATACCTCGAACGTTGGAGGTTCTAATGAGCTCAGCTAGTGGCTCCATAACTAAAGTAAATATCAGGGGGGAAAAGGGGCACCCTTGTCTAGTTCCGTTGGAGATATTAAATGAGTCTGATAAAAATCCAGACGCCAATACCTTTGCAGAGGGTGATGAATATAGTGCAAGAATAGCTTCTTTGGCTATGCCTGTAATCCCAAACTTGGTCAACACCGCCCCCAGATAGCACCAGTGAACCCTGTTGAATGCCTTCTCCGCATCAAGAGACAGGAGCAGAGAAGGCATCCGACATTCCTCCACTTTCCCAATCAAATCCAGGAACCTCCTTGTTCCATCAACTGATTGCCTACCCTGAATAAATCCTACCTGATCATCATGAACCAGCTTAGGCAATATAATAGAGAGCCTACTGGCCAACAGCTTTGCATATATCTTCAAATCTGTATTTAACAGAGAAATCGGCCAGAAATTTTCCGGTCTATCTGGCGACTTTCCCAGCTTAGGCAGTGCCACTATTGTTACAGAGAGCATTTCCTTAGGAAATGTTCCTTATTCCCTTATAAGATTAAACAATTTATGCAGATACGGGGTGACTATGGACACGAATTGTTTATAGTAGTCATTAGAAAGGCCATCCGGGCCAGGGGTCTTGTTAGATTTTAGTGACCTCGTCTACGGAAAACTCTGCCGAGAGATTGGTTAAAGAACTAACGTCAAGGGACGGTAATTGTACTGAATTAAGGAAATTATCTATGGCTAATTGATCAGGTTGAGGTGTAAGGGTATCTTCTTTTAAGTTATAAAGCTTTGAGTAAAAATGAGCAATCAAATCTGCAATATATTTAGGATTAAAGATTTTGTCTCCTGCGGGAGAATATAGAAAAGGTACCTTAGACTTAGCTCAGAGAACTTTTAATCTATTCGCCAGAAGGGAGGACGCCTTGTTGTCATGACCATAATAATTGGCTTTGAGCCTCCTTAAAGCTAGATCATATTTATGAAGTTGAAGAAGATGAAGTCTATGATGCAGCTCTTTAAGTTCCTGTTCTCTCCTTGGATCATAAGTTTGCTTATTCAATTGACTCAGCTTGATAATGGCTTCAGTTAGTTGTACAACCTGTTTCTCTCTTTCCTTCTTATCTCTAGACGCTAGACTAATATAGTGTCCTCTCATAAAAGCTTTGTGAGCACACCATATAGAGGTGATACTCATTTCTCCATTATCATTAATAGAAAATAATTCCTGTAGCGTTGATGTAGATTGGGGGAGATATTTTGAAGAATGCAAGATCCTACCATTAATTCTCCAGGGAATTCTCGGAGTAAGATTAAATTTTTCGGTCATTTCAAGGGATATAGGAGCATGGTCAGACCAACCGATATATCCTATCTTACTTGACATAACCTTTTGAAAGGTGTTATAGTCTGCCAGAAAAAGATCAATTCTGGAATACGTTTTATGGGCTGTAGAAAAGAAACTAAAGTCCCTTTCTGTAGAATGTTGCAGCCGCCAGACATCTAATAGCCCTTCAGTATGGATAAGCTGAGATATTTTGGAAGGGCCAGAAGTTTTAACTCTAGCCGTTGAATCCAGTTCAGGCCACATAAGGGAGTTGAAGTCCCCCATATAGAGAACGAACCCTTTTGTAATGTGCCAACCAAGGCAAAAAGCTTCTTAAAGAATTTAAGCTGCTTTTTGTTAGGCGCATAAGGCTACTTGCACACTTGCGTTTACAGGATCCGTTTGTGGGATCCGTCCAGGCTCTCACAAACGGATCCGTCAAGATAATACAACCGTCTGCATCCATTCTGAACGGATCCGTTTGTATTAACTTTTACATAGCTAAGACGGATCCGTCTTGAACTCCATTGTAAGTCAATGGGGGATGGATCCGTTTTCTATTGTGTCAGATTGTGTCAGAGAAAACTGATCCGTCCCCATTGACTTACATTGTGAGCCATGACGGATCCGTTTGCATCAGTTTCTTCATGTGGACACCAAAACGCAGCAAGCAGCGTTTTAGTGTCCGCCTCCAAAACGGAATGGAGACTGAACTGAAGCACACTGAAGCAAAAATTATGCATTCTGAACGGATCCTTTTCCATTCAGAATGCATTAGGACAAAACTGATCAGTTCAGGACCGTTTGTGAGAGCCTGTGACGGATCTCACAAACGGATCCTGCAAACGCAAGTGTGAAAGTAGCCTAAACTGCTACCAATGTAAATACAACATTGTTAAGTTCACAGATAAGAATCACATATCTTCCCCCTTCATCTGTATGCAAATCTATTAGCTTGAAAGCTATGGAAACACCTCTCTTTTTAACATTAGACGAAGCAGAAACAATAACTGGGAATTTTTTGTGTTTCAGTCTGTGAAGATCGGCTTTGACTAAGTGTGTTTCTTGAATGCATAAAACATCAGTTTTTTCTTTAATGGCATCACGCCATAACTGAGATCTTTTAAAGGGACTGTTAAGGCCCCTAACATTAAGTAAGGTAAATTTAAGAACCATTGTGGAACAGTATAATAATTGCTAGAAGCCGATCTGCACAAACCTGAATACCCCACAGCGCGTGGCGCACCATTAGCTGAAGATTCTTACATTCTTTCTCAGAACATAATGTGAAAAAACTCACATCTCTTGCAGAAAAAATATAAAAAGTGGCAAAAACAGCAAATAGTTAACTTTTAACCAGAAACACAACACATCGGATCCCAAAAACTGGAATCCCATAACGCCTATAAGGTAGAATACGGCGTAATCTAACAGGGACTAGTGTAGGTTCACTCCCAGAATCGGCCAATCAGGACCGAGACAATAAAGATATTGCATGGGTGGAAAAAGCAATAAAACAAGTATAAGAGAGGAGAATAGACAATCTCACAATCCTGTTCAGTCATTCGGAGAACTGCGGGATCGAACCACCGACCATTCTTCATCTAGGCGAACAGGCGAAGAAGGCTTGGATGCAGATGTAAATCCAGAGGAAAAGTCCAGATTCCAACTAGATATCAGCCTTGAAGCTTCTGCCGGACTTGACGCGACCACTTTTCCTCCATCTTTTGCAATTAGTAGCTTAGCAGGAAATCCCCACTGATACGGAATTTTATTAGCTCTCAAAACTTTAGTAGCCTCTTGAAACTCGCGCCGTTTCGCCAAAGTAGCTGCAGATACTGTAAGTCCGTGTAAACAGAGATAGATCGGAATCTTTCTGGAACCTCCGGGTTTAGTCTTGCTGCTGCCATCAGGTTTTCTTTTACATGAAAAAAGGTAATTCAAGCTAAGACATCTCTAGGAACTTCAGCAGGTAGACCTTTCGGTTTTATTAATTCTATGAGCTCTAGCTATAAAGAGCTCTGTTTCCGGAGTATTAGGCAGTGAAATCGTGAAAAAATCAATCAAAAAAATCATGTATCTGGTCGGGTTTCACCGCTTCAGGAATCCCACGGAACCGTATATTATTGCGCCGGGAGCTGTCTTCTAAATCAATTACTTTTGCACGTAACGCCGCCATCTCTTCATCCCTTTCATTCGTGGTATCCACCAGATCATTATGAGCTTTAGCAAATTCAGACATCTTATGTTCTAGATGTGAGGTACATCTCCCCACTTCCACCAATTCTTGTTGTAATGGGCCAAGCATGACACAAAAATCCGCTGTATAGACGATCTTAGATCCCCCAATAGTGATTTAAAAAATGCTTCAGTTATTGGTTTTTCACCATCCGCGTCACTTGCAGCTGGTGTGGCTGGGGATGGAACCATCATCACACGGTCCCCATAATGTGATACTGTAGCGAGGACCTGGTTCTGAGGTAGGCCCGTGACAGGAAACTGGGGCGCTGCCATAGTTTCATAGGTCTAGATATCTCCTGCTATGTAGTTAGAAATATGGCTGCTTTGGGGGAATATTGCAGTGGAGGCATGAGGAGACAATTCCTGTTCAGACTGCGGCCCTGGAGCTGAGGGTGAGTGGGAAGGAGTACTTGCCGCCAGTTGCTGAGACCGCGCTGCTTCTCCTGAAATCCTGTGCACACTGCCACTGCTGCCATCTTGTGGAGCGCCAGCCGCGGGAAAAAACTGTGAGTTTACCCGTTGTGCCCTTCCTCCTGGTCTTCGTCATGGCCCCTGTTGTCTGTGGTCCGGTCCTCTCCCTCTATGCCGGGAAAAGATTAGATATATATGCTGTGAGCCGCTCTTTCGGTCCTGAAGAGCTGGAGTTGAGCTGAGACATGTCTCACTCCATGCGCTGCTGGCCACGCCCCCCATTTTAGACTAATTTTAGACTAAGACTGTTCAGTGGTAATAAAAGATGTTTCCTACTACTGCTACCCATTGTGTTTCCTCGTAAATTACCATGGCATCGACCTGTAATTCAGGTAACCCTCAAAAGAAGGACTTAAAAGCAACCCCCCAATGTCCTACAAAACCACGCCCCCAACCCGGTCAGGTCACGCCCCCTCCCGCTCCGCAGCAAATGGGGATTGAAAAAATGAAGGTAAAAAGCAACTTCTGTTAGCTGCATTGACTTTCTCTCTGCAACGACACACAGAAACATTAAATGAAATAGATGCAATATACCCAGGTGAAGCCGGGTCCTTCTGCTAGTATATATATATATATATATATATATATATACACACTCACCGGCCACTTTATTAGGTACACCTGTCCAACTGCTCATTAACACTTAATTTCTAATCAGCCAATCACATGGCGGCAACTCAGTGCATTTAGGCATGTAGACATGGTCAAGACAATCTCCTGCAGTTCAAACCGAGCATCAGTATGGGGAAGAAAGGTGATTTGAGTGCCTTTGAACGTGGCATGGTTGTTGGTGCCAGAAGGTCTGGTCTGAGTATTTCAGAAACTGCTGATCTACTGGGATTTTCACGCACAACCATCTCTAGGGTTTACAGAGAATGGTCCGAAAAAGAAAAAACATCCAGTGAGCGGCAGTTCTGTGGGCGGAAATGCCTTGTTGATGCCAGAGGTCAGAGGAGAATGGGCAGACTGGTTCGAGCTGATAGAAAGGCTACAGTGACTCAAATTGCCACCCGTTACAACCAAGGTAGGCAGAAGAGCATCTCTGAACGCACAGTACGTCGAACTTTGAGGCAGATGGGCTACAGCAGCAGAAGACCACACTGGGTGCCACTCCTTTCAGCTAAGAACAGGAAACTGAGGCTACAATTTGCACAAGCTCATCGAAATTGGACAGTAGAAGATTGGAAAAACGTTGCCTGGTCTGATGAGTCTCGATTTCTGCTGCGACATTCGGATGGTAGGGTCAGAATTTGGCGTCAACAACATGAAGGCATGGATCCATCCTGCCTTGTATCAACGGTTCAAGCTGGTGGTGGTGGTGTCATGGTGTGGGGAATATTTTCTTGGCACTCTTTGGGCCCCTTGGTACCAATTGAGCATCGTTGCAACGCCACAGCCTACCTGAGTATTGTTGCTGACCATGTCCATCCCTTTATGACCACAATGTACCCAACATCTGATGGCTAATGCGCCATGTCATAAAGCTGGAATCATCTCAGACTGGTTTCTTGAACATGACAATGAGTTCACTGTACTCAAATGGCCTCCACAGTCACCAGATCTCAATCCAATAGAGCATCTTTGGGATGTGGTGGAACGGGAGATTCGCATCATGGATGTGCAGCCGACAAATCTGCGGCAACTGTGTGATGCCATCATGTCAATATGGACCAAAATCTCTGAGGAATGCTTCCAGCACCTTGTTGAATCTATGCCACGAAGAATTGAGGCAGTTCTGAAGGCAAAAGGGGGTCCAACCCGTTACTAGCATGGTGTACCTAATAAAGTCCTTCCCTGATTGGAGTCGGGAAGGAATTTTTTTCCCTAGTGGGGAAAACTGGCTTCTACCTCACAGGGTTTTTTTGCCTTCCTCTGGATCAACTTGTAGGAAAACAGGCCGAACTGGATGGACAGATGTCTTTTTTCGGCCTTATAAACTATGTTACTATGTGTTACTAAAGTGGCCGGTGAGTGTATATATATATATATATCATGCTGTGTAAAGGAAATCTACATATTAAGAATAATAAGGAATAAAAAGTGTCAAATTCACATATTTGGCTAATATACAGTTAAAACTAGGTAACACAGAGTACCATTGTTGTTGTCATTCTTAAAGCTTATGCCATGAATCATTTTCCTACTAGTTGTACTGAAAGTAAGGTAATTTGCAACAGAGAATACTATCAATCACTGATAACACCTCCCCTGTGTACAACTATCAGTGACTGACAGCTACCTATATATACACACTAACACAGAGAATGCTATCAATCACTGATAACACCTGCCATGTGTACAACTATCAGTGACTGACACCTATCTATGTATACACACTTACACAGCGAATACTATCAATCACTGATAACACCTCCCCTGTGTACAGTTATCAGTGATTGATCGCTATCTATATATATATATATATATATATATACATTTACACAGAGAATGCTATCAATCACTGATAACACCTCCCTTGTGTACAACTATCAGTGACTCACAACTATCTCTGTACATACCCTAGTGTACAGCTATCAGTGACAGATAGCTATGTATATACAATTACACAGAATACTATCAATCACTGATACCACCTCCCTGTGTACAACTGTCAGTCACTGACAGCTATCTATGTATACACACTTACACAGAGAATACTATCAATCACTGATAACACATTCCTTGTGTACAACTATCAGTGACTGACAGCTATCTATGTATACACACTTACACAGAGAATGCTATCAATAACTGATAACACCTCCCTCATGTACAACTATCAGTGACTGACAGCTATCTATAATACACACTTACACAGAGAATGCTATCAATAACTGATAACACCTCCCTCATGTACAACTATCAGTGACTGACAGCTATCTATAATACACACTTACACAGAGAATACTATCAATCACTGATAACACCTCCCTGTGTACAACTATCAGTGACTGACAGCTATCTCTGTATATACACTTACACAGAAAATACTATCAATCACCTCCCTCGTGTACAGTGATTGGTGACTGACAGCTATCTATGTATACACACTTACAAAGGAGAACACAATCAATCAATTATAACACGGTTCTCCTCTATAACGTATATCAAAAATAGTAGAGATTTAAATGTATAAATTATGTTTTACTCAATTTTTTTCCATACAACTATATATTAATCTGCTCAGCTCCTCCTGCTCTATAACATGCTGCCTGCAGATTACACTGCATTTCGTAATGACAGGTCCTTTTCAAATAGAGTCTGTCAACAGGAAATGTGTTTGTTTGACAAGACCAGAACCGATGGCTCGATCTGTAGCCTTTATCTCTGAACCCGACAGCTCATAAACACTTATTTAAGTTAAATTATCAAACTGATAAAAGGTTAGCTGTAATAAGTGTCAGCAGTTCAGAGATAAGGGCTACAGATCTAGCTGCTCTGATGGATTCAGTGTTAAACAGGAAGTCTGCTAGTCTGCAAATGCGTAAAAAGTGAAAGCTATAGAAGAAAAACTAAACTTCCTAGTAACAGACTCCCTTTAAAGGAATGTTCCAGCTTTGTGCATTTTGTAAACTTCAAGCAAGCCTGCTATACCTGTTCAAAAAATCATACTCATCTGCTCTTCGCCATTCCCTTCCAGCTCTCTGGCTTCCTTCTGTAGTCTTTTTGTACCCGTCCTGTATTGTTTCAGATGGACCAGGTCACTGCAGGTTGCTGCAGACTGGCTGTCACTGCTTAGTTACATACTGCTTGAGCACATATCACAAATGAGGCCAGTCATTGCCTGGAGAGCTGCACGTGATGCTGTGCATCTGAAAGTTTACAAGAAAGGTGAAGCAGGGAGAAGGTGAGTATGGTTTTTGAATAAGTACAGCAAACTAGGCTTTTAGGCTTGATATTTAAATACAGTAAGTGCACAAAGCAGGAAAATCCCTTTAAGGGGGTATTCCAGTTGCATTAAGGATAGAGGATAACTATTGGATTGGTTGGAGTCCTACTGCTGGTTGAATGTATCACAAAAGCACAGCAAAAAGTGATCCTCTATTACACTTAACGAGGCCATAGACATGCCTTAAAGACATATTTTAGAAATATCTTCGTCATCCTGAGCTTTTCAAATGGTCACCAGCACTGACTTCTGTAACTAAAAAATCTCACCTATGTACTCTATGGCTGAAAATGTGTCAAAGAAAAGGTTAATGCTACAAACATTAGATTGTTGGTGGACCCAGCTACAAGTGCATTTCAATAAATTAGAATATCATCAAAAAGTTGTGTGAACTTTTTCAAGTGTTCATATATGTTAATGTTGATTATGGCTTACAGCCAAGGAAAACCCGAAATTCATTATCTCAGAAAATTAGAATATTTAACCCAAAACACCTGCAATGGCTTCCTAAGCCTTTAAAAAGGTTCCTTAGTCTGGTTCAGTAGGCGACACAATGATGGGGAAGACTGCTGACTTGACAGATGTCCAGAAGGCTGTCATAGACACACTCCACAAGGAGGGTAAGTCATTGCATAAAAAGTCATTGCTAAAGAAGCTGGCTGTTCACAGAGTGCTGTATCAAAGCATATTAATGGAAAGTTGAGTGGAAGGAAAAAGGGTGGTAGAAAAAGGTGAACAAGCAACAGGGAGAACCGCAGCCTTGATAGGATTGTTCAGAAAATGCCTTTCCCAAATTTGGGGGAGATTCACAAAGAGTGGACTGCTGCTGGAGTCAGTGCTTCAAGAGCCACCACACACAGACGTATCCAGGACATGGGCTACAAGTGTTGCATTCCATGTGTCAAGCCACTCATGACCAATAGACAACGTCAGAAGCATCTTACCTGGGCCAAGGAGAAAAATAACTGGACTGTTGCTCAGTGGTCAAATTTGTTGTTCTCAGATGAAAGTAAATTTAGCATTTCATTTGAAAATCAAGGTCCCAGAGTCTGGAGGAAAAGTGGAGAGGCACTCAATCCAAGCTGCTTGAAGTCTAGTGTGAAGTTTCCACAATCAGTGATGGTTTGGGGAGCCATGTCATCAGCTGGTGTAGGTCCACTGTGTTTTATCAAGACCAAAGTCAGTGCAGCCGTCTACCAGGAAATTTTAGAGCACTTCATGCTTCCCTCTGCCGACAAGCTTTTTGAAGATGGAATTTTTATTTTCCAGAATGACTTGGCATCTGTCCACACTTCCAAGAGTACCAATACCTGGTGTAATAACCACAGTATCACTGTGCTTGATTGGCCAGCAAACTCGCCTGACCTTAACCCCATAGAGAATCTATGGGGTATGGTCAAGAGGAAGATGAGAGACACCAGACCCAACAATGCAGATGAGCTGAAGGCTGCTATCAGAGCAACCTGGGCTTTCATAACACCTCTGCAGTGCCACAGGCTGATCGCCTCCATGCCACGCCGCATTAAAGCAGTCATTCATGCAAAAGGAGCACCAACCAAGTATTGAGTGCATTTACTGGACATACTTTTTGGTTAACATTTCTGTGTTAAAAAAAAAAATTACAGTTGGTCTAATATAATATTGAGATTTTCTGAGATAATGACTTTGGGTTTTCCTTGGCTGTAAGGCATAATCATCAACATTAACTGAAATAAACACTTGAAAAAGTTCACTCTGTTTGTAATGACTCTATATATTTGTTTCACTTTTTGAACTGAATTACTGAAAAAAAAACTTTTTGATGATATTCTAATTTATTGAGATGCACTTGTATAATGTACAATATTAACCCCCTAACTGTTTTGCCAGAGTGGAGCTTCAGCAGTGGAAAAAGTAGCTAACTGGAGGGGGGAGGGCTGCTTTAGATGCTGCTACCTCCTGAATGGTAGCAGCTAGAAACATGCAACTGGTCTTGTTGGAAAGCAGACATCCCAAGCTTTCAGACGACAATACCAAAATTACAGAAATATGTTCAGGATAGAGAAAGATATCACTAATAGAAATCGGGATGCTGTGAATGCAGCTGAAACAGAAAGTAAAAACAGGTTTTACTTGCGATTATTCCCAACTTGATTGCTAATAGTAATTTCTCCTCTGTTGCTTGGACTTAAGCTGTCATTTTGGTCTTGTATGAAAGCCTGGACAGCTTTCATACAAGACCAGTTGCATGTTTCTCCGCCCTCCCCCCTCCAGTTAGCTACTTTTCACACTGCCTGGGCTGGACTCGGGCAAAACAGTTAGGTTGTTAATTGACAAATCTAATATCTATATATAGCTTTAGAAACCAAACTGATTGTAGACCAGGAAACATATAGTGACTATGGGTCATTGTAGAAGATAGATAAAATCTAACAATCAATTAAAAAAAGTCAACCGGTGCTCTTTAAAGAGTTTTTACACAGGCCAGTGGAAAGTGTATGAAGGATGAATGATCACTACAATGATCTTTCATCCCCTATACACTTTACATTATAACAGTAGCATGTGCTGCCAACTAGAGACCATTTTTATGCACTCATAAAAGATTTGCTTAGCCAACACACAAGCTGGCATTTGGCGAAATTAAACTTCCTATAAACATTCATTCCAATTTATCTGTCCTTGTAAAAGGACTTTTAAATCGTGTTAGGCATACAGTACTTATATGTAAAACATTTTTCAAAAATGCCCATCACTGTATAATTACAATTATTAGTCATGTCCATTACTGTTAATTTCCTGTTCCCAGAAAGAGGAGGAAATATTGAGGGGTGGGGGAGGATAAAACAGAAGGGATAAGGGGGTGAGGGATTTGTAAAAGAAAATTAGCAAATATTTTACTTTGATTATTTTCACAATTAAAAATATAATAAATAATATAAGGAATATGTTATTTAGAAAAAACAGGAAACCATCCATTAAGGCGAAGTAACAACTTTATAAAGATTGACAAGATTAATGTATCATTGAAATGTAATACTACTGAAAGTAGAGCAATGCTATAAAACTCGTTGGCCAAGCCATTAAAGGGGTTGTCCGAGTTATGACAAAAAATATATAGCACTGTAAATCTGATGGGCAGCAATATATAACTAGGTTAAGCAAGTTTTAGGCAAAAAAAATCCATATTTCCTAATTTCCCTGGTTCTCTTCTGGTCTTTGTTTACATGCAATAACAACAATCTCAGCCCCTCCCCCTTCTCCCCCCCTCTCTGCAAAGGCAGTGAATACAAGTGCTGAGTGACATGTCTGCCTGCTGGAATACTCAGCAGCATGTTGTATGTGTAGGACTACAAGTCCCAGCTGTACAATGACACTGCTGATACACACAGGAATTTCTCCCTACCTGTTCTTGTACAATACAATTCCTCTACAGCTCTTGTGCCCAGCATTTGTCTCCTCTCACTGCTGCAGCTACTGTTTGTTATAAAGCCTTGAGCCCTCAGTGTGTTCTGGCTGAAGGGGTTAATGTTTTATCTGAAGGAAACCAGGAAGAAAGCAGATAGCAGCCCGGCAAAGAAAGGGGGCGTGGCCAGTGACGTCTTGTGTACAGACTCTTATCTGAACTCTGAGGCTTGTGAAACGAAACATCACAGAGCAGAGAGATAAGGTGACATCACAGGTCATGTGACCCTCAGTCAGCTCTGAGAAACCAGCAGCTCTAGAAACACAAAGTATATGGGAAAGTTGTTATACCTGACAAGTTAGAAACATATAAAGAACAAAAAAATAACTTGGACAACCCCTTTAATCAAAGGACATTATGGAGGTCTTGCTGGCTTAATCCTCATATTTTATGATGGTAGAAAATACTTCTGAGTGTATGAAAAGTTATATTGCATGTTTCTAGAAACAAATAGATCACAATTTTCCACAATCTCCTTAATCCTCTTCTCTGTTTTCTTATTTCTACCATTTATGCACTCATATAGGAACATCCTGTCCACCAATCCTCTCCAATTCAGGATTGAAGGGGCAGAGTTTTCCATCCACTTCCTTGCAATTATTAATCTTGCTGCAAAAAACATTTTATACACCTTTTTTTTTTATGATACCACCATAAAAAAATGGATTAAGGAGATTGTGGAAAATTGGGATAAGCACTGGCAGGAGAATGCACACATATAAAAGAAAAGTAAAGCCTAACCGACCAGAGGGTGGGGGGGATGAGTTATTGATATTAAGATGAAAAAAAAATGTATTTCTTTAAAAATCAATGATATGAAATATATGGACTTGTTGAACATGTATTTATTATGAATTTGTGGAAAAATAAAAAATAATAAAATAAAAAACAAACAAAAAAAATAGATCAATGTGATTCTTCGCTATCACATGTTCTTGAATAGGTGCATTTTAGAATTTATCAGGGAATGACATGGGATACAAATAACACCCCCAGTGGAGCTTTTCTGAAAAAAATATTGGTCTAGTCACATTGTATAAACATTGCGCTAGTATCTTTCTCTAGATACTGTGCACATGCTTAAACCAAGAAACCTATTCTTGGTACTTGTTCCATCATTTGTCAACTTAGAAAAGTGGTAGATAAGATTGATAAACCAGACAAACTTGGTATGACTCTGTAGTCCCATCTGCTTGTAATTGTAAAGAAAATATATATTATCACAATATAACAAAAAATATTATGCCTGCTGAAGTAGAAAACAAACTAGTAAAACAACATAATTGACTGGAACTTGTGTTATAAAACATCTAGATAAATTTCCTGTTACCTCAAAATAAGTCACATCTACATAACAAAAGCCTATTACATATCGAAGTCTAAAAACAGTAAGAAAAGGTTTCAGGACTTAAGATGCATACATTCTTCATTACTGTGCCCTCTGAGCCAGAGAAAGAATGCTATCAGACGGTAGATTAATCTTCGTAAAAATGATTTATTATATACAATTCCAGCTGCCTTATATTTTGAGCATCAATGCACATCCCTTTCATTGTAGACAATATATTGATGGTAAGAAAACATGAAGATGAACACTATAAACCGTTCCCCAATCTTCTAACAATAGAGATATACAGCTTTATTGCTGTAAGCGCCCAAACACCTCTTCTACAGAACAGTTCATTTGGTAAAACATAAAGATGGAACTTTTTAACTTTAAAAAGCAAAAACTGGATGTTACCAATATTAGTGTACAATTAGTTTTACTACTAGTGTCCCAAAATTAGGAATATTTAAAGAATCACAACTCCTGCAACAGACTGTATGGTCTTGATAGATATAAACCACCACCAACAACAACGTAAAAAACATAAAGTTCAACTTAGTAGAAATATTCAGTTATTGAGAAAGTCTTGCATTGCACACATTCAACAAGGGGTTTTAACCTATGTATTTAAATACATAGGTTAAAACCTAGTGACAGAGCCGCTTTAAGACTATGGCAACTTTGGGAACATTTTTTTTTTCACTTAAACGTATGCAGAAAAACATTTTGGCCATAGAGTTTTATTAAACTTTTCAACCCATTTTGCTTCTGCAGCTTCTGCGTTTCACAGTACATGGCAGACTGCTGAATGTCATTCACAGTCAAATCAATTGGGGAGATTATTCATTATTAATTCTGCCCTGAAAAAAAATCAACAACTGATTTAAAGCACAATGCAAATGTTTTTCTATATTGTTTTTTATTTTATTTTATGTGAATTTAGGTGTGATCATGCAGTGTAATATATACAAGTGTTCATATTTTGTCTTTGATACAGTTCCACACAGTTATTGAAAATGTGACTTATTCCCTGGATAGTTCAGAGGATTTGCATTTTGCTAAGGATAGCTATCAAAAGCTGTGTAATGGCCCTGCTGGATCCCTGCTGCTCAGGTCCCATTTAAGTGAACTTTGGTGAGGAGAATGGAGTGGCAGTGCTGGAACTAAGGGGGTTCAGGACAGTGAGTATATTGTTTTTTTTTATAAATTATTTTCATACCTTCACTGCCTTAAAACAAACAAATACTGTAAATTAATTTGGACAACCCCTACATATGTTAAAGGTTTAAATAAGGTTTAGGAGAGAAATGCTTTCAATAAGAAACTGAACACGAGAATAAGGGGGCACTATCTGAAACTAGTTAGGGAGGTGAGGATCAGATACTTCACAGCATCCCAGAAGAACCGTCAGAAAGAGGAGCGTGCCATGCTTTTTACTTATTATTGTAATCAGTGTGGATGAAACTGAACTCAGGCACTCAGCACCATTTGGAGACTATTAAAAGCCGCATTAATGTGGATGGATGCCACTGGAAGTGTGCAATATGAATGTAGCGCTTGCTGCCACTTTAGCATTGATTATAATTTTTTTACTGACAGTAGTAGTAGTAGACAGCAGTAGATGACAATAGTAGATGCTTAAAATAAACGTCCAGCAGATGTGACTTAAAATTCTACAGTAAGTGAAGTTATACACGCCTGGAACAAACATATCCTGAGGGAAAATACAATGGAAATACTACAAGGGTAGACTAGTTGGAGTTCTAGTTGGAGTTAGCTTGTCTGTTTCTGCTGTCAATCTTCTAGATTTCTACCTATGTCAATTTGTCATTGGTAAGTTGTGCCTGAGTGACAGTGAATGTGATGGTGACAATATTTGTAAGTAATGAAATGTGGAAGTTAAAATATTTTCTTTCTACATTTCTTTTCAAAACCTATGTGCATAACCCAGCCTCTTCTATGTTTAGAATAAAACATGTAGCACTATTAGTAATAACATCAGTAAGGCTACATTCACACGACCGTTGTGTTATGCGGATCTGCATATTGTGGATCCGCAAAACACTGATACCGACCCATGTGCGTTCCGCAATTTGTGGACCGCACATGCCGTGGCTATCATAGAAATGCCTATTCTTGTCCGCGGTACGGAGCAACGCATGTGGACAGCATGGTGTGCTGTCCGCATCTTTTGCGGCCCCATAGAAATGAATGGGTCCCGATCTCAGCCACAAAATATGCGGATCGGAGGCTGCAAAAACAAATGTCGTGTGAATGTAGCCTAATGCTGTACAAACCAAATGTTTCCTTCAGAGCAAAGCGAATATTTCAATAATAACTATCTGCTAGACATACAAGGTCATATCGTGTCCACTAGCAAGTATTAATATAGCTAATTTTATAGAATAAAGGTCCTATTAGGTGGGCAAATATTTTCCATTAATCCCTTCGTGACCAGCCTGTTTTGGGCCTTAGTGACCAAGCTTTTTTTTTTCCATTTTTTCATCTTCCTTTTTTCTGTAGCGACATGAGAGCTTGTTTTGCAGGTAAAAGTTGCAGTTTCTAACGGCACCATTCTGGGGTACACATAACCTAACAATTAACTTTTATTAACTCTTTCTTGGATGGTTGGGGAAAAAAAGTAATACTGCCAAAGAGTTTTTAGGTTATAAATTCAGTGGCGTTCACTTTTTGTCATAAATAACATGATAGCTGTACTCTCTGGTCAGTGCGATTACAGTGATACTAAATACATATTTTTTTTTTTAGTTATACTACTTTTGTAAAATAAAATACCCTTTAAAAAAATTTTTTTTGCATCGCTTCTCAAGACCCATAACTTTTTAATTTTATTTTCAAGAACTGTGTGAGTGCTTAATTTTTGCTGGGTTACTTGTACTTTTCATTGGTATCATTGTGGAGTACATAACACTTTTTTGATTCCTTTTAATTTAAATTTTGTTAGTGCAGAATAAGCCAAAAACAGCAGTTCTCTGTAAACCACTTAGATGTTGCAGTTGCTATTGACTACAGCATCTAAGGGATTAAACAGCCTGGATAGGCATTTCTGCTGGTCAGGATTCCATGCAGCACTTCGACTAGGCCACAGTAAAAGCGTATCCAAAGTCGAGTATCTACTTACACAATATTCTTTAATTATTATGGTGTTATATACAATTTTTATACTCAGTAAAGTCTTTTGGTCTGCATTTCCACTTCTATCACTTGAATATGAAGAAAAAGAAAAACTTAGATAAATATATTCTTCTGCATTTAAAAGGAAGCACAAAAAAAAGAATCTATGCCTTCATTCACAATAATCTTTGTTTAGCTGTGTAATAGCACAATGAATAAGTGAGGAAGGACAGGGCTTTGCAGCTGGGTTGATTTAGCTAATCTTATCCTAGCTAGAGGCTGATAATTTTATGGGGTGAAGGGGTGAATCAGAACTGAATCTCTTTGCCCTTCAGAAAATATGTGCACTATTAAATGGTAACTAAAAAGGAGGGGAATGTTTAAAAATGATCTGCTGTATTGCAAGTCTGAAGAAAGGTCAACATCAGAACAGTAAAAATACAAAAAATATGGATGAAGCTATCTTTATTTTGATACCTTAATGTATTGAGTGCCAAGATAAGGAATGTTAGATCTCTATACTCTGTACATCTGTAAAATATTAATTAATGTCACCAGATACCTTGAAATAAATACAGCTGACGTGGGAGATGTGCCATTGGCAGATGAATCCAATCCCATTTGTCCCATGTTGATAGGTGGTCTGAAACAAGTGAGGTGCCGTTGCACCCGATGCTCTGGTAATTTACTTTGCTGACCATGCCTTTCCCCCACTCTGAGGGACAGGGCTAGGCAGTGTAAAGGTAATCACGTCTGGCCCTAAAATCTTGCAGCAGTGCAGGGACCTTTTTGGTCTGCACACACGCTATACAATCCTGAAGCTCACGGGGAAGATGAATGCATGCGCAGTATTGGTTCCATCCAGCCAGTGAGTACTTCAGTAATGTACAGATCATGTGCAGATCAGAGAGGCACATTCACTTCCACAAGATTTCAAGGCCAGGTGTGATAACCTTTACATATAAAATCACTTATCTCACATATCTCTGGATTCAGACCACTTATCAACATGGGACAAATAGGGTTGGATTCAGCTGTCATGTTCAAATTTCCCATGTCGGATGGATTTATTTCAAGGCATGCAGTGGCAGATTCCCTTTAAATATAATTTTGAAGACAACTGGGCAGATTTCCCAAGGAGATACTCTTGTCTTAAAGAAGTTGTCCATGATTAGAAACACTTTATCTTTCTTCCAAAATCAGGTTGTGTGTAGTAATATAGCCCTGCCCATTGACTCCAATGGATCTGAGATGCAATACTTGACACAACCCAAGGACAGAGGTGGTGCTACTTTTGGAAGAGAGCATCCATGTTTTTCTAACTCTGGACAACCCATTTAATGGGGTTTGCTGGGACCCTGTGGGTCCCACAAAGCCACCATACACAGATTAACCCTGTAGATAAAAGATCAGCCTCCTGGGAATCCAGTCACATAATGCTACTCTTCTGAAAATCTATCTTTGCTGACCTCATGTCCGTTACCAGGTTTCTGTCATGGGCTTTGAGCAGGAGGTCACTTCCACTGTGCATGAGGCTAGAACTATTCCTCTGTAAACTCCTGAATTCCCCTCATCTGTGCATGCTCTACAGAGAGGAAAAGTTCTGTCCCCACCCATAGTAGAAGTCATGTTCCATCCATAGCCCAGGCCGTAATCCTAGTAAAAGGCGTGACGGCAGTGGAAGCTGGATTTTCAGAGGAAGACTGTCACATGGTTCCCAATCCAAGCAACTTTACAGTATAACTTAGAATTATGTAGTACACTATTAGACTTATATTATAAACTTCATCCTACTGGAGTGTTCTCTGTAATTAAAGTGGCCTTTTGGTACCTGCTGGTCCCTCAGCAGGTACCAATCCTGGTCCACCACATGGCCCACCTCATGTGTCACTTTTCTAAAGTGCCAAAAAGAGTAAAACGTCATAAATCACAGTGCAAATATGGCATTCACCAAACTTTGTGACTTTTTAACAACACAAACTGTTGAAAATCTAATAACATATTAGCTTCACATTCTTCCGTACCAGTTTACCACCTATATTATACTGTATACCTACCAGCAGACAAGACAATATGGGTACTATTAAATACTATTCTTTGACCTAGCATAATTGCTTACTCTTATTTTCATTTAGAGAAATAAATACATGCTCTTACAAATTAGCATATTACTATACAAAAAAAAAAATCTAGCCAGCAAGTTGTTTCCAACTGGTTGATTTCTTGTGTAGGTTGTGAAATTAACCTACTGGGAGAAGCCATGCAGAATTTCTTTTGGGCACTTGTAATGTGTATAGGCACTTATGCTGCAGAACTAATTCCATTAATGTGTCATTTGAAAGGCTTTTTAATTTACTAGAACATTTAGAGCAAAATTCTAATTCTTCAGGTTAATCATGAGAAAAAAAAAATGTTCAGCAGAAACGATCGGCAATTAGAGTGCACGCTCGGGAACTATAAAAAATACGTTTGTTTAGGTGATAAGATTCATTATGTGAACCAGATTTCAATTCAAGGTAATGCTACCTCTATGGCTTCAGGGTACTGAACAAGAACTCAGAAAAGATTATGTATTCCAGACAGAAATCATAGGAATCACCAATAATTATTATATCATATTATTACTAGATGCAGTTCATACTGCAAATACACATGGGGAGGGGGGCTCTACAGTGCCACACAACTTCTATAGTAACTGCTAGAGCAAGATAACTGGGAGGTATCAGTTTTGTACTTACACGTATGATAGGAGATAGCACACCAGTAGGTTTATTTGATTGCTTCTTTTATTTAATTCATTTCAAGTAGTTTCAACACCAGTGGTAAAAAGTATACATCAGTGCAAAATATACATCAGTGCAACATTTTGGGCCCTTTTAGTGGGTACCCTTCTTCAAGCTGATCCAATGCTGTAATATGCTTTATCAGTGAGAGATGTCTAGGTCTCATTTTATCATCTGTTTAACGTCCCTTTGGCCCTATGTATATGCTCTATTGGGCCGTGCAATAGGCGCAACCTAATAGAGTGCTTGTCGGTATTCTACTGACAGCGTAGAAAACAGTACTATCTAAGAAGCACGATACGCTATGTGATCGCAAAACAAAGTGCTACCTTGTGCAACTAATAAGAGGTTAAATTTTTCTTTACGTTTTATTGTAAAAATTAAAGTTAAAAAACACATCTTATTTTCCATTGTAAATAAACTTCAATACCGCGCGGCCATTAACAGTGAAGACTGACTAAACAGTGCAGACTTCATTAGTTAAATGAAAGCCAAAGGCGGGCTAAATGGCAACACGGTTCTTGACCGCAGCACTGCTGCAACCAGACCAGATAATGACCATGTCTTGTGGTCATACCCTAAATGATTATAATGCCATGAGGTCCCCATTTAAGTGTAAATGTCTGCATCTGTCATGCGGTGCAAAAACGTCCGGGGCGTGTATATTGTGGATCCCGCTGTTTGCGGGCTGCAATACGAGCCCGGACGGTAAACGGTCCTGTGCATGAGCCCTTACAGGGGTTTTCCAAGTCTTTACAACTGATGACCAGTGGGGGTCCAACACCCAGGATCTCCACCAATCAGCTGTTTGAGAAAGCACCAGTGCCCGCAGTAGTGCCTTCTCTCAGTTTTTCCTAGGCCACTAATGACACATTCATTGGTCACGTGGCGCAGCTCAGCCCCATAGAAGTAAATAGGGCTGAGTGTAATACCAAGCACAGCCACTATACAATGTACAGTGCTGTGCTCTGTAAGCTGTGAACAGACCACGGCTCTCACAGGAGCCTGGTGCCTTCTCAAACAGCTGATCAGCAGGGGTCCGGGGTGTTGGACCCCCACCAATCAGATACCGACGACCTGAATGTCGCACAACACATGCTGCAGTGTAGTTTACCCTATATGTTAGGGTACGGCATACATAGCATATATGCTGCAGATTTTCTACTGTGGCACTGTGTGCCTAAAATCTATAGTGTTGAGAGTAGGAATGAAGCGGATGAGATTTTCACAAACCTTGTCGACACTTGTCCACAACAGAATCAGCACATAACTTGACACGTGGTGAGGATTTTTAAATCCGCAGCATGTCCATTTATATTGCATATATTGACTGTGGATTTTACCCTTTGCAATGCAGATAGGGAAATCAGTGTCAATCCGGCAGAATATGTGTGATAACGTTCGAAGAAAATGATTTTGCTGCTGCAGAGTACCGGCAGATCTTCTATGGATTTTCTACTATCGTATGGAAAATCTGCAGCAGATTTACCAGGTGAGGCCGTACCCCAACGGCAAGAATTCTCTAACTAGCTGAAAAATTGCTCACAAATATTCCAAATGATCTTTGATTCTAAGGCATATGTAACCACAAGTGTATGTAGTAAATATATGAAATCATTTAGTCAGATGTCACAGTGACAACATAGGAAGGAACAGTCATCGACAATATGTTTTGTAAAGCTTTGTGAGGCGCAGTAAATCCTCCCTCTGTTCTCTTTATTACATATTCCACATTGATTGTAAATGTCTTTATGTTTGTGTGTTTGGTGTGCTGTCTTGTCTCTTCTCCTTGATAGCATTAGACAAGACAGCTGTGTCATGTGCGAGAGGTCTACTGCCTGGAGATATTCTGAACATTCTGTTTAACCCCCTGCCTCCTATGCTCACAGGTCACTGACTAGTATTATACCAATAAATCTTCCCTAATAGACATGATGGCCAAGGTTTACTAATCCTGTCTAATATTTGGACAGAGTAAACAAAAAGTCTAGTGTATTTTTCAAGAGAATGCCAAGAGTGTGCAAAGCAGTAGTCAAAGCAAAATGTGGCTACTTTGAAGAACCTAGAATATAAGACATATTTTCAGTTGTTTCACACTTTTTTGTTAAGTATATAATTCCACATGTGTTAATTCATAGTTTTGATGCCTTCAGTGTGAATCTACAATTTTCATTGTCATGAAAATACAGAAAACTCTTTGAATGAGAAGGTGTGTACAAACTTTTGGTCTGTACTGTATGTATTTCCACAACTGTCGTTTTTCGCAGCCATTGGCTATGATGGTATGATGGCAGACATAAGAAGAATATTCAATCCAACATTTTATCTTAACTGGTTAATGGACCGCTCACCATATATTTATGGTAGTCCAGGTCTCTAAAGCCTTCGCCATAGTACATTTACCCTTCTGGCTTTAGTCAGCTGCTTGAGCGCTCAGGCAGCTGAATCTCCCCCGCTATCAGTGACTGCTTTGATTCTGGAGAAAAAAACAGGAATGTTTTTCACTGCTTCTGTCTTTTCTATTTTCACATACACAGCTCTCAGTGAACACTGTATATAGAATAGAGGCAGCGGTGCCTATATTTATTCTTACTACACTGACTTGTGAAATTATTCACCCCACTTTGGTGTTTTTCCCATCCAGATTTAAAATGGATTCCTGGAGGTTTGTACCATTTGGTTTACACAACATGCCTACCACTCTGAAGGTGCAAATATTTTTTACTGTGACACAAACAATAAGGGCCCATTCACACAACCGTGTGAATGGGTCCGCATCTATTCCACAATTTTGCGGAATAGATGCGTCCCCATTCACTTCTATTAGAGCAGGCAGCCGTGGCTCTGTAAGAAAATATAGAACATGTCCTATTCTTGTCCGCAATAGCAGATAAGAATAGGCATTTTGAACGGGGTGCCCGGCCGTGGCGGCATCCATGGTATTGCGGATCCCCAATACTATGGCCATCTGAACGGCCCCTAAGAAGTTTATTGTGCCTAAGCATTCACCCCCTGAAAGACAACACTTTGTGGATCCAATGTTTTGCTGCAATTACATAGTCAAGCAGCTTTTGGTATGTATTAGCTTACCACATCTAGACACTGGAATTTTTGCCCATTTTTCCAAGCAAAACCGCTCCAACTTCTTCAAGTTAGATGAGTAGTAGTATTGATGTACAGCAGCATCACGGCGATCCTGTGATATTGGGTCACAAGCCGAGTTTGGTCGAGGAGATGGGTTGGTCCAAACAATTGTTTTCTAGAACGCACATGGCTACCTGTAGGGAGAGCACCTACAGAATCTGCAAAGGAAGGTCACAGGGGCAGCATGAGTGTGTGTGTGTGGGGGGGGAGCACACATGTCAGAATCTGTAGGGGGCATCATCTGTGTCTATGTTAGCTCAGGAGAGAGATTAGATCACATAAGGGTTGTATTCCAAGAAGAAAACTTTGTATGAGTGAAGCTGGTCTAGCAGATGAAAGCTAGTGAAGGCAGCAGCTTGCTGATTTATAGACCTGCCAACTGGTGTGTAATAATGAGAGGGACACATTCACATGTCATAACACTATGAAACTAATAGCAGGCTAAAAACCGTCAGAGAACAGCCTGCTGAAGCTCTTTGGATTCGGCATTGCCGGATGTTACCGGAATGCCCACCAGGGTCCGACAGAGATCTGGCGGCTACCCGGCAAATATCCCAGGATTAGACAGGACAGAAACAGACCAAAAAGTGGTGTGTGGAGATAATAAACTCTCCCATGCCACTTTTAAAGTTAAATAGTGAAAAAACTGTGTGTTCAATACTTTTTGAATGCAGTGGCATTTTTGATCGCCCTTGCCACTTTCTATCAAGGGGGCATGGAGAATGAGGGGATGGAGCCAGAGGGCCCCGTACATTTATCTTCATTTACACCGGTTTTCTACCGTAAATGAAGACAGAAATCTATGACAGCTCCAAGCTGCAGTAGATTACTGTTTAGGCATAGTCAAAACAAGTGCCTAATATATGATGAGGCCTCCACCTCGTCATAAATTAGGCATATCCTTTGGCAGTGGAGGGGATATCATAGACTGGTGTAAAATATTGGTCTATGATAAATTCCTCCCTTTGTCTTTATTCTTATTCTTAAACTGTGACAGTTCTAATAACTGTTCATTTCTGTATCTTGTATCTTAGACTTGGAAACATAGGTGGTTTTTGACACATTTCATTACCTTTCTATAGGGACGGATAGAACCAGAATAAAAATCAGACAATACATTTTGCAAATGGGGCATGGAAGCAGCTTAGTCTTTTACAGTGATGTATGTCCTCATAAAACTCTGGAAGGAGAATAGGCTTAGGTGACAGAGGCAGTATTTATGAAATTATTACTTTTATAAAGATAGGAGCTTTCAAACCATGGAATCCAAAAGCAGCTAAAATCTAACTCTAGTTGTCTCCCGGATTAAGCCTATGCAGCAAAATTACTAACACATCCAGGTCTAGAAAAGCTTGCTAACCTGAGCTGAGAGTTGCAATAATAAAATAACACATCATGGGGGGCAAACATCTATTATAGATCCAGATCCAGACTTTAAAGGGGTTGTTCAATTTCCTTTACCAATGATTAGTGATGATCTGACTCCCAGCACCCCTGCCGATCAGCAGTAAGCACAGATTTCTCTTCACTGTTTAGCTGCTCCCAGTCCACATTGCAGCAGTGATCAGGTGTAATTACAGCTCCTCCGTCCCCATTCACCTCAGTAGAAAGGAGAAGTTACACTCTGTCTGCTCCTTCCCATTAAAGTGAATGGGACGGAGCAGCTGCAATTACACTTTCTTGCCATTGCGATATGGAAGGTGAGCAGGTAAACAATGAAGATAAATCAGTGCTTGTACCAGCACTGTGTTCTCTTCAAACAGCTGATCGGCAGAGGTGCTGGGAGTTGGATACCAGCCGATCTGATACTGATGACCTATCCCAACTACAGGTCATCAATATTGGAAACGGGACAAAATCTTTAAGGGTAGGTTCATATTCAGTAGTACAGTATGAATATTCCAAGCTCCAGATACAGGGATTTACCAACATTACGAACAGGTGCACCAGAGGAGAGGAACCCTTTTTTGTTCCTCACAATCTCTCCCTAATTTGTAATTTACCTATGACAAATACTTATACAGCAGACATGACTTATACAGTAGCTCATTAGCCAAACTGTTTTAATTTGCATTTATTATAAATTTCTTCTTATCTGGCAACCAGTAAGCAGAGGCGTCAGAGTGAGGTTTGTTTTTTTTCTCCTCTGCATGAGGCATTTACCCCTCAACAGCATATTACAAACTATGTGAAAAATATACATTTATGTACTTTATACGGTAAAGCAGGATTACCAGATGTAGAATCATTCAATTGCAGTTGTGCACCAGCTGCAAAAAGTACAATCATAAAGATTTTCTTTGTATGTGTGATTTATTTGAATGAATTACTGAAAAAGCAGTAGATTTGAAGTTTGTAATATACAGTATTTTCACCCAAAATGCTAAATTGCAAAGTAAATGCTATGATTCATGCACTTAACCAGCAGTGCTTTTATAAGCAACAGTGCCAAGCTTCTCCTTACTTGGATTTTTGTTAATTCTTTCACCATTAAGCGCAAAGCATATCTGCCTATTTTTAGCATATCTGCTTATTTTACCTGTCAGCTGTGAAACACCCTCCAAACTACAGTAAGTGGTGCATAGTGTCAGTATCATTGAGTCCGGTTATTAAGTTTTATCTTCATACTTACTTCCATTCCGATGCTGTGCTCCCACAAACCAGCAGTAAAATGCACTCAGTGGACTCCAGTGCTCACTCACATAATGGAGAGGACTCAATGCATTTTACAGCTGGTTTGTGGGAGCACAGTGTCGGAATGGAAGTGAGTATGAAGATAAAACTTACATATTCAGGATTCAGCATCACTTACACTATACACCTCTTACTCTAGTTCAGGGGGTGTTTTGGAGATGACAGGTTCCCTTTAAATGCACAACATACCTGCCAATGTTCAGCAGCTGCAATATCTGCACCAAATGTTGCTGATTTGGTATACATTTTCCCCTCTGCATTGCAAAGGGTTACAACTGACAAATTACATCCTGAAAGCCAAATGCAACGGTAAGTACTCTCTACACATTCTACTGGATCTCTCTGCAGCATTTGACACTGTAGACTACCATTTCCTACTGAGCATTCTCCAATCTATTGGTCTCAAGGACACTGCTCTCTCCTGGTTTTCTTCCTATCTCTCTGGCTGCTCTTTCAGTTGTCATTTGCTGGCCCTAGTTCTTCTCCTCTTCTTGTTGGGGTTCCTCAGGGTTCAGTCCAAGGTCCTCTCCTCTTTTATCTCCACACAGCCCCTGTTGGACACACTATTAGTATGTATGCTGATGACACCCAAGCATAGCACTTCATCCCATGACATCACCCCTGATTTATATAGAACACCACTGACTGGCCGTCCATTGTCTCTAACATCATATCATCTCTCTACCTAAAACTGAAGCTTGCAAAAACCGAACTACCGTATTTTTCGCTTTATAAGACGCACCTGATGATAAGACACACCCCAGATTTTAGAGTAGGAAAATAAGAAAAAAATATTTTTCATCACACCTCATATCAGACCCCCCCCCATAAATTTCAGGACATCACATCAGACCCCCATATCAGCCCTCCATGTCAGAACCCCATCAGCCCTCCATGTCAGACCCCAGATCAGCTCACTGTGCCCCCATATTAGGCCACTGTGCCCCCATCAGACCTCAGATCAGCCCACTGTGCCCCCATCAGACCTCAGATCAGCCCCCATATCACCCCCACTGTGCCCCCATATCATCCCACTCTGCCCCCATCAGACCTCAGATCAGCCCACTGTGCCCCTATATCAGCCTACTGTGCCCCCATCAGACCTCAGATCAGCCCCTATATCACCCCACTGTGCCCACATCAGACCTCAGATCAGCCCACTGTGCCCCATATCATCCCATTCTGCCCCAATCAGACCTCAGTTCAGCCCACTATGCTCCCATATCAGCTCACTGTGCCCCCATCAGACCTCAGATCAGCCTATGCCCCCATATCAGCCCACTGTGCCCCCAATATCAGCCCACGCTGCCCCATGAGACCTCGGATCAGCCCCCATATCAGCCCCTTCTACCCCCATCAGACCTCAGATCAGCCCATCAGCCCCCATCAGACCTCAGATCAGCCCACCCAGCCCCATAAGGATAAAATAAAAAAGCTCTCTCACCTCTCCTGCGCCACGGCTCCGCTCCAGGTCCGGTGCGCCTTTGTCTTCTCCGGGACGGCTCTGCACTGTCACCTGACTGCGTGCAGCGTCAGGTCATAGTGCGCGCACTACGTCCTGACACTGTACGCGGTCAGGACAGTGTAGAGCCGGCCCGGAGAAGACAGAGGAGCGCCAGACCCGGGGCGGAGCCGCGGCGCAGGAGAGGTGAGAAAGTTTTTGATTTTATCGTTATGGGGCTGGGTGGGCTGATCTGCAGTCTGATGGGGGTTCTGGCACCTAATATACACTTGTATTTGCTTTATAAGATGCACAGCAATTTTCCCCCTAATTTGGGGGGACAAAAAGTGCGTCTTATAAAGCGAAAAATACAGTACTTGTGTTTTCTCCATCTACTAACCTACTTAAACCAGATTATCTTCTTCTCAGTTTATGGCACTACCATAAAGCTTAGGCAGCATGCCTGCTGTCTCGTTGTCATGTTTACAATGATCTTAACTTCACCACTGACCACATGTAAAAACATCCACTCCGTCTTGATTACTGTAACTCACTGTTAATTGGTCTCTCCATTCACTAAACTTGCCGCTTTACAAATCAATCCAAATGCAGTTGCCATACAGTATAAGATTCAATTTAAACTGTTCATTCTCATTTACAAAGCTCTCCACAGTGCTGCATCCCCTATATCTTCGCACTCATCTCTATCCACCACCCTACCCATGCTCTACACTATGCAAATGATCTAAGACTAACATTCCCCATAATTCAAATCTGTCACTCCCATCTCCAAAACTTCTCTTAAGCTGCACCAGTTCTCTGGAATGCCGTACCACAGGCAATTAGGTTAATTCCCAACTCCTACCATGTTAGGGTGGATTATCACCAGGGGCGGACTGGGAACTTAAAGTGGCGTAGGAAAAAATACTAAAAGTGGCCCCATTTTGTAGTTGGGTCTAAATTGATGGAAGGCAGGGCCAGTAATACCATATTGTGGCACATTATACCACCCTAACAGAGACAAATACCACAGTCCATGACAAACTACTGCCAGCAGTACAAAATACATCCCCAAAAACTTTCACTGGCCGACCATGAGGAGGGCTCAGGTGGCCCCCTGGACATCGGCCCACCAGGAGATTTCCCTGTAAGGTCTATGGCCAATCGCCCCTGATTATCACATCTCCTAATCTAACTCTTCTCCATTCACCCCCACCCACCCCCAGTCTCATTCTTCAGAGCCTGATCATCATCCATCAGTATCCACCACACCCCAGGCACTCAGAAACACTACAACTATTGGCTGGTTCATGCAGCTTTATATGTACTCTATTTTTTTGTTAAGATGAACTATTGTACATAATAAGCACGTTTTTTACCTTTTGTGTCACCCCAATCTAATAATTGATTGTAAGCTCTTCATTCCTCGTTTTAATTGTTGACTTGTTTGTCACTATGTAATGTATGATTTTGTTTAATAATAATATGATATATGATAATAAAGCACATGCAGAATATGCCTGAGCTACATAAATAAAGCTGATGATAATTATCATTAGTATTATTAACTACTAGCTGAAGGACCCGGCTTCACCTGGGTATATTTCATCTATTTCATTTAATATTTGTGTGTGTCGTTAAAAGATATGAACAGTGACCTCTAAAGCACCCTGCCTCCTTAAAGGAAATCTGTCACATGATTTTAGTGTTTTAAACTAAAACTATAGCCATGTTCAGTAAAGTACCTTGAGTCTAGATCTGGTCTCCAATCTTTTTTTTCAGATTCCGTTTTCGTTTTATTTGACTTTTTCTCATATGTAAATTTCCTCTGAATGAGCCCAGAGGGGCATTAGGGAGCCCAGTAACGCCCCCCTCCTGTGTCCAGCATGCTCCAAAACGCGCCTATTTAGGGACGGACTAACGGCCCATATTAGCATTGTAGGCCGCCGCCCCCCTCAACTACGTCACGGCAGCTCTGGAAACCACTCGCAGAGCTACCTGCTTTGCCCTGCCGAAATCTCGCGAGTGGTTTCCAGAGCTGCCGTGACGTAGTTGAGGGGGGCGGCGGCCTACAATGCTAATATGGGCCGTTAGTCCGTCCCTAAATAGGCGCGTTTTGGAGCATGAAGAAGGCGTGCTGGACATAGGAGGGGGGCGTTACTGGGCTCCCTAACGCCCCTCTGGGCTCCTTCAGAGGAAATTTACATATGAGAAAAAGTCAAATAAAACGAAAACAGAATCTGAAAAAAAAGATTGGAGACCACATCTAGACTCAAGGTACTTTACTGAACATAGTATATATATAGTTTTAGTATATATATAGTAGCTATAGTTTTAGTTTAAAACACTAAAATCATGTGACAGATTTCCTTTAACAGTGACCTCCACAGCCCCCCACCCTTTAACACTGACTCCCCCACAGTGCCCCGTCTTCTTAAAATGGGTCCTCCACAGCAGCCCACCCCCTTATCTTTGACCTTCACAGCAGCCTGCCCCATTAACAGTGAGCTCCACAGCACCTCACCCCCTTGACAGTGACCTCAGCAGGGGCCCGCCCCCTTATCAGTGACCTCTACAGCACCCACCCCTTAACACTGACCATAGGTTACAGTTCCCTTAAAGGGGTTCTCCAAGTTATATATATTGATGACCTATCCTCAGGATAGGTCATCAATATCAGATCGGCGGGGGTTTGACACCCGGCACCCCCGCCGATCAGCTGTTTGAAGAGGAGGCGCGCGCTGTACCAGCGCTGCCTCCTCTTCACTGTTTACATGCTGGCCGTAACAGGGGTAGTGGTGAGTAGGTGTAATTACACCTAGCCACCCAATTCATTTCAATGGGAAGGATCGCTTCCATAGACTTGTATGGGAGCCATCCTCCCCATTGAAATGAATGGGGTGGTTAAGAGTAATTACACCTACTCACCACAACCCCCGTTACAGCCAGGCTCTGACGTTTCGTGTACAGAGCCTGGCCACTCCCTCAAGCAGGGAGAAGCCTGTACACGAAACGTCACCACAGGAGCCGGGTGGATGACGTCAGCAGTCACGTGACCGGCATCGGCTGTGTTGAAACACGGCAGAATAAGTGAAGACTGTACATTAGAAAAGTATTCATCTGTGAGTTACAAGCCCCATTAGATAAAGTAAATATAACTCGGACAACCCCTTTAACTGACCTCCATCATTCCTGGCCCCCTTGACAGAGACTTCCAAAATGACTGCCCCAGTACCCCACTCCCTTAACAGTGACCTCACGGTACCCCGCTGACCCTTTAATAGTGGCCTTCACATTCCCCTCCTCCCTTAACAGTGACCTCCACAGTGCCCGCTCTTTTAACTGTGGCCAGAGGTTTGGTTTTAGGCTGGACAGTCCGACTTACAGACTCCCTGTCCTTCGTCCGGTGCAGGGCCAGAATGGACACAGAGATGTCCTTTTAAACAGCTCACTGTCAGACAGCAGCACTGTGCAGTCTGAGCATGAGCTGCAGGGAGAAAGTCACCCTCCCCCCCACCCCTGCAGCTGACAGAAGCTGATTTCTACATTCACTTTTTTTCAATCCCCATTGGTTGCGGAGTGGAAGGGGCGTGGCCTGACCAGGTCAGGGGCCTGGCTTTTTGGGGCCTGGGGGTGGGGCTTTTAAGTCCTTCTTTTGAGGGTGGCCTAAATTACAGGTCAATGCCATGGTAATTTATGAGAAAACACAGTGGCTAGCAGTGGAAGAAAACGTCTTTTATTACTACTGAATGGTAAATATGTGAAATTTACATTATATTAGGTAATCATTGATAATGAGTTAGTCTAAAACATAAGTTATATTACTGGTAACCGGAATACCCCTTTAACAGTGTCATCTATAGCACCCTGCCCTTTAAAGCAGACCTACAGCAGTGAAGAAAAATGGCTGGGTTGTTATAGAAACCTGGTGTGTGTGGAAACTAACTGCCTGTGAGACTGCCGGTCATGTGACCTTGCTTCTATTGGCTAATGCATTTTTGGGGAATATCTCAGGAATGGTAAGTCATGGAGAGCTGAGACCCCTTATTAAACCTTCCCGGACACCTGATGTACCTGTGTGCCTAATTTTGTGATTGTACCTGCGACGGTGAGGATTCCTTTAGCAGACATACACACATATATACATACATACATACACTCAGCTTTATATATTAGATGGCAAATGCCAAGAACATAAAGTGATATGCTAAAGATTTAAAATCTGCACTGCAAATTATGTGCATAAATTTCACAGCATGTGGATGAGATTTGTTAAAATTTCATCCATTTCACTGCTACTGTAAATGCTGTGGCTATTCTGCACACATTTCCACTGAGGAATATCCAGAGTTTTCGCTTTGTGTGGCCGTACCATATGCGATGTGATATGTGATAACATATGCCAGTTATCAAGTCTCTCTGATATCACATGTAGATGCAAGGGAACTCTCAGACGGGTAGCTTACTCTTTAAAGCAAGGAAAATGTTCTCTCTCAAGTTTAAACATCCACCACAGAATCAATATGGTAAATAAAAGTTGTGTGCATCATGAATGTTTGATAAATTCTTCCCTCTGGGGTTTTTTTCCCTTGCAAGAGTCTTTTTTTTATTGCACACATAAATATTGCATAGGTAATGTGGTTTTTAAGGTTTTAACTATCAGGGAGAAAGTGATAATAGATTTTACTGTGCAGCTGTATCCACATGAAGGTAAGCACACACACATACCTCCAAACCTGAAGTGAATAAAGCATAGATAAGAATATCAAATTATAGCATTCGGATTTACCATATTCATGGGCAATAAAAAACTATGGCATCAGGATCACTCATTTAAAAGGCTTCCCAAGTTGCGTAAACAGCATTTCATATTAGAAAATTACATTGCGGTTTCTGATCTTAAAGTCCTCATTGATGCCCTTAAAAGCAACTCTCTATACTTTATACATTTCAAGCTATACTGTACATTCAAAAAAGAAGTCACAGTTCAATCACTTTGGGCTGTTTACCAAGTGCCTAGATTTCTGCCATCTTTTCTTTAGTTGGGCTGCTGCTCCTAGAGTGTCATCTTTGTAATAAACATGTTTTAATAGAGCTCTTTGTGTCTTAAGACTTCAAATGGGCAGATTTACTGCACAGTAAGTGCATAACATGTCATACCTTTGAAAATCTCCTAAATGTGAGAAGCTGATCAGAGGGGGTGCATGAGGTGAGCTATATTTGGGGATTTCCATGAGGAAAGCCCATTGAGCATTATAGTCCCAAGTGTAGGTGCTGTCGGCTTACAGAAATCTCCCAGTGAAGCTGAGGGGCATAGGCCTTGTTAGGGTGCCATAGCCATTTAGTTCCAGAGACTTGTTCAGTTTTGGTCTAAGACCCTCATGATAATACTGTATCTTCTGAAATGTATTAATGACAGATAAATGGATGTATAAAGAGTAAAGCTGACCATACACTTTCAATTAATGACAAGAAAACCTGCCAATTTCAACAGGAGCGGCTGTGCATCTTCTGACTTTTCCCTGACATCTGCTGTATGGATCAGTCAGTTGTGTGAATGTCTATTAGGTGGGGGGTCAGGAGAGATAGCCGTCAGTCAAACAAGTGTTAGACCAACTGCTATCCAAAATTTATGGGCAGCTTTAGGTTAGTACTAATTGTCAGTTCTTAGATAAGAAATATAGTCATTAAATTCAGTTTAAAGGGGTTGTCTCATCTCGCCCTTACTAAGGCGAGAAGAGACATGGTCCTAACAACCTC
Organism: Rhinella marina; assembly: GCA_900303285.1. Classification (NCBI taxonomy): domain Eukaryota; kingdom Metazoa; phylum Chordata; class Amphibia; order Anura; family Bufonidae; genus Rhinella; species Rhinella marina. Next base: position 79,315 of record ONZH01005089.1, on the reverse strand, counting down.
CTGGCCGGAAAATGAGAGTTACTGAAACAGCGTAGCACAGCAAACTCTGCTGTTTCCCTCAGAAATGCACTTCAGTCATGCATGGCTACTGAAACTGTCATGCACGGCTACTGAAACTGCAGAGTGTGGTTTCCCGACTGAGTCTCACTTCTCCTTAGTAACGGTGAGATGAGACAGCCCCTTTAAGGGACTGTCTAATCTGAACAACTTTATTCAAATTCAATGTCTCCTATAGATAAACTGATTGAGAAAGCTTACACAAACCACCACAAGTCCCTCTCACTACAGAGGTCACAAGGTTATTTTACCTTAAATTGTTATATGGAGTTTATTGTAATCAGTTGGTGGCTATTGATTTTATAGGTATCAGAAATATTCCAGAAAAGAAAGCTATAGCTGCTGGAAGCTCAGTTTTGGTTATTTGAAGGGCACCCAAATTATGGCATCTACTACACAAGTCTTAGGCCCCATTCACACGACCGTATGTATTCCGTGATCCGTATAAAAACGGAATGGAAGACATACGGAAAGTCTTCCGTAGTGTTCCGCAATTTTGCTGACCCATTGACTTTAATGGGGCTACAGATGTGATTTTGCGGCCAAGGTATAGGACATGTTTTATTTTTTTTTGCGGGAGAACTTCCGTGAGATACGGGATGTGGAATGCACACGGTGTGCATTCCGCATTTTTTTCTCCTATGGAAAAATGAATGGGTCCGTATGGTTCTGCATCTTATCCGCAAAAATGCGGATAAGATGTGGAAATGTACATACGGTTCTGTAAATGGGGCCTAAAGCAGACATTGAAAACAAGTTTTAGGAATCAAAATTTGAAGTATTTGGGTTTCAGCTAGTCAAAAAACGTCAGAAACCCGGTTATCTGCACCAACTGAATAACGGTGAAATAGAAAACGGTGAAATATCATCTGCCATCTGAATGTTAAAGCCCTGGCGAGACAAACAGTACACAGTGTAGGGATACAATGGACAGGAATCAGGTTTCAGTCTCAATCAAATCTGCTAGAAGTTTAGCATAAATTACAATGTGGATATTTGTCACTGTATGCATACATTAGTATTATATGTGCGCAAGTTGAGGGTGAATGCCAAAGAGCAGAAGACATTGTATGGACCATAAGGGTATTATATAGTATATGTGAATAATTGGAAAAAAGGAGAAAAAATATGTATAGAAAACTGTTCTGTACTATACTATAATATTCTATATTCTATAAGAGTGAAAATCAACCAATATTTTAAGTCCTTCTAAAATAGCACAATATCTATGAAATGCTGCTTACATCAACTCTAGTATCTAGAAAATATTTCAGTCTCCTCTGATATATTATGTAATTACAGTTTAATAACATGGAATCTCCCACCCTTCCCATCAGAAGTGGTCAATGTAACACAATTTCAAACGCTGGTGAGAAAACCGTTCTGTTCTAATCTATTTCACCATGGTAATTGTAGACCTCTACTGCCAGTTCACCAATAAGAAGTCTCACTTGAAAGGTTATGGCAAAGCTCATAAAACAGCAATTTAATTAAAGTTTTCATTAACGAGCTTCAGCTACTAAGCAAAAAGTCCTCTTTTTATATGAACTTTAAATTATGTCCAAAGCATCAATGTGTCGATGTAGCAGATGTCCGTGAACGCTAGTCTTTTACAGTTACAAAAACCAATGAAACATTAATTAATGATACTGCATTTCAAAGGCCGTAGTCAATTTAGATGAGTGCTCTTTTCAGGTATCAGGTGAGGAATACTAGGTGACACCTGGGAGCAGGTGCTGCGTGCAAACCCCAAACAAAACACAGTTTTAAAGCATGCTTTGTGGAATTTCAAAGACACCTGAAATTGTTCCAGCAGATGGAGGGCCATGGAAGCTATTGTTGCATGATAAATCTTGGCTACACTTATAGAAACATTAAATACATCAACACTCACCGCCATTACAAAGCATGACAGATGAATCCAACTTATTGCATCTTTTATTTATTTAGGTGATATTCTTTGTAATCCTAGAACCAAATGCAGCTACTGTCTATTGTAGTTAATATTTTCTCTGCATTTTTTTCAGCAGGGGATATATTTCACCCAGACAAAACTCATGAATGTTAGATGTTCTGCTGTAAGTTGCTTTGGTTGGTCATTAAAGGGGTTATCCCATGAAAAGTATCACTAGACAATGAATAGGGCATTCCAAAATATGAAGTATTATTGCAGTATACATGTAATAAAAATGTTATTAGGTTCTTTATGTACATTACATTTTCCTCTCTTGCAGCGCCCCTTGTTGTTTCTCCTATGGCTGAAATTATGTTCCATCTTCTTCTACAGCTCCATTCCTACTTTCATGGCTGGCATTGACACCTCAAAGTAAAGAACGTGAAATGGTACATATACCTTTCATTCATTTCTACTTCTAAATTCAAAGAAATGTATAGTTATATTTTGCTTTACACAGTTGACAAGGAAAATTGAGAGGGCGGAATATTATATCCCATAATGCTATTTAATAATGGAATAGTTGTGTGTGAGGAACTAACTTCTATGCAGGGGAGGGGTTAACAAGAGCAGACAACAGTGCACTCCTGGGAGATGCCAGTACTCAATGGTTATGGCTGGCAAACTGGGCAATTGCCCAGGGCCCCGAGACTCCAGAGTGGGGAATTTCCCGCTTAGGAGTCCCTGCTCTGACTCCATATACTGATGTGTTCAAATATGGAGTCAGTTTTATGAACATGAAAGGGGTATTCTCAAGCATGGAGACTATGCTTGGGGACACCCTGACTATTATAAGTCTAATTTAGACTCTATTTTTGAAAAGTTCCTGTGGTGATTTAAACTCACAGCCATCTACATTAAAGACAAGCACCTTAACCACTAGGCTATAGAGCTCAATGCTAAGTCATTGCTGAAAAACCCTCATAGAAGTCTCTTTTGTGAGGTTTTTAACACAAGAGAAACTTCTATGACTTAACATTGAGCTCTATAGTCCAGTGGTTAAGGTTCTTACCTTTAATGTAGATGGCTGTGAGTTTAAATCCCCACAGAAACATTTTAAAAATAGAGGCTAAATAAAAATGTAATGTGCCCTACAACAGTGAAAAAAAATTGAGCAAAACGTAAAATATGATCAAATAACACATATATTAATCCACACCAATCTTTTTAACTTGTGTAACCAGTACTTTTTGTTGGGAAAGGTGGCAACCCTAACAGCACCCCTGCTCAGGATGTCTATAGGCCTGCTCACTGCAGCAAGTTAAAGAGGTTATCCCACAAATAATGTAAAAAATGAAAATCATACATCATATAGTACATGACAACCTCTTTTTAACAAAGCTAGAACCAGCCCTGTACCTCACATGGATCCAGAGATCTCCTCATTCATTGCTCTGCTAGATTTATATCAAGCTGACAGCTCGGGGAGTGTCTTTTCTGCTGCAGCTCAGGGGGCGTGTCTCAGCTCTCCCTATCACACTCAGGAGGCAGTTAAAAGTTGAAACTGAGCATGTGCGGCCTGCTCAGTGAATAGGTCACATAAATAAGAAATTAAGTGGTCCTATACAGATACATTTTATTGAATAACTCAGTAGCTGTACAAAATTTTTAATGACATGCAATTACAAAAGTATTCAGATCCATGTGCTGGTTTGTAAACTGTAGAATATTTTTCGTGGGACAACACCTTTAAGCCTCATCAGGACTCAGTTTGTAAAAAAATATTTTTTTCTTTTCATCGCGATATTCTGACCCTCATAACTTTTTTTATAGTTATGTCTACGGAGATGTGTGGGGCTCATTTTTTGCAGGAAGAGCTGTCGTTTTTTACAATACCATTTTGGGGTGTGTATGACTTAATCACTTTTTATTCAATTTCCTTGGGAGCTAAAGTGATTAAAAAAACGCGAATCAGCCTTTTAAAAAAATTTCTGTTACGCCATTTACCATGTGGGCTAACCTTTGTAAAAATATGGGCGTTTTTACATGCCACGATGCCCATAATGCTATTTTTTTGTATAGAAATCACTATATAACAGTTCAGTGCTGCCATCTAGTGGCCCGAACTGGGATATACTAACAATGAGCCTGGAAGCCTAGTACAGGCTGCAGCTTTTTTATAGAACAAGGTGCTTTCCCCGATCTCTGCTCGGGGAAAGCGCGCCTGAAGAGGAATCCCGCGCTTCCAGTTTTTAACACTCTTAGATACCATGAGTGAGGGGAACTCATTGCTGTGAGGGGAGGGGCATGTGAAATATTCTGGGGCCATGAGGGTGCAGATCTGTGTGAGGAGCTTTATGGGGTATAAATCTGTGAGGGAGGGCTGGAATCAACAGAATGTTACTGTGTTGATTACATTATTACATGATTTGGGGCCCAACTTTTGATTTTGCCCAGGGCCACGTTATACAGGATCGTTATACAGGATGTGCTACTGCCAAACAAACAGAAAGGGAAGATAAAAGAGCTGGAAATAGGTGCGTTTAAAAAGAGTGGAAAGGGTGCATTGATATAGATAAAATAATGGTGTGCATAAGTCCAAACATATTTCTAAGGGCCCGTTCACACGACCGTGTGAACGGGTCCGCACCTATTCCGCAAATTTGCGGAATAGGGGCGGGCCCGTTCACCTCTACGGACGGCACGCTATCTTGCCGAGCCGGGGCTCCGTGCCGCGGCTCAGCAAGAAAAGATAGAACATGTCCTATACTTGTCCGTACGCACGGACAAGTACAGGCATTTTCAATGGGGCTGCCCGGCGTGTGTTCCAAACGCTGCGGAACACACGCCGGGTGGCCCCCGTATTTTTGCGGGTCCGCAGTAATGGGGCCTTAATTTGTGGGATTACCACTTAAACAAGAAACAGGGCACTATAGGCAAATGTATGAAAATAAGCATAAAAAATTAACTGAAACACATTGGGGGTCATTCATTATAAGATATATAAGTTTGCAATAATTTTCTTTATTGATAGATAAATATATACTCATTGACAGAAAGATAACGCGCCCAGATCGAAATCTCAGATGGCTGAAAAACTCAGCATGCACTTATGCAGATATATAAAAGGTATAGGTGTGGTACCATTAGACACAAAAAATCATAAAAGTGCGTCTCCCGCTGCCCTTTAAAAAGGCTCTCAGAAACTACTTTCGGGTAGTGTATCTCTTGGTAAGATATCACTGACTGCATTTTTGCTCAGTTAACAGACGCTGAGAGGGGGCACATCATTAGACTGAGAGAAGCACGATGGTGGTTTTGACGAACTGCCCACTATCTGGGCTGTTCTGACCTAGGTGTTAGGAGATGTTGGGAGCAATGGTTACGTGAGGGCATGCATACACAGCAAATAGCTCAGCCAGACCAACAGTAGAGAGGACCGTCCGATCTGCTGACTAGCACGAGCAGCAGCCACAGTTTCGTTATCCACCATCCAGATTCAGGTGCCACCTTCATTAAACACCCTTGTCTCTGCCTGGACTATTTCCAGGCACTTTTATAGGACCAGCTGGGATGCCAGTTTTGCAACCTCCTATTGTGTAAATGTGCTGCAGGATACCATACAAACCTGTATGCCTCCATGCCCAACTGTATCTAATCTTGTATCAGAGTTAAAGGTGGCCCAGCAGGGTACTAGAGCCTCCTTTCCACTGTACAGTTTTCCTCAATAAACTTCACTGTAATATTGTAATCTCTTAGATACTGTATATTATCATCACATTCACACAAAGTTTCAATCGATTCCATTTTTTTCTTGATGCCTTCTGTTTATCAATTAGTGTACTATTATATCAAACTTTTTGAGATCTTTATAATGTATATTGAAGTTGTATTCCAAAGCTCTTTCGTGCCACTGTGTCAAATATAACAATAACCATTATCAAGACTAGTTCTTCAGGTCTAATCTCAGGGTAAGGTCAAATGGGACAGTTCTGATGCTGCTGTGAACCACAGCAGCACAAAACCATTGCAGCTTTCTAATTCAATTTTAAGTGGCTTTTTTAGTTTGCATTGAAACAGGTGTTTCATCCACAAAATGCAGGTGAATATAACTATCCACTTATAATGAGAACTGCAGCTCTCACTTAAAGTGAACCTGTCACCAGGATCTGGAATATTATCTCCTTAATACATGAGTAGTACTGCAGATATGGAATCCAGAAAAACTATTTTTTATTTTCTTACTGCCCCCCATTCCCCCATTGTCAGCACTCAGAGCTGCAATGAAATACATTGTCAGGACTGCTGTGCATGCGCCCATGAGTCCTCTCCATGTTAGAACAGCATAGCAGTCTGGACTCTGTATTTCAGCGCACCTTTGAGTGCCAACAGCAGGGGAATTTGGGAAGTAGGAAAATAAAAATAGTGATCTGGACTTCGTATCTGCAGTAGTACTTATGTATTACTATAGATAATAGACCAGAATTTTGGTGACAGATTCCCTTTAATAGTTGAAGTCAGTCTTGTAGCACTACAATAAGAGTATGGCCACACATTCAGGTTTCCTGATGCAGCCAAAAACAGGAGTGAATTAAAAAAAAAAAAGAAAGTTGTATCTGTCCTTTATACTTTCTCTCCTTGATTTTGGCTTCCAAAACTGCATCAGGAAACCTGACCGTATTGCAATACCCAAAGTCTTGGGTATTGCAATAGCCTAAAATGAAGACTGGTGAGGCTGTGAGAGAAAATATATCCAGCATTTCAGTGAGCATCATTCACAGAGGCACTGAGTTCGATTTTCCGTTTTAGGGGATTTTCACACAAGACAGATTTGTAGCAGAAATTTCGGCATGTGAAAATCAGCTCCATTCATCTGGTGTTGTTTTGGCAGGGAACACATGGATTCCCAAAAGCTCCATTCAGATGAAAGGGACAGTTACAGAAATTTCTGCAATAAATCTGCCACATATCATCCCTCTAATAACATCATATGCCTTCCAGCTCTTTGCCTCATGCTCAAAACTTTTTGTCCCTGTTCAACAGGATGGTTCTTGGCAACCCAATTATGCATGAATACACTGTCATAATAATGTCCAATGCCTGAACTTTATGGCAGGGTATGTCCATACGTACTCGAAAATATACAAAAAAAGAATTAACAATGAAATTCATACCTCAGGTCAATTTCTGCATGGATTTTTTTATGAGATTTGTTAAAAGGTGTTCCACTTCAGATATTCCACCTTGGAATGCTGACAGAAAACCTGGAGGATTTCCACTATAGGTGAACCAACCCTTAGAGGTAATCTGTGTGCATTCTGGCATCCAGAGTTGCTGATCTTGTGGTAACATGTTCCCATGTTACCATAACTGCTCTCCTGCAACTTACCTCTACATTGCTCTCTTGTTGCTAACCCAAGCTTGTACATTTCCATTGATGAGCTGGACTGTTTTATTATTATGTTGTCCCTTTCCTATAGGCAACTATCATCTACTGATTTCTGCATAATGGCTGTGAGTGCCTACAATATTCTTACTCACAACTACAACTTTATTGGGAGTTGGATGGGCTGCAAATATCTTCATAGACTTTCAGGATTATTTAGAGTTTAAAATGTGTAATTGTAGATACTATTTTTTAACAGGACATTTTGAGCACAAAGGACAAGATGCTGGGAGGCAGCCAGAAGAATATGAAGTATTGTATCCTCAACTATATTTGAATGAAGTAGATCAATGACACTTGCACCTACATATATCAATTTCTAAAGCAAATGATAGACTTAGTGTTAAAACGTTGGAAGACTGAACCCAGAACTGGCAGCGCGTGCGCAGAAGACATGTTCAGAGGCCGGGACAGGAAAGAAATTATCCTGTGCGCACGCGCCGACAAGGAGACAAGTGCGCAGGCTCTGGAACTCAGCGCTAGACCCACCTTCAGCAGTGTTCGGACGGTGTAACCCCGCCTCCGAAGGCTCATTTAAATATTTGTAAAAGTTACTGTTTCTGTCAAAACCGGACATCTTACATCACTATCAAAGGTATGGCTTTTATCAGTGGCATCAGCCCTATTAGGTTATATGCCTGGTAGGGTAGGTTGCATTTGAGTGACAGAGCCTCTTTAAGACTCACAGCACTTACGACTAACTACGACTTCAGTTGCATAAATGTATTTCTTTTGTTTGGTTCCACAAGAGATTCAATTTGGAATATGCATCTGCCACACAACAGGGGCGGCTGACATCCATTCTGAAGCACATATTCCTCATATTCGTAACTTCTGTTTATCATGTGAACAGACAGAGCTACTCAATGCATTGCTATGGAGATCAGTCGCACAACTCCTAAGTTTTACTTCAGTCTAGACCGAACTGTATTTTCAGTCATGCACTGAATGGATGTCTGCAATATCTTTGAAAGATTCAATACAAAAATACTACTTTTATTCAATAATAATTACACTACCCTTAAAATTAACCTCTCCAGTTCCCAGCCAGTTTTCACCTTTCTGAAAACCTAATTTTGAACATCTGAAATGTGTCACTTTATGTGTTAAGAACTGGAATGATTTTACTTACCCAAGTGATTATACTTCATGTTAGTGGTAAATTTGAGTCAGTATGTTTTACCTTCACTTATAATATAAAAAAAAATCCAAATTTTACAGACAATTTGGAAAAATTCACAATTTTCAGAATTTGAATTTCTCTGCTTTTAAGACAGATACTATTAAATTTTATTCACCATGTGTCTACTTTTTGTTGCCATCATTTTGGAAATGTCCTTTCATTTTTTAGAGTGTAGGCTTACAATTCTAGGAGAAAGTTTTCCAAAACCGATTTTTTTTTTAGGACCAATTTATATCTGAAGTGATTTTGAGTGGTTTAAGTTATAGAAACCACCCATAAATGATCTCATTTTAGAAACCACAAATCGGGCTCTGACTCCTTCATAAATGGCCAATAATTTAGTAATAACACATTTACTGTAGTAAAATGGTAACATCAGGCTTTTTCTTACTATCTTCTAAGAAATCATGCTACTTAGATAAAACTTAAACCATATTTATTGGAATAAAATGTTTGAAATTTGTTACATTTTCTAAATTTCTGTAAGTATATATGCAATGCACTATGCATAATTAATAACTGGAAAATGCTGTAATACACTTAATAATTATAAAAAATTGATGAATTTGTCCTCAGAAAAAGTTAGAAAAGCTCTAAATGTATACCCTGGAAATGAAGAGAATCATGTAAAAGTCTAAATGAAAATAAAAGAAACATTTAAAGTGTGGAGCTTCTATACTCAGTGCTTGCCATGAAAAGGTTGCCTGGAAATAAGTACGTTTTCAGAGATGGCCTTTGCTATGGAAAGATTCATATCTACTTGCTACCCGCAGCTCTGGTCCTGTGCAATGGCTCCCATGTGTCTATCTTTCAGTCCGCGGCTTGTGCACTTCCTCTTTGGCATGGGCATAATCCACAAGTGACGAACTGGAAGAAGGACACATGTGAGCTGGCACACAGGGCCAGAGCGGCAGGGAGTAGCTAAGTATGTTTTTTTCGACAGCAGAGGGAGGCTGTGGTCACCTGTGAAAGTTACTTATTCCCAGATAACACCTTTAATGCTGTCTTCCTGTTCTGTATAGCAGATCTGAGATGTCTGCAGGCCTGCCCAGGAGTGAACTTCTTCCTCTGGTATTTAGAGGAGGAATTTACTAATGAACATTTACAGCAAACTATACGGCATTTTAACTAAAGACCATGGCGAAGCATAACAATAGTATAAGGGACACAAGAGAACACAGGAGATGTGAGGACTGATTATCTATCACCACTAGAACACCTTGCTTATCACTGATTGTATAAGGACAGGAGAGAACACAAGAGATGTGAGAACTGATTCTCTATCACCACTAGAAGACCCTGCTTATCACTGTTTATAGTATAAGGACAGGAGAGAACACAGGAGAGGTGAGAACTGTTTATCATTACTAGAACACCCTGCTTATCACTGATTATAGTATAAGGACAGGAGAGGTGAGAACTGATTATCATTACTAGAACACCCTGCTTATCGCTGTTTATAGCATAAGGGACATGAGAGCACACAGGAGAGGTAAGAATTGATTACCAATCATCACTAGAACACCCTGCTTATCACTGTTTATAGTATAAGGAGGGAGCACAGGGGCGGTGAGAACTGATTATCTATCACCACTAAAACACCCTGCTTATCACTAATTATTGTATAAGGACAAGATAAAAGACAGGAGAGGTGAAAACTGATTAACTATCACTATTAGAATACTCTGCTTATCACTGATTACAGTATAAGGACAAGAGAGAACACAGGAGATGTGAGAACTGATTATCCATCACCACTAGAAGACCCTGCTTATCACTGTTTATAGTATAAGGACAGGAGAGAACACAGGAGAGGTGAGAACTGTTTATCATTACTAGAACACCCTGCTTATCACTGATTATAGTATAAGGACAGGAGAGGTGAGAACTGATTATCATTACTAGAACACCCTGCTTATCGCTGTTTATAGTATAAGGGACATGAGAGCACACAGGAGAGGTAAGAATTGATTACCAATCATCACTAGAGCACCCTGCTTATCACTGTTTATAGTATAAGGACAGGAGAGAGCACAGGGGCGGTGAGAACTGATTATCTATCACCACTAAAACACCCTGCTTATCACTAATTATTGTATAAGGACAAGATAAAAGACAGGAGAGGTGAAAACTGATTATCTATCACTATTAGAATACTCTGCTTATCACTGATTACAGTATAAGGACCGGAGAGAACACAGGAGAGGTAAGAACTGATTATCCATCACTACTAGAACACCCTGCTTATCACTGATTATAGTATAAGGACAAGAGAGAACACAGGAGAGGTGAGAACTGATTATCTATCACCACTAGAACACCCTGCTTATCACTGATTATAGTATAAGGACAAGAGAGAACACAGGAGAGGTGAGAACTGATTATCTATCACCAGAACACCCTGCTTATCACTGATTATAGTATAAGGACAGGAGAGAACACAGGAGAGGTGAGAACTGATTATCTATCACCACTAGAACACCCTGCGTATCACTGATTATAATATAAGGACACGAGAGGTGAGAACTGATTCTCTATCACCACTAGAACACCCTGCTTATTACTGATTATAATATAAGGACAGGAGAGAACACAGGACAGGTGAGAACTGATTCTCTATCACCACTAGAACACCCTGCATATTACTGATTATAGTATAAGGACAGGAGAGAACACAGGAGAGGTGAGAACTGATTCTCTATCACCACTAGAACACCCTGCGTATTACTGATTATAGTATAAGGACAGGAAAGAACACAGGAGAGGTGAGAACTGATTATCTAATCACAACTAGAACACCCTGCGTATAACTGATTTTGATAAATAAGGGCAATAGTGTCATAAAACATAAAATATGTTTATGATTACCATTTCTAAACTTTTCTAAATTTATATTAAAGTTAATAAATTATTTACACAATTTTTTATTTATCAGTACATTTCTATCAACTCAGACTCCAGCCAAAACTAGCTTTGACTCCGATACCACAGACCTGGTTCTATATGCCCCTCTTGTGCTGTGATTGGCTGGTGTAGCAAATCAGCCAATTGCCGCACCTACAGGAAGCGCCTAACAGTGATGTCCCTCCTGTAACCTTGGGGGTGATTGGTGCTGTCCTATACAATACCAATCAAACCCATCAGAGCCACCTGCAGTCCCTTACTGGCTTTTACAGTGAGGAAGCTATGATTGCAGTCAGCACTGTCTGGCCAATAGCACCGATCGAGGTTGCAGGGGAGTGCTACAATCCCCATAGGCTCTTTGCGGGGACAGCAGCGATCTTAGCAAGTCAACGTGTCATTAGACATACAATCTGTTTTCCGCTACATTGTACATGTATGGCGAGGGTCCGGAACTCAGTTCCCATTGCGCTGTACGTGTTGGGAAACAGTTAAAGAACGTAACAAAATAAGTAAAACTGTTTATACATTGCAAAATTATATGCAGTACATAAGGTGTCTAGATATCATTTTTATGCCTTTTTTTTATACCCAAATATGTTTTTTTCATATAGAATGCACACAAAATTATCATGAGACAGTTACATTTTACTCTACAATGTTTTAAACGTGTTTGATTGATTGATATATTGAAATATAAAAATGGTAAACAAAAGAGGTGATATTCAGAGATAGCTGTCAGTCACTAACTTCTCCCTCCTGTACCGATAATGTTCACAGGCATTGGAATAAGCAAATATATAAATGTATACATTACAAGTTTTACTGAATCAAGACAAACAGGTAGGGTAAAATATTTTCCATGTAGCCTCAGTGGGCAATAAAGAGAAAGTTATTTTATTCATAATAAGGTAAGTAAGTAAGGCTAAAAAAAAAAAAACAGCCTATGGCCGTGCATATGAAATGATAACTGGTAATTAAGGAATGAGGTTCTCAAAACTGACACAGGACGTCATGCTTTACATGGGTTGTCCAACCACCTAACATTTTTTGAAAAACACTTAAAATGCTTAAAAATAATAAAAAAAAGAAATATCTAAGGCCGGATTTACATTTGCATTGTGAACTCTGGCACTCTGTTCCAGTCACTGTATCTGGCGTACATGCCGGCTTTCGGCCAGACAAAAAACAGTACACGCAGCATTTTGGTCCACCTGAAAGCCGGTATATATGCTTGACAGTGGCTTAATCCCAGTCGGATCCCATTGTAGTAAATGGGGATCCGTTGGTGGATACAGTGAACTGCAGCAGTCTGTTCTTCCACCAGACTGCCAGATTTCACAGCGCAGATCTGAGCGCGGCCTTCTCAATCCCTTGGCACTCCACTTCTGATGTTTCCCAGATCCCCTGCTGATATCTATTTTGTGGAGTCCTTTGATGATCAGTGTAAATTACCCCCTATGTGTTTTCACTAAGTTTATATGAGGGCATGTCTGTAAAGTTGTAACGAGGTGCTGACAGTTACATGTGAAAATCCAAGTGACAGGTTCTAGTTACCAAGAAGAACATTTTGCTCCATTTTCCAATTCTCCTGGTCCACAGTGTTTATATGTCATTCACTGTAGCTTTCTGGTCTCACCACAACATTTAAGAAGATAATTGAGAGCAAATATATTGTAATATGGTGCGCCTACGTACTTCACATTCTCCCACTTTTACTTGAAACATAAAAAAACTAATTTGAAGGTCTTGCTGTCATTAGTTCTACATGAGAGACTTATGGGTACAGAGAGGAAGAAGTGCTGATAATAACACAAGTTTTTCTATGCTATTAACAAATCCTTATTTGTTCTTTAGTTTATTACATGGCTATTTGGTTCACGGATGACTCACTAGGAAAACTGAATATGCACAGCTGTGCTTTACCATGAAGAATCCAAAGAGAAATTCACAGCGCCTTGCAATTAATGTTTTTATACAACATAATTAGTATATAGATTTTGTATGGATTAGATAACAATGCTACAATGTGCTCTACTTAAAGGATGAATAAAAGCAGACTAGCGTGAGCAACAGTACGAAAGCATTTACCACTAACAGTTTATTACATACACAGACAGAACCCCCGATTCACAAAGCCCCCATTGTGGTGGATTACTGCTATCAATACAGTAGTGCATATGTATTATTAAAACAAAAAGGTATCGATTCAGTTTTTTTTGCATTGATATTTTGTGATAGTTTTGCAAATATCTTGGCATAAAGCAACAAAACAGGCACATATAAATGAGACCTTGTACTTATTATTTCTTTGAATTCTGCTTGTATATATGAGTACATACACAAAAGGAAAAGAAAAGTCTCGACCTGGATGAAAATCTTTAGAAACAGCTACTATTAAATGGGGTTGTGTCACTTCAGAAATTTTTTTTATTACTGCATTCTACTCATTTTTTGGTAAGAATGGGCAAATCGACTTCGGATAAAACATCCGAAGTCGATTTGCATAAAACTTTGTTCTAATCCAATGAGCCAAAGTTATACTAATAGTGTAATAGTATCACGAGACTTTGCGTAATAACTTCATAAACTGATTTCTATTGTAACAAAACATTTCCCAAACTCGGGTTCGGTTCTAAGGTTCCAAAGTACTAGAACGAAGTTTTATGCGAATTGCTCACCCCTAATTTTGAGCTAAGATAATTTTTTAGGCCTCTTTCACATTAGCGGCAGCATGGATCTGGCAGGTGAAGGGTGCGCCAGATCCGTGCTGCCGCAGGGAAATGTGTGCGTTTTATTCCGGTATTGAGCCCCTATGACGGAACTCAATATCGGAATTATAAAACGCTAGTGTGAAAGTAGCCTTAAATTGGTCTTTATTAAAAATATGGCATCCTTTTTTCTGTACTTAGCTCAGATGCTCTAGTAGCAGCTGTGGATTTTCTGTCTTTTCTAACAGACCAGGAGCTAACGGGCTCCTTATCTCTGCCCTGTGCCCTCTTAAACACTCATTATAGCTCATCTCTTATCTTACTGATAAGAATGTGGCTTAAATAAGTGTTTATTACCTCTCAGATATGGTTTATTACATGACCGGCACAAAGGAAAAGTACCAATCACACATCTAGAAAAATAGTTAACCCTTTGTGACAGAACAGCTCAATATTTTTAATAAAGGCCAATTGAAAAAATGTTTTTTAGCCAAAAATTGCCTCCAAAGGTGTACATAGCCTTTAAAGAAGAACTCCCGACAAAAATTTTATTCCATGTCCTGCTAGAAATGTACATGATATAATCTGTAGTGAATGTCATTTTCTTACCAGTGTCTGAATTTTTGACTTCTATCATCCTGAAGTTTCTTATCTGTGTCATGTGACCAGGAATTAGAGCCACCAACTCACACAGAGACTTATGTGTGGACAGGAAGTCTAATTCTCTATGTATTCCTATGAGACTGAAAGTGAGGCTCCCATAGGAATGAATAGAGCAGTTACTGGCTTTCTGTCCTGGGTCAGTTGGAGGTCAGGGAGTTGGTCACATGACCCAGCTACAATAAGAAGAGAGGTTTTTACTCACAGAAACAGTCACTGATAAGAAAATGACATTCACTACAGATTATATCATGCACCTTTTTAACAGGTCAGAGAATAAACATTTTTGCAGGAGTTCTTCTTTAAAGGGAACCTGTCACCTCCAAAACACCCCCTGAACTAGAGTAAGCGGTGTATAGTGTAAGTGATGCTGAATCCGAATATGTAATTTTTATCTTCATACTCACTTCCATTCCGACACTGTGCTCCCACAAACCAGCAGTAAAATGCACTCAGTGGACTCCGATGCTCGCTCACATAATGGAGAGGACTCAAAGAAGAGTCCACTCAATGCATTTTACTGCTGGTTTGTGGGAGCACAGCGTCGGAATGGAAGTGAGTATGAAGATAAAACTTACATATTCAGATTCAGCATCACTTACATTATACACCGCTTACTCTAGTTCAGGGGGAGTTTCGGAGATGACAGGTTCCCTTTAAGGCAACTGCTGCAGCTGTAGAAAGGCCAGCGCTTTTTCCTAGTCTACAAGTACGCCCACTGCTGATAGATTACAGTGTGGTCATAACCTCTGGATATCACCTGCTCCCTGTTTCCTATGGCTTCTCTCTATGGCTCTTAAAGGGGCCCCAAACACACCATATAATCTATATAATAATGGGATTATCCACAATTTGCTAGGGTAGTTAATGGGTTTATGGTAACATCTATGGTAACAATGGGTTTATGGTAACAATGGGTTTATGGTCTAGGGCTGAGAAGGAGTAATGTCTGCAACCCTGGTGGTCTAGGACAGGGAGGGGGTCATGGCCAGGATACCTGGTTGTGTAGGACAGAGATGGGGGTTATAGTCAGTGTGGTCTTAGACAATGAAGAGGAGAAAGAGTTAATGTCAAACTGTTGGTCAGTGGCAGAAAAGGGGTTAATGTCAGTTAGTGTCCAGAGGGTAACTCATCATTAAGATTACGGTATTATCCTGGTTGTAACACGAGGCAGAGATTAATTCAGCGAGGGGAGAGAAAAAACTGTGCAGCTGTAATTGAACAACCACATAGTTGTCTTTATGATTGGGCAGAACAATTTCTGAACACCCTGCTGATCCCTAAGGAAAACGGCTTGAGGAATCTGCATTGGAGTAGATTTTCTTGAGGCGGGAGGATATTTTAGGTTCAGTAGCCATACTGCCACACAGTTTGAAGGAAGCAACGTTTGCATGTTTCATCACGGTTTGTAGTAGTAGCTATATTACATAAGGGAAGCTGTACAGACATCTTGAGACCATGGAAAATGCTCATGGTTTATTCTGTCTCTGTGATATACTTGCACTAATTAGAAATGCTCAGATTACAGTATAGCACTAACCCTGAAGATTATACTACCCAAGCAGGTATTCTTTTCCTTAAAACAGTGATTGGTTCAGAGATTGAAGGCTCGGGTTTCTGTTAACCAAAGGAAATCATATGTTAAACACTGGGTGTCCAGTTCACAATGACCAGTGGATATTCTGCAGACACTACTGAGGTCAGGTCAAAAAGGTGAAATCATTCAGAGGATTAAGTACAATACATAAAAGATAAGTGACGTGATGTCACAAACTTCGACCATTAAATGATTACAGTAGAAATTCTATTGGAGGCAGGGTTATATTGTATTACAGAGCTATTATATACTACATCATATTGGACAGTTGTTGGACTTGTACAGACAAATGTGCTGTAATCTAGTGGCGGACATACCGCCTGTATAACAGAGGTCATAGGGTGATAGGGTCCGCTCAGCTGCCGCAACAGTGTATGGCAGTATGCGTAATTTCTCCTGCCTGTTCCACTTGCCTTCGGCAACATTCACATGACGAAAAATGAACCCACTGTAAGTTTTTCATGGCCATTTTTCAAGAATATTTCATCCATTTTTGGCTGTTTTTAAGAGCCGCTTTGCATCAGTCATTAACAACTGTTAAATATAGACATTCAGAATACAGTAGATGATTTTCATTTTTTTTATTCAATCCCAATCCCTGCAGTAACCCCCCATAGTGGTCCTCAGCATTAATAATGTCCCCCATATTGGCCCCCTAGAAGTAATAATGTCCCTCACAGTTGCCCCCAGCATTAATGATGACCCCAGGCCCAAAAGTGGTGCCCAACAGTAATAATGTCCCCCATGGTGACCCCCAGCAGTAATAATGTCCTCCATAGTGGCCCCCAGTATTAATGATTTTCCCCATAGTGGCCCCAGCACTATTAATGTCCCCCAGAGTGGCCCCAGGTTTAATAATGTGAATTTTTTTTATTATTATTATTTTTTAATACCATTAAAAATGACTCACCATATCCACTTGCATGTTCAGGGACAGTTGTTCTTCACTTGATGCTGAAGGAACTGTGCTCTTAGGGCCCATTCACACGACCGTGTGAATGGATCCGCATCTATTCCGCAATATTGTGGAATAAATGCGGCCCCATTCACTTCTGTTAGAGCGGGCAGCCACGGCTCCGTGCCGCAGCTCCGCAATAAATTATAGAACATGTCCTATTCTTGTCCGCAACAGCGGACAAGAATAGGTATTATGAACGGGGCGCCCGGCCATGTGTTCCGCAAGTTGCGGAACACACGCCGGGCGGCATCCGTGGTATTGCGGATCTGTATTTTTGCGGATCCGCAATACTAGGGCCATCTCAACGGTCACTTAGTGTGATGGTGGCATCATCACGCTGGGAGTGCAGGTCTTTCAGCATCAAAAAAAGAACAAGCCTTTGCATGTGCAAGTGGATGAAGTAATTTTTTTATTTTAACCCCTAAAAGTCCAAATTGCACTAGTGTACCCCTTTTTAACGGCTGTTAGATGGATGCACTCCGTCTATCGGTCATTAAAAACTGTGCCACTGAATACATTGGGGTCCGACTGGCCATGAAAGTCGGTGAAAAATAGGCCCGTACTCACTGCTGTTGCGGCCCCATTCATAAAATATCATGTCCGTACTCCGTACACCACTGAGCAGTCAGCAGTGTACAGAGACGTGAATTTTAAGCGCACAGGGAATGTTGCGCTTTAAGGGGGTAAAAAGTGTAATAAAAATACAAAAAGCCTTAATAAAGTATATTAGAAAAAGTTTTACTATGGCATTTGAAACATCTTATTCAAATTTTATTCAATAGTTTAGTTACTCTAATGGCAAAATCCACAACTGGTGTTTGATCCATGAATCGCCCAATAAATTTCTTGGTTCAATTAGAATTGGTATTTAAACAGTCCTCCTCGTCATGCTGTTCACATGACGACACCTAACAATTGATCAACAATGCCTCGCTATTGCGAGGCTTTAAGCAGTATGTTCTCAGATGGAAGTGGCCAACGAGCTTAGAATGTCACAGAGTGTCAGCAGCAGGTTGTAACAGAGTGACTGGAAGAGTCACAGAAAGGCACAGAAGTGGACGTCCTTTGGCCACATCCTACACTGATGACTACTACATAGTGAAAAAACCACACAACTCCAGGCACTTTTCAGGGAGGCACGTGTAAGTGTTGCGTCAGACCATTCAAAACCGTTTACTTCAGCATGGTCTGCACACTATATGATCTGTAAGGGTACCTGACCACACCACCAGGCACAGACGTCATCATCTTGTATGGCTGAGGGAGCATCTATGCTGGACAAGGGACCAGCCTCAGTACTGTACACTGATAAAAGTGGATTCATGCCGAGCAGAAATGATGGCCATCAACGATGTTGGAGATGTCAAGGAAAGTGCTGTGCGCCAGCCACTGTTGTCACAAGACGAGCCTTTGGTGGCGGTGGTGTTAGAGTGTAGGCAGATGTGTCTAGTCAGTGCAGAACTGCCCTACACTTTGTGAATGGTATAGTGACAAGCCCATACTACTTGAAAAACATAATTAATCCAGTCATTGTGCCTCTGCATGAACAACACAGGCCTAATTTCATCTTCATGGAGGACAACGCGCCAACTCATTGAGGTCGCATCATTAGGGAATGGCTGCTGGAGACTAGGGACCTCAAATGGAGTGGCTTGCACTCTCTCCAGACCTAAATCCCATTAAAAACCAATAGGCTCAACTTAGTCGCCAGTGCAGAGGCTCGGAACTCTGTACCCTAGAACCTCAATGACCTGAGGGCCACCCTTCAAGAAGAGTGGAATGCCATGCCTCAGCAGACAATAAGACCAACAATAAAATCAACGTGTAAACAGCATGAGATGTTGTTGTCAAGCTGTAATTGATGCTCAAGGCCACATGATAAGTTATTGAGAAATTGCCATTTTTTTGGGGGGTATACCCACCACTGGTATTGGCTTTTGTTTCAATAAATTGAGATGAAGAGATCCCCATTGCATGCTTCTACTTAAATGGCTTACTTTTATGATATAATATAACTGCTGCATGAACTTTTTACATTTTCCATGAATTTCACCTGAATAAATACACTCACCGGCCACTTTATTAGGTACACCTGTCCAACTGCTCGTTAACACTTAATTTCTAATCAGCCAATCACATGGCGGCAACTCAGTGCATTTAGGCATGTAGACATGGTCAAGACAATCTCCTGCAGTTCAAACCGAGCATCAGTATGGGGAAGAAAGGTGATTTGAGTGCCTTTGAACGTGGCATGGTTGTTGGTGCCAGAAGGGCTGGTCTGAGTATTTCAGAAACTGCTGATCTACTGGGATTTTCACGCACAACCATCTCTAGGGTTTACAGAGAATGGTCCGAAAAAGAAAAAACATCCAGTGAGCGGCAGTTCTGTGGGCGGAAATGCCTTGTTGATGCCAGAGGTCAGAGGAGAATGGGCAGACTGGTTCGAGCTGATAGAAAGGCAACAGTGACTCAAATTGCCACCCGTTACAACCAAGGTAGGCAGAAGAGCATCTCTGAACGCACAGTACGTCGAACTTTGAGGCAGATGGGCTACAGCAGCAGAATACCACACCGGGTGCCACTCCTTTCAGCTAAGAACAGGAAACTGAGGCTACAATTTGCACAAGCTCATCGAAATTGGACAGTAGAAGATTGGAAAAACGTTGCCTGGTCTGATGAGTCTCGATTTCTGCTGCGACATTCGGATGGTAGGGTCAGAATTTGGCGTCAACAACATGAAAGCATGGATCCATCCTGCCTTGTATCAACGGTTCAAGCTGGTGGTGGTGGTGTCATGGTGTGGGGAATATTTTCTTGGCACTCTTTGGGCCCCTTGGTACCAATTGAGCATCGTTGCAACGCCACAGCCTACCTGAGTATTGTTGCTGACCATGTCCATCCCTTTATGACCACAATGTACCCAACATCTGATGGCTACTTTCAGCAGGATAATGCGCCATGTCATAAAGCTGGAATCATCTCAGACTGGTTTCTTGAACATGACAATGAGTTCACTGTACTCAAATGGCCTCCACAGTCACCAGATCTCAATCCAATAGAGCATCTTTGGGATGTGGTGGAACGTATATATAAATTTCACGCCAAATATCCCTAACTTTTTGTGAGTTGTATAAAAAGTGTATATATCAACAAGAGCTTGTGCTCTTAAAAACACTGGAATGGAAGCCATGTAATATATAGTTATCATCCACATATGTGTTAAAAATGTATACTGTACACAGCAAACAGCTTCCATGTTACCAAAATCTACATTTTGTGAGAGCACAAAGCATAACATGTATAAAAATCCTATTAATACACACAGCCACCGTCATGCAACTCAGAAAACAGTGATTATTGTAAAAAACTGGACGAAAATTCTAAATTACAACTAAAATGCAACTAAACAACTACTCTAATACTCGAGTTATCTTACAAATAAAATAGTAGTATGGAAGAAATTGTAAGATGTGAGGACCTCATACCACACATCTACATTCAGTGCTGCATGTGTTAAAGAAATGCAAAACCACAGGAATGCACCAACCAACCTTGGCAGGCAAGTATTGGCAATTATATAGTTAATTTTCACCTATACAAACTGTAATCCTAATTAACAATAATAAATCCTTGAGCTTAATACAATGCGTTAACTAAGGCCTCTTTTATACAGGTATAACATGGATGCTTTACTACTCCTGTATTATGGACACAACACCTGAACCTCCTGTAGTTCATCAGAAAATTAGTTACAGAGTCATACCTCTGGTTCTAATGGACCGGATGAAATCCGAGTGTTGTATTATGATATCAGCACAAAAAAGGCCCTGTAGTACACCTGTCTGAAAAGCGGCTCAATACTGTCATTATAAAAAAAAAACTATGATAATTGAAAAAGACCATTTATGAGAGAAAAGGTATTTTCTGACTAATGAAAATCTTTTCCATTTGTCAGAAATATATTAAATGTCTCTCTCTAATGATAATCGTTATTGCTATTACTGTAGTGTATAGTAGGCATTGCTAGACAAGCGGTTGGTGTATTTTACTTTATAGATCAGGTATGGACATGAAAGAGAGAGTGTAAAATATAAAATTTATTGACACTTGTGTGTATGGTGCAGGTCTGGGTATCAATAGATGGTCTGGTTATGCGCAGAGGAGTGAGGAGATAAGCAAGTGCTCATTTTCACATCCCTTTTCTGGAAAAAAATCCCCTCCAAGCAGAGTATGCAAGTATGCTCTTTGATTGATGGGAAAAAGGGGGTTGATAACATGCACAGATGTCCGTGTTATCCTCCCCTTGGGAACATGTACAGCTACACAGGGAGAGAGAAGGATCTGTGTCACTATCACCTGTGTACAGCCTTTCAGCACATCTCCCACTGGCGGTCCTCTCCTCCGCCGCATTCAATGACAGTTCAGCTGGCTGAAGGGGAAGGGCTGCTTTTAGCTGGCATATCTTGGGCTGTGAAACAACTAGAGATTCAGGCCTGATCTTTTTTAAAAGTCAAAAGACAATCTCAGCTACTTTAAAACATACCAAGATCAAGGTTCTAGCTACAACAAATCAAACGTTAGAACACTTATATGAAGCTTTCACAGAGACTCCTTTCTAAGGGATCTAACTCTAACAATGTATCATGGCTACAGCCTTGGTCTTAGTCTTGTTTTAAAGCTGATATTGGGACTGTCAGTTTTAAAAACAAGTCTAGGCCTGAATCTCAGTCTGTTTCACAGCCTGGGATCCAGTCATCAGGAGCAAGGACGTACCAAGTACAAGGATGTATGACATACAGTGCATCCTTAGGAGGGAAAGGGCTAAAAAAGCAGCAAACGTCATTATTACACAGCAGAATGCTATTCCTCATTAGAACACAGGGCAGGGATGAACACTTTTCAACTACATAGGATAACACGGAGAAGTTTTTATTCTCTATACACTCCAATACTTCTGTAAGGCAGGGTTCACAAACTGCACACCTTTTTCATTGAGAAAAGCTGTGGTTTTGCTATGCGGTTTTTTGTCTAACCAGTTAGAAAATGTAAAAAAAAAATGTTGTTCACCTGGGAAAACTATGTGTGCAGTTGTTCTGTGTGATGTACTATAGCTACATGCATTGCACTGTACTTTAGTTGTTTAAAAAGGGGGAGGGGGAGTCAGGAACATTGCATAGGGGCTCTCTGCAGTCTATTTCCTCCACTGCAGAAGTAATCTGATACACAGAATAAGTCAGAGCTCAACATACGTACAGTAACAATACAATTTATGTATTACCAAAATACATAACCTTATCTATTCTGTTAGCTCCAGAGCTGAAAACTAACAAAGTGGTAAGTAAGGGAAAGGACCTCACAGCAGTACATTGCTGCCAGATTCCACAGAAGGGAGATGCCCCTGCTTGTGAGAGAAATGCAACATTGTGCAGCTGAAGAGGGAACTAATTAGGCTGAAAAAGACATTAGGGAAGCCCAAAAAAGACCTGGTCGTTCACAATTATCATTGTACAAACATGCACCGGCATTATGCAAAGTTTTTTTGAAATCTCAGGTATGTGTTAACTTGGGGATTTTTTGCAGATTTTAATGTGGTTTTGCCCCCGACTAACCATTTGCACTGCAAAAGATGAAATCTGCACTAAAAATCCACAGAAACAATTGACATGCTGCAGATTTTAAAATCCATACAGCAGGTGAATTCTCAAATGGAAAGATATGCAAAGTGTATATGAGATTTGTCAAATCACAATCACTTTGCTGGTATTGTCTTACACTGTTTTTTCCCCATACAAAGATCTGCATGGAAAACCACTCAACGTGTTCAGGTAGCCTTAGCCGCTACTTAAACTGTTTGTGCATATGTTTGGGAGGTACTGTATGCACTGGGTGGATGACTACACTCTATATGGGGATACTGCCAAATAACGTCCAAAAGTCATGCTAGAAAAATCATCCAACAACTTATCCATAGGGTGGGTTTATACATGGCTCTTTTATTGTGGTTTAAAAACGCATAAAAATTAATCCTAAAAAAAAAAAAAGGGATGCATTTTTACAAGTGACTTGTTTAAAATCAGTGTGATAATTGCCCGTGCGGTTTTTCAGATGAAACACATTTGAGGTAATTTACTACTAGCGCTATGGCGGTTCCTGGTGTAAAAAAAAAAAGTCACAAGACCCCATTTTGAGACTTTTTAAATGCCTGTGTGACAATACTTTGTTTGTCCTCGCCATTTGGGTATAAGAAGACTACTTCAGTAAGGGGATGGCTTTGTTTTCACTCCAGGTGCAGGCACTGACAGAGGTGCACCTAATTTATAATGCGGTGATGCCTACAGCAGCACAGGAGAAAGTAAAAGCTCTTTGATAAATGACCACCATTGATTTAAGGGGCATTCCAGAATTTTAATATTGATGGCTTATCCTCAGGATGGCCATCAATATCTGACCAGTGGGTGTTCCTCACCTCGCACTCCACAAGAATGGCTATTGCAGAGTAGCTCTGGCTCCTCAACTACTCAGCGCTGTCCATTGTGAAGCAGACGGAACTGGTAACCACTGCGTTCCTCCCACTCACTTTAATGCGAGCAGCACTGCAGTTACCAGCTACATTCTCTATGGAGTTGTGTGTGTAGTGGCGCCAACTTCCAGAGGGACTGTGGAACAGCTGATCTGCAGGGGTGCAAGGATCAGATATTGATGGCCTATTTTATGGACAGTTCATCCATATTAAAATCCTGGAATACCACTGCAACATGTTTCACCTGTTAAAAAATGCAGTCACAGTAAAAAAAAATGCATGTTTTTTTTCATGTTGCTATTTAAAGATGCTTCAAAACCTCATAAAAAGCACATAGGCAATCACATTGATTTCACATGTCTACCCCATAAAGAAAACCCAGTTGAGGTAATAAAAATGCATGCTTTTTCTAATGTGTATTTAAAAACCAAAACAAAAGCAACATGAAAATTTGTCCATAAAAAGCAACACGACAGCAACATATAAACCTGCCAATACTTGTCTTGCTACACCAACCATGGTCACTAGAAGAATCTATCTTATCAGCATGTCTACTGAATAGGTATATTCTACAGAGTACCTGCTGGCCAGCCATAGCTTATCATTAAAATCCTAGAAAGCACAACTGCTGCTGATTAGGAGTGTGCCTGTGCTACCTGAAACCTCCGGAGTAGCTGAGGTCTTCACCTCCTCACCCACCCAAGGGTGGCAGATGATGGCACTGCGGTGGCTCACTTCCTCTGCATGCTTATCGGACACACACTTTGCTGCTTCACTGCTGCTTACAATGACAATGCTGCCTGCTTTTATTACTCAGTGCTGGACAGGACCCACACTGCTGAGAGCTACAGCATTTCTCCAACCATCATACTAAGCACTGTGCTCACACACCACCATGCTCCTCGCATACTTTCTATGTCCTAATACAAATGACAGGAGTTGCATCACTGCATTGCTTTTCACCATGCCTTAGAAATATGTTAGAAAGCAGTATGTAGGCAAATTATATTTGTGTGAGCATAGGGATGTACAGAGAATATAAATCTAATGGCACAACGCCAGACCTTCCTTTGAGGTCTATTTTGTAAGTATACTGATGCTCAGATAGGTACATATGAGTCATTCTTTTGAGTTTGGATGATCCTCTCTACATTACTCTATTACTGTACTGTACATTATCCATTGCTTCTGTACATACATCTTATAATGTTGGCACTTCTGCCATCCTTAGTCAGCAAAAGTTGACTAGGTTAAGTAAAAGAATAGGCTTAGCCTTTTTAAGTGCATTTTTGTGTTCAAGACGTTTATTAAACCTTCTCTTTGTCTGAAGGACACTGTCATTTTACATAATTACATTTACTCTACATCAACCTACATCAAGTACAATGAGTGTGACATATCGACAAAGTAGACCATTTTTAATACCCTGCTTTTATGCTGAGATTTGATCTCTCCAAGCTACAGACAAGAAGCGTAATGTATACTTACCAACAGGGTTAGCATGTGGGCCCCACCTTGGGAATGCCTCCAACCCACCAAGGAACACCCACTTATGTTCCCCCTATTTAGGAACACCCCGAATTGTCTCTGCAAACCCAGGACAGTTGGCAACTAGGCTAAGCTGAACTTCCAGATGACGATACCCGTTGGTGCCATGTTGCCATGGAGATCTCTTATGGATCCAGATCACCAAATACATTCAAACTGTAGCAAGAGACCACATAAAGCTAGCAATTGCAGTCACTAGCTTATTGGTACAGGTCCAACCGACTGGGAGGTCGGACCCCAAATTGCCACAATTAAGGGGTTGTTGCAGTTGAAGTTGCAATTCAAGGAGACTACTCTTGTGGCAAATGAGTGTCCGTATGGTTGGACCCTCACCGACCAACAAGTAACAGCATTTTTCTTCTACCTTATTATCAATGTGAGAAGTGTGTCCCACTACGCTTACTTTTCGTGATGACGAGTCCAGTGAGACATTTACACCGCACAGAAAATGCACTATTACATGATGAATCCACCAGAACAGGAGCCAGATTTCTGATCTGGCTTATAGAGGGGGTCCTGAATGGGACACTCCTATCTATCTACTAGGGCATCTAGACAGAGTTGTCTTACTTAGAAATAAAATGAGAATTCCCTTTGTGCCTCAGGTTTATACTGTATCTTATAAAGATTTAATCAGCAGTAGGTTTTAAGCGCATTGATTTAGTCACCTAAATCATGGATTACAGAAATAATGCTTGCAGTAAATGATCATTACAAGGACTGTAAATTACAGTACGCTGTTCAGCTTCAGTACCATGGACAGTAACTGCATGACTTCATCTGTTATACACTCCCAGGAAACATGCTTATGTTCATTATCTAATTACTTCTGGACCCAATTACTGCATGTGACAGACATGTGCACTGATGGATTTGTGGAAAGTTTCATAACATAATTTAAAGCCCTATAAAATGCTTCTTTATGCCTGATGTATAGAGATGCCGAAGTATTCCCCACTTAACATAGCACAGAGGATGTCAAGCATCAAGTCATTGAGGCCAGTGACTGGCTGCAGTGGTCGCTGGGATGTATAGCATGTCGTCACTACAGAAAAAAGACAGATGGGGGACACCAGAACAGGGGATTTAACAGATGCATAATGGCGGTTTTTTCATTTCATAACATTCCCTGCTATTCCCTCAAGTCATTGAGGCCAGTGACTGGCTGCAGTGGTCGCTGGGATGTATAGCATGTCGTCACTACAGAAAAAAGACAGAGGAGGGACACCAGAACAGGGGATTTAACAGATGCATAATGGCGGTTTTTTCATTTCATAACATTCCCTGCTCTTATGTTTAGCTCCTAAACTCCTGGACAACCTATTTAAAGAAATGATCAAGACCCGGAAGACATGCAGGGACCCCATTCCCAGGGCTTACAGTAACAGCAATGATGAAAGTGTCAATTGGATGTAGACCCCAGAAAACAAAAAAATCAAAGGAAATTCACACTGCCTTGGGTGAATATCAGACTGATCAGATCTCACAGATGAATAATTCACTGCTCTGGAGTGTTCTTCTTTCTTGTTTTCCAGCTACAAGGAACATATAGAAAAACTGTTACCCTTCTGTTAAACCAGGTTGACCACTTTGCTATTCAGGTAGCAGTACCTTCTTTCCAGTAGGGATGAAACAATCCAATACTGATTTACAGTCTCTGCTGTTCTCCTGTGAATCAATTACCAGAAAGCAGACTGACACTAACAGTAACCTTTATTCTGCCTGTAGGGTAGCTGACTATAACTTTTATTACAGAGGAAAAAGGTATGCCAATGCATTATTTTTTAGTTGCATTTACTACTGAAATTGTGCCTGTTTTGGAGGCTTTTGCGCTGCCCCACTCCTCTGAGCAGCACCTCATCACTTACCCAGTAACTTCTGTGGCAGCAATCCGAACCAGCTTACCCTCCTCTGCCCCAGCAGCGGGTCCAACTTTCTGTGTCCCACGTGGTCTACCCTGCTACAGACCACAACCTGCAACCTGCACTTATTGCCAAGGCTTTCCAGCTCTGCCTCTAGGTGCCTTATATACCCAGATGTGATAAGTGATTAGCTGGGGAAGACAAGGGGGAGGCATGCTGGTCCTTTAAGAGCCACAGAATGCATGCGTGCCCTAGTCTTCCCCTGACAGTGGCTGGTCACATCTGGGTATATAAGGCACCTTTCCCTAGGGGAGGGTCCCTGCGCATTAGGTTATCTAGCGTGCTTGTACCAAGTGAAGGTAAGTTGTACTGTTTGTCCACCTTTGTACCGACCTCTGCCTGATTCTAACCCTCTGCTGCCTGCCCTGACCTTGCCCGATTCCTTGGTGCTTTGGTGCTTGGTGGGTCAGCTACCAACCACACTGAGACTATTCCAAGTGATAGTGACCTGGTGGCTCCCCTGCAGCAAAGACCAGATCCCTATATAGGGGTTAAAAAATTAAAAACAGGGGACTGCCATGATAATGGCCCTAGTTCTACCCAAAGTCAAACCAGTTTGTTGGTGCAGTGAACTGGAGCAGTGATGTTTCATGCACATAGATCACCACTGCAGCCAATCACTGTTCTCAGCAGTGATGTCCTTGCTACTGTTGAAGCCAGTGATTGGCTGCAGAGTGATCTGTGTGCATAGAACATTACCGCTGCAGCCTGGAAGATGATGGCACTGGTTGGGTATAATTTCTTTTTCATTTATAATATATTTTTTTTACATTTTTAAAACCTTTATTCAACTATTTTTAAAATGTTTTCTCCTACGGAGAATTTGAGCCTGCAATTGTTTGATTACTTGTTCTATGCACTGTAATACTTCTGTATCATAGTGGGTAGGGATTTTTACCAGCATTCTCTCACATACCGCAAGAAAGAATGTTATAAGTGCAGTAACACTGACCACCTAGGGGTCTTTAGAAGGCCCCCAGCTGCCAAGACAATTGTTCAACACCCTGCCATTACATTCACTGTGTGGCAACTGGAGAGCCCTCTCCCTCTATCTTACTCCAGCATTTTTATACTGATAGTCTATCCTTAGGATAAGTCATCAATATGTGATCTGTGGGACTCCAATTCCTGGCACACCCACCGATCAACTGTTCTACAGTAACTACTGCGCTGGAAATCTACACAGCCCAGTGCACAGTATAATGGACAGAGCTATTTGCTGCAGTGCTGCTCCCATTCAGATACTGGTTACCTATCCTAAGGAGAGGCCATCAATAATCTCGGAGAACCCCTTTAAGGGGTTAAAAGTTTTCCTGGGAAATACAAATTACATGGTAATTATATATGTGTACATTCAGCCACCTCAATCTGTGAACGCCTTAATGGTATATTCTAAGAAGGACTGATTTCATGTTTACAACAAGCATCTGTAATAACAGTTTTCAGCTAAATGCAGTCTACAATCACGCTTTTCCTGAATATCGATTATAGTCTAGCTCAGATTGCAAAACCCCCTCATCTGTCATGTAATAAGAAATTACATTCTAATATGCTGCTAGCATGCGCTTTCCACTCAAATCTGTGGAAATATACAGTGCCCTAAAAACGCTGAAACGACTTTACTGTTCTGGCGACTGGTTTATCATTAAAACTTAACCCCTTCGCGCCCGGAGCTTTTTTCGGTTCTGCATTTTCGTTTTGCGCTCCCTGCCTTCAAACAGCCATAACTCTTTTATTTTTCTGTT
The DNA here is from genome assembly GCA_900303285.1 of Rhinella marina. Classification (NCBI taxonomy): domain Eukaryota; kingdom Metazoa; phylum Chordata; class Amphibia; order Anura; family Bufonidae; genus Rhinella; species Rhinella marina. The sequence goes on along the minus strand of ONZH01005089.1, from coordinate 50,173 downwards.
CACATAGCTGTATGAGGGCTTGTTTTTTGCGGGACAAGTTGTACTTTCCAACGCCACCATTTAATATTGCATACGGTGTAGTGGGAAGCGGGAAAAAAATTCCAAACCGGGTGAAATTGCAAAGAAAAACGCTATTCCGCTACAGTTCTACGGGTTTCTTATTTACAGCGTTCGATGTGCATTAAAACTGATCCGTTATTTTCATTCTACTGGTCAGTACGAATCCGGCAATACCTAATATGTATAGTTTTTCCTGCGTTTTCATAGTGATAAAATAATTAGAAAGTTGCCCTTTTTTTTTTTTTTTTTTTTCCTTGTCAAATCTTGACCCCTATAACTTTTTGGTATTTATGTGTACAGAGCTGTATGGGGGCTCATTTTTTGCGGGACGATCTGAAGTTTTTATTGATACCATTCTGGGGTGTGTATGACTTTTTGATCACTTTTTATTTAATTTTTTTTAGAAAAAAAAAGCGACAAAAAAACGGCAAATCGCCATTTGGACGCTTTTTTCCGCCACACAATTCGCCGTATTGGAATTTTTTTTTTATATTTTAAAAGTACGGGCGTTTTCGGTCACGGTGATACCCATGATGTCTATATTTATTGTTATTTAGGTATTTATTTTTTACTTATATGGAAAGGGGGGTGATTTGAACTTTTACATCTTTTTTATTTTTTATATATTTTTTAACATTTTTTTTTAATTTTTTTTTTACTATTAGAAAGCTCAAATATGGGCTTATAAATTGTGGCTTTTTTTTTTTTCTTTATGAGGCAATTCTGGGTTTTATAGACTCAGAAATCCATCAAGTGCTCATTTCTTATCCTGGCCTGCCATCTAGTGGCCAGAATAAGAATTGCACTTTGAAAACTGTAATCCTCACCAGCGAGGATTACAGTTTTCATATGGTGTACAGACACCCCGATTGGCCACACGGGTGTCTGTACACCACCCGGAAGCGAACGCTTCCGGGTTTTAGACGCAACTAGATGCCGTGATCACGTGTGATCACGGCATCTAGTCACCCCGGAAGACGCCGCCGATGGCGGTAAGTAGCGGCAAGTCTCTGCTGTTAGAAACAGCAGAGACTTGCCGGCCATGACGCCCGCCGCACCCGCGAGCGGGCGCCATGTGCCCGCATCGCCCCAGCGCCGTACATGTACGGCGCTGGTCGCGAAGGGGTTAAAGAAGAACTCCCGCAAAAATGTTTATTCTCTGACCTGTTAGAAAGGTGCATGATATAATCTGTAGTGAGCATTTTCTTATCAGAGGCTGAAATTGAGAGTTTCCACTCTCTTCTTATTGTAGCTGGGTCATGTGACCAACTTCCTGACCTCCAACTGACCCAGGACAGAAAGCCAGTCACTTCTCTATTCATTCCTGAGACTGAAAGTGAGGCTCTCGTAGGAATACATAGAGAATTAGACTTCCTGTCCACACATAAGTCTCTGTGTGAGTTAGTGGGTCTCACATGACACAGATAAGAAACTTCAGGATGATATAACTCAAAAATGCAGCTACTGGTAAGAAAATTACATTCACTACAGATTACATCATGTACATTTCTAGCAGGACATGGAATAAAAAATGTTGCGGGAGTTCTTCTTTAAATGCATGACATTATTTGTGTCATTCTGGAGGTCCCACTCAAATCTTCTGCTCTACTATATTACTATATTCCACCACTTCCTCTGGTTACCAATGACTACATCAGGGCCACCCCAATAATACATTTAATAGACACTATTTGTGGAGGCAGAAAGTAGCAACAGTTGGGGTCATTTATCAAACTGGTGTAAAGTAGAACTGGCTTAGTTGTCCATAGCAACCAATCAGATTCCACCTTTCTTTTTTCACAGCTCCTTTGGTACTTTACACCAGTTTTGATAAATGACCCCAAGTGTAGCTAGTTGAAAGGGTTTTCCCACAGCATAGGTGATAAATGTCTGATCGCTAGTGGTCTCAATGCTGGGACCTCCAACTGCAGGAGGAAGACATGGGAGTTAAAAGGGGCAACTGTATTGTCGCCCTGTACTGATTTCACATTGGACATTGTAATGCCAGAAGCATTGCGCCAAAGCATCTGTAGGTGAGGTGTGTCCTCATAAGTGTTAGTTTTGGAGCCTCCCTTATGTGTGTGCAGTAAAGCATGAGAGACCTGCAACTGAAACTTGAGGGGGGCAGGTACTGAGAGAGATCTATGTCATAGAAAAGTCATAATGATTATGTACATTCTTGCCAGAAAACACAAAAATCTAAATCCGCAGATGGATGGTAAGCATGTAAAGTGAAAATGGCAAATACATGGTTCTGTTTTTGGATGTGCATTCGCTACCATGTGAACGTACCCTAAAGGGAACTTGTCACCATGAAAGTGCAGTGTAATCTGCAGTCAGCATGTTATAGAGCAGGGCTGGCCAACCTGAGGCTCTCCAGCTGTTGTAAAACTACAACTCCCACCATGTCCTGCTGTAGGATGATAGCTGTAGGCAGACTGGGCATGCTGGGAGTTGTAGTTTTGCAACAGCTGGAGAGCCGCAGGTTGGCCAGCCCTGTTATAGAGCATGAAGAGCTGAGCACACTGATATATAGTTTTATGGGAAAAGATTCAGTAGAACTTGTATTTCATTCATTTATATCCCTGTTCATTCTGGACTTTGAAGTCAATGAGATGGTCCTATCAGTGACTGACAGATATCTCTGTATACACAGTCCTAGAGGGAAGGCTGACATCACTGATAGGAGCGTCTCCCTGACTTTCAAAGTCCAGAATGAGCAGGAATTTAAATGAATAAAATACAAGTTATACTGAATCTTTTCCATAAAACTATATATAAATCCGCTTAGCTCCTCCTGCTCTATAACATGCCGCCTACAGATTACATGGTATTTCATGGTGACAGGTTCTCTTTAAACTGGCGGTAACCCTTATTACAGACTTCGGACTTCTGTGTATCAGGTATCACTCTTGTATTAGTATGAACGTGTTGGCGGCATACACCCGGTACATATGTAACTGTGGTCAGGAGGTAATTTCTGAGAAAGATGTCAGCAACCACATAACTTCGGCACGATTTGTGGTGCGTTGCACAGGCCTCTATGGCCCAGCAAGAGGCTGCCCATATTTCTGCCCACATTCTATCGTTCATCTGTCCATCTGAGTACTTACCACCCACCACTAAGGGATAGGAACCACTAACCTCTCTGTGGGAAAAAAAAAACGTACCAACTGCCTTGTGATATTTGAGTGCGACATAACGCCCTGCAGAGGCCTTTCTAGGAAGGGGCTGTGATTCTAGATTATTTTGTACTTGCTGAAGTGATCACTATGTTTTGAAATCATAGTATATGGATAACATGCCTGTGTTTCCCTCAAAAATTGATATTTCAGGCTACAAAGAAACCGTCCACTGAATTATACAAAACTGAGCTAAAATAATAATTCAAGCTGGAGTCCGGGAATTATACTAAGCTTCGTATGAGGAAACCGACTCACAGGGGAAGTTATTTCATATAATTGCACAATGAAACATGAAATTGACTGAATTGATTTGAGAGTTGTATAATATTTCCACAGAATATGCCGATGGTTTACTAGGCAACATTTTAAGGCACGCAAAACCTCAAATCAAGGTCCATTCACAATACTCCTGGCAACGTATCTGCAGATATCTGGGTAATCTTCACCCCTCCTATAGTAGTCCTATCAAAGAACGTGACAGGCAGCCTCTCACCAGCATGAAATAGCTGCTCAGAAACCTACATAACATTGTGGCTGCTCCTCAACCATTGGGACCCCCAAGGATCCTACAAAAGAGCAGGACCTGGTTCTTATTCTGGACAGAGAGTTCTCAGTGAGTTCTTCTAAGTCATGCTTAATAGAAATAAATGGAAAACAGTTGATGTGCAACTTTACTTCCAATTGTGAACGCTGTTTGTGTACACGGTCCTTACCAAGATCTGTGTGTCCCAGTGGTTATAGGCTACAATCAAACCATTTCATATCTGACTTTGCAGTCCTGATAATAGCTTCCATCTGTCCTGTGTACTGGATAACCTACAGACTGTCAGAGAGGGTGCAGACGGAGTGGAGTGACATATGGCGTGTTTGCTATATAAACACGTACGTAGGTCTTTATAGGAGCTGTACACTACACAGAAGGGCGTAAAGATAGAACATAAATGAATGCAAAGTAGCTTCATTTTGTATTTTAGACTGGTTGGAACAAAACCTGTACATACCTTTTAATATAAAAACTGAAAAAGCTGTTATCCTCAACATGTGATTCCTATAGAAAATATATACCGCAAGTGTTGTCTAATACTGGCTAAACTGCATAGGATTAGAGGGTGACATGGCATGTATCCATCATTACATATGTGTGAGTATATATATAACCACCAAACATCACAGCTGAAGAGAAGCAATCTCTCATCTTAGATACGTCTACACATGCTTACAAATGATCTACTGTAGGACCAGGAATGTTACCTCTATCTTGGGCTGGAATGGACCAGGTAAAATACTGGACCTCCAGAACACAAACCCTTAGAACATATAGCAGGACAGCACGCACCACTGACAGCTATCTGCGGTATACGTCTTTGATGTTGTACAGGAAACTACAGGGTCAACAAGTGAAACCTCAACAAGTTCAATGTCTGAGCTCCATGTAATCGGAGTCGATCAGAGGAGAGTGGCTACAGCCCATGTTTATAGCACTGATCTATGGAAACATGAAGCACTCAATCTTGACCCACTTCTAATGTCACAGCATGATAAATGAGAAGGACATGCTAGTAAACGATATCATCCGCTCATACATAAAGAGCCCCGGTGGGGTTAGGTGCACGTGTGTGACCACTGCTCTACTTTACCTACTATATATATGACACAAATACCTACTATATAGACATAAAGATATTAGAAATGACACTAAGGAGCTTTTGGATCATACTACCATGAACATGATGAAACACAGAGCGGTATGTGCCACCAGCAGCGACACGAGACATTAAAGAACCTCTACAATTGATAAGAAATAGAAATGTTACGTAGTTGGCACACTTCTGACAGTGTGAGACTTACCCCAGTGTTGTCATGGTCACAATGGTGTACCAAAACGCGGCGGGTATACTAGTGAATTTGCTGTTTAAGGAGCCCTTCTCTGCGTAAAACATTACGGTGGCGAAGATGATGATGGCCATAGTAAGGGAGAAAAGCAGAAAGCCCAATTCTGAAGCGCAGCTCTTAAGGGTATAGCCCAATATCCGCAGGCCCTGCGAGTGGCGGGAAAACTTAAAGATCCGAAAAACCCGGAACACCCTCAGGGTAACAAAAGCCCCGCTCACGTCCTCGTTGTTTGTCATGACAAGAGCTATGTAATAGGGCATGATGGCCACCACGTCAATGATGCTCATGACACTTCGCGCAAACCGATATCGACTGGGCGCAGCCACCAACCGCAGCAAGTACTCCACAGTGAAGATCATGACGCATGCCGTATCCAGACAGAAAAAGGCCACAGCATAACGCTCACCACAGGGCAACTCCCGCATGGTCCCCGGAATGGTACCACATGGAACAGTCTCCACCACGTTGGCGATAACGGACACTGCAATGAAGAAACCAGTTACATAGTAGAATACTAAAGCAAGCGTACTGGTGTGTGGGTTCTCGAAGGCCCGCCACATTTTCTGCCTCGCCGACATGGGAGGCAGTGGTCCCTCCGTTGTGCTCTCAGAGTCGGCGTCATCCAGTATCCTCTCCAAGTTCTCCCTTCTCCGGTCTTTGTATTCCTCGTAACAACAGTCTCCAACAATCTCAGGGATAATACCAAAAAATGACAGTTCTTCGTCGTACGCCGCAATGCATTCATGCCGCGGGTAGTGAAGCCGACCTGTGCGGTAAAAGTTGAGAATGTGGCGGAAAATGTCCGGGTCTCTATCAAAAAAGTATTCTCCTGTATCCTGATTAAAGAAAAAGTCTTTTTCCGTGCTGCCAAGGAGAGTATCCGGGTATCGCTCTAGCGTGTTTTTCCAGGTTTGGAAGCGGGTACCACTGACATTTAATACAATCAAGTAGTCCTGAGACCTTCTTTTTTCCCCTCTGGGTGGAGGTGGCATAGCACCTGACGCCACCGGCATCCAGCCAACGGCAGCTGCCCGCGCAAAAGGTAGCCATGCTGCCACCCCAGCTGCCATTTTACCGTGGTCCACTTATATTTAGGAAGGTACAATAATGTGTTTATTTAAATGCTGAGAAGTTCTTCTTAAAGAGTGGTGCAGAAATCTCCATCCACATGTGGAGCAGCTGTGTGCAGGGATCAGTCTGCCCTGGGGGGCACTGGAGGATGCAGGTAGGCAAGCCTGGCACTGACTGGCACACAACACATGCCTATGCCAGCTCCATTATACATCCAGTACCATCCCAGTGTCACTGAGTTCTGTAGAACAAATCCTGGGTCCCATCCCTTGCCTGGAAGCTTGTGAGGCAGCTTCTACCATGTCTTGTCCAAGTGCAACAAGGCACGGACTGCACCAGTGCACTGCAATGGACCAGACCCAGTACGTACCCGGACGGGACCGACCTGAGGAGTCACCAGGCTCTACGTGGACGCTCCATCCAGAGACAGCAACAAGTCCGCACAATCCCCGGCAGCGGCGGCTCCTTCCAGGAGGGTGAAGGCGCCTCAGCTGCAGCAGGCAGCTCAGCTGGACCCATGCACTAAGCGGTCTCCGCGCAATTTCAGGGGACGACACGTCTCTCCTCACACTGGGGTTGAATCCATTTCAGCAGCTCTGAGGAGAGAGCAGGAGCCACTCTAGCCCCTCCCCCGTCTACTTGTCAGAGCGTCTGTGCCAGCAGCATCTCCATGTGCCGCGTGCTGTCACTATGGCACAGGTGTGTACTACCGGGGGCCCCGTATACACAGACCTCCATGGGGGCCCTGCAGTCACAGAGTTTACAGCACCATGCGCTGAACGCTCTGACTGACTAAAATGCAGTGTCCCTACCGCGCTGTAAAGAATGCATGCAGCGTTTAACCCTTTATTTCAGAAAAGGAAGGGGCTCGCAACACTGTAGAGTAGAAATAAGCTGCAAAAAGTAGAGTTATTACCATATGGCGCCCCCAAGAAATGGCTGAGGCAGTGCAGCCTGCTGAATTCCACAGGATAACGTTCCCCTCACCAGCACCATCCTGACTGACAAAGTGAAATTCTCAGCGCTCGCCGCTAGATGGCGCAGTAAGGCAAACGACTGAGGAGACTACGGCAGAAGGCGGGCGCGCGCCCCATATTATGTGTCTTGTGCTACCGTATACTAGGAGTCAACTTTCATGAGATTTCCCAAAAGCCTGTTACTTATGTCCTCCTTGATTTCATTTCACCTCAGGACACTGTTTTGCAATTTGTATCAAGATCTGACTGACATAAAAAGTTGTTTAATCTTGGTAAATACGCCTTATTACATAGATGAGGTACAGCTTGTAGTACAGCCATTTCCCACTTCTGTAGGATTCTGATATAAAATCCCCTGCTGAATATCATGGCAGAGCTGCATGCTGTCTGCCATTAATATACCACAATCTATCACTATTAGTCCTCATGCATACAACCGGAATTTTGTTCTGCATCCTATACGCAGAACCATTCATTTCTATGGGGGCCACTAAAGTTGCAGACAGCACACCACGTGCTGTCCGCATCTGTATGTCCTTGCTGTGGCCTCCATATGTGTGTTCCATGGTGTTCTAGCCAATATTTGTGGCACAAAGCCGGTTTTTGCTAATTTATTTTTACTGGCCCATTAAAGTGCCGCTATTTTCTGGGAACTTAAAATGGCCTGGGGAAAAATGCTAAAGGTGGCCCTGTTTGGTAGTCAGGGCCAAATTGACCAACACAAGTACAGTAGATGGGGCCAGCAATACCATATTTTGACACATTATACCACCCCCAACAGAGCCAAATACCACAGTCCATCACAAAATACTGTCCACAGTGCAAAACACATCGAAAAAAATTTCCACTGGCCAGCCGTGAGGAGGACTCAGGCGACCTCCTGGGCATCGGCCCACAAGGAAATTTCCCTGTTAGGTCTATGGCCAATCCGCCCTTGAAGACAGCGAACCTCAGGTAATGCAAGAAGTAGCTCAGCAGCAGCTTCCTCCCTCACCATTGCTCCATTGTACACTATGCTGCCCTCCAGAGTCTAAAGGGAACCCACTCCATTGCTTCTTCACATACTTACTTTGTACCTAAAATGCGACACTAGGGGTCATTTACTAAGACCGGCTTTTTACGCTGGTCTTAGATTCCCCTTTAGGGCCCTTGCAGACGAGCTTGAGACTCGGATGTCTCCCGCATCGCGGGCCCTGGCTTGAACTCCTGCCACTGAACGGGGTTACATAGCATTATACTCCGACCCATGCTAATATACCGAATAACGAACCCTATTGAAGTCAATAGGAGATACGAGCATTTTTGCAGGGGACCCAAGTTCTTCACAGGCAAGGTTGCCTAAATACCTGAAAACCTCTGAAAGTGATGGAAACACCACGGAAATGAATAGGGAACACCAGGGGCAGCATGCATGGAGCAGGCAGAGACAGTGCAAGGAGCGACAGGACCTTGTCCGATAAAGTGTACGCTATTGCTACGTATAATTTACTCTATACGCTGTTGTGTATGAATTCAAGACAGTGAAACCATTATCCACTTGCAAGTATAGAGAAGCTGTCACTAAACTTTCAGAGATTTTTGAATGACAACTTGTTGATCAGGACTCTAAGAAAGCTGGGTGATTACGATCTAATAGAAGTTAATAGTCATGTGTGTCAGGATTTATCACTTATGTTTAGATCAACTCAGATTTAGATATTTCGTACGCTTATATATCAGATAATTCGTACGTTTATATATCAGATATTTCGTACGCTTTCGCTATCCCTATCACATGCACACTCTTTCCCTCTCCTAAAACCACAAGGTGTGTGATCCAAGCCCCAGGCGTACTCATATATATAATAGCACATCACCTGATGCAGGCAGCCAATCACTCCTACATAGACACGTAGAAAAGGTAGTAGGTCATGGCAGGAGGTCCCCCAGGCTTCCCTGCTTGTTTATTGGCTAAGAAATAGGCGCTAAACATGCAGGGAGGAGTTAAAAAAAAACACGAATTTCACACGCTACTCGGCCAAGTAAACTTACGAGTACGCAAATATCCGTGCGGATAACAAATTTTACCAATATATTCGCTCATCTCTAATAGACATATCTGCCATCTGAATCAACCGCTAATTCCTTCACCTCCCAGCATAGTTGCTTATGTACCAAAATAGATACTTCTCTTGAAGAGGGGGTATGATATGAATGTGCAGCCCATTGAACCCAAGGTTTCTGTAATACCCGTGATGAATTGGATATAAGATGTGTCTCTTGAAGACACACAATCTGTGGGTTATGATTTCTGATGAATGCCAAGACCATGGACCTCTTTTGTGGTGTACCCAAACCTCTGACATTCCATGATAGGACCTTTAGCTTGGCCATGGTTCCCAAGGTAGGTACAGTACAGACCAAAAGTTTGGACACACCTTCTCATTCAAAGAGTTTTCTGTATTTTCATGACTATGAAAATTGTAGATTCACACTGAAGGCATCAAAACTATGAATTAACATGTGGAATTATATACGTAACAAAAATTGTGAAACAACTCAAAATATGTCTTATATTCTAGGTTCTTCAAAGTAGCCACCTTTTGCTTTGATTACTGCTTTGCACACTCTTGGCATTCTCTTGATGAGCTTCAAGAGGTAGTCACCTGAAATGGTATTCCAACAGTCTTGAAGGAGTTCCCAGAGATGCTTAGCACTTGTTGGCCCTTTTTCCTTCACTCGGCGGTCCAGCTCACCCCAAACCATCTCGATTGTGTTCAGGTCTGGTGACTGTGGAGGCCAGGTCATCTGGCGTATCACCCCATCACTCTCCTTCTTGGTCAAATAGCCCTTACACAGCCTGGAGGTGTGTTTGCGGTCATTGTCCTGTTGATAAATAAATGATGGTGAACTAAACGCAAACAGGATGGAATAGCATGCCGCTGCAAGATGCTGTGGTAGCCATGCTGGTTCAGTATGCCTTGAATTTTGAATAAATCCCCAACAGTGTCACCAGCAAAGCACCCCCACACCATCACACCTCCTCCTCCATGCTTCACGGTGGGAACCAGGCATGTAGAGTCCATCCGTTCACCTTTTCTGCATCGCACAAAGACACGGTGGTTGGAACCAAAGATCTCAAATTTGGACTCATCAGACCAAAGCACAGATTTCCACTGGTCTAATGTCCATTCCTTGTGTTCTTTAGCCCAAACAAGTCTCTTCTGCTTGTTGCCTCTCCTTAGCAGTGGTTTCCTAGCAGCTATTTTACCATGAAGGCCTGCTGCACACAATCTCCTCTTAACAGTTGTTGTAGAGATGTGTCTGCTGGTAGAACTCTGTGTGGCATTGACCTGGTCTCTAATCTGAGCTGCTCTTAACCTGCGATTTCTGAGGCTGGTGACTCGGATGAACTTATCCTCCGCAGCAGAGGTGACTCTTGGTCTTCCTTTCCTGGGGAGGTTCTCATGTGAGCCAGTTTGTAGCGCTTGATGGTTTTTGCGATTGCACTTGGGGACACTTTCGAAGTTTTCCAAATTTTTCGGACTGACTGACCTTCATTTCTTAAAGTAATAATGGCCACTCGTTTTTCTTTACTTAGCTGCTTTTTTCTTGCTATAATACACATTCTAACAGTCTATTCAGTAGGACTATCAGCTGTGTATCCACCTGACTTCTGCCCAATACAACTCATGGTCCCAACCCCATTTATAAGGCAAGAAATCCCACTTATTAAACCTGACAGGGCACACCTGTGAAGTGAAAACCATTTCAGGTGACTACCTCTTGAAGCTCATCAAGAGAATGCCAAGAGTGTGCAAAGCAGTAATCAAAGCAAAAGGTGGCTACTTTGAAGAACCTAGAATATAAGACATAGTTTCAGTTGTTTCACACTTTTTTGTTAAGTATATAATTCCACATGTGTTAATTCATAGTTTTGATGCCTTCAGTGTGAATCTACAATTTTCATTGTCATGAAAATACAGAAAACTCTTTGAATGAGAAGGTGTGTCCAAACTTTTGGTCTGTACTGTATATGTTATCTAGGATTGAGTATTTTGCAACAGGTGTACGAATGTGTATTAGTACTGCTCGGGAAATAGTAACCAACTTTGTAAACACAAACACTTACTAATAGATTAACTTAAAACCAGTAACCTTCGATGGTGTATAAAGACAGTATCAGGTCTGGATCGGCTATTCTCGTTCCAAACTCTAGGCCAGTAATACTGGGATGCTCCTGCCTGTGATGATGAGTGGCAGGAGCATGTGGGTTGCAACTGCAAAAAAAATGCATACATGATATTACAAATTGTGGCCCATAATCAACGGTATGCATAACTGTATGTATCTTCAAATAAGTAATAGGTAAAACAATTCAAAAGGTATATCTACGACGCTGGAACAGTCTCTCGCCATCCTCTGGATTCCGGGCCTTGGAGTGATCAGGTGAGTCAGCGTCTTGGAGATCTTCGTCGCAGGGCCAGTGTCACAGACATTCCTGTGACAGGTATCAGGAGGTCTCTCAGATTGGCAACCCATGGGTTAAGCTGACAGGTTCTCCTTTGATTGTTTTGTTGCTGACATTCACCACACCCTCCTCCTTCAGGTGTAGGTATCTTTGTAATTATCTTTGTCTATTTAGTGTTGGTTCTCTCACCATGCTGTGCGGTTTATATTTTCTGTGGTTTCTGTGGTCATTTGGTGTGTGTTTCTCTGTGGAGATCCCATTGCTGCCACAATCTTCAGGAAAGCTTGTGAAGAAAACCGCCCTGTTGCCATCCACCACTTGAAGTCTGGCAGGATATCCCATGGAATAAGGTATATTGGCCTCTCTCAGGCGTGTTTTGACATCTAGGAAGGTGGCACGTTGTTTCTGCAGCTCCATGGAGAAGTCTGGGAAGATGGAGACTCTGGTGTTATCATACTGGATTTCTTGTCGCCATCTAGCCAGCGCTAGTATTCGATCCCTGTCTTTGCATTTGAGGAATCTAGCCAGCATAGGTCGGGGGGAGGAGGTTTAGCCGGTACTCTGTGGGCCCTTTCCACTGCGAATGCTGAGGAGAAATTGGCATCTGGGAATAGCTCTTTCATCCATTTTTCTATGAACTCATCTGGCGTGCGACCTTCTGCACTTTCAGGGAGGCCGATTATTCTGATATTATTTCTTCAGAGTCTGTTTTCCAGATCATCCGCTTTTTGTTTCCAGATGTCAGCTTTATTGTTGAATTCTGATCTAGACTTGGGAACTGTAGCAGTGGTGTCCTCAATTCGCGAGATGCGTTCTTCAGTATGTTGAACCCTTTTGCGCTATGTAGATCTTGGTGTAAAAGTCCCAGATCAATTTTGACTTTGTCTAATTTTCCTGTTAAAGAAGTTTTACATGCAGTGATTGCTTCCAGGACTTGTGCTGATACTTGTTTAAGGGTGAGCTCACCTTGTTCGTCCTCAGGGGTAGCCATTGAAACAGAGGAATCTGATGCCGTACTAGCTCTGGTGTGTACATTTTGTTGTGGTATTGGCGACCGCGAAGTCTCCTCCGGATGTCTAGCAAATTCTCTCAATTTGTCTGTGGCGCTTTGCGTATTTTTTTGCGGCCCCATTGTTACATCAGGATATAAGTGTCTGGCCAACTGGAGAAGTTGAGGGAAAGGTTTGCTCAGCTATAATGCGTTTTTTTTCTTTATTCTTTGATATATTATTATAAATTGAGGTATGCGTCTTATAAAGCGAATACTAGTAAGCGCTTCCATTATGGAAGTGCTCACTAGTATGTAATAGGTGCCGGGAGCGGGAAAACATACTGACCCTCCTTTGCTGCAGATCAGCTCCAGGTCTGGCGCTCCTCTGTCTTCTCTTGCCAGCGCTGCACTGTCCTGATCGCATACAGTGTCAGGACGTAGTGCGCACACTATGACCTGACGCTGCACGCAGTCAGGTGACAGTGCAGCACCAGCAAGAAAAGACAGAGGGGCGCCGGACCCTGAGCGGAGCCGTGGCACAGGAGAGGTAAGAGTTTTTTATTTTATCTTTATGGGGCTGATGGGCTGATCTGAGGTCTGATGGGGGCACAGTGGGCTGTTCTGCGGTCTGATGTGGGCACAGTGGGCTGATCTGAGGTCTGATGGGGCACAGCGGGCTGATCTGAGGTCTGATGGGGGCACAGTGGGCTATTATGGGGCAAAGTGGGCTGATCTGAGGTCAGATGGGGGCACAGTGGGCTGATCTGTGGCCTGATGGGGCTAAGTGGGCTGATATGGGGGTACAGTGGGATAATCTGAGGTCTGATGGGGCAGAGTGGGCTGATATGGGGGCAGAGTGGGCTGATCTAAGGGCTGATGGGGTTCTGACATGGAGGGCTGATATGGGGGTCTGATGTGATGTCCTGAAATTTATGGGGGGTCTGATATGAGGTCTAATGAAAAATATTTTTTCTTATTTTCCTACTCTAAAATCTGGGGTGCGTCTTATCATCGGGTGCGTCTTATAAAGTGAAAAATACGGTAGCTGCCCTCTGCAGGGAATATTAGGACAGTCCAGCATATAACTTGTAAGGCAGCCTCCGAACACTGAAGCTGTGTCTTGGTGGGCTAAGATGGCGCTGTGCCTGAACAGAGGTTTGTGCTGTAGCTAGCTCCTCCCCCCTTCTTTATGGTGCGGGGAAGCCAATAAAATGGCCTACTGGCGGCAAACTGGTGGGATCCCCATTATAGTAAGGGCATTTGGGGTCTGTGGTTGCTATTGCTGCCGCTGGCTCCCTCTCACCTCCCGACCTCTCACTGCAGATGGAAGCGCTCTATGCGCTGTGCAGGTCCGTGGCTCTGGTCTGTCCTGCTGGCACGGCGGCTCCCGGCAATATCTCCCCCGCTCTCCGCCAGGTGAGTGTCTCCCCTCCTGCTCCTGGGTGTCTCTGGGCTCTTTGAGAGTCCTGGGTCGGCGTTTTCTCTGTCGGAAACTGCAGGATTTGTCCCCCAATGCAGAGCTCACCGCGGAGCTCCTTCAAGCACGTTCAGTCATCTCGGCTGCTGGCCACGCCTAGGCCTTAGCTTTTTAACACCATTTTAATTTGTTCCTCCCCATATATAAATATATATGTATACAATGAGGGCACAGAGTCAGATTGATACACATATCTTAATAATATGTCAATAGATCTTTACGATAATTCAGTCTTATGAGCATACTTGAATTCAAAGTCAATATCTAAAACGCTTCTGGATCCAACAGGCGGCGCTTCAAATCACTTAATCTAGAAGAGGGCATAACCCTTTCAATACCAGAAAGACGGAGGGAGACTAAATTTCCTCCATGACAATCCCAAAAGTTCCTGGAGGCACCTGAGATGTTCCAGTCATCTTTTCTGGAGATCTTACCTATGTAGATCTTGTCACATAAAGTATAAGAGATCATATAGATCACTGATTCCGTGTTACAGTTTATGTAATCCTGGACATGATATACCATACTGTGTATGGAATCTGAAAAACTCTTAATAGGGTTGTCAAATAAACAAACTCTGTACAGATATGATCCACATTTATAGAAACCTGAAGGGTGTAACCAAGTCCTACTACTTTGGGCTGGGTGCTGGGAGCTATACGCTGGCCAATACTGGGAGCTCTCCTATACACTACTTTACAATCTTTAGTCAAAAGATGTTCTAATTTTTCATCTTCATATAATATAGACATATAATGTCACAGATATATCTGAATTTGGGGCTATATTGTAACACTAAGGCAGGAAACTGGTTAGACCTTGCATGATGCTTTTTCCGTGATTCAAATAGAAGTTGTCATCGTGACAGATTATTAGTTTTGTTAACAGTTCGATCTAACATCCAGGGGTATAACCCCTTCTGGATAATCTTTGTTTCACATTATTGGCTTCCTGCTTAAAGGTGAACTCACTGCAGCAATACTGCTGATCATGGACAAATTCTCCCATGGTTAAGGCCTGAAGAGTGTGCACTGGGTGATTAATGTGTGTATGTAAAATATTACTACAAGAAACCTCCTTTCTAAAAGTAGATGTATTAATAGTCTGTCCTGAAACTCTGGTAAACTGCTAATCAAGAAAATTTATTTTTTCTCTTTGTAAATGAAAAGTGAACTTTAAGTTGTATTTATCACTATTGGCATGGCAGACGCATCCCCCTTCCACACAAGCAGCAGATCATCAATGTATCTGCCATACTATCTAATATTATTAGCAAAGGGATTTGCTTCACGATATATGAACTGGGACTCCCAGTAAGCCATATTTTCTATGGACGGTGAATATTTTGCCCCAACGGGGATGCCCCTTCTTTGTATGAGAAACGTCTCGTCAAAGGAAAAGAAATTGCAGCCAATCAAAAATGCTGTGACATCATATAGTTGCTGAGGTCCAGTGTATAATTACTTAAATGTTGAAGATGAAAAGACAATGGGGGAGATTTATCAAAACTGGTTTAAGTAAACCTGACTCAGTTGCCCACAGCAACCAATCATATTCCACCTTTCATTTTCCAAAGAAGCTCTGAAAAATGAAAGGTGGAATCTGATTGGGTACTATGGGTAACTAAGTGAGTTTTCCTTTACACCAGTTTTGATAAATATCCCCCAATGTCTGCAAAGCAAGTTGATGTGGAATTGAAGAATACAGTATAATCCAACAACATCACAATTCAGCCACCAATTATCAGGATGCCATAATAAAAATTACATAATACCTTCTTTGAATCACGCAAATATGTAGAAATTCTGAGAACTAGAGGCTTAAGCAAATGACCAAGACATGCACCCAGTCTTTCAAAAAGGGATCCCACCCCGAAACAATGAGTCTTGTAGGAGGGGGTAAGATCCCCTTGTGCACCTTAGGAAGCCCATACACAATCAGTACAGTACGACTTGAAACTTGTTAGAACTCAGCCTGCCTAGGTGACAACACTGCCAGTGCTAGACCCTCAGATAAAAATTGAGATATTTGAGATTGGTAGCATCAATTGATATACTTTAAGTAGGTAGAGTATATACACTCAATACTTGGTCGCAGCTTTTGCATAAATTCCTGCATCAATGCGGCGTGGCATGGAGGCGATCAGCTTGTGGCACTGCAGAGGTGTTATGGAGGCCCAGGTTGCTTTGTTAGCAGCCTTCAGCTCATCTGCATTGTTGGGCCTGGTGTCTTTCGTCTTCCTCTTGACAATATCTCATAGATTCTTTATGGGGTTAGGTCAAGTTTGCCGGCCAATTAAGCACAGTGATACTGTGGTTCTTCAAACAGTTATTGGTATTTTTGACAGTGTGGGCCGGTGCTAAGGCCTGCTGTAAAATCAAACCAGTGTCTCCATAAAGCTTGTCAGCAGAAGGAAGCAGTTGGTGCTCTAAAATTTCCTGGTAGACGGCTGCTCTGACTTTGGACTTGATAATAACACAGTGGACCAACACCAGCAGATGATGGCTCCCCAAACCATCACTGACTGTGGAAGCTTCATACTGAACCTCAAGCAACTTGGATTGTATGCCTCTCTATTCTTCCTCCAGACTCTGGGACCTTGATTTCCAAATGAAATGCAAAGGTTTCTTTCATCTGAATACAGGAATTTAAACCACTGGGCAACAGTCAAATACTTTTTCTCCTTAGCCCAGGTAACACACTTCTGACATCTCTCATGAGTGGCTTGACACATGGAATGCGACACTTGTAGCCTATGTCCTGGATACACCTGTGTGTGGTGGCTCTTGAAGCACTGACTCCAGCTGCAGTTCACTCCTTGTGAATCTGCCCCAAGTTTTTGAATGGCCATTTCTTGACAACCCTTTCGAGGCTACACTTATCCTTGTTGCTTGTACCATTTTGCAAAAATGGTAAAAAAAAGCACACTTAGGCTTTATTCACATGTCTGTATAATGTGTCCGCATCCATTTCCGCAATTGCGGACAATTATGCGGATAGGATGTGGATCAATTAATTTCAATGGGTCCCGAAAAAATGCGGACAGTACACCGTGTGGTGTCCGCATCCGTGTGTCCGTTCTGACTCTCCGCATAAAAATATCCTACTGTCCTACTTTTCTCCCGAATTGCGGTCTGTAGCACAATGAAAGTCTATGGATCAGCAAAAAATGCGGAAGACATGTGGAAAGGCATCCGCATGTCATCCGTATTTGCGGATTCCGTTCCAGGAGGGGAGAAAAAAAAAAGAAAAGGTACAGATGTTATTCATCCTTCCGTTTTTTGCGGATCCGCAAAAAACGGATGACATATGGATACATCCTTTCCGTTTTTTACAGAAAAACGGAACGAATGTCCTGGAAAAACTGCAGAACAACGGATCCACAAATTGATGTGCACAAATACGGACGTGTGAATGAGGCCTTATATAGTATATATACACAACCCATATACTAAAGATAAAATAACATTATTTAAACCACCCTGTAAACAAAGTAAAAAAAAATCCAAAAAATCTCAACCTGCACAAAAAAAGCCACATACAGCTACTGTACATCGATGGACAAATGAAAAAAACAGCTTAGAATGTGGCAATATAAAAACTGTTCATGAGACGCGTTACTATTGTAACACTATTTAAAAAAACACAGAACTACGTATATTTGGTATCATCATAATTGCAGTGACCCACAGAATAAAAGTAACATGCTAGTTTTACGGTGAGCACTTTAAATTTAACCCTTTCCCATACATGTACAATGCAAGGTAGGTCTTTAAAGTTTGGCGCCTGCTTGCGAGTGTATCAGCAACAATGGCTGTCGGGTGCCTGCTGTTTTAAATAGCATACACCCGGGGCTAATGTATGCGTTCGATCATGGGGATAGGGGAGCTGGATGGTGAGTGCTGCAGCCTTGGTCCATCTGAATGATCCGAGCCTGTGGCAGGGCTCCATAGGAACATATTGTAAGACTCATAGACACCAATGTTAATGCATTGTGGTCTATGAGACAAGCAAGCTGATGATTACTTGTTATAGTTCCCTAGGGAAACTATAAAAAATTGTAAAAAAAAAAAAAAAAAAAAGATGTTTTTAAAAATATAAAAAATGACCCCCCTTTCCCCAAAATCAAAATATATAAACAATAAAAAAAATAAATGTCATGGGAATCACCGCATGCAAAAATGTCCGTACTATTAAATGGCAAAATGGAAAAAAAAAATCAAAATGGCTGATTTGCTGTTTTTAGTCACTTCACCTCCCACAAAAAATGTTATAAAAGGTGGTCAAAAAGTCCTAGACACCCAAAAATGGTATTAATGAAAAGAATAGATCACCTTGCAAAAAATGATCCCCATACAGCTCAGTACACCTAACTACCATAGGGGTCAGAATATGGCGATTAAAAGACTTTTTTTCAAGTTGTTATTTTTTTTTCAGTATTAAAACGCAAGAAACCTATACAAATGTAGTATCACCATAATCACACTGACCTGGAGAATAAAAGTAACAGGTCAGTTTTACCTCATAGGGATAACTGTAAAAATGAATCCCATAAAACTGTGACCCAATTACGCTTTTTTCCCAATTTCACCCCATTTGAAATTTGTCTTGCAGCTCCCCACTACATTGTATGCAATTTGAAATGGTGACATCAGAAAGTACAACTTATACCGCAAATCCATGCCCTCATACGGCTATGTGAACTGAAAAATAAAAAAGTTATGGCCCTGGAAAGGCAGGGCCATTTTGTGAAAAACAAAAACGCAAAAATGAAAAACCCTCTTGGGTTGAAAGGGTGAAAGGCAATATGTCACCAGCAACCTCCCTATCCAACTGTTTGCATAGACACATAGCTGGGGTTCACCTATGTAAAACGCTATTTTTTTTTTTTGTGTTCCTGAGTTATGAGACTTTTTCTGAATATGCACATTAGGCCTTTCCTGACATACATGCTACATAATTCACCTTGTTTGTTAAGATCATTCTTTCCATGTGGCTTTGAATAAGTGTCTGCGACTTGACCATTGCCATCTTAGTATACAATCTTAAGAAACTGCTCTTGTTCCAGACATAATTCATATTAATAAATTAGTGTCATTATTACCTTACCGAGGCGATGATAATTTTATTATGTGCTTCTTATGCAGGTAAGACCCTTTTCAAAGTCACATATGGTTTGCAAATCACTGACTGAAAATCCAGAATCAGAGGGCACCTAGACAGAAAATGGTTGTACTTCACAAACCATGTTTTCCATATTCATAAAATATATTTTTATGTCTTACTTTTCACAATACCGGAAATCACTTACAGAAGTGTTAATATGTCACCTGCAGTAAATGTCACCCTACAGTAGGATTTGTACTGAGTGCATGCAGATTTTGCAGCTGATTGTAGGCCACATTGCGGAATATAAAATCCACTGCATACCGCATGACATTAGGTGAAAAATATGGCACGTGGTGGCACAGCCTGGAGGCTTGCTTTGTGTTCCTCAGCTGTGGGAAGGAGGGGAGTTAAATGCAAACTGTTAAAATACTATTAGAAAGTACAGTTTGTTGCTTTTCTTGAGCTGAGAGATCTGGAAACAGTGAAGTAAGAGTTATGTTACTGTTTGACAAGTTGTAGAGATCTCAGTTGGCAGCTCAGTGAAGAATCTGTCACTGTTTAAAGGGGTCATCCACCTTTTAAATGATGACCCATCCTCCAGATAGGCCATCACTAGCTGACTTCAATGCAGCAATGACAACCTCAGTCAACTACAAAGTTGATGGAACTGTTTTCCTCTAGCGCCTAAGCTATTATTGAGCTGCTGATTGCTGAGAGGTGATCAGCTAGTAATGGCCTATCTGATCAGCTAATGATCAGTAATGGCCAACTGATTAGCTAGTAATGGCTTATCTTGTCTGTCACTTTGGCTGACCCCTTTAAAGGGGTCATCCATCTTTTAAATGATGACCCATTCTCAGGATAGACCACCACTTGCTGACTTCAATGCAGCAATGACAAGCTCAGTCAACTTGTTGATAGAACTGTTTGCTTCCAGGTCCTAAGCTATTATTGAGCTGCTAAACGCTGAGGGGTGTCAGACCCCTACTCATCAGCTAGTGATGTCCTATCCTAAGGAAAAAATAAAAGGTGTTCATCCCATTTAAGCCAGTGTGTGCAAAATCAAAGCATGGGACTAAAATTCTCTTTATTACCTGACTACAATCAACCTTTTCAGTTTGGAATCCACTTCCTCCCCCACTCCTCAATGTATAGGTTGAAAGACTAGCCAGCTACACAATAAACATCTGTGAGACCCTAGTTGACTTGAGAAGAAATAAAAGAAATTAGAAAAACACTATGCGTGTTCTACTTGTCATGAATTCACTTTGTTGTGAAAATAAAGATGTGGTTGCAGACTCCAGACTCCAAACTACTCCAATCAAGCAGTGCATGTAAGATGCACCACTAAAATATAAAAAGCGCATTAAGCAAATTCTGAGACGATTATAAAATTGTATATCTTGAATCATCTATTACTGTTTTCGTATATATTTATTTTTTTATGTTTAAAGTGATCCAGAAAAAGGAGCACTCTTAAGAGCCTACATACATTGCTGTATATTTCCATTAATACAGTATATACTTCTAATTCCTATTTACAATCACCATAGTCAGTTGAGCTACAGAGTAATATGCATGGCTCCAATAATATATCTCATATAGTATACTTCTTTCTTATATTTATAACTGTAATGATACAGTGCTGTAATGGCTGCACTGATATTTCCACATCCTACATCTTACAAACATGTTAACATTCTACTTGCGAGCTATAGCATCCAAGTGATACAAGGGTCAAAGGACTGCTCAGTGTAGAATACGCATTTATAGGAAGTATATCCTGTCCTCTGTGTCTTACCATGAAGGTTACTTGTGACTGGTTTTCATCGATTTATGCATCTCTTCCTTTTAATATATTTCTTATTATGGCCTTATTTTGACACTTATAGGATACAGTTCCCTTTTTAGCTGCACAAAATGAAATCATCGACTGTTGTAAATTATACAGAATGCTCCTACGACGACTTTTGCTCCAGTAAAACCCAGTAATGATCATCACTTGAGAAGAGATGTAAGAAAATATCACCATAGCTACTAAATTAACCATTTTTTTCATAAATGACTAACTATACAGTATTTTTGTGCAGTTCCTGAATAGCTTAAATCCTTTACCTTTTAAAATCTCAAATTGAGAAGATTAGGAAGTGAGGACCGACCACACATCTCCATAGCAACATACTGTATTCGTACAAATTAAGTCTTCAGGGGTATAGAGGAGTACAGTCCATCATTATTCCGCCAAGCATCGAGACACTAACTCACATTCCGTACTCCTCTACTTTTCAGTATAATTATATACATCTGAAAAACCTGTAGAATGAGAATTTCTCCATCTGAAAGATGGCTGGTTTAAAACTGTACACTGGAACGTTCTGTTTCACAGGTAGAAGACATTTTCGGATATTCTTACTTATGAGACATTTTAGCACCACCAAGGATATTTGAAACAATTTTTTCATGATTATGTTCTCCTCTGCCAAGTAAGTAGACTTTCAGTCTTTAGTAGCTTGTAAGAAAAGTGAAAGATTCATTTGAATTGCCCATGCCTAAACTATAAAAGTTACCGTCAATGAGGAACGTTTCATATGAACTTTGACATTTAGAAGTAGGCAAAACTTCTTTAATTCAGCACAGATTGTTTGACAGATAAATAAGAGTCTCTCTATTTAAAAGACACAGTCCAGTAAGACATTTGATGGACAGAATATTTATTTCAGCGGGCACCAGATTGTATTTCCAATATGATGATTCCGCAGGGGAACTGGACTCTTTCTGCCAAATTTGTCTGCAGATTACATCTGACTGATGGGGTTCTGGCACTGGGTTTGGGGTCATCTTTTTCACAAAAAGTTGACAACCCCTTTAAAGAGAATCTGTCCCCTCTCCTGAATAGATGTTCCAGAATTGTTATTACATGGGAAATGCATGAAGCAATTAAAACAGGCATGTCAGGAGTGGTGGAAGGTCCTCTTTAAGTATGAAAGTTTATCTATAGCAGGAAAGCTCAGCCTGTCCCCCCCCCTGCTGTTGCAAAACTCCCAGCATGCCCTAATAGCTGTAGGCTGTGCAGGCATGCTAGAAGTTGTAGTTTTGCAACAGCTGGAGGGCCGCAGGTTGGGCATTCCTAATCCATATTATAGAATCCTAGGGTTAGATGATATTTGGCATGAACTTCAACAAAATAAATAATAAATGAATACATGGTTTCATTTAATAAAACACTTTTATGTCACTAATCACACACATCGTATATTTTGTGCTGTAAGGCACATTTTATGACCCAAAACTGAATCTTGTAATAAACCCCCCCCCCCTCAACACCCCACTATTGATTTCTATTGATTTCACAGCTCAGGCAGCTAGAGCAATCAATGATCTCTGTGAAAGGCAATCTAGTGGCATTCCTGCAGACTGCCTCTGTTGGCACTTACTTGCTTCTACTTTCCGTCTACAGCAGAGGAAACACTGGAGAAAAATGTTATTTACGTAATAAATGATAGTAACTACATTAGTATAATTGAACGTGATATTTTTTATGTTTTAATATTCTTGTTCAATAATTTTTATTGGGTTTTTAAATAAAATACAAATTTTTCTCAATAGAGATGTTTTAATATTCTAAGACAGTATGGCTTCACTGGGTTCTAAATAATATTAAATATTGTCATTTATTATTCTTTTATCTATCGTAATTGTTTAAGTTAAAGGGGTTGTGCCAAGTTTGTAAGTTGGACCCCTACCAATCCCAAGAATGATCTAATGGAGTAGCAGGTCAAGCATGTGCTGCGCCGCTTCATTTATTGTCTATGGGAGTGCCAGAGACAGCTAAGTACGATGCTCACTTGGAATTAATCCTGGGCAGCACCTGCTTTGTAAAGTTTTATGAATTGTATCCATTAAGCATATTTCATATGCATTTTTTATAAGATGTAAAATTCATTCTAATTCTAGAAATTAGGAATTTTGGTTTACCGGTAAACATATTCAGTCATTAACACTGCATATACCTGGACTAATGAGAAATGTCATCAACTTGGACTAATGAGAAATGTCTGAAAGTTGTAACCTGAAATATGTGAATGCCAATATGAACAGCATAGCGTATTAATAACACTTATTTTCAAGTTTTGCCTGCCGGAAGTAAGGTGCTGTTAGCAGTGAACTATTTGTAACTGTACTGCTCTATTTTCCCATTTTCTCTCTTTTTAGGTTATAAGCTGTGGTATGTTTAGATTAGTTTTGTGAAATGTACTTTTGGACGTTGTTTGCATGAGAGAACGTAGAAGGATTTATTCTGTAAGAAAGCTACTTATTGTGTTTCACTCTGAGATGCCCGCCTCAAATTCACTGCTGTGTTGTATTTACTGCAAAATGATTGGGATTTTTTAAGAACATTATTCATGGCAAATTGGTTATTGCACAAACAGAAGCAATGTGACCCCAGCTGTAAGCAAACCTGTTACTTGTGCCAAAAGTAAACATATATGTTGTATTTAACCCCTTGACGCATTATCACGTATATGTACGTGAGTAAATGCGGCTTCTTGCCGCATCCTCACGTGCATGTGCATGTACATGATAGGATCAGCAGCATGGCCCCGGCTGTTGCCGATAGCCGGGCTCCTGCTGCATCCACCGGCATCGCTGTGTGCTGTGATGCTGGTGGATTAACCCTTCACATGCCGCAGTCCGCGCTGACCGCGGCATGTGTGGGGTCTGCAGAGGGAGGAAGCTCCCTCTGACTCCATCTGCCCCCTGTGCTGCGCTGGCTGGGGGCCGATGGTTGCCATGGCAGCTCCAATGCCTTAAACAGGCATCGGAGCCTGCCATGTACAGAAGCCTAGGGGATCCAGCCTGCAGGATGGGTCTCCTAGGCAACCTATCAGCGTCTTACTGTGTAAGACGCTGACAGTTCAATTCAGTACAATACAGAAAGTATTGTACTGAATTGAAACAGGGATCAAACGTGACGTCCCATAGTGGGACAAATGTAAAAAGTAAATAAAAGTGAAAAAAGTGTTCGTTAATAATAAAAAAATAAAGTTTCAAGTAAAAAAACCCAAAAAAAAGCCCCCTCACCATAAAATGTTTTTAAAAAAAATAAAAATAAAAAACACACATATTAGGTATCACCGCGTCCGTAACGAAGTTCTCTATAAAAATATCACATAATCTACCGCCTCAGGTGATCGCTGTAAAAAAAAAAAAAAAAAAACTGAGCAAAAATTCAATTTTTTGGTCGCCTTACATCACAAAAAGAGCAATTCCAAGCGATTAAAAAGACATATGTACCCCAAAATAGTGCCAATCAAACAGTTATCTTTTCCCGCAAAAAATGAGACCCTACCTAAGACAATTGTCCAAAAAATAAAAAAAATATGGCTTTCAGAAAATGGAGACACTAAAACATGATTTTTTTTCCTTCAAAAATGCTTTCAGTGTGTAAAACTGAAATACATTTTTTAAAAGTAGACATATTAGGTATTGCCACATCCGTAACAACCTGCTCTGTAAAACTATCACATGGCCTAACCCCTCAGGTGGACACAAATGCCATTTTTTTTGTCACCATACATCACAAAAAGTGTAATTCCAAGCGATCAAAACGACATATGTACCCCGAAATGGTACCAATCAAACCGTCATCTTTTCCCCGCAAGAAATGAGACCCTACCTAAGACAATCGCCCAAAAGATAAAAAAAAATATGGCTTTCAAAAAATGGAGACACTAAAACATGATTTCTTTTTCAAAAATGCTTTTATTGTGTGAAACGGAAATAACTGTAATAAAAGTAGACATATTAGGTATCTCCACGTCCGTAATGACTTGCTCTATAAAAATATTATATGACTAACCCCCTAATGTGAACACCATAAAAAATAAAAATAAAAACTGTGCAAAAATTGAAATTTTTTCTCACCTTTCATCACAAAAACTGTTATAACAAGCGATCAAAAAGTCATATGCATCCCAAAATAGTACAAATCAAACCGTCATCTCTTCCTGCAAAAAATGAGCCCCTACATAAGATAATCGCCCAAAAAATAAAAAAATATTGCTTTTGGAAAATGAACATGCTAAAACATGATTTTTTTTTCAAAAATGCTTTTATTGTGTAAAACTAAGTTACATAAAAAAATAGACATATTAGGTATCGCCGCATCTGTAAAAACCTGCTCTATAAAAATATCACATGATCTAACCCCTAAGGTGAATTTCATAACATAATAATAAAATAAAAACTCTGCCAAAATGACCATTTTTTTGTCACTTTGTCACATAAAGTGTAAAATTGAGTGAAAAATCATATGTACCCAAAAATGCTACCTATAAAAATGTCAACTCTTTCCGCAAAAAATGAGCCCCTACACAAGACGATCAGCAGAAAAATAAAAGAAATGTAGCTTTCAGAAAATTAAGACACAAAAACATAATTTTTGTTTTCAAAAATGCTTTATTATGTACTGTAGAACTGAAAAAACAACAAAAAACTATACATATTTGGTATTGTCGCTTCTGTATCAACCTGCTCTATAAAAGCAGCACAGGATCAAACCTGTCAGGAGAACTCTGTAAAAAACAAAAAATAAAAACTGGGCCACAACAGCCATTTTTTTGTTATCTTGCCTCACAAAAAGCGTAATACTGAGCAATCAAAAATCATATGTACCACAAAATAGTACCAATAAAACTGTCTCCTCATCTTGTAGTTTACAAAATGGAGTCACTTTTTGGGAGTTTCTACTCTAGGGGTGCATCAGGGGGTCTTCAAATGTGACATGGCAACTTAAAATAATCCCAGCGACATCTGCCCTCCAAAATCCATATGGCGTTCCTTTCCCTCTGTGGGGTGTTTCTGTAAACTATAATAAATATTGAGTTTTCTTTGGCTGTTAACCCTTGCTGTGTTACAGAGTCAATAGATTAAAATGGAAAATCTGCAAGAAAAGTGAATTTTTGAAATTTCACCTCCATTTTCCTTTCATTCTTGTGGAACACCTAAAGGGTTAAAGCTTGTAAAATCCGTTTTGATTAACTTGATGAGTGTAGTTTCTAAAATTGGGTCATTTATGGGTGGTTTCTATTATATAAGCACCACAAAGTGACTGGTCCTTGAAAAGTGGGTTTTGGAAATTTTCTTAAAAACTTTAAGAATTGCTTCTAAAATTCTAAGCCTTCTAACTTCCTGAAAAATAAAATGTTTACAAAATGATGCCAACATGAAGTAGACATCTGGGAAATGTACAGTAACAACTATTTTATGTAATTATATTTTAATTTTTCCAAATTTTCTGTAAATTTTGGAATTTTTTTTAGAAATAAAGGTGAAACATATTGACTCAAATTTACCACTAACATGAAGTACAATATGAAGTACAATATGTCACGAGAAAACAATCTCAGAATCGCTTAGATAAGTAAAAGCGTTCCAGAGTTATTACCACATAAGGCCGGTTTCACACGAACGTTGTGTTTTGCGGTCCGCAAATTGCGGATCCGCAAAAAAAACGGATGGCGTCCGTATGGCATCCGTATTTTTTGCGGATCCACTGTAACATTGCCTATCCTTGTCCGCAAAACGGACAAGAATAGGACATGCTCTACTTTTTTTTGCGGGCCACGGAACGGAGCAACGGATGCGGACAGCACACGGTGTGCTGCCCGCATTTTTTGCGGGCCCATAGAAATGAATGGGTCCGCATTTTTCATGTGAAAAATGCGGATCGGAGCCCGCAAAAAATGCTGTCGTGTGAAAGAGGCCTAAAGTGAAACATGTCAGATTTGAAAAATGTAGCTTGGTCCTTAAGGTGAAAACTGGCTATGTTTTGAAGGGGTTAAAGTGATATTCCAGTCTAATCAAAAACAGTGCTTATACTCACTTCACCGATCCTCAGCTGCTGTCAGGATCCTGCTGTGCTCCCTTTCCTGCTCCTATTTGGGCAGAAATTTTTAGATATTAGATATTGAAGACCTTTCCTGAGGATAGGTTATAAATATTGTATTCCAGGAAAAAACCCTTTAAACTTTATGCATAGGGAGGGGGGGGCGGAGCTTGCGAATGGCGGAGTAACCAGCGCGTCTCTTCAGCTCCTGAACACCTCCGTCATATTTACTGAATCCGGGGCTTCTGCTTCATCTACTTTGCAGGATGGTACGCAGGAAGGGTCCAGCATCCACCCCGGCACCTCAGCGCCCTCACCCTCCTCCTATGCGACAGCTGTAAGTCCCAGCTCGGCTTCTCCTTTCTCACCTTCGCTCTCCAGACTAGCGGTGGGGTCGGCGGGCTCTTTTCCATTACGTGGCGGATCTCTGGTGGTGGCGGTGGTGGGAGCTGAGTGTGGGGGAGGCCCGGTGTCTCCTGATGGAGACTGGGACTGGAAGCATCATTTGAAGGTCCTACCTACCAAAGATGAGATGAATGCCTTGTTTATGAGGCTGGAGTCCTCACACAAGAAAGATATGGAGACTCTTCACCGTGATATTAAACATGTGGGTCAGAGGGTGGAAGATATGGAGGAAAGACCAGGTGCTCCGTTTCTTGGACTCACATCAAAATGTGCTTTCTGAACACACTATGCAAATCAAGGACATCTGGACGCAGTTGGATGATATAGAAAATAGAAACAGGAGAAACAATCTCCGTATCAGAGGCCTTACTGAGTCTGTAGCTCCTCCAGACCTTGAAAAGTGGGCGCACGAGTTTTTTTGGCAAACTACTACAGAAACGCTCATGTCCCAGCATAGAAATAGACCGCATTCATAGAGCCTTGGGCCCTAAATCTGGACATCCCTCCCGTCCCCATTTTTACAAGGACAAGGAAGCTATCCTCAAAGCCTCTAGAGAAGCTGGTACTCTTTGAGAACAAAGAACTGCTCATCTTACCAGATCTTGCTAGGCGCACCTTGAAGCTCTGTAAGGCTCTAAAACCGCTGCTGATCTTACTTAAAGACTGTGGCGTAGTCTATAGATGGGGATATCCTTTCCACCTCATTGCCAAGAAAGAGGGGAAGACTGCCATCTTCAAGTCGTTGGCGGACCTGCCAAAGCTACGAGAAACCTTCGAATTACCACCGGTGGACCTCCCCGAATGGCCTTCACCTCGCCAAGTTCTTCCGATTCCTCACCACCACTCATGGCAGAAACAACCACCTAAACCTCAGAGAACCGCCAGACGCTCCCAAGCTCATGAGGACTGATATTCTCTTCATTGCTCCCATCTTGTGCAGTACTAGCCCCTTTTTGTTTCACCTCCTAGGCTGTTTTCTTACTCCTTCCCACCGTAGGTTCTCCTTGTTCTCCCTTTGTTGAGACTTACACTTAGTCTCTGCTACTATGCAGGGAAGGACTAAGAAACAGCCTCCAGATATGTCCTCTCACCCAATAGATAGGACTGAGTTACAATGCCCTGTTATACATGTTGTGTAATATTGCTGGCTATTGCCGGAGGCCAGAATGGTTGCTGATCACCCTTGACTTCTTCTTTCCCCACTTAGGGATTTTGCACTTAAGTGCAGTCAGTGACTGTGGTCACATTAGAAGCTTGGTTCACAGACTAAATATATAAATCAATAAAGGTATACACCACTGAATGTATTAGATCACAGAAAGATTTGTGGTGCTAAAAGAAAACAAAAAAACTTTATTTGTTTTGATTGTTTAAAAATAGGCGGGAAAATATGCTATAATCTATATAATACTATCCTAATCAGCCTCCCGTACATATATCAAAAACCGTGCTGGTAAGGTGCTGGAAATGCCAGCAAAAGACCAACAACACCAGTCGGATGGCTGATAGGGATTGTCACAAATGTGAGTGCATACATCCAATCAAAAAGGTTGGCACTTCTCAACAATAAGCGCCAAACTGGGTTATGCACTCAGCTGAAGTAGAGCACTTGCAATATTTTTTAGCGTTTAGGCACATCCCCCTCATCTGGGTCAGTGTCAAAATGCTCACTCCAGGACGGGAGCCTTATTGTGCAATAAATATGAATGCCTGCCTGAAGAAATGGGACTATTGAATGGCTCGACGCGTTTCTTAATAATCATCAGGAGCCCATAGATAATGCCCTAAAGCAAGCAAGACAGTATAGACATGACGCTGTGCACAATTGAATCCACATGCAAACAGCGTCTCCGGCACTTGGGCGGCCGTCTTTTTTTTTTTTTTTTTTTTTTTTATCAGCAAAAGTAATGGGACTAGAATATGGTACTGAAAAAAAGCACAATTGTCCCATATACTATATCAACCCCTAAAAAGACTAAAACACATATGATTTTGTGCTGGCAATAAAAGTAGTGGTAATAAGATATTAGATCACAGAAAGATTTGTGGTGCTAAAAGAAAACAAAAAAACTTTATTTGTTTTGATTGTTTAAAAATAGGCGGGAAAATATGCTATAATCTATATAATACTATCCTAATCAGCCTCCCGTACATATATCAAAAACCGTGCTGGTAAGGTGCTGGAAATGCCAGCAAAAGACCAACAACACCAGTCGGATGGCTGATAGGGATTGTCACAAATGTGAGTGCATACATCCAATCAAAAAGGTTGGCACTTCTCAACAATAAGCGCCAAACTGGGTTATGCACTCAGCTGAAGTAGAGCACTTGCAATATTTTTTAGCGTTTAGGCACATCCCCCTCATCTGGGTCAGTGTCAAAATGCTCACTCCAGGACGGGAGCCTTATTGTGCAATAAATATGAATGCCTGCCTGAAGAAATGGGACTATTGAATGGCTCGACGCGTTTCTTAATAATCATCAGGAGCCCATAGATAATGCCCTAAAGCAAGCAAGACAGTATAGACATGACGCTGTGCACAATTGAATCCACATGCAAACAGCGTCTCCGGCACTTGGGCGGCCGTGAGGCGCCCGCCGACTGCTCCGCTATTTACAGGCTTCAAACACCCCGCCTGAGGGGAGAGGAGCCAATGGAATCGGAGCGCCGGGTAACGGGCGTGCCGTTAGGCCACGCCCCCCGTGCGCATCATCCGATCCACATCCACAAACGCTGGCACCTCATCCAAGGTGATGCTAAGTCACCGGAATACAGGGAATATAGTACAGGCGGATAGTGTATCTTATAAAAGGGAGGCTTGATGAGAGACATGAAACAAGAAAAACGAAAGTAAGGTACCAGATGTATAAAGTATACACCAGTAATGAATGAGGCAATATAGAAAAGTGAGATCGCAACAATGTATCGGAGATGATACCTATCCAACCAATAAATAATATGAGATGGATATACTGACAGGCAGAGACATATCAATGATGAGGCTGTAATTGAATAAATATTTATTATAAATGTTACCAACCCAGGGAAATATGAAGCACATAAATACATGTTACATATAGGGATACAGTGTGTGTAAGATACACAGCCAATTGTTAAAACGCAGTGTGTGAATTGCACTGCATAGAAGGGATGCTACATAATCATATGAAACTATAATTTCTGTCCTGTGGCAATATATTGGACCTACAGGAAAGATACATATGATATGTGATCATTGAGGCCGTGGGGTCGCATGGTACCCAACCGAAAAGTCCACTGCGCTTCTTTTTGAAGAAGACGTTTGTCAAGGTCACCGCCACGAATGGACGGCTTGATGACCTCGACACCTTGAAATTTAACATGGCCTTCTATACCATTATGTTGATCCGTGACATGCCGGGCAATGGACGTATCCGCACCATTGCGTATATCGTTCAGGTGCTCACCGATCCGTCTGCGAAATTCTCGCAGGGTCTTACCAACATATTGAACCCCGCAGTCACAGGTTGCC
The DNA here is from genome assembly GCA_900303285.1 of Rhinella marina. Classification (NCBI taxonomy): domain Eukaryota; kingdom Metazoa; phylum Chordata; class Amphibia; order Anura; family Bufonidae; genus Rhinella; species Rhinella marina. Next base: position 19,155 of record ONZH01005089.1, on the reverse strand, counting down.
AGGTATACCAGGCCAGTGGACTTACAGTTAATAAAGGTCCTGATGCTGTAACTGCGTGACGTACGTGTGCTTCTAAAACTATTTCCTGTCATAATGGAATTGCAGGCGATGCATCTCCCACATCGAAATGTCCCTTTAAGGGGATGATTTAACCAGTGGGAGGTTTGGGCAGATGGCGCATACAAGCTATGAACCAGACGGTCCCTGATGTTCCTACCCCTGCGATAAGTAATCGCAGGGTGGTCCCCCACTAGGTGTCCAACATCTGGATCTGCTTGTAGTATACCCCAGTATGTGGATAAAATCTCCCTGACCGGACCTGATGCGTCGTCAAAGTTTGCAATAATACGGACCACATCAGAGTCATTCTGTTTAATTTTAGGGGTAAGAAGAGATTTTCTTTCTATACCCATGGCATGTTGGTATGATTGTTGCAAAACTGGGAGGGGGTAACCGCGTTGCTGAAAACGATGTTTCAGATCAATCGCGGCATAGCGGAAATCTCCCAGATTGCTACAATTGCGCCGTATCCGAAGATACTGTCCCCTGGGTATCCCACGTTTCAGAGACAGTGGGTGATGACTCTGCCAGCCCAGAAGACTATTAGTCGCTGTCTTCTTACGAAAAAGGCGAGTGCCTATGTTGCCGTCCCCATTTTTATAGATGGTCAGATCCAAAAAATTGATCATGGTGGGGTGAATTTCAAAGGTAAAAAATAGGCCCCAGTCATTCACATTCAAGGTCTGAACAAAGGCCGAGAAGGACTCTGGGCTACCCTTCCAGAAGATGAAAATGTCGTCGATGTATCTAAGCCAATATACAATCGACGACGACCATTCTAGCATGCTATCCCCAAACACCACTTCTCTTTCCCATCCGCCTAGATATAAATTGGCGTAAGTGGGAGCACAGGGGCTCCCCATGGCCACACCCCGCTTCTGATGATATACCTTTCTATTAAATAGAAAGATATTGTGCTCCAAAATAAATTTTAATAGTTGGAGCACAAAGTCATTGTGTGGCCACAAATGGGTGCCCCTCTGCTGCAGAAAGGAAGCCACAGTCTCACATCCCTTCTCATGCGGGATCGAACTATATAAGGCCTCCACATCGAGGCTCGCAAGGATGACATCCTGCTCAACATGGAGGCCATCCATTTTTTTGAGAACCTCCATGGAGTCCCTTGTATACGACGGAAGAGAGGTGACAAATGGCCTTAAGATCCGATCCACATACATGCTGATATTTTGGGTGAGACTATCATTGCCGGATACAATGGGCCGCCCCTTCAACGGGACAAGGCCCTTATGGATTTTCGGCAGCCCATAAAAACAGGCTAGAAGAGGGTGTTTGGGCATAAGAAACTCAAATTCAGATTTGCTGATAAGTTTATGGTCAACAGCATCTTTAAGAATTTTTTTGAGCTCAATCATATGAGTTGGAAGTGTATTCGAGGGTATTACCTCATAACACTCCTGATCATTAAGGATTCGGTAACACATCAACTTGTATTGGGATTGGTCCATCACTACCACATTACCCCCTTTGTCGGATGGCTTAATAACAATAGATTGGTCCGACTCCAATGATAACAAGGCCTGCAGCTCAACATATGAGAGATTATTTCTGCCTGATCTATATCCCTCAAGGGATTTTAGCTGGTCAGTCACGACCTTCAAGAATACATCCATAGGTGTATGGTCACCAATGGGTGGATTCTTGATAGATTGAGGTCGAAGGTCGGTGAACGGACCTTCTCCAGGGGATCTACTGCTCTCATCCCAAAGCCCCGCCAGCAGTTGGACGTCAGGTAAATCACTTTCCTCAATGCCCAGTTCGGCACATTGAGCCTTATCATGAGTGACATAAAACTTCCTCCATTTCAACTTCCTGACAAATAAGTGGAGGTCTTTGACCCAAGAAAAGAGGTCAAATTTGCTGGTTGGGACAAAGGAGAGCCCCCTATGGAGAACCCCCAGTTCCTCATTAGTAAGAATTCTTTTTGATAGATTGATTATCTGAGATTCATCAGACTTGGAAAAACACATGTCTGATGTTTGATCTATTTCCTGTTGCGAAGGAGATAATCGGACAGTGGAGGGCCTGTCCCTAAAAAATCCCCTCTAGCTCTAGAGCCTCTACCACCTCTGCTTCTGCCCCCTGCCTCTAAATCTCCCCCTAGTTGGATATCCTGACTGTATAGGAGGTCTTCTGGGCCGGGGTCAGTATCTGACTCTGCTTCAGAGGAAGATGGTTCAGTTTCCAATTCAATAACCCTGGTTTGTTTAGCACCAAAGTCAAGAATCCGTCCTTCTCTGAAGTCAGCAGTATCACGTAAGTATTGAAAATGCTTACGCTCTTTCAATTGAGCCGTAAAGCGTTCCACTGTCTGTTGGAGTCTTTGTTCTTTTTGAACGTACTCGGGGTTAGATGAAAATCCCCTTACGCCCTCAATCACCCTTGCAGTGTAGTAGTATTTTTGTCATAGACCTTACGTTCTTCGTCTAACAATAATGACATAAGTCGTAGGGAAGATTCAATAGACTCTCTTTCCCAACGAACATTAAACTCAGGGGAACAAATGCGTGTAACGGGCATGAAGGGAATACGTAACCCTCTGGGAACTATCTTCAATTTCAAGTATGTTTCCAGAGATTGTATTTCCCACCACCCCCGTATCTGATCTCTATAACAGTTGGTCAAGGCTTTGAATGAGCTAGTGATACTGGGTGGTCGTGGCTCAGAGGGTAATTGTTCCTCAGAAAATACTGCTTTAGCCTCATTGCTCCATGCCTCAGTATTCAAGCCTCCCGATAAGAATCCTGCCATTCCCTACAATAGTTACAAAGTATATGGGAGAAAGAATGGTTCACAGACTAAATATATAAATCAATAAAGGTATACACCACTGAATGTATTAGATCACAGAAAGATTTGTGGTGCTAAAAGAAAACAAAAAAACTTTATTTGTTTTGATTGTTTAAAAATAGGCGGGAAAATATGCTATAATCTATATAATACTATCCTAATCAGCCTCCCGTACATATATCAAAAACCGTGCTGGTAAGGTGCTGGAAATGCCAGCAAAAGACCAACAACACCAGTCGGATGGCTGATAGGGATTGTCACAAATGTGAGTGCATACATCCAATCAAAAAGGTTGGCACTTCTCAACAATAAGCGCCAAACTGGGTTATGCACTCAGCTGAAGTAGAGCACTTGCAATATTTTTTAGCGTTTAGGCACATCCCCCTCATCTGGGTCAGTGTCAAAATGCTCACTCCAGGACGGGAGCCTTATTGTGCAATAAATATGAATGCCTGCCTGAAGAAATGGGACTATTGAATGGCTCGACGCGTTTCTTAATAATCATCAGGAGCCCATAGATAATGCCCTAAAGCAAGCAAGACAGTATAGACATGACGCTGTGCACAATTGAATCCACATGCAAACAGCGTCTCCGGCACTTGGGCGGCCGTCACGGCCGCCCAAGTGCCGGAGACGCTGTTTGCATGTGGATTCAATTGTGCACAGCGTCATGTCTATACTGTCTTGCTTGCTTTAGGGCATTATCTATGGGCTCCTGATGATTATTAAGAAACGCGTCGAGCCATTCAATAGTCCCATTTCTTCAGGCAGGCATTCATATTTATTGCACAATAAGGCTCCCGTCCTGGAGTGAGCATTTTGACACTGACCCAGATGAGGGGGATGTGCCTAAACGCTAAAAAATATTGCAAGTGCTCTACTTCAGCTGAGTGCATAACCCAGTTTGGCGCTTATTGTTGAGAAGTGCCAACCTTTTTGATTGGATGTATGCACTCACATTTGTGACAATCCCTATCAGCCATCCGACTGGTGTTGTTGGTCTTTTGCTGGCATTTCCAGCACCTTACCAGCACGGTTTTTGATATATGTACGGGAGGCTGATTAGGATAGTATTATATAGATTATAGCATATTTTCCCGCCTATTTTTAAACAATCAAAACAAATAAAGTTTTTTCACATTAGAAGCTTGTTGAGCCGATTCCCTCAGCTCTTTTCATTTTTCTCTGTTTTGTGTTTTTGTTGTCTTCCTCGTTTTCGCGTTATTGTGCCTTTTTTTGTGTTTACCTCCTGTGTCTTTCCCCTACCCTTATACCCTTATTGAGACTTTTAGGCAGATAGCTATAGGATACTATCCCGACACTCACTCACCATCATGTCGGCACATCTTTCCTTTTGTACTTTCAATGCTAGGGGTCTTAACCTCCCAGAAAAACGTAGTCAAATCCTCTATAGATTTCATAAGAAGAGAGTGATGATTGTCATGTTTCAGGAAACCCACTTCAAGGCTTCTTCTATCCCCAAATGTAACAGTAGATACTACACTCAATGATTTCACAGCCCCAACCTGTCTATTGCATTTCACAAATCCTTCCACCCTACTGTTTTGTCCTCGCAAATAGACACCAGAGGTAGATATTACTTTCTCAAACTGTCTGTGAATGATGCCATTTTTACCATTGCTAATGTTTATTTCCCTAACCAGGGCCAGACATCGTTTGGTTCCAGGGTTCTGAGGAGACTTGACAGGTTTGCAGATGGCTCCTCGATCATATTGGGTTGCGACATCAACATGGTGATCAATCCAGGAGTTGATTCCTCCACGGGTAAGTCCTCCATCTCTCCCTCATCGCTACGCGGGTTCACATCGGGCCTTAACGCATTCCACGTGATAGATCTCTGGAGGGTGCTGCATCCAGGTGTCAGGGATTATAGTCATTACTCCTCAGCCCACAATAGTTATGGCAGGTTAGATCATCTTTTTATTTCTCAGAAACTTTTAGATACCAATCCCGACAGTTCCATTGACAACAGGATTTGGTCGGATCATTCCCCCGTATATGGATTAATCAATCCCACTTTAGTCCACCCTCGCTCCTACAAATGGAGACTTAATGAAAACCTCCTTAATGACTTGGTCTGTATGTCAGAAGTACGCACCACCATCCAAGATTTTGTCAACAACCATAAAAATGACACCACAGCAATACCAATTCAATGGGAGGCGTTGAAGTGTGTCCTTAGGGGAATCTTTATTTCTCATGGCGCCAGACTCAAAAAGGAGAGATCAAGTAAATTGGTGGCTCTCTTTGCAGAATTGGATCGTAAAGAGTCGGCCAATAAGGCTTCTCAGACAGACCAACTCAAGGCAGACATTTCTGACATACGTCAGCAAATCCTCAAGATATTAGACCAAAAATCGCTCTGTGTTAGAGATACAATTATGCAGGGCTTCTATGAATATGGAGACAAGTGTGGGAGGTGGCTGGCAAGAGCCCTACACCCTCGGACTCTCTCACATGTCACATCTATAAACACGACTTCCAGGGGTGTGGTACATTTATCATCTGATATCACATCTGAATTTCGCTCCTATTATGCATCTCTTTATAACTTAGGTGCAAACCATCAGACTAATAGAGGTCCCTCTTCTGAGGAGATCCTTCAATACTTGAATACCTTTGGACCTAAGGGTATCCCTTCCTCTTCTTCACTAGACCTAGAGGGAGATTTTTCTTTATTCGAGCTCCGAACCATTTTCAAGGATCTCAAGCTGGGGAAAAGTCCTGGTCCAGATGGTCTGACGCCACGCTTTTATAAAGTCCTGATTGACGCCCTATCCCCTTTAATGTTACAAAAATTTAATGCCATCTCTGAGAGCTGCCAGTTCCCCCAACAAGCCTTGCAGGCCCATATCACGGTCACACCTAAACCGGGCAAATACCCCTCCTTATGTGCCAGCTACAGGCCCATTTCTTTACTCAATGTAGATTTACAAAATCTACGCCAAATTATTGGCTCTGCGGCTGCATCCCCATGTTCCTGGGTGTATCCATAGGGAAAAGGTGGGCTTTGTTCTGGGGAGGGATGCCAGGGATAACACCCTGAAGACTATAAGCCTGATACATAAAGCTTGCTCCTTGAAATCACCACTGTGCCTTCTTACTGTAGACGCAGAAAAGGCCTTTGACAGGGTTAGCTGGCAGTTCTTAAAGGAGACATTGGGGCGGGTGGGGTTGGGGGAGAGGATGATTGCTAGGATCCTGGCCTTATATACATCCCCTACTGCTCAGGTTAGGGTAAATGGTCTGTTATCTAAACCCTTCCCCATAACGAATGGCACCCGACAGGGGTGTCCTCTTTCCCCATTCTTATATATGCTCGTGGTGGAATCCTTAGCCAATGCCCTCAAAGCATATACATCAATTAAGGGATTCCAACTGGGTAACTCAGAACATAAGCTTTCTATATTTGCGGATGACCTTTTAGTATACCTCACCTCCCCCAGAATCAGTTTACCCTTGGTTTTTCAGGAATTTGCCCTCTTTGGCCTCTTAAGCAACTTCAAGGTAAATCTCCAGAAGTCAGAAATATTAGACATCCTGGTTTGGGAAGATAAATGCGCTAAAAATGGACATTCTGCCGCGTCTACTATATCTGTTTCAGACCATCCTGTGTGAGATCCCATATACATTTTTCACTCGCCTTAAGAGGATGACCTCTCGCTTTGTTTGGAGTAATGGCAGAGCTCGGATAAGCCACAGTGTTCTGATCAGACCGAAAAGGTTGGGAGGAGTGGGTCTTCTGGACTTTCTTTTATATTATAGAGCGTCAGTGGCCAAATGCGTCCTGGATTTGCTCCACAATGGAGGGTCCAAGCTGTGGGTGGAGCTGGAGCACGCCCAGGCCTTGTGTAGAGTGTCGGCGATCTTCTTGATGACGCCGTCTCAGATCTCTAACCTCCAACTCTCGCCTTTACTGGTCTACATATTAAAAGTATGGCACATACTTGCCCCCTCGTTTGGCTTGGTGACTGCTCCTGGTCCTCTCACGGTTATACCTGACAATAGTTCCCTACCCTCTGGTTTGCGTGAGCTCCTTGTACACAACCTCCCAGACGGTAAACCTATTAGAGTCAAAGACCTGTATGACAATTAGGGGATGCGTCCGCTAAATGACCTCACCCATATTTTGCTTCACTCCCCAGGTAGATGGTTCAGGATAGACTGTCTCTCCATCTCCAGACAATGGAACCCTGGCAACCATTCCGTCGCTCATCGCAGTTTTCGGACTGGTTACACAATGGCATTATCTTATCTTAAGGTGGTTTCCCCCTCCCCTCCTTTTGTGTCTGTCTCCGCAGTCTTGTCTCTATTGTACTATTCCTTGTACTATGTTACCTGTAAAACCCCTGAGGTTATGACAGAGATTATTGTCGGTGGAAGAGTGGTAGTTTTTGCTCTGCATTTTGTTTATTTTGAGGATATGTCAGTCTTTACAGACCGGCGCAGGTCTGTTTTCTTTGATTTCAGTTGTGTACCATTATGCAATGATACTCATTTTGATGTAATGCACCTTACTTTGTTTGGACTTTATTGTACTGTTATTGCTTTTCTATTTTAAAATGAATAAAAAAGAGATTGAACCATAAACTTTATGAATATTGCCATTTGCAGCTTAATTGGGGGTAAAGTAATGACTATGGCAGTGCCCTTTTATAGCAATATAACAGTGTATATCCAATGAATTAGCAGAAATTAGGGAACCTGTTGAATCACCCACCACGCCACTGCTAATGTTCTGGTCCTCCACACTGGTCTTTGTTTATAGGACTGAAGCACTGATGTCATGTTGACAACATGTGACCTCTGTAGCCAACTGTGTACCTTTGAGGCAGTCATAGCCAGCATTGGTCACATGTTGTGCTTATGTCAGACTATCCCTTTAATCGCCAACTTAAGACCACAGGAATTAAAGGGAACATGATTATGGGGGCAGTCATCTTGTCTAACTGTTCTTAACAGGATTTAGAGATGTGCTCTACAGCAGGAGAAAGGAGTCACTGACATCTATGAGAAAGATTATTAGGCATGCTAAGTGACATCACCTCTTGTAATGGTGGATCCTGAGTATCCATATAGAGGTTTTTGTCTGTCGTTCTAATCATACTTTAATGATAAGCAGATAACTGCATTAAGTTTATCAATATGAGAACCCCTTCAAGACCGAGACAGTTTTTACCTTCCCAATCAGGCCTATTTTTGCAAATCTGACCCGTCATTTTGTGTGCCAATAACTTTAGAATGCTTTTACTTATCCAAGCAATTCTGAGATTCTTTTCTCATGATACATTGTACTTCATGTTAGCAATAAATTTGAGTTGATATGTTTTACATTTTTTATAAAAAAAAAACATTAAAATTTACAGAAAATTTGGAAAAATTTTCAGATAGATATTGATATATCATTAAATAGTTACTAATTAAGATTCACCATATGTCTTAATCATAGTGCTATTTATTAGTGGAAATGCTGGGGCTGTGTGTGAGGGAGTAACATATATGCACAGGAGGCAGGAGTTACCAAGAAGAGACAGCAGGGAACTCCTGGGAGATACAGGATGTGCTGCTACCCACCCATAGAAAGGGAAGAGACAAGAGCTGGAAATAAGTGCGTTAAAAAGACTGGAAAGGGTGAAAATGACACTTTTTTTTGCATTGATAGAGGTAAAATAATAGAGTGCATGAGTCAAAACATATTATTTAACAAGAAATAGGGCATTTTAGGCAAAATGTATGAAAATAAGTATAAACAATAAACTTAAACACATAGGGGGACATTTATTAAGACAAGCGATTTAGACGCCGTTCTTAGTCCCTCTGTGCTGTCAGTGGATGCCTAAAAAGTTATGTGTAGGCCTCTACATAACTTTGGGGCTTCCTCCAACATGCCAAGTGTCAAATTAAAATCAGTGCCAGCTCCCTTTCTGGCATAGATTTAAGTAATATTCCATGCCAAAAAGTGTCACGGTAAATGATAAATTCAGCGACATTAACCCCTTCACCCCCGGAGCTTTTTTCGGTTCTGCATTTTCGTTTTGCGCTCCCTGCCTTCAAACAGCCATAACGCTTTTATTTTTCTGTTCACATAGCTGTATGAGGGCTTGTTTTTTGTGGGACAAGTTCCAAAAAAAATTCCAAACCGGGTGAAATTGCAAAGAAAACGCTATTCCGCTACAGTTCTACGGGTTTCTTATTTACAGCGTTCTATGTGCATTAAAACTGATCTGTTACTTTAATTCTACTGTTCAGTACGAATCCGGCAATACCTAATATGTATAGTTTTTCCTGCGTTTTCATAGTGATAAAATAATTTGAAAGTTGCCCTTTTTTTTTTTTTTTCCTTGTCAAATCTTGACCCCTATAACTTTTTGGTATTTATGTGTACAGAGCTGTATAGGGGCTCATTTTTTGCGGGACGATCTGAAGTTTTTATTGATACCATTCTGGGGTGTGTATGACTTTTTGATCACTTTTTATTTAATTTTTTTTAGAAAAAAAAGCGACAAAAACCGGCAAATCGCCATTTGGACGCTTTTTTCCGCCACACAATTCGCCGTATTGGAATTTTTTTTTTCATATTTTAAAAGTACGAGCGTTTTCGGTCACGGTGATACCCATGATGTCTATATTTATTGTTATTTATGTATTTATTTTTTACTTATACGGAAAGGGGGGTGATTTGAACTTTTACATCTTTTTTATTTTTATATATTTTTTAACATTTTTTTTAAATTTTTTTACTATTAGAAGCTCAAATATGGGCTTATATATTGTGGCTTTTTTTTTTTTCTTTATGAGCAATTATGGATTCTATAGACTCAGAAATCATGAGTTGCTCATTTCTTATCCTGGCCTGCCATCTAGTGGCCAGAATAAGAATTGCACTTTGAAAACTGTAATCCTCACCAGCGAGGATTACAGTTTTCATATGGTGTACAGACACCCCGATTGGCCACACGGGGTGTCTGTACACCACCCGGAAGCGAATGCTTCCGGGTTGAAACGCAACTAGATGCCGTGATCACGTGTGATCACGGCATCTAATCAAGCAGGAAGACGCCGCCGATGGCGGTAAGTAGCGGCAAGTCTCTGCTGTTAGAAACAGCAGAGACTTGCCGGCCATGACGCCCGCCGCACCTGCGAGCGGGCGCCATGTGCCCGCATCGCCCCAGCGCCGTACATGTACGGAGCTGGGCGTGATGGGGTTAATACGCTACTTTTTAATTCATGGTAAATGTCCCCCATAATTTTCTCTATTGATAGAAAATATACTCATTAACAGAAAAATAATGCATCCAGATAGAAATGTCAGATTGCTGCAAAATTCAGCATGCACTTATGTCTCAGGCAGATAAATAAATGATTAGAGGTGTGGCCTGAATAGACACTGGCTCTTGCCACAAAAGGTCATAAAAGTGCTTCTCCTGCTGCCCTGTATAAGGGTTCTCATTTTAGAAACTACACATCTCTAAATTATTCAAACTGATTTTAAAAATATTGTTAACGCTTAAGGGTTCTACAAGAATTAAAGTTAAAAAGCACCACCTCAAAAGCCAGCACCTTTTCCTATAGTGTGCAAGCACAGCTACTTCTGCTAGATTGCAGGGTGGTTATAATTCCTGTATACAAGCAGTGTATAATGTGATGGAAAAATGAATCAAGCCAGCAAAGCAGACAATATGGATAATCACAATACATTCGTTAAGTGCCTTGTATTAATTTTGTCTACGTGATAAATGCCATTTGCTGAATTGACACAACCCCTTTAACCCCTTCACGCCCAGCGCCGTACATGTACGGCGCTGGGGCGATGCGGGCACATGGCGCCCGCTCGCGGGTGCGGCGGGCGTCATGGCCGGCAAGTCTCTGCTGTTTCTAACAGCAGAGACTTGCCGCTACCTACTGTGTCGGCGGCGTCTTCCGGGGTGACTAGATGCCGTGATCACACGGCGTCTAGTTGCTTCCGGGTGGTGTACAGACACCCCGTGTGGCCAATCGGGGTGTCTGTACACAATATGAAAACTGTAATCCTCGCTGGTGAGGATTACAGTTTTCAAAGTGCAATTCTTATTCTGGCCACTAGATGGCAGGCCAGGATAAGAAATGAGCAACTCATGGATTTCTGAGTCTATAAAATCCATAATTGCTCATAAAGAAAAAAAAAAGCCACAATATATAAGCCCATATTTGAGCTTTCTAATAGTAAAAAAAAATAAAAAAAAAATGTTAAAAAATATATAAAAAATAAAAAAGATGTAAAAGTTCAAATCACCCCCCTTTCCGTATAAGTAAAAAATAAATACCTAAATAACAATAAATATAGACATCATGGGTATCACGTGACCGAAAACGCCCGTACTTTTAAAATATAAAAAAAAAAAATTCCAATACGGCGAATTGTGTGGCGGAAAAAAGCGTCCAAATGGCGATTTGACGTTTTTTGTCGCTTTTTTTTTTCTAAAAAAAATTAAATAAAAAGTGATCAAAAAGTCATACACACCCCAGAATGGTATCAATAAAAACTTCAGATCGTCCCGCAAAAAAATGAGCCCCCATACAGCTCTGTACACATAAATACCAAAAGTTATAGGGGTCAAGATATGACAAGGAAAAAAAAAAAAAGGGCAACTTTCTAATTATTTTATCACTATGAAAACGCAGGAAAAACTATACATATTAGGTATTGCCGGATTCGTACTGATCAGTAGAATGAAAGTAACGGATCAGTTTTAATGCACATCGAACGCTGTAAATAAGAAACCCGTAGAACTGTAGCGGAATAGCGTTTTCTTTGCAATTTCACCCGGTTTGGAATTTTTTTCCCGCTTCCCACTACACCGTATGCAATATTAAATGGTGGCGTTGGAAAGTACAACTTGTCCCGCAAAAAACAAGCCCTCATACAGCTATGTGAACAGAAAAGTAAAAGAGTTATAGCTGTTTGAAGGCAGGGAGCGCAAAACGAAAATGCAGAACCGAAAAAAGCTCCGGGGGTGAAGGGGTTAAACAAGGGAGTAGCTAAAGGTTCATGGGCCCTGGTGCAAGAGTTCAGATTGGGCCCCCCCTTCCCTCAGCGCTGGTGCACCTAGCTTTTCTGCCGGCCAAGTAAAAAATTGAACCCCCCCCCCCATGACAAATTCTCACGCTAACCTTTTCCCTCCTAACATTACGTATATCACTACAGAACATACAGGGTAAGGCTACATTCACATGACAGTTGTTTTTGCAGCCTCCGATCTGCATATTTTGCGGCTCAGATGCGACCCCATTCACTTAAATGAACACTGTGTGCTGTCCGCATCTGTATGTCCATTCCTATTTTTGTCCGTTTTGCTGACAAGGATAGGCATTGTTACAGTGGATCTGCAAAAAAAACTGATGCCATACGGAACATCATCCTTTTTTTGCGGATCCGCAATTTGCAGACTGCAAAACACAATGTTCGTGTGACTGTAGCCTAATACAGCGCCCCATACCTCTTACATCCAGTGACGTCTCCTCTGATGTAGATGTTCTCTTTCCTCATCTTCTCCTTTCAGACCAGACCACCATTTTTCAGCCATTTAGTGTCTCTGCAGTTTGAAAGAAAAAAATCTTAGTTTACTACTTTTCCATCATCCTCCCATCTTCTGGACAAATTATCCTACCACCCCCAGTACTGTGTCACTAGTACCACACAGATAGTGCCCTTCAATAATTATTGGCACACTGTCCTAAAATAACTGCGCCCAGCAAATAGTGTCCCTGACAGTTATGGTGTAAACATAACGTCCCCCAGAAATAACTGTGCTATGCCTGCCACAGTAATAGTGCTCCCCAAAGTCACTAATAATTCTCTGCCAGAGTGCACTTGTTAGTAATAGTGCCCCCAACAGTACTAATGTCCCCACTGTGCCCCAGAAGTAATAATGCTTCCAATGTGCCATTAAGAAGTGCCCTAATAATGTGCCAGTAAGAAGTGCCCCCATAGTGCCCCCCCAATAATGTGCCCAAAGTGCCCCCAAAATTTCACCCCAATAATGTGCCAGTAAGAAGTGCCCCCCACCCATAGATGCCCCCCAAATTATGTGCCAGTAAGAAACGCCCTAATAATGCACCAGAAGTTCCCCCATTGATTCCCCCCAAAATCATGTGCCAGTAAAACGTGTCCCACCCCCATAAATGCCCCCCAAATTATGTGCCAGTAAGAAATGCCCCCCAAATTATGTGCCAGTAAGAAATGCCCCCAGTGCTCCCATGTGCCAGTAAGAAATGCCCCCAGTGCCCCCATGTGCCAGTAAAAATGCCCCAGTGCCCTCATGTGCCAGTAAGAAATGTCCCTGGTGCCAGTAAAAATGCCCCCATTGCCAGTAAAAATGCCCCCAGTGCCAGTAAGAAATGCCCTCCAGTGCCCCCATGTGCCAGTAACAAATGTCCTCAGTGCCAGTAACAAGTGCCCCATGTGCCAGTAACAAATGTCCCCAGTGCCCCATGTGACAGTAACAAATGCCCCCCAGTGCCAGTAAGAAATGCCCCCAGTGCCCCCATGTGCCAGTAAGAAATGCCCCCCATGTGCCAGTAACAAATGCAAATGCCCCCATGTGCCAGTAAGAAATGCCCCCAGTGCCCCCATGTGCCAGTAAAAATGCCCCCAGTGCCCCCATGTGCCAGTAAGAAATGCCCCCAGTGCCAGTAAAAATGCCTCCAGTGCCCCCAATAGAGCTCCGGTCCGTGATTGCAACAATAAAAAATAATAAACACTAATACTTACCTCCATGGAGCTGGCTTAGCCGTACAGCTATGTCCCGAGCTGTACGGCTCAGGCGGCACGATGACATCATCGCGCAGCCTGAGCCGGCCTCTGATAGGCTGCAGGCCTAGTGCCTGTAGCCTATCAGAGGAACGGGCAGGGAAGACGCCTCTCCCTCCCCTGCCCCGCAGTACAGGCATCTGTATCGCCGTCCTGAGGACGGCGATACAAATGACTATGCAGATGAGCGCTTCCACAATGGAAGCGCTCATCTCTCTCTGCCCCGCCGCCGCCCCCAACTGTGCGCAGGGCCGCGCCGCACCTTGCCTAATTGGCGGTGCGGCCCTGCAAGTGGGCCTCGGGGCCCCCTTGGCTTAGAGGCCCGGTCGCAACTGCGACCGCTGCGACCCCTATAGCTACGCCACTGCCTTTAAAGACTATGTACATCCGCAGGGGCAATTTTTATTATTGTATTTTACTTATTATAGGCTAAACATTTTTTCAATTGGTCTTTATTAAAAATCTAGAGAAGTTCTGTCACAACAGGTTAACTGTTTTTCTAGGTGTGTGGATGGTACTTTCACTCTCACTTTGTGCGTTCATCTAATAACCCTTATCTCTAAAAGGTCCTAAAGACTTATTTAAGCCACATTCTTATAAGTAAGATAAGAACTGGACTATAATGAGTGTTTATAAGTAGAGATGAGCGAATCTATTCGCCGATTTGTTGATTCGTATCGAATTTTGGAAATTTTCAGCTGCGAAGCGAATCCGAATATTTGGAGATTCGCTCCGTTAAGATTTGAAAATGTTCCTAAGGCTTTCTACGCATTCGCTACGTACTTGTCCGATAAATTGTACGCTAATGCTACAAATAAGGTACTCTATACGCTGTTGCGTACAAATTCAATTACTTAGCGAACTTTTACTGTTAGATCGTTATTCATGCGCAAAAGCCTGGGAAGAAAGCGGTCACCTGACCTAATGGGCAGGGCTTGCTCTGATTGGCTCAGGCTCGGTAAGCCAGTGACGCATCACTTCTGCTGCGACTGCTGAGACGAGCAGAAGCACTGTGTGTGAAGTTCCTAAAGACTGAGACCTGTGTTGTTGAAATCGGGGTGTAATTGTTCAGGGAATCCATATTACACATCAGGGATACTGTAGGGCCAGTGCAGGGCCAGTGCAGGGCTAGTAAATCAGGCAGGGAGAGAGAGACAGGGAGAGAGATAGGGAGAGAGACAGGGACAAAGACCAGCTGCAGGGCCACAGAGTCAAGTGAAAAATGTCTGGAATGGATAAGCAAAAGGGGTCCAGTTCCAGCCAGACCTCAAGCTCCAAAAAAAGGTGGCACAGGGCAGCACTGCCAAAGGACTCATGAGTAAGCATTTTCGTAGCCATAGTTCACCACCACTGGATTCGGCCTTATAAATGAGCTTCTTTAGGAGGTCTTCTATTTCAGAAGAACGTCAACAATAGAAATAATTATCTACCAGACAACATGTAGTAGTAATAGTGCCCCAACAGTAATAATGTCCCTACTGTGTCCCAGAAGTAATAACACTCCCATAGTGCTAATACTAGTATTCATGTTCCTTATATTCCCTCAACTGTAATAAAGCCCACCATAATGCCCCCGTAGTAATAATTCTCTTTACAATGTGTAACTGTAAAAATAAAAATGCCCTGTTGTGTGCCAGTATAAAAAAATACATCTTTTTAGTGCCCCTTGTAAAGCCAATGTCGTTTCGACCCCAGTTGAGCGAAGGTCCCCATAGTGCCATAATTTGCGCCAGTATAAAATACTCCTATATGGCGCCCCAATAGTGCGTCTTCCCTTGTCCCCATGGTGCCTAACAATGTGCCAGTATAAAATGTCCCCATAATGTGTGCCAGTATAATGCCCCTATATAATTACCCCAATAGTGCTCCTCTCCCCCTTCTCCATAGTGCCCCTCATGTGCGACAGTATATAAGGGCCCCCATAGTGCCCACCATGTGTGCCAGTATATACAATAGAGCCCCCATATTGCTGCTCCCCCTCCATAGTGCCCCCATGTGTGCCAGTATATTAGATAGGGCCCTCATAGTGCTCCTCCCCCTCCATAGTGTCCCTCATGTGTGCCATTACATAATATAGTGCCCCCCATGTGTGCCAGTATATACGATAAAGCCCCCATATTTCTGCTCCTCCTCCATAGTGCCCACCACGTGTGCCAGTATATACAATAGAGGCCCCATATTTCTGCTCCCCCTCCATAGTGCCCCCATGTGTGCCACTATACTAGATAGGGCCCCCATAGTGCTTCTCCCCCTCCATAGTGCCCCCATGTGTGCCATTACATAACATAGGGCCCCCCATGTCTGCCAGTATTTAAAATATGGCCCCCCATAGTGCTCCTCCTCTATAGTGCCCCAATGTCTGCCAGTATTTAATACAGGGCCACCATTGTGCTCCTCCTCTATAGTGCCCCCATGTGTGGCAATACTTAACATAGGGCCCCCAGCAGATGTCCAGATAGGGCCCCTAGTAAAGCGTAAATAAAAAAAAAATTAACACTTATACTTACCTCCTTGCCGCTTTCAGCCAGGCGATGCAGGCCTCTTCTGGCCTGTGTCCCAATCTGTACAGCTCAGGCGGCGTGAGGACGTCTGATAGACTACAGGCACTAGGCCTGCAGCCTATCAGAGGAATGGGCAGGGGAGACGCCTCTTCCTCCCCTGCCCCGCAGCATCTATCTGTATCGCTGTCCTGAGGACGGCGATACAGATGACTATAGAGAGATGAGCGCTTCCACAATGGAGAGATGAGCGCTTCCATTGTGGAAGCGCTCATCTCTCCTTGCCACCGAACCTCTCATGGGCCCCCCTCCCACACCTGGCCCCTGTGCAGCCGAACCGGCTGCACCACGGTATATCCGCCCCTGATAATAAATATTGATAATATATAAGTTAATCGGTAAGCATCGCGGCCATTAAATCCCAACAGAATATTAAATATTTATAAATAAAATAATATTGAATTTAAACGCTTTTGTTAGCCATTTTTATTATTAATGACATGGAGTCTATGACATCAAGTAGATGAGGTAGTGGAGTGGATGGCACGCTCATCTCAGTCTCAGCCGGATGATCTGCTGTCATCTGCTGATACAGTATCCATATGTAGCCAGGGGTCAGACTCAGAGCGTTCCTCCTGCTCCACCATTCCTCTCCAGCATAGCCCGTCATTTTCGTACGCAATTTGTATGTTCATGCGTACGTGTTCAAAGAAGTTGCGTACCTTTTAAAACTGAACGTTCGTTATTAGTGCGCAAATGTTCGCAAAACACCACATAATAACGAATGATTTGTACGCAGATTCGTCGGATAGATTATTCTTAATCTTATGAAAAGTTTGACGAATGTTCGGCAAATAAAATTTTGAATGATTCGCTCATCTCTATTTATAAGGTCAGAGATCAGACGAAGCCTTGCGGCGAAACGCGCGTCAAGGTATTGGTGTGCGGGCAGAGACCTTTTGGCTGTACATCCACCATGTCTCAGGGTACGTGGTCCCTTAGATAGGCGCTATTATAGTAGTGTTTTTGCTACATAAGGATTTTGATTTTCTGGATTGGATGCCTTAAAGGGGTTCTCCAGGAATTAAGAAAATGAAAATACGTAATTATTACTTTATTATAAATATATTCCTAAATACCTTTCATTAGTTATAATGGAACGTTTTGTCTGTGGAGCAATCATTAGGAGAAACAAAATGGCTGCCGTCCTATTAGTACACACAGAACCTGTCCTAATCACACAGGAGAACAAGTTACTTCACAACACTGAGGTAAAGAACTGCCTCGTCCTCCTCTCTGCTCTCCTTGTCAGGGATTATGATCCTGAATACAGTTTAATATGACATTTAGCTGAATCTTTGGGGGAACAGAGTTCATGAAGAGACATGAAGTACAGAGAGGGCAGACAAGAGCTTCTACTTATCAGCCACATCTGCTCATGACCTCCATTCCTACAGAGATTCAGCTGAAGATCTTATCTGTATTCAGGATCATAATCCCTGACAAGTAGAGTAGAGAGGAGGATGAGGCAGCTCTTTACCTCAGTGTTATGAAGTAACTTGTCCTCCTATGTGATTAGGACAGGATTTGTGTGTCCTAATAGGACAGTGGCCATTTTGTTTCTCCTAATGATTGCTCCCCAGACAAAATGAGCCATTATAACTAATGAAAGGTATTTGGGAATATATTTATAATTAGAGATGAGCGAGTAGTGTTCGATCGAGCCGGTATTCGATCGAATACTACGCTATTCGGCATACTCGATTTCAATCGAGTATAACGGCGATGGCGCACTTAGAATTCGTTTCCCCTCCCACCTTCCCTGGCGCTCTTTTTCCACCAATCAACATGCAGGGGGGGTATGACAGGCACGCTGAGCACGCTGGCAGCGCGAAAACAGCGTCTACATGGATTGGCTGGAAAAACCATGTGACCTCGAATATTAAAAACTCAGCTCTTCCTGCTCGTACGCATATGCTGCGTGAACTTAGTCAGGGACAGAGGCTGGAGAAGGGACAGACAGGTTTTAGCAGTTGGACAGGCAGGAGCGTGATTAAAAGGCCCTTATCAGGGCTACTATAGTGCACTACAGTGATAGCTTTACTACAAGATACACTTTACAGAGAACGGCTGCCGTATTCAGGGATAGCTGCTGGAGTAGGGACAGAGAGAGGCATTAGTGGTGTATTAGGTGCTCTGCTATATTTGGCACTACTGTTCAGCGTTCTTTTTGGCTGAAAAACCCTGTTATATAACTAGTGTGTATATGCACCATCTGATCTGGCAGTATACGGCTGTGAATTTTATTTTATTTTTTTAAATACAGTTTATTTGGCTCTAGTGTTTCTGGGGTTCTGTGTGCCTGCAATACCCTTTTTGTATACCAGGTGTAAATACCCACCCGTCTTGTTCAGTTAGTAACCGGCTGTGTACCTTGAAATATACAATATCTAGGCCATTTAATAGGCCACTGTACTGTGCGTTCTCTTGCTAAATTATCTCACATACCTGGTGTAAATACCCACCGTCTGTTCTGTTACTACACGGCTGTGTACTTTGAAATATACAATATCTAGGCCATTTTAATAGGCCACTGTACTACTGTGCGTTCTCTTGCTAAATTATCTCACATACCTGGTGTAAATACCCACCGTCTGTTCTGTTACTACACGGCTGTGTACCTTTGAAATATACAATATCTAGGCCATTTTAATAGGCCACTGTACTGTGCGTTCTCTTGTTAAATTATCTCACATACCTGGTGTAAATACCCACCGTCTGTTCTGTTACTACACGGCTTGTGTACCTTGAAATATACAATATCTAGGCCATTTTAATAGGCCACTGTACTGTGCGTTCTCTTGCTAAATTTCTCACATACCTGGTGTAAATACCCACCGTCTGTTCAGTTACTACACGGCTGTGTACTTTGAAATATACAATATCTAGGCATTTAATAGGCCACTGTACTGTGCGTTC